>JAMGZB010000005.1:1200000-1800000 GCA_024713795.1 Morchella sp. 2015-shanyang | reverse complement strand
CACAAACATAGAAAGAGAAAACAAGGAAATAGAGCGAATGATAGGAAAAAATACTCTAGGAAATAGGGAAAAGCGAGGGGAAATTAGAAAAAGAGGGAAAGAATGAATGTACATTTGATTCTGATCATAGATCCACATCTGCTGGCCGCTCGCAGTGTTGTCGCAAAATGTCCGCAGTACAAACGGCGGGATCTGGTGTCTGAACTTTTGCAGGTCTCCCTGCGGGTCTTGATGAGCGAAAAAGATTTCCGCCATCATTCTGGACCATTCCACGCTGTCCATTTCGGCTGTGGGGGGCCTGTTTCTTTTTTTTTCTTGTCTGTTAGGATTTCCTTTACAGGCTGCTGCTATGATAATCCTTTTTCGTGGTTTTGTATTTGTTGTGGTGAGTGGTGGTTGTGGTGGTTGTAGTAGTAATAGTCCTAATCGATAGTGGGCCTATGCGGGTAGTAATAGTAGATGTAGTAATAGATAGATAGTGCGGTTCCTGCTTTTGTTGATACCACAAAGTGTAAGTAACAAACACCCAACAACAACACCGACCCACCATCATCATCACAACCCGCAACCACAACCACCGCCGCCGCCATGCCATCATCACCATCAAACCTCCCAACACTCTCAGACCTAAACCGCAAAAGGGAGGACCAAACGCTGTAGAAAGTGGTAACTTACGCGAGAAAGGATAATAGTGCCCAAAAAGATGTATTGTTCTTGTTGCTGTACACACGCCTGCTCAGAAAGAAAGGAAGTGTGGGCTACAGCCAGTATATAGATATGTATGAAATATGAAATATTCCAGAGAGGGTGGTGTGGGCGCCGCGGGGGGGGTTGTGAAGGTCGAGTGTGCAGAACGGGCGTTGTTATATTATGGAGGGGGGGGTGGCAGAGTGGGTCATGACTGTCCAAAAAAAAATAATGGAGGTCCCTATGTCTCTCTTTCAATCACCTTAAACTCCCCTTCATTACTCCTCTACCTACATATCTACCTAGCCCGGTGACGAGTTTCCCAATGTTCATCGCCCTGGCCTGCATCCTCCCAGCCAATCGCTGGACTCCTGCTGCAGCACCCACCACCGGGCGGCAAAAAAAAAAAAAAAAAAACGACCCAAGAGGGCAGCAAATAAAAATAAAAAATAAAAGTGCAGTGAGGTAAAAAAGAGAGGGAACCATAGAAAAAAAACAGGGTACCTTGGTAAGAGTTAGGGTCCTTGCTAATTTTGAACGTTACTCCTCGTATGTCTTGTGTCTCCCCCTAAAATTCACATACCCAGGAGGGTTTCTATTTCGCCAGTTTTTTTTTTTTGTCCAGCCTGTCCCTGTATGCTTTTTTTCTTTCCTGTTTTTTTTCTCTTTCTGCGTATCCTAGGCAGGTATGTAGTAGTATGGTAAGGGGGGGGGGTGTTTGTGGCCATGGATGAAAGATATTTTTGCTTCTTCCACTGCTTCTTCTCCGTCCTTCTCTCGCCGCTTCCACCGGTAAGGGGGGTGAGTGGTGGAGGTGGGATTCAGCGAGTGTAAGGTAGAGTAAGAGTAAGGTCAGTTTAGCTGGGCAGGCAGGGTACAATACGTAGTTGAGGGGGGCAGTAATGTATTAACTCTGTCCTCAAATAAACAAAGCGGTTAAGTGAATTACAGTTATTGGCCCCAATGAGTCGATGATGAATGATGTCCCAGGGGGGGGGGGGGGTTATATGTAGGGGGATAGGGATGAGCGAGTCCAGTCGTGAGTTGAGTCCTTTCTTTTTCTTCTTTTGCTTCGATGAGCTGGATCCGTCAATTCACAGCCCAGTTCGGGGTTTTAAAAATAAGACTCAGATTTCGACACTGACAGGCAAAGAGGCGAATTCGGACCAGGGTATCCTTAATTCTCTTCTCTCCTTCTTCTACATGTTATGTAACTAGTTAATGGGTCATGTAATGTAATGTAGGTAGGGGGTGTATTCTACAGAACAGGACTGGACCTCCAACCCCTCCCCAGCTTTCCTCCTCATTCTTCCCCTCCCCGCTAGAAATCAGATGCTGATGCTGCGGATCTCCCTTATATGTCAGGTACACAAAAGAGGGCCTACCAAGGCAGGGCAGGGCGGGGCAGGGCAGGGCAGGGCAGGACAGGCATGGCATGGCATGGCAGCGCGCGCGCGGTATGTCAGACGTATGTAGGTGAGGGTACGCCAACAGCAGCAGCATGTATAATGGAACTGCTGCCTGCTTGTTGCCTACGAACAAGTATGATATCTATCTGGAGCTGGAGGGCCTCTTTGCCCCCCCATACATATTATGAGTCGTCAATAGACTCATAAACAACAATCCTAGGTTCCCTCTTTCTAGGCACGCGTATGATGATGCATTGAAAGGGGGGGGGGGGGTGAGAGGCGTAGCAGCGCGAACGTTTTGGGTTTTGTTTGTAGATAGAGTAAACATACTTGAAGCTATCTTGAGGCCAGGGCGAAGCCGAAAGGGGTCGCGTCGGGGGAGACCAGTCAACAAGTCGGTGACCCGGGGGTGCACATTCTACTACTTGCTTGACTTGCATGAATCCTACATATAGGTACATACTGTAAGTACCATACCACCATACCATACCCATACCATACCACAGCAATTGCTAGAGTACCACAACCATCATCTCTCATCACCATCTCGCTCCATTCCATACACCTCTTATCACCCGCAAAAGAGGTGATGCCCGAACAAGTCCAGCCCAATTAGCCGGTATGATTCCACAGTGAGACCCTTCCCCCCCCCCCCCATCTTTCATCATGCCTAGTAAAATTGCTTTTTTTGTATACGTACATTGAGTAAGTCACCTACCTACCCTTCTCACACCAGATCTGTCCCGTATGATATCAGAGTCCCCCTTCTCCGGAACCCACAGAACAGGGGATGAAAAGGAGGGGGGGATGCAACGTCGGGGGGGCGGCGGTCTCAAGAAACAAAATTAAAGGTTCCTTTGCAAAAAAGCAAATCAGTTGAGACTGTTGAGGGAAAAAAAATTATCACCGCACGTACATTAGTAGCTAGTACCCAGCGTGACCCAGAAAGCAGGTATTGTATGTAGAGTGTTTTGGGAGGGAAGGAAGGAAGGAAGGAAGGCTGTGGTAGGTTGAGGTTAAAAAGTAAATCACTTGCCGAAGCTAACTTCAACCTTACAACTACATGTCTACTAATACTGTATGTAGCTAGCTAAGGGGAGAGCCGGAGAAGAAGAAGAAGGGTGCTGTTGCAGATCACAAACGAAACCACTTTGTAGCTTTGTGCTACCCGCGTTCAAGAACCCGTTCAAGTCACTCACTCACTAACGCAAGACATCTACAAGGATAAGGGCTGTATGGAATTATTAGAAGAACGATGACCGACATCATCATCCATCAACCTCCTCATCCTTCATTCGCGGGGTGATAAGGGGGAAGAGAGAAAGGGGGGGAGGGGGGGTCAAACGAAATGGAGGAATTCGTCACTAATCACTCACCTACTCACTCGTTCGCCCGAGCAAGAAGTACGTAAGGGGGGCAGAGGCGCGCGCGCAAAAAAACAACAACAGGAACACAGTAGAGCAGAGCATAGGGATGTAGAATCTAATCGTAAACCCCTCTACTACACACTCTATCTATCCTATCCTTCAATTCTACCCTTCATTGCCCTTCTACCCTTCACTGCCTGTCTAATACCCTACCCTCAACTGATCCTACTTACTCCTGCACAACATAGCTACATCCCCCCCCACACTCTAACCTGCTTCCAGACACTTCCAAAGTACCTACTGATGAAACCCACATAGCATGGCATGGCATTGGCATACATAGCATAGCATAGCATAGCATAGCATACACATGCCACCCACTTGCGGGACGCCCATTCTGATCCTCCTGCGATGTTCCTGCGGTATATTTCCCCAGACTGCACTTCTCCCCCCATCATAACAGTATGTACCCCCCCCCATGGCCATCTTACGTGACCCACCGCCGCATATACCCCCCTCCCCTTTTGCCCGCAGAGCGAGAGGAAAAAAAGGGTGCTACTCTTACATGTTGTAATCAACAATCAATCTTCCGTGTCCCTTCTCTTGCGCGACAAAAAAACAATTCCCCGATCTCTACAATCGCATCGCGATCTCCTCAACCCCTCAACAAACAAAAAGGCAACTGACAGGCTACATCTATATACTTACTTCTCCGTACTAGCCAGGTTTCTTCTCATCGGCAGAAGCAGAAGCAGCCAGCAGTAGATTTTCCGCGCACGCTGCTCGGGTCCAGTCCGTTAGTCCAGTCGAGAAGATCAATCCAATCAACCGGTAACCCCAGCCAGGGATCCGGCAAAAAACAAAAAAAAACACACCCACCTGCGTGAGTGCTCAGTGCACGCTGAGGAAAGGAAAAAAAGAAAGGAAAAAAAAGAGGTGTGCTACTCATTGACAGCCATCAGGCAGCGGCGGCCGGGAAAGGAATCATCCTTCCCTCCTCTTCGAGCTCCTCCCACTCTACAAACAACAACCCTACCCTACTCTCGATGTTTCCGAGATGGTAGGGTTTATTACAAAAGAAAAGAGAAAGGGTCAAACTATTTAACTAAAGAATAATAAAAAAAGATACTTTACACATACATATACATATGATGTCGCCATAGCACAGCAGAGGAAGAGGGGATGGATGGGAAACGGTCAAGTCTACCCCGCTGCCTGCTGCGTAGACTAGTAAACATCCATCTCTGCGAACATTTTAATCCCAACTTGAGCGAGCGTCTTTCTCGAGGAAGGAAGAGCCTGTTGCATAATAGAGGTACAGACAAGTTCTGTGTACCTTTTGCCCTTTGCTTGGCCTGCTTTTTCCTTGCCCACCCACACCATAGCCATCCTAGGGCCCACCAAACAAATATCGTCCCCTTGCACGAGCATCCCATCCATCAATCTCCATCCACCCACCCATCTTCCATCCATCCATCCATCCATCCATCCACCAGCACAAAAAAGCAAAAACCAGAGCGAGAGGGAGAAAAGGAAAAAAAACAAAAATAGCCTACAAACAAACAGCGGCGATCTTTGTATATATGCTCTCCCTTTCAATAAACCCTTTATCCTCAAGCATCCGGATCCCACCCCTTCATGAATTACTTCCTCCCCCGAAAGAATACCGAGATGTAGCCGTAGCCGTGCTGTACCCGGCCGTTGTTGACCTTGCGAGATCACATTTTGATATATCTAAATACACACTTCTACCTGGCGGAGGGAAGGGGGGGGGGGTGTGATAGGGTAAGGTCACATGCGGCCTACGGCGTAACTCACCCCCCCCCCTCTCAACCAAATACAGAAATAAACACAAGCAGAGAGCAGGAAAAAAAACAAAATCGATCGGTGCACAGGAAAAAATAAGAGGGACAGGAACCAGTTAAGGGTCGCCGAGAGGAGGAAGAAAAGGAAAGAAAAAGAAGAAAAGCAGTGGAAAGTAAGCCACTGACGATCTCTATTTGTTACAGGGTAGAGGTCTATGTAGGATATAGTAGGGGTAGGTGCTCTATAATAATGTAGTGATAATCTACCTAGGTATCCTTCCCGGCGACGGCGGCGCGGCGGGCTGGCGATCATTTATTTAGCTGCCTAGTCTAGAGAGGTGGGTAGCCTAAGTGAGGATGTAGAGTAGCTTAGGCTAGCTGAAGCTTGCTCTTACGAACTTTCTACTCTACTCCTTTCTACTCTACCCTACTTTCTTCTACTCTACTCCTCTTACCTCCGACCCATATACCATCCCCCCCCCATATCGATTTTGAACTCGAGTAACGATAGAATAACATCCCTCCCTCCCCCAAGCTGTGGGCTGAAGATAACAGAGGCTTACTCCGTCCGGTACTTTTCTTACCTCCGAATATAGCCCTGGCCCCCATTTTGCCCCGGTCTTATGATGGGATGATGGATACATGTAGGCATCGAGAGTAGTGGAAATGCATGCAATGCATATGGAAGAATGACCCCCCCATATTTCTCCCCCCACTACCCCCACACCCCGCATAAATTTTTGTATTTATGAGTTCTATGCATCCATTCCATCTTGAGAGATGGACCATGGGTGCGCGATGAGAGGGGCTAGACCTAGACGGAACGTTTAACTTATCGATGAGTACATGTAGTGGTGATGAGTGAATCAGTATGCCTGTAACGTCCTCATCTCTTCCACACCCCCCCCTTCTTTTGAGGGCCGAGGTAGATCACATCCCCGTTGAGCGCAGAATACTAGATGAATGGGAATGGTATGCACGCACACTCGCGTGTGTGTACACGCGCGTAAAGTGGCCATCTTGTATCATACGGAAATAACGCCCTCATATATCGATGAATCTTCCAAAGGGGAAGGGGAAGAAGATGGATATGGAGGGATGAATGATACAATATCCCCCGCCCCGGAAATCCACTCCCCCCCCCCGGGCCCTTTCCAGTAATTTCCCATATATTACACGAAATCCTTAATAACAGCCGGCCACGGGGGTCCTCGATTGCGTTCCACCATCCATTCCCCTTTTTAAAACTCCCGAGCACACGACCATCCCTCGATCCTGATCGTGATTCTATCCTCTCGTCCAAGAATATAGGTAATTAATCAAACAAGGTGTAACCGCAATTAATACATCCCTCTTATCGTAAACCTTACATTTTTGCCTCACCTTATCCTCATCGTGATTGACCTGAAGATATATCCTCTAGTATTCCCTGCTCTCGCCGATGTCGAGCACATCGAACACGCCTTCTTCCGCGATTCCATCCTTCTTCAACGCCTCTTTCAATACAACCGGTGGCTCCATCACTGGCTCATCGGTCAAAACCCAAGTTCCTATCAATCACAAGGTGGTTAGCCCCCAAGAACACCAAGATTCAAACTCTTCACCCGATGACGCGCGCGCCCGGAAATCACAGGGAAAAATGCGGGGTAGTAAATGTACATGAGCGCTCGAGCGGCGCCGCCGAGTCATGTAAGGTAGCAACTTGTCTTTGATATAAAAGAGGAAATAAATAGACAGAAAGGGACTGGGGCCAGGTGACTCACCCCAGTGCATGCCAATAGCTTTTTTGCACTTTGTCTCAACGAAAATACGAACCGAATCATACGGACTTGCGTGCATTGGACTCATGAACCTAGAGGACGATTACCCAATCGTGTTAGCCAAAACTGAATATCTTGACCAAAAGTCCGTGCTTAAGCTAGGAAATAATGAAAAGAAAAACAGTGACAGGTGTTGTGGTTTTTCCCAAGAACCCTCGCCACACAAGCGATTTCCCGAGAGTGATGGCGGAGGATCCTAACACAGCCATGATTCTAGGTATACCATCAGGCGACAATGAAGCGCATATACCTGAAGCGCATATACCCCAAGTGCGCACAAAGATAATCCATACATGACAAATTCAATGAATCTGGGATACTCCTTGCGCCCAGTAAAGTGGAACGCAGAGAGGTGGAACGCTGTAGAAATTTTTGATATTGGTGCGTGGGGGGTAAACGTACCATCTTGGCCAGTAGGCACCTATTGGGATCAACCCGAGGTCAAACCCACCTCTCAGCTCTCCGATTTGTTTGAAGGCCGGGCAAACAGGAAGGTCCTTGAACTCTTCCCCGTAATCGTCTACGCCTTCAGGAACCTTTGGAACGGCGCGGTACCCGGTATCTCTGTCGCAATTCGAACTATGATCAGCAAGTACTCATAGAGTAAACCCTGAGATAAGAAATAACAATCATAGAGTCCAACAGTAAAGGTAAGATGAATGTCTGAACACACTAATGGTGAAACTAATGGAACGATCGGGGTAAATTCGTAAATTCGAGTGACAGTACTCAAATACGTTTGCGCCTGGGATAGTTGCGACGGATAAGCACCTCATATCCCAGGCATCAAACTGCGCCCTGCCGACCAACAGTTGCCACTTGGTGAACTCTTGGTTTCGGGTGAGGACTGCTTGCGCAATACGGGATTGTCGGGAAACCGCGATCAGTCCCGAAATCTGAGACAGCTAGCACCGTCGGGGTTCTCCGACCAGACAAGCCGGCAGCGGTACCCCTCGACAACACCCTCTCTCAAACAAAAGAAATATATAACGACGAAAAACAGAAAACTGTCACCCACCCTGCAAAGTATAATTTTTTACCACCACTTTCAACGCTCCAACTAGACCACAACGTGGAACCTCGATCATGCAGACCGCGGTTACTAGTGTGTTGACAGGGTAAACATCCAATCCTTGCGGTGATCTCACCAGCTTTCCTTCCTTCTGCTGCAGGCCCTGAGGTCGTCACCTTCAACGGCGAGTCAGCCCCTCCTAGACTGGGAGATTCCGAAAGCTTCGCGGCAGATTCTGAATCCGCTGGGGAGAGGACCAGATCCCGTTCCTCCCACCAATCCATTTCTGTGCAGTTAGGAATCCCTGTAGCTGTGAACCTACAGGCGCCACCACAGATTCCACTGTCAGCAGATTTTCCAACTCTTATGATACCCGAAAAATGGCATCATGTTGTGCTCAATTGAGGCGCGGAAGATCAACATACCATGCTTTATTGCCTAGTGGTACAAAGAACCATACATTCGGGTGGCATCTCTTCAATTCCGTTATTGTGTTGTAATCCATATGGTCGTAATGGTTATGACTTATAACAACTATATCTATAGCGGGGATATCCTTTATCTCACAGGGCATTTTGGTAACCCTCTTCGGGCCCATGAACTGTACCGGGCTGCATCTCTGGGAGAACACAGGATCAAAAAGTGCTCGGAGACCTCCAGGAAATTCGACATAAAAGCAGGCATGTCCTAGCCAAGTCGCCCGGAACTCCTTCGACTCGGTGGAGCGGGTCTTTGGGAATTGAGGGGTCACGACAGGTGGTACAGTGTCCTCTATAGCTTTCCCGTGATAACCCCCACGATAATTCTTATTTAAGCGCGTGCTGTTTGAATATAGCTGTCAGAAGGCGCTCCCTATTGGCATTGTCTGGGAACTGGGATTAAAAGTACCTAGCAAAATACTTTATGCCTTCGACGGGTTGAACATTTTTCCAACTGCATGAAACATATTTTTGCGAGGTCAGAACGGCCGGATTTCAAACATCACCAAGCTCCCATGAGGGGGAAAAAAAAAAGGAAACGAAAAAAAAAAGAAGAAGAAAGGGGACAAAGATTCAGCTCAATTGTCCAATTTCAAGCGTGGGGGACGAATTTAAAAAAAACGCATGTGATGATAGCTAAGGCGGTATATATATTACCTAGGCCAGGGATTTTGGAACCCACCGCATTTGAGGTGATGACTTTTGCTGGAGATATCCTTTGGTACTCCAGATGGGGTTTCTGGTGTATGTACAGAGGCATTGTATAGATTGGCAATGAGGCCTTCGCTACTCGACATCTTGCTAGATGCAACGGTGGCGTTGCAGGAGAAACCTTTCTGGTAACTTGGGATGACGTCGGTGGTAACAGATGATTTCAGTGGGCGCGAATGACAGGGATTTGTGTAACTTCTTTGTGCTGATGTTCTTTGAGAAAATCTGAGGAGAGCGGGAGAAGGATGGAGGCGCATATAAGAACACGTTGATTGAGATATGGGCAACAGGTATTTTTGTCTTATGGAGGGGCCGGAAAGAGTGAGAGGCGAGACATACATCAGTAGACAAGTGAAAATGTGAGAGTTGACTGCGTGGCCGTGCGTCAAAATTTACCGTGAAAAGCTTCGAGTGACGGCCCTGTCCAAGGTCACGTGCTGTGGTGGGGTCAATTGAGGGCGTACGGGAATAAGAACACGCTGTCTGATTGGCTCTCCGTAACATCAATGCCTACACATACAGCTCAGGGACCCCCATACACCATGTACAATCATGTACCTCATACAGCAATTCAACACAATAATCCGGGCGATAGACACTCCGAATGCTTTTCGGCGTCTTTAAATCCGCCCGGAGTTAAGACGGTCAAGCGAAAAGGAGCAACAGACTCTCCGAGACCGCGCAAGCGAGTCGGGGACATTTATGGCCGAGAAACATGACTCTGGATCCAGTGGCTGGCACTCGTGGTTGCACATAGGTGAGTAGACAATAAGATCGCGTGTCATACAGTTCTTTTGGTTACGCTTAATTTACTAAGTATATCAATGCCGTGATCTTGTTGAAGATTCGGGTAGCTAGGTCTTGAGGCTCAAAGAAGGATCCACGGACGGGTCGATCGTTACATATGAAGCTAGTGAGGTTGGTAAAATACTTCCAAGGGTTAGGTCTGGATACATCAGCTATCACTCGCATCCAAAAAGCTTGTCCAAAGAGTGAATCATGGGATTACACTATTATATGAATATTACTCTCAGCAATCCCAACCAGAAAGAACCGAACGCACACCCCAGGAGAATATTTCCCCCACCTTGATCACCTATAAATCCAAGCTTCCATCGACCGATATTTCCCAGAGGATTGGTTCTCAGTCCACCGGAACAGTCTTATAAGGCAAACTATCATTGGCATCCTGGCAGTGCTCAGGAAGATCTACGCACTAAGCACTTTCCATGAATTGATGGTGGATGGGATACCAGAAATCCGGGACAAGTTCGCGATTGGGTAAAGCATAGACACGTCGTATTTTTCTTTGCTGCCATGCCAAGTGCGAATCCAATCTCACCAATTTCCGCCACTCAGAGCTCGGGAGCGTGTTTCCGGATCGCGTTAGTAGCACAACAACCGCCAACAACACCATAGACGCCGAGTAAGGGTCTGTACGCGTCTCTTTCTTTCACCTCCCCGCTTCATTGCGACTCTTCCTCCGGCAGCAGAATTTTTAAACTCCGCCAGATTCTCCTAACAGACCCTATCTACTTGTTCGCAGTAAGATCAAGTGGGATTGACATAAAATGGCTTCACACCTTATGGACCAGGCCGATCCACAAGGTTCGCACCTCGTGAAAACAATCAACAACCCCACTATCAATAATCCTACTAACTCAACGCACCCATTCACAGCCGACTCCCCCCACCACGGCGGAGCCACTGATGCTGACGAGGTCGAGTACGACCGTTTGCGTGACCGTAAGTACCACTCTATGAAAGTCCATTCCAATAAACCCACTAACAAGCTGTTCATAGTCGCTCACGAAGAAGGTCAAAAGCGCGGCCGTTGCTTTGAACGTTCCCGTGCCGCCTATCAAGCGGGCAACCGTGCAGCAGCCCACGAGCTCAGCGTGGAGGGCAAACGCCATGGCGCACAGATGGAGTCCTATCACGCGCAGGCGCGTGACTTCATCTTCCGCGCAAATAATGCGCACAGGCCAGAGGACACTATCGATCTGCACGGGTTGTATGTACGGGAGGCGGAGGAGATCCTTGGGAAGAGACTCAGAACTGCAAAGCAGCGCGGTGATGACCACATCCATGTCATTGTTGGCAAGGGGAATCATTCGGCGGGCGGAGTAACGAAAATCAAGCCGGCAGTTGAGAAACTTCTGAGGGCCCAGGGGTTCCAATTTAATAGTGAGCAGAATGAGGGCAGGATCTTTGTTCAGCTGGGAGAGGGCGGTGAAGGTGGAGAGGGGTCTAGTGGTCACGGCGGACACCAGCAACACCAGCAACAGCAAAATTACCAGCAAGGTGGGCGGTACCAGAAACACTACCAGCAACTGCAGCAGCAACTGCAGCAGCAACTGCAGCAGCAACTGCAGCAGCAGGAACAGCAGCGGCAGGAACAGCAGCAGCAGCAGCAGGAACAGCAGCGGCAGGAACAGCAGCGGCAGGAACAGCAGCAGCAACTGCAGCAGCAACTGCGGGAGCAGCAACTGCGGAAGCAGCAACTGCGGCAGCAGCAACTGCGGGAGCAGCAACTACGGGAGCAGCAACTGCGGGAGCAGCAACTGCGGGAGCAGCAACTGCGGGAGCAGCAACTGCGGGAGCAGCAACTGCGGCAGCAGCAACTGCAGCAGCAACTGCAGCAGCAACAGCACCAGCAATACCCTCAGAACCAGCAGCAACAATCCCCCCAGGACCAATACCAGCAGCAACAGGGGCATGGCCAGGGCCAGCAACAGCCTGCGCCTAAGTTCACCAAGAAGCTCCAGGGCTGTTGTATTATCATGTAATTGCGATTGGATCTACTATCTATATCCTTTCATTTTTGTTTAATGTCTACTTGTAACTATTTTGGGTGGAAGGAATTTTTTTTATTTTTCTGGGTTTATGGCAGGCGGGCAGTTATGGGGAATGGCGGTATTTGATGATACCTATTTATTGAAATGATTCATGCTATTTTTTTTTACGAATGCTACTATTGTGCCACTATATTCGTTACTACGCTGTCCTAAAGCACCATTTAGCAACTGATTCGCCCAACTATTAATCCAAGAACCTACTACCCAGTTAAATATACTTGCGACCGACAACATCTGAATCACCCCCACCCAACCATCCAAGCAAGGGGTCAGGGCTAGGCAGGACGGCGCATCAAGTTCAGAAACAATCTATCACCTACCCTATAATCAGGTTTCAAGGTCGATACTTCATTTGTACAACAAGACGACCAATAGAAGCGAGTGGCCCAGCCATCTTCTTTATGGCTAGTTTAACAATACAATCATGCGATATCACTCGTTTAGGTGCTCCTGCACGGTCGCGTTTCCCAAATTTTCGCATTCATGGGCCGGCTGGAATTTGCGGAGACCCTCTGTCCATATAACTGATATATATGGGTTTTTTGTTTTATACTGGCTTGGTGGTGGGGTTGACGACATGTGACATATTATTAGCATTGACGGGCCAGCACGAAATTACTCGCTAGTTATAAATAGGCACGTGAATCGGACCCTTTAGTTGGACCGAGGCGGTTGGTGACGGGCAAGTCAGTCTGCCAAAGAAGTACAATCATGAAATATCACTCGTCCATGACATCACCGTCATTTTTATGAGCCCATATTTAATCCAGAGATGCTGGTTTTCCCCCATTGCCCTCTATGACCTGGTGAGTTTGATTGACAGTCTCTCAGGAAAATCTGTACCGCGCGGATGTCTTTGGAGGCTTTGGAAGCTCCTCCCACAGCTGTGGAGTAGTTGCCCCCGATAGCCTAAGCTTAGGTACCACTATATAGCTGCATAGTGATACCATCCCCAATTGATTGAGCAGTGACACCTCCAAAGAAGACTTAAAAAAAGCCTCTCAACGGTTCTGCGAGACAAGTCTTCCCAGGGGGCACGGCTCAACTCCCCACGTCCCCGACTAGCTATGCTTATAGTATATGGTGGGCTCAATTGAGCCCACTAATACAGACTGGTTGGCATCACCCTAGCTGAGAGCCCCGAAGAAGACTTGTTCCGTAGCTCCGCCAGGGTTAAAAAAAACCCTCAACGGTTCTGCGAAACAAGGTCTTCCCAGAGACACGGCCAGAGTCCCGATCAGAGCGCCGAAAAAAACTCCCAAGGAGACCTATTTCAAAAAGCTGACTAGTCTGATACCAGAAGACCAGCTTCTCGAAATAGTTCTCCCCAGAAGGCTCGGCGCTCGTGATGGTTGATTGTTCGAAAAGGAGGGTTTATATATAGTAATAGGCGCCGAGACTTGGCAATTGATACATTGTATTTGTGGGGGCTAGAATTGATGTAGGGCTAAGCCTAGGATTTGGCCGCTGCTTGCCTGACTGCATGCTGTTAGATCTTAAGCTTCAGTCTTAAGTAGACAGTGACTTATATAAGGGTGACAGGGCCACAGTAAATCTCTATATATTTAAAGCGAATCCCTACATATTTAGAGTGAATCTCTACATATTTAAACTGCCCCATTCGTTCCCTCTTGATAAACTATCGTTGATTTAACACTTCCAACCCAGCGGGATCGAATACACAGCAGTAGCAGCGGTAGCAATGTTAAATTAGGTTGTGCTTAAACATAGAGAAAGACAAAACTAGCCCCACAAAGCTTAGAACAGGTGGTCTTCTGATAGGTCTAGAACTAATGGCCCTAATCCCGTAGAGATTACTAATGGTTACAAAAGCTGCAGCTGGTGGTAGACACAGTGCTAGTTCGAAGAAGGATGCAAACTCCCCTTGGCGGACAAACCCAGCTATTACACAGAAGCCCCGGGGTAATCCACAAAAGACCACACGTATATAGGAAGTGTTCTCCTCTAAGTCAGACCGAATCTAAACAGGGTCAGAAGAGGCAGCCAGTTGATCGCTAATCTGCTCGCGCCACTTGTGGTTAGCTAATATCATCTCGGCCCCCATTAGAATTAGTAAGCATTAAGCTGTTTAGCTGTCACCTTAAGATTTTGCTACTGTGGGATATCAGATGCGTCAAGTCATAGGAGGGGGGAGGGGTGGTCATGTAAAATCACTCGGGTGGGACTGCCAAGCAGCCAAGGTTGTGGGTCGGTTAATTCTGTAGCTAGTAGCTCTTGGCATGGGGAACATTAAGAAGATAATTCTTTATCGAGCTAGGCATCAATGCACAATAACAATCATGTTTAGTAGGCACCTCCCTTCGAGTACTACTGTAGCAATGCAATCAATGGAGGAAAATTTGGTATTGAATATTCTACAAGGGAAAAAGAAAAGAAAGAAAAACGCCTCCCCAAAGAGTATTTTTTTTTTTTAAAAAAAATTAAGGCATACCAAGAAAGACAGGAAGGAACCCAACAACTTTAAGCACAGAGGCTCCTTTAAAAGAAAAACCATACACATCTAGCGTCTACCATATAATCTTCCAACCCAGTACACGTATCATACTTAAGAAATAAAAGAGTTGAAACCCCTATTACTTACAACACCAACAACCCACCCCCCACCATCCCCACCATCCCAATGCCCAGGCCAAGGAACCACGCGTCCCCGCTACTTCCGGGAGTCACCCTTGACCCACCGCTGACTTCTGTCTCCTTCACAATACCCACTGACCCGGTCTGCGTTCCCAGCCCTATCGACCCGCTGGACGGCACGGCCAGGCTCGTGTACATAGCCGGGAACTGCTGTGTGTAGATCGATGCGACTACTGTACGGCTCCCGTCGGCTAGTGTTTTTGTGACCCTGGTTTAAAAGCGGTGTTAGCTGATTGTGGGGTAGATATGGAGAGGCGGAAGAGGGGGGGGGGGATTATAAGTACCAAACAGTAGTGGGCTCAGCCTTAGCTGTGGTTGTGAGGTCTACCTCAACGGCGCCGCCACCAACGCCCTGAGCGGAGACTTGGAGGGCTTGAAGGAAGAGGGCCGTCACAGAAGTCGAGGTAAAGATGGTGAATTTCATTATGATGAGTGAATGGTATATTATTTTGCTGGGGGGGGGGGGGCGGCGGTGAAATTGTTTGATATAAAGATGATTGATGGTAATTCTGGGTTGGAATTACACGTGGTTCGAATTGAATTGCGCGCGTGGGCGTTTAATACTCTCTGCTCAGGATCGGATCTGGACTGGGCGAGACTGGATTGATATCGCTACTGGCAGTGAAGACACAAACTCAACGAAGGACAAGGGCGGGGAAGATATGTGAACCTAAGAGCAGGAAAAAAAGAGACTGACTAGCTGATAAGGACCAAGGAGCGTAAGTAAAAGCAAGTTGCCCTGACGAGGGAGTGTGATCGTGAACGGAAAAGGGAGAGCGAGACAGGACTTTGGTGTAAGTGTTGTCCTGTAACTTACATGTAGTGTACAGTTCAGCCCAGTTCAGCCCTAGTCTCACTCTCTCACTCCCGTCCTGGGAAAAAAAAAAGGGGGGGCCGACAACACTACAACACCTTATTTTTATTTTTTGTAGTTTCACCGAGTAACTACTAGATTCATATCCCCTCTTCCCAAATGAAGTAATATGCGGTGGGTCCATGACCGTCCGTCCATACCTGTTAATCGACACGGGGACCCTGCATCAGGGCTTTCGACGGGGTCTAGTCCGTTTCCCGTTCGGCGGTGGCCACGCGGACTCTATCATCTAATCTATCAATCTAAATCTGGTTATGTACGAGTACATCGAAAGTATTATTGGTCTTAGTCTTGGAGAAATTGAATTTTGGTATCGCCAAGTGAATTGAATTGGGACAGGATAACTGGGGGGATATTTCGCTTCCTACTAATTCTCCTGCTTGTGGTAGATCGGGCGTTGCAGTGTGCGAGATCCCTGGACGACACAACAATGTTGGCAATGGGGATTTGGTCATGACTGGTCACTCGAGGAGTTATTTATTGGAGGGAGACTTTAATTTACTGAGTATATGTACATATACTTTATAACGTAGAGCACTGCTTATGTTTATGGCCGCAACCTATGCTTAGCCAAATATTCTATTTCACCCTAGAACTTGGCCCGCCAGGTATATCTAATAAAACAGCAGGCCATAGCGTTGGCTCGGCCTCCTGCCGGCGGCGGTCTTTGGGGGGGGGGTACTGCACAAGTCCATTATCCTCCCATTTAAAATAATACGTGAAAAATCAATTTGATAGTAACGACCGAAACAAGTAGAAGCGAAGAACAAAAGCACAAAAAAAAAGTACAAAATCGAGCTAGATGTGCCACCCCTGGCATATGTATCCTCCTAGATTAACCTAAATCCCTCGATAACCCGCAGTCCGTATCTTGGTGTTTTCATTCTCAGAAGCAGCTATACCAACGGAACAAATAAAAAAAGAAAAGAGAGATAACAGAGTCGTAAAATCGTAGCAAAAAAAAAAGTAACAAAGGTCAAAAAGTCCTGGCAAAAAAAAAGGGGGCTGCCCCGTACTACGTCCCCAAAATATCCCCTACAAGTAATACATCGTGTTGAGGAGGCTAGGGTGAGGCCCATTACCCCACAGCTCCCTTGCCCTATTGAAATTGGCGAGGGATTCTTCTTCACTATTCATGGTCAAGTTGCTAAAGCTCGCACTATCGGAGGCATTGAGCAAGCTATAGATGTAGCATCTGCCACGCTCGCAGACAAGATCTGCGTAGTATGCCGGTGGGCAAATACTAACTGACTTGGTGGCACGGCCAAAAAGATAGCAAAGGTTGTGGGTCTAGAGGGCAGGGTTTTATTAGCAACGTCTACTATAAACCCCAGGTATCGTTATCAACATACCATCGTCTGCAGTTGGTTGGAGTCAAACTCATTCTTGTCGTGGATGACGTAGTAATGGGCTGGGCGCGTTGTCCCCTGTAGACCTGAGTGTGCCTGCAAGTAGAAGTCGAAATCATAAACAGCAGTAACACCCCTGTCCACAACAGTTCCAGGCGCAGGGTTTCCAAGCCTATCCGCCCTATCTCTGTCCGTGGGATAGAAACGGGTGTGATGCCTTTTCCCTACGATAATAATGGTAATCTTTGGCCTGTATTTACTATCTCCACAGCGTTGGCATGCTGCGCGGATCATTGGAAGTTCCTCCTTAATCACGGTCTGGAATTGGCCTAAATATCGAAAGAAAGCAAAAATTAGACAAATTCTTAAACATTATAGGGCTTGGGGGTGCTGAAACCTTCTGAAACACCGTCACGGTAAACGATAATCTTTTGTGGGTATGCCCCGTTAACAGCGTTCCAGCGTTGAAGACGTTCAACCATCATTTCTTTCATGTATGTTATCATCTCCTTTCGACTTTCTTGTAGCCTGAGCGAGGCTGGCCACTGGGCAAAATGCCCATCGACACTAGCAACCACTCCAGCAATAGACGGAGTACCCTTCAAACTTCCTGGGGAAGGGTGGGTAACATCGCATCCAACCTATTAGAGTGTTAGAGGCTTCCAGCAGGTTTGAAATTCTGGGTTCTTACAATCATAGTAGTGCCGGCAGCAAGCATCCCGAGATCTGAAGCTGGCAGCCCGTGGTTCCTTCCCATAAGCTTAAGGTTGAATTTAAGCGCAACATTGGCCATATACTGAGGGCTCATCTTGCTGATCTTCGAGGTTTGAGCGCAGACTGTGCTGATACCATACTTGACATCCCCCATATATTTCACCATTGAATACACTGCTTTGTCTGTCGTAGGCAAAAATATTAAGATGATTTTTGGCTTTTTGCTCTGCATATATGCAAATGCAGGCGAGATTGCCTTTTCCAGAGAAGTAGTGTTGCGCTCAGTTGGATGAGGAATAATAACAGACCTCATCAGTTGGGGACTGGTGGGGCCGACTCTCATCCCAGATTTGTTACACATCTCCCTGAAATTTCCGGCAACTCCACTCCAATCCGAACCTGGAACGAATCCGCTTCGACCACCAGCCTCTTCGATGACAATAACCCCAAAATTTTCTGTACTGGCACCTTGAACAAACTTGACGCCCCTCAAGTTCCAACTTGCCCCAAATACGCTCGCGGGCGAAGTAGCATACTTGACTGTGGGTGGGCTGAGAACTCTAGCAGGCACCGTAATCATTTCCGTCGATATCTTAATGTTGAAAGGGCCCTTTGGATTGTTAGTATTTTCAAAGGAAAGCTGAGGGGAATAACGTACCAAGTGTGCACTCGGAGGGTTCAACCCAAGGCTAGTGAGGCCATCCCCAACAATGTATTCGGCATTTACTCTCGGGACTTGACAGGCATATCTTATCATCGCCGCCGTCTGTTCATCCATGAGTTTATTTCCATAGGCCTGACCCGGAAGCACCAAGGCTATTTCAGGCGGCAGCAAGACCGGCGACCCCTTTGTGCCAACATCTATGCACGGAAGGTTGGGGTGCCTGAGAGTTATATTATACTCTGTAAAATAATATTGTTAGCAGGCATCTTAAAAGTGCAGTAGGCCAGTATTACTTCGTTTGAAATATTCGGCAACAGAAACCTCCTTCTTGTACTCCTCACAATGGAATTTTATATCCTTGGCGGCCTTTCCGTGCCCAATCCCAATGATAGCTTTGACCTGTACCCTAGGCCTGCCATCAACCCCCTTGATATGACTAGTACTGATCCGGAGGCGTTTTAGAAATCCCCCCAACCGCCCAAAGCAACTCTGAGGCAACGATGCGCCGGGAGAAGTCCCAGCGAACTCGTACATAAGGCTTGCAACATCGGTTTCTCTAGAAATTCGTTAGCACCTTAATTGACCTACTTTCGAGTAAGAGGTAATACCTATAAAACGCTGTCATGCAGACATTGACATTACATAGAACACGGCTAATCGATGGGCGGATCGAAGAGTAGTATCCACGAAGTGCCACTAACCCTCTCCCTAGAGTCGCAGGATTGGAGTTCACAAAGAATTTACTCCTTCCATACGGAATTATCGCAGGATCGTTTGAAGGGGCTTTGGAGAGAATGATGTTGAGTGCCTGGATAGCACTTCCTGGATCAAAATCGCGATTGTTGCCATCGACATACCTTTGGAATTCGCCGGGGTCGATCATCTGAACTAGCTGGATTGTAACCATGTACTTTTTGCTCTTTTCAGTGATAGTCTGGCCTTCATCGTAGTAGGTGATCTCGACTTCCAACCTGTCGTTGTCCAATTTGAGACGTACTGGAGTGATAATTGTCTTTGAATAATCGGTAGCGATGATATTCTGAGTTGCTTGAAAGGATGTTTTCTCTAAAATCTGGAAGACTCGCTTCTTCATTCTTTTGATTTTGATCTCCGGTTGCATAGCCACATCATACTTGAATAAAGTAGTTGTTGGAATAGCAACTGGAAAATGATTCGCTCGGACCAAGGTCTCTACACCTACAGTTCCATAATCGGGACGCAAAGGTAAATCTTTGTCGCCTGACGGACGTAGCCTCGCCGCCTTAACTGACGCGACAAGCCTATCCTCGGCAGTAGTGACTCTTGGGTCAACAACTGGATTTCCCCTACGAGTATCTCATGTTAGAGTTATGCACAAATAAAAAGGAATGAATAAACCCACTGGGTGAATATTCCACCTCCACCACCTCCCCCCCCACGGCCGCCACCATCTCCTCTACCTCTACCACGGCCACCATCATACCCACCGCGGCCCTCATACCCACCGCGGCCACCGCCACGTCCACCACCTCCTCCGCCACGATCCCCACGAAATCCTCCAAAGGAGCCACCTCTCCCACCCCCCCTATCACCTCCACCACGCCCCCCTCGTGCGTTTCCACTCATGATCTAGCTGTTTCCGTTTGCACCGAAGGTATTTAAACTTGTGTATTCTTGGTGAATCTTTTTTGTACTGTATGAGATAGATTTTTGATGCCTGATGGAACCCACTGTGTCTCGCTGATAGTAGGGTACTGAATATGCGGTAAGCAGACAGATGAATAAAAGCTTGAAGGTTGGTGTCAAGGACGAAGGGGAGGTAGGAGCTTATTATACATACTTACATCCTTGGCCTGCAGCAGCGAGGGTAGGGTGTATGGACCGTGCGTACGAGAACTGCTACGTGTGACCGTTACCTTGAGGGAATGACACGCCATGACCATTATGGTTTAACGTATACAAATAACTCCTTTGTTTGGTTCATATTAGGTTAGATACATACCACCTACAAGAAACTAGTATATGCGTGATTCAGGCCTCCCATATTTCCTGTTATATTTCTAACCTAACAGTATTATATAGCATACGATACGACGAGCGACTGTTGAACGAGCTATGAGCCATCGTTGGGCTCATACTAGTTGTAGGTGCGTGTTAGCAACCGAGCCAAGCTTGATGCGTCAATCTCTTGGTGAACTGGCTCTCGGAAGGGGGGCAGCCTCATTGGAACGATTTCCGGTTGTTTATTCTAACACGGTGCATATCTTCACCCTGCCGAGTCAAGGTCTACGTCGCAGCTCTAAGTAGTGGTGGCCTAAATGATATCGACATCATCTAGGTTGTTGAGATGAGGTTTCGTAGTTTGCATGAACAAAACACTTACCTATCAACTGTTTGACCTCCCCGAAAAAAAGGTACGAATATCAAATGGGTACTATTACCTTGTGTTTGAGCCTCGATCGATGCTGTGTATAAACAAAAACCCCGAATCCCGGGCAAAACCATAAGACTTTCGGAAACGGTTTCCAGTATTGGCATAAAATGACTCAATTGAAAGCAGCCACTACGATTATCTACTGTACCACCAGCTGCGACGGGCCCTGAAGCTCGCATTGCAACATATCTCCAATTGAATTGGTGCACATTTTTTTTCCCTTGCTCAAGTGCCAACTCAGAAGACCAGAGTATTCTCCAATGTGGAATGGCATGCGTGTGTTTTGCACGCGTGCGGCATTTGGAAATGCCTGAAAAAAATTTCAGGCGTCAGCGCTGTGTAATGTGCGGGTGTGGACAGTCGTTTGTCATTTCAATCATGAACCGTCACTCACTTCTTTCTACCAAGCCAACACACAGCAGCGTCAGTAGTAGCTTATTCCCTCTGGTCTAGGGTCATTAGAACTCAATGGATGGCTCCCCTTCATTATCTTGTTGAGCTCACATACCCCGTATCTCACCACCGATCACCCTTGTAGACCTAGCTAGGCCCCCACCTGTTTTCACAGTAAAGTAGCAACTGTTTCCCGAGTCCACCAGCACCACACGTACATCCTATGACCCTTCGGACTCCGTGATATTTTATATCAGTTACCTATTGAAAGAAACAAGATAGGTAAGCGGCGTTATAAACCTTTATGTTTAGAGCTCTGTCCGGACCAAGTCGAGACATCTGTGTACCAGAAGTCAGGTGCAATTTCTCCCTGAGAATGCTACTCAACGGGGGACATATGCTAAGTCCTTAACCTTTAGACAAAACCGGTCTCTACTCTATAGATCTACATTCGAGGACTTCCGGTCAGCAGGACGAAAAGAAGCTTATCCGGGCACCGTCCCGCCAGGGCTTCGTTGTAGCTACTCCATCGCACTATCGCAAAGGCCACCCGCAACAGGATCTCAAGGGGGTCAACACCCCCTGACAGGTCCCGACAAACTTGCGTGCACATATTTCTGGCAGCGAGGCTTCGTCTTAGGCTTGGTTGGCATCCTTCACTGAGAGGGCAGTCTGTTCTGCTGAGTCCCCTTTTGAACTCTCCCCTTAGAGTTAGATGGTAACAAGCTAGAAGTTTATCTGAAGCTGAATTTGTTTCTCATCGGGGTTCTCATTGCATAACTGTCGATTGGACCATCTTAAACCGATCCTAATCTCACATACCATCTCTAACGCACCTACACATTAGAGATTGGGTAAAGTTGGGGGATTCGGCAAATGGCAGTCTTTGACCATAGCCCCTACCGATCCTGCACGGATAATAAGCCTTTTTTTTTTTAACATTGGAAGGGGCCTATCAATTGAATCCATCCTATAAATTGAACCCGTTGATTTTGTAGAGCTCTTTAATATTAAGAATCTTGCTGATAGGAGCCTAGTGATGAAACGTCTATCAACGGGAAGGTGCCTAATGTATGCCAAGATGGTGACTGTTGCCAATAAATCTTCTTCAAACCCGAGCTTTCTGCAGCCCGCCTACATGCGTCGCGGGGACATTCGATAAAGCAGTAAAGGCATCGCTCTCTCTTTGGTGTTCGATTCACAAGTGGGGGGGGGGGGGGTGAGGGGTCCGGGCAGAAAGCTAGGTGCTTGAGCGTACCGATATCTGCTCGGAGCATCCAGATAGAGAGCAAAGGAAAACCAATCGAATTACTTCAGAGTGTGTTGGTATGCGCAGCTGCAACTAGATATATCAGACTATAAAGATTCCAATGATTTTATGGGATAGTAAACTATTCGGGATAGCAAATCGGCTTTGTTGTAAGAATAAAAACATACCAGAGAATCTCGGGCTCGTACGTGATGGCAAGGGAGCTGGATATTGAGTTGCAACATACTATAAATGCCTAGCTATTTTTTGCAAGCTATGAAATCTGCGCGCTGTCTAATTGAGTACCATACTGACTGGTTTATGACTCTGTAGTAAATTCCCTCTGCTAATCTGGTGTCCCGAGCGCTGCCCGCAGCTTTATCAACCTAAGTACATACATATCCCACGATTCCCCCACGTACAATTGAAACTCCCCACGATAAAATACTGCTACATGCTGCAGGGGCGCACTTCCCAGAGCTAACATTTACATAACCGTCCGGCGTACGTTCGGGCATACCCGAGGCTCCCAGCGTATCAAATCCCTAGGGATCAGATCAGCACCTCTCTTCCAGGTATATCTACACATCTAAACATAGCAGCCTACTGCATTTGTATACCCCATCCACAAGCGCAACCCCTGAACCCGCTGCACCCAGCAACTCTCCCCACAGTCTCAGACTCCTAGAAATAATTTAGAACCCAACCAAACCCGCGCACTGGCCATAGAGTTGCCGAATGTTGTTGATGTTGCGGCTGAAAACTTCTTTTTTTTTTTTTTTGGCACCGCATATGCCAAGCCTTAACTGTTTGGGAGCAGCAGGACCTTCTTTTGTACCTGCCTACAATTGTTGTCGGGAGTTGCCGAGAAAACCCCCAACATTTCCTTCCTCTTCTCAGGGGCCATGTTTGGATCGTTTAAGTCGGAAAACGGCCGGAACGATCCCAGACAGACGCAGGCGACAGACCACCACCCACCACCCACCATCACCACCCACCATCACCACCGCCATCAGGGTTCATGACTCCCACCACTATTGTATTGGGTTTTTTTTTTTTTTTTACTTATAAAAACACACATTTCTAACATGGGGTTCTAGGCGCCCTCTCATCTCACCTTTCTTTCCGATATACATAGAGTGAGGTGTTATCTGCCTGTCTGCCTAGTTGTCGGGTTGAATTGGCAATCCAGCCAGAATGTCGGACCGGACAGCACCCTAGGAGCTCGAGCCCTTGGGAATTCAGCCCACTGTTTTTTTCCTACATCCTCTACTCGCTCGCTAGTTGCCCGCGGGAATTAAAGCCTTTATTCCCCGCGGCAGGCCTAAGCGTGGGCAATGGGGAAAAGTTATAGGATATAATAAGTTGCGACTGCAGGGACTGTCAGACTTATATCCGGTTTTGGGTCAAGCCGATCCAACCAAAGACAAAGCATTTATACATGCAAATTATGGGGTGCAACTACTCAAGAACAACGGAAAATAACTAGAAAGAAAGAGTGGTGTTATGTTCACCGCCAAGAGTCCCTACATCGGCAGTTCAAGGATGCCTCTAGATGAATCAAGTCAAGGTGCAGAGAGTGTTGAGCATCGAAAATCTGTCCTCAACAACAATAAACGACTATGAAGCTCAAGGTGAGCAATATCGGTGTCAATGGTGCCACCACCATCAACGCACGCACTTCTGGAAGAAGGGAAACCGACGTCCCGGAGTTAGATACATAGGTTAAAGCTTCTCCCGAGCCTTTATCTCAAAGCGCACAACTTGCGCAGAGACAGCGGAATTTTGTACCCACCACAAAAAATAAAAAATAAAAAGAAAAGAACGGACGCAGTTCTGTATATATATGAATAATGCACATAACTTAATATGTCCGTCCATTTTTCTTTAGCTCGCGCAATTATAGAAGAGAAAAAAGACCCCCCATTCTAACTAGACACCCGATATCAGATCCCGTTTTTCTTCCTTCCAAAATTTGATTTCCCACATGCAACAATCAAACAAAGAGCCAACGTAACAGTATAAAAAGCGATGAGAGGAAAACGAAAGCGAAACACGAAATGGTACCGAAGTTATAAACACCGTATGCATACCATAAGAATCGAATTGTAGCTGGATGGAGTCTATAGCACAGCTCTCTCCAGCACTCATTAAAGCATATTAGGGTAGTAGTAAAGTAGAACATGTAGATGACTGAAGAAGCCAGAAAAAAAAAAAAAGAAACCTCCACCGTGAACTAAAATCAATTCAAGGCCACCTTTTTCTTTCCATCTATATAAGCAATCGTTATAGTAATAAAGTTTTTTTCCCTCCCCCTCGAATAAAGATTCGAAATTCGAGCCCAGCAGGAAGTTGAATTGGACTTTCTCCTCGGTGTATACCATCCGTTCGTTTGCTCGTGTGTGTTGTGTGTCTGTATAAATCGGTATGAGGAACCGCCGCAGGCGGTATTCCACACACCATACCCGCCACTCATCCTTCCCCCCCATCTTCCACTCTCAATTCCCCACTCTATCCTTCAAATGAAAAAGTAGGAAAGAAAAAAAAGCAGGAGAAAGAGAAAAACGAAAAACGAAATAAAAAAAATAAGAGCCACTACTCTACTAGTAAATAGTAGTGAAGTGATCGCTCACCCCCCCGCCGGGGGTCCTTCAGACCGCAAACTCCTCCAAGTCCCTCACAACAATCGCCACACTCGCCCTCTTTGCAGCCTCCGCCACAAGGTTCATCTCCTTCCGCAATGAGCTCGCGGGATCCTGGTCGCCGCACGTGGGCGTGTTTTTAGGTATCGAGCCTCGGCGGCTGGTGGACCTTGTTGGATTGGGTGCGAGCAGGTTTGACTCTTTGGCAGGACCGCTATTTGATGACGAGGCAGGTGAAGACATTGTGTTTGTGTATGTGTGTGTGAGTGAGGGAGGGGTAGTTGGGGGACTGTTGTGGTAGTATTTGTGTGTAATAGAAAATGTTTGTGGAGAATGGTAGTGGTAGTAGTGGTGAAAATGGTAGTTATGGTTGTGGTAGTAGTGGTGAAAATGGTAGTTATGGTTGTGGTAGTGGTGAAAGTAGATGCGACGTATGTATGATATAGGTTACCGGTAGTCAATTATACACGGTATAAGTATACTAGTGAATATTTAACGAGTGGTGTGAATTGAAGCGAGCTGTCAATTGGCAGCAGGGTAGAAGAAGCGCGAACGGAGCGAGCGTGGGTCAAGAGTGGGTGAGTGGAAATGAAAAAGAAGAAGAAGAAGAAAGGGAAGAGAAAAAAACCGGGGGAGTAGAGAAATATGTAGTAGTGACTCGGATGAACAGGAAGAAAGGTGTGCTGGCGGCGGCGGCGGCGGCCTGTTCCCTAAGTTCGGACGTAGGGTACCGTATGCAAACAAGGGGAATATCGGAGGGGGTGGAGCTTCTACTTCTTTACTCTCTTTCTCCCTCACTCTTTTTTTTTTTTTTTTGCCTGTGAGAGTGGGGGGTGGTTTGAGTGAGCTCCTGCTAAAAGAGCAGAGTACATACTGTATGTACATGTATGTACCTACATGTATCATGTAGGTACACCTACACATATGCAAATTCACAAAATATGGTATAGGGTACACTACTGCGATCAATTATTCCCAACCAGTCGGTCCAATCCCCACAGATGCAGCCTTGGGTGACTTTTTTTATTTTTATTTTTATTTTTTATTTTTATTTAACGCTGCAGGTGTAGCTGGCCAGGTTCGATGGAGATGCTGGGTCGATTTGGGATTTTAGGGTTGGATTCTATCTCGGCCTGGCTGCCTGGAGAAAATCGAAATCCCATTTGCTAACTTAATACCTACATGTAGCTAAACAACTCGACTCTGGAGGGGGAATTCAAGAAAGGGAGGCTTTGTGGCATCTATTTCCATCCTCTTCTATCTTGGGACAAGAGTCTTGTTCCCACACTCCACGGGTACTTTCCTCTTCCAGTCTCCGTTTGCGGCCAAGAAACAAAAGAACGATTATTCGAAACCTTGCGAGTACCTATGTGCTTCTTGGACATACTTCCTACATATACGCGCATGTGTGTGTGGAGCATTGGAAGGTAGTAAAGTACCCAGAGGCGGATGAACGAGCAAGAGATGGATCGCAAGAGGCACAATCCCGGGTGAAAATGGATCTCAGACTCAAATTGATATATAGCGAGGAAGTCGAAGGGTTCTCAAGAACCCAAGTGCCTGTCTGTACCTAACTACCATACCACACAGAGGGACCGGGAATGTGGAGGATGCTTTAGTTTACCTCATGCCCAGCCAAGCTGCCAGGCTAGCCTAGGACAAGTCAAATCAATTGCAAGGAAAACTAAGACAGTTAAGTTAGACAAGTTCAAGAGTCAAGACAGAACAGTGAGCGAACGAATGATTGGGGGCTGAGGTTAGATCCTTCATCTCCAAACCGAACCAAAGCACAGTAGCAGTAGCTCTGGCGTCCGGGCCGAGGGTACATACGCACTGCATATATCCACTTACTGGGCACCCAGAGTAAAGTACTCCAGAGTTACATACTTGGAAATATGAAGCATTCTAGAGCCAGCGACACATCTCATACACCCCCTGGGCTAGAGTACAAACCAAGAAACATACACCCAATAACCATCCAGAAACACACAGCACACATCTCTACTTACATCCCATCCCCCCCCCCTACCTTGCCCTAAGTCTCACTACCCTCGGAGAAAGCGCACATCCAGTCCAATAAATCTAACCCCGGTCAACAACTGCCCTCCTCTTCTTTCTTCTTTTCCCCACGTCGCAAGGGCGCTCGTTGCGAGCCCATTCTGCTGCATGTCTTAGACGTGAATCTGGATTGGCTGGAGTTGTAGCAAGTTAGACAGCTAACTGGCCTTGGTAACGGTCTGTAAACAGGTCGGGTGTTTTTGATTTGGGGATGGTGGTGGTGGTGGTGGCCAGTAAGATGGAACCACCACCAGTCAGCGGCCAGAGGCCCTGAACCCTCTGGTGGAATCTCTAGCGAAGGAAGTTTTCTAAGGCTGTCCTCAGCGGTGGATGGATAAATACGAAAGAGGAATGGGGGAAGTGTGGGGCAAAGGCAGCTTCCGTGCTGCGTCGGCTTTCCCGCAAAATAAATGCTACATACAGGTGCAATAGCCTACATTTTTCAGAGCACAAGTAGAGTACCACCGATTCGGTACAACAGCCATCGCTGCTAGTTAGTTGGTCGCATAAGATGCACATCTGAGAAAACAAAAGTCACATGGATATCTCGGAAAAAACACACGATAGAGATAGGTAGAGATGGGATGGTGGAGGGGGGAAAAAAAAGAACTATGGGATGAACATAAAAATAGTCATTGGCTAAAGATACAGGTATGTTGATAACAGAGAGATAGCGATAGTGACATGTAATTACAATGGAGGTGCCCTTTAAATCCTCCTAAATCGACCTTCCATCCCAACTACCAGCCCATTTGTTTTTTCGTTCATAGAGACAGCCATCTTCCCCTCAATCTTTATAACCCCCAACCCCTCTTCCGCTGATCCTGCTGCCCCATTGATAAATCACAAGTAGCCAGAAGAACACCCGCGATCGTTCTTGAGCATGGAGCGTCCTTCATCTCAGCAATCATGAAATCCATCTCTCCAATATCCTCCCCATCGCCGTCTCGTTGTTACTTTTATTCTGGGAGAACCGTCCAGATCAGTCACCGAGGGTGGAGAGGGTAGTCAAAAAACTGGGACGAAAAGAAAAAAATTGTGCACCGAGACAAGTTCTTCCGACATCCATCGATTTTCCTTCCAGCTCCTACAACTCAATACAGAAACATACGCACCCCCCAGCTGAGAACGCTTGAAACCATACACGCAGAGACACAAATAATGGTATGTAAGGAAAGTAATGAAAGATAGAAATGGGGAAGTTACCCAGATGCTGGCGTAAATGACCCATAAATAGAAATTTTGTGGACCCAAGGTGAAAAAAAAAAATACAGAAGCATTTAAAAAATAAAAAGGGAAACGAGAATGCAAAACCAACAAGACGCATAAATATTGAGAGTGAGTGTTAAAGAAAAGGGACTGAGCCTGAGGAAAACTAAAGGTGATTTATAGAAGTAAATATGTCATGAGCTCGGGATCCAAAAAGCAGAAACCGATACCCTACTTGCACATAACAAGCCCCAAGTAGAATGCATACAAGGGCACAAAATCACGGTAAAGCGCCTGTATATGTTTAAAGACCGCCCCTTGTAGCATAAGTCCTGGGATTGAATGACTGAGTGAGAAGAGGAAAATTATTTGTGTTGACATTATTTATATCAGACCGCATTGACGCAGATTCTCTTGGATAATGATGTCTGCGAGATGTAAGTAAGGCCTCTCTGGTTTAGGGGGGTATTATATGCATACCATTAACGGCTGCCATCACGAAACGAATCTGTGTAGTATCCGTGGCACATGTAAAATGGGTATAGATTTGCTTAGTCTCTGATTGATTCAAAGACACGAAGCGGTTTAGAATGTAATCGCAAGCGGCAGTGTAATCCTCGCCGCCTGTAAGACCTGTGTCAGTCTACAGCTAGTCTAAAGTGGGTAATGACTAAATTTGCATGCATACCTTCATAGTCAGAAAAGTAATTCTTCATAGGGCTGATCGGGAGTTTCTCTCGGAAGCGATCAATCTTATTTAGGAAAAGAATTATGCTTGTCTTGATGAACCATCTTGAGTTGCAGATAGAGTCGAACAGTGTCAAAGCTTCCTGCATACGGTTTACAGTCTCATCCTCGAACAGCAATTGATCATACTCCGAAATGGCAACCAAAAACAGAATGGTTGTGACATTCTCGAAACAGTGGATCCACTTTTTACGTTCTGACCGTTGACCACCCACATCAAACATGCGGTAGGTCAAGTCCCCAATGATAAAGGTAGTTTCTGTGATACCAGTTGTCTTAACACGCGATCTCAGTACATCCTGGTCAGTGGGGAGGTAGTCAGGCTGTGCGATCCTGTCAATGGAGTCAAAGTAGCTGTGGCATCTGTTAGCATTGATGTGACCAGATATCAAATTTGGAAGTGACACATACTATCTAGCCGAGTCGTTCAACTGATATTCCCTTGATCGCCTGAAACATTCCTGTACACCACGGTCCGCCCACAAAGTCTTGATAGCATTGCCAACCTCTGGTGGGAGAGACTCTCCTTCAATCTGTGTCGGCTGCATAAAGATGGTCTGCACATGGTACTCCGCCCGGGTATCATCAAGAGGGAGCTCCAACGTTTCCATTGCTTCCAAAATAACCCTCATTGACTGAACTGTGTTTGAGAAGATGATTTCTTTGAATGATTCACATTCATCTCGGCTATACCCACCCTCGTGAATGAGCTTCATCTGTTTTAAGATAGTTGATTTACCAGACTCTCCAGCTCCTATAGCGCAAGAAGGTTAACATCAGGACGTGATATATTTAGAGACAAGAGATGCAAACCTAGAAGAAGCATCTTGATTTCGTTCCGCTGCATCATCTTGTCCCTCTTCAGCTGGTTCTCAATCTCCTCGTTCCTCTGCTTCCCCTCCTTCTCCTCAGTGCTCATGCCACAACCCATCTCGTCGTAAGTATCTTATTGATTGTTTCTCGGAGGTGTAATGATTAAACGACCTGATGCAGGCCGATATTAAGAGCTAATTAAAGGTTGTACGTTGATTCGATTCGCGACAATGTTGTTTGAAGGCCTGCTCTGAAAGGATAGAAACGACAAGATTAGAATAAAGATGGACGAGACCAAGAACGGGAAGCGTGTCTGCACGAAATAAAGACGAATCGATTTAAGTGGACGGACAACGGGTGGGGGGTGAGGGGGGGGGGGGGGAGAGTGTCGGGTGAAAAGGAGACGGATGAGAGAATAAGGAGAAACAGAAGAGAAAAAGGATGGAGTAGAAAGGTAGTGGTTGCAAGGGGCCTCCAGGGGGCGCGCTGCTTCTGCTTGATTTCCTGATTAGGAGCAGACTAGCTTTTCTTGGAACATTACCCGAACCCGAATAAGAGGAGGCAGCTGCGCGCAGAGAGTAGGAACATGCGTGTAGCTTTTGAAAGACTCTAGGAAATTCCTTCGGGAAGCTTTCTTCTTGTTCACGACATATCGGACAGGCACCCTCCACAAAAAAATTCATCCGAATAGATGAAGCGGACATTGATGGATGACAGACGCGCGCGAAAACAGTAGGCTAGCCAGGGATGTGGAAGGAGGGTGTGGAAATACTGGGGTGTGGGAGAGAACAAGGCTGCTGAATAATTGAAGGATTGAGGAGAAAGGCAACGGGTAATGAGATTTAGAAAGGAGATGGGATGAAGATATTTGCTTGAAGAAGAATAACTCACCAAAAATGATATACCAGTACGACTGCGATGTGATGGTAATAGAGAATTATGGTGTTTGGAAAGGTTGTTGGAGGTGTTTTGATAGCAGCCAAATTGTTGTGTAAAATCAAAGGAGGGTAGTGGATGGATGGTAGATGATGGATGGACAGATGACCGGGCCGGAACAAAAAAGAGAGTGTGATGGAGCTCGGAGAAGAAGCGCACAACAAGGAACGAATGATAGGATGCCGACGGACGGGGCTGGTAATATTGCCGAACCTCTTACGCGCAGAAAGTACACACACAAATACTGAAATACTGTTGAAAGAAGAAGAATAAGAAGAGGCGCAATCAAAGGTGTTTCGCAGAAGCCAACAACTGAGAAAAACCCATGCGACGTCCAGCGAGAACAGCGAATATGAAAGAAAGATGGAGGGAGGGGGAGGAAGGGAAGGGAACTGACTGACTTGAGTGGGACTTGACTGACAGAGCTAGAGAGAAAGGTCACGAAGAAAACCAGAGAAGAAGAAGAGGCTGAGAGGGGGGGGGGGAGGGGGGAAGAGTATTAGGAAAGGAATTGAGTTCAATTCAGAAGGGTCGTCGCGGTTTGTTCCTGTAAGCGGTTCGTCTCTCTGATTTTTGATTTTGGCGTTGCTTAGCTCGCTCACAGAGAAATAGGAACAGACTATTTGGGGAGAGTGGAGAAGAAACGACGGGGAGTGAAGATAGTTCGTTCGGTTCTGGTCGTCTCGGCGTCCCTGGTAGAACGCACTAAGGTTTTTTTTTTTTGGGAGGCACAGAGATGGGGATAGCTCTTCGCACGGGATCTTGCAAAGTGCACGAGTGGCGGGGAGGGACGAAGATGATCGCAAATTGCTGCTCGGCAACTTCTGCACTACTGAATACTAAGTAAGTACTACAATGGTACAAATATGTACCTACTCTCCCCACGGTACCAGCTACTGAGAAAGAGAAACAATACCCAGCTTGATTATTACATGTGTATCTGAATTTCAACTTGATACCTACATGTAGTGCCATGATATGTACATAAGTATGCCTACATTACATGTATTCATGTATCTACATGTATTGCATGTAATTATGGCTTTCGGATGCCTCATAGAAGAAGTCATCTCTTTTTTCTTACAGTACCCCCTTACCCTACGTCGTAGAGTACAAAGTACCCCATGTACCCATGTACCATATTGTCCCTACCTTGCCCTAAGCAAGGATCGCTTCAAACGAGAATGAACGTCAGATGTCTTACTTACACGCTGATGCTAATGTTCCGCAATTGAGCCCTTGTTCTTATTTATTTTCTCTTTCTAGTGAATGTAATTTCAGCCTTGGCCGCACTGTATGTACTCTAGATCAGTTACCTTCTCTAGGTAAATAGGTACAAAGTTAACCCGCCGGCCTCGTATAAAAAGGGGGTCTGGAGGGTTACGCCCGCGCACATCATATTGCACAAGATACTGATACATACTAAACATCCTGACTTGATTATACAGGGGTAAGGCCTGTCGTGGCGTCTTGAACAATCTGCCGGGCTTCTTCGTGAGGGCAAACAGTTGAGTGAAGTCGTTCTTTGAGGCTTCGAGTGGCTTGAGCCCCCTCCTCGCAACCCCAAACCCACACCCACGCGGGCTGGGGCGGTTGTACCTACGGTTGCTAGGACTTCTCATGTTACGGCACTACGATCCGGCTATATCGTGGGCTTGGGCCCCTTAAATTTTGTGAAATGGGACCGTTCAAAATCGTTGTCAGGTTGGAAACAGATCAGGGCGAGTTTTCCTGTCGAATTGAAACACAGAGTCCATTACTCCACTGACACGTTACTGATCTTCTCCATGGGAACCCTTTCTCCGTTCATCACCATCCCATAGCCTTTTTATTCTTTTATTCTATTATTCTATCGTTCTATTATTCCTCCTTCTTGAAACGGTTTTTTCCCCTCCATCTCGGAACGTTTTGATAGCGCAACAGCAACCACGAGGAAACATTCTGTGCATAATAATGTCGTATCTAAAACTTTCACGGAGTACTGCTTCGAAAAAGGCAGCCTTGAAGCAGCCCTTGACGCAACAAACACGGGATCCACACCTACTTTTGATGCCTGCACCCGGTCTCGCTTCCGGTTATTCCAGTACCGGTAATCTTAGGCCCGTCACCAACTAGATTTCAATGCCAAAAACCCCGTTTTTTTATCACTACTTTTGTCGGATCGAAGTCACTTTAGCTTCTATTATCCTTCTTTCACGACTTCTAGGGTGACAGATGTCTCAAGCGACTTGTTTGGTAAGAAAGTAAAGTACATGTTTCTGTAACTATATTAGATGTAGTTCTTCGTAGATTTGATATTATGCGTGTTTATATTGTACCTTATCCTGGTAAATAATAAATACCTACATGAGGTATCTAGCCCTTTGTTGACGATACATGCAGCCCTTACCAATCGCAACTGGTTCCGAGAATTGCTGCTAGCAACTCTAGGGCCTTTTTGTCCTCCTCGTCAAACGCTTTAGGGACTGTGGAGTCAACATCGATAACTGCAACGACCTGTGTCCTCCCTTTGTTAGCTCATTTATTTCCGAACCCCACCATCACTACCACCACTGCCACCACAACCACAACCACATCCCTTACGCCTCCAGGGTTCCGGCATCACCACCGATCATTCAAGGGTTCACCACTCCCTCTGCCACGAGGTTCAGCTAAACCTAATGTTGTGCTAGTATAGGGGGGGGCAGGAGGAAGCACGTAAGTTTAAGATGATGTTCTCACCTTTCCACCAACCCGTATGGGAACTACTATTTCACTTCTTGAGTCTCCATCACAGGCGATATGATCTGGGAACGAGTGCACATCCTTCTTCCAGGAAAAGGGACCAAAAGTGATCGACCCGTTAGTGAGGAGGCCACGTTTTCTAATGTCAATGTGTAGGGTATGTGCAAAGAAAGTGTAATGAAGCCACCAACCTCAATGACTTGCGTCTCAGCGGTTTCCGCTGCCTGGCCACAAACCCCACGGCCGAATTTAATAGTCTGACAGGCAACCTAGCGGTTTATCAAAAACAAATATAAGTTGGATATTTCATGTCCGCCCGGTACAAAGGTAGAAGGAAAAAGAAAAAAGTAGCATAATAAGACGGCAAACTCCACAGGAACCGAAGCCCTCTGTCCCCGGGGAAAAGGAGAAAGGCAATAACAACATGGCATGGGCTCATGGGCTATGGACCTCATGGCTGCCATATGGGCTATGTATGGGGAAAGCCCGGAGGCTGTCAAAATCCGCATCCCAGGATAAAGGGATGGGGATTGCATGACGATATCCGGAGCAATGATAATACTAAGAAATTTATATTCTGCACATACCTTTCCCATGAATGGGCCCAGCACCAACTGTTTTGGAGTTGTCGGATCAAGGACGTAGAACCCTTCCAGAACGCGCGTTAGATGTTCCATGGAATTGCCTAATCCGGCCCCCCACAACACTGGCTACAGCCCTGCAGCTTCCGGGAATTAGGGACTTACCTGCCCAATTTGCATGGTTTGACGGCTCTGGCATCGAATGTAGCGCATGCCAGATAAGAGAAGCCGAGTTGGCGAGATTGCTTTGAAGCGAATCAGCATGCATCGCACGATGTACCTAGAGTAGTACAATTTTTCTTCCACAAAGAAGGGCTCGGCTTTCTGCGTACATACCAGACCTTGATGGAAAGATAGACCCACTGTCAGGTCTTCTGCGCAGCCTGATCCTCATATCATCAATTGAAAGGGGAAAAATGCAACATACCCAGTTACGTTGTCCGTCAAACAATGCTGAGGCCTGTTCGATGACCTGGGCATACGCCCCTGCCTTTGAAACGCCTGATGAGAAATTCGATGCGTCGGCGTGGACCTGTGTGGTGAGCTCTGTCAGCCAGACTTGTGCGACAACTCTAATTGGACAAGACCCGAACCATTCCTGCAGAGTCAGCGGTGAATACTGGTAGATATTTTTTGGGAGCGTATAAGATTAACGTTTGGTTTGGTTGGAGGACGGATGTCCGGTCAGAGATGGCGATTAGATGGTTGACCCCAGACAACTCAAAAAAAAAAAACGAAATCGTGCTTATAAATTCCACAATACATACAATGGCAGATGTTTGGACCCAGAAAAGCAGCCTGTTATCACGCCTGGACAGCATCCAAAAAATAATATATATATATATTTCAAAAAGAATCGCAATAATCTAACTAAGCCAACTAATTACGCCTGAACATTAAGCTAAAGTAAAAAAGGATATATTGTGATATTCATAGCTCATAGACCTTATTTAATATTGACTTTAGGGCGGCATCCGTGGGTCCTACATGTAGTTCTTTTTGAACCAATTCACCGCCTGGTCCTGAGAGTTCTCCATATTCTCTCTCTCAGCCTGGATCTCCAAGTTTCCCCTCAAAGCAAAGCCTAGTGACCGTGACGTGTTAAAAATATATCCCTCATTTAATCTATATCTCGGTTCGCTCGAAGGGGGGGTGTGGAGGGGGTCAACTCACCATGTCTGGCACCGCCATAAGTAACAACCTCGCTCCCAATCATCTTATGTTTTCCAAGAATCTCTATGATTTTCTCAACGTCTTTCATGGAGAGACGTTCGTCGATCTCGGCCATCGCAAAACTCACAGGTTTCGCAATGAGCTCTATCTCCTTCGGAATTGCAAGCAAAGCTGTTTGGGAACGCTCTCATGGTTAGCTATTGTTGTTGTTGTTGTTATTGTTGCCAACAGAGTTCCCACACCGGTATCCGCTCACAAGTGACCGCCGGCTCCGATATCTCATTGTGGTGAGGATGGACAACTCACATGGGTGTGCCGAAAACACGGCATCGATAAGACCGCCTTCTCTGTAACTTCCATCGCTCAAAAACCACCTCTCCCTTTGGGCTAGCAGGCACGCATATCTTCCGCCCCAACAAAACCCAGAGACAAAGACCTTGCGGGCGCTGTTTTCTTTGTGGAGCGCTTCAAAGAAACCGTTGATGATCTTCCATGAAACGGCCTCCCGATGGCGAAACATCCAGGCTCCAAGCCTTCCGAGGGTTTTGCTACATGTAGTAGCACAATTAGCAAACCACTTGCTTGCCAACTGGGTACGTAAAAAATGGGAGCGGGGTAGCTAGCGGGTTTGATAATTCGTACATACACTTTTGCTGTCCTGGTTGGAACTGTCCCATCAACAGGTGATAGGACCTGCATATTCTCTACTGGAAATGAATCGCCTGCAGTACCACACTCATGTCAATCCTATCGCTTTTACTCCCCGCCCCCACAGCTCCACGCGTAACTATGTAGTAACGGTTTTTTTTTTTTTTTTTTTTTTTTTTATTTTTTTTTTTTTCATTTTTTTTTTTTTCAAAAAAATAAAATATGGTAGAGAGATAGATGGCATGCGACTGACCAGACATGAAGTCAGGGAGATAAACAGACAAGCCGGTCTTTCTAGCGTATACATCTGCCAACAGACGGGAATTTACTAGGACCCAGCCAAATACGTCTGGTATTATTACAATCACTCCTTTTGAGGAGTCTCCGGACGCGACATAGGTGTTGAGGTCGTGGATAACGGTTTCGGTGCCATCTGGCGAATCATTGTGGAGAGTACCTGCAGGGCGTTAGTCGGCGGCTGCGGTACTAAGTTTCTTTTTAAAATTAGCTTGGGGAGGGCTCACCTTGAACGCAACAGGCTGAAGCCATGGTATTCTCCCCTTTTTTTATTTTTTTTAAAAACTTCTTATTATCGCTATGTAGTTAGCTGGGGGGAAAAGAGAAGGAAAAAAAAAAGGCTTGTAGTAGTATTAGGGATGATGATGGAAAGTTTCTAAGAGGTCGTTTGTCTCTAGCTGTGAGGTGCGGGATGGGGCTCTCATGATATCGCCCGCCCAGCGTGACTTAGGGCTGACGCGCACACAACCGTGGTTGGTACCCGGTGCCAGGCCAGGTATGTAGGTACAGCTATGTAGCTACATAGCTACATGTAGCTTGGGGGCTATGTTATAATAAATAATATCGGTCTCTGTCCTATGTATCTAACAAAAGCTGAAGCTGGTCAATAACGGTTATCACAAGCCCAAGCTCTAGAGGCTTGTTTTATCATCGATCTGGGCCGTTGCTATACTGGTTTTATGTGGTGATACAAAGGGGAAAAAAAAGGCTAACGAAAGTGCTGATACTCGAAAAAAGTGCCCAAAACCTGTAACCTCTCCACTGAGCCAGGAAAATAAAATAAAATAAAATAAAATAAAACAAAACCAAAAAAACGATTCAAGCCTACTCGAGACCGTTCGAGACGCTGAAATGGACCTCCCCCCAGGATCCACAGGGTGTGGTCGAAACGCGATGGCGAGCAAGGGTCGAAAGTTGTTTCGTCTTTCATTACCTCTCTCTACTTTCGATATATATGATCCTCCGACGGACGGAAAAGGCGCCGGGTCTCGAGCTTCTCTCCCTCCCCCCCCTTTGACAGGTTCCACGTTTTTTTTCTTTTGTCGCGCCGCGCCGGAGAATATCAGGCACTCCCCCCCAACTAGTGGAGACTAACCTCCCAATACAATATATGCCAGCTCAATCAAGTGACTACTCGCGAGCAGGGGTTTGCGGATGGATATGTAGTAAAATGGTTCCTGTGTTTAGGGTGGCCGGGGAGGGGGAGGGAGGGGGGGGGGGCAACCGAGCCAGGTATGTAGGAATAATTTGGTATAAAGTAGGTCCAGGTCATGTCACGGACCACTCGCGGTTGGCCGAGCCTGCTACTCAGGTAGTGCACTTGTCCTGTCTTGAATGCATGAAAAGAAGGGCTGCTGTATCCCCTGGTCTGTTGAAACTTGCAGAATCCAGGACTTCCTACTTCAGTAATAATTGTCCCACTTTTTGCTAACAAACGCCAACAATCTCTGGCAAACACCCACAGAAAGTGACGGGCTCAGTGACTTTGCCACAGCCCGAACAGGAAGTCCTGGATTCCGCGAGTCTCACCAGCCCAGGGGATACCCCCAGCATGAAATTCATCAATCAATCAACCCCCAGCATGAATGTAGGTAGCGGCCGCTCGAGGATTTCTTACTACTCCCGTTTATGCAATGTGCCCTGCGTGTCAGCTCTGAGATTCGGTTAGAGTTGTGTGGTATGTGATATGATATGTTCAGGGTTTCAAACAAACCATACGATAAAGGTAATATGCATATTTTTTTCCCCAGCTAACGTTTCATCCTCGACTCCGGTTTCGGGTTAACGATGAGCTTAAACGAAACTGCGATAACCTTCGGGTAATGGTTCTGCTACTGCCACAAAGCAAGGGGGGGAAAGAACCAATTAATTGTGGCCTGACTATATGAAGAGGGGACCTGTATATGGTATGTACGTAGAGTAGGTAGCTTGGACTCTAATATCTCTCTGGTATTAGCAATATATGGGAAATCCTCGCATAAATTGTAAACACACGCGGGATGAGGGCACTATGAGGCTCGTGGTGGCCTCATCATCAGATCAGCCGAGAACCGCGCACGATAATTGATCATATATGCTGCAATAACTGTATCTTTAAATGCCAGATAGTACAAGGCTCCACTATTAAGTGAGTGGACTAAATTGGGTGTTGACAGGCGAGGATCTGTTCACTCACTAAATCCCAGAGCCTTGTACATTTGTATGTTGTGCATAGATAGGATCGGTGTCGTCCCCTTCCCCCGTTCGTGTGATTCATGGTCTATCACTCGGTTCATGTAATTGGGGGGTTTTGATCCGTTTCAAAAAGGCCGGTTTTTTTTTAAAGGCCATGTCAAGTATTCTCTTTAGAGGTTGAATGGTTAGATAGTTAAATGTAGCCGTTAAATAGTTAAGTGTAATCGTTAAATAGTTATTAATTAAGATGGTAGTTATGATCATGCCATATTTATGCCGTATAGCCCTTCTGGGCAAGTAGTTTTTGGTTTGTAAATAGATGCGAACCACCATAAATGATCCATGTGCCAGATTTTAAGGGCTGGTGCTCAGAAGGGCCTCAGGTAGCTCTTGGTATATTAATTTGTTTGCTAGCCACCTAGGATGACCTTCGCTTCCATAATAATGGATGATGTAGCTCGTTACTCCTTGCTGCCTACAGGAGGAGCTCTGGTCTTTCCGGGTAATAGTTATTTTTATATAATAAAACCCGAGGAGGGAAAATATATGTATCTTTGAGCGGTGATAGTTGTGCCAATATAATACTTGTGTCCGATGTGTTATCCTTATTGTGGCTACTGGGGCAGATGATATGGTGAGCCCTTCTTCTTCTTCTTCTTATTCTTCTTCTCCTTTAACGGTTTGTAAAAAGGGTCGGTATATCAAGCAGAGAAGGAGTCATTATTCCGAACGTATTTGTTGTGCCCAATGGGGTCGACCTCTCGGTTGCTATCTATGTATGTAGGTCAGACAGGTCTAAATGCGCGGTACTTGAATATATAGTTTATATGCGCAGCGTCCATATTGCTTAATCGTGAAGATGTCTCCATGGTCCATGAGGGGCTAGCAGCGCCGTATTGATGTTATCCACGATGTTCAAGATTAGGGGTACGTTGCACGTCGACATAGGAGCGGCTAGAGGCGGTTGTCTGGTGTTGACATAATGCGTGTGTTTATGCCAGAAGAAATTGCATGAAGGAATGAATACCAGATAGCAGAGAGAGGCCGTATCCTTTATATATACATAGTACACTCATCCACAGGCACACCGGTTATATTATTGTAGCCTACATATTGTAAGTAAGTAAGTAAGTAGCTTCGACCGGCGGCGTCCCATTATTGCGTGCGCGCGCGCTTCGGGTGTTGCAGCGTCGGCGCCTGGGAGGGAGGGAGGGAGGGTCCATCGGTTGGTTGGTGGCGTGTGGGCGTCCATTGTTGACTCACGGTGAGGGACGCACGACGCCGCTGCCAGTGCTGCTGCCTTACAGCGCAACACAACAATACATCCAGCCTCAGTCTCGCCCAGCCGTGAGGCCTTTCTGCGCCTGTAGATCGAGGACTCGCTCGTTGTTTCCTTGGGCTAATTAATTGCACTTGGATGGTAAGTGCAGTTTAGTCTAGTAGTTCTGTGCGCAGCAAGTAACATATTTTCCAGTGCGAGATACATATATTCATGACCGGACAGCCGTACTGGTAAAAGAAAAAACAAAAACAAGAAGAGACCAGGTACTATGCCGATTATACAGTCTAAGCATATGATAATCCCCAGGACGCATTCTAGCCTGAGTGTGTGCGGCCAGTCTGATCTGATTGATTCACAGAGGGCTCCAGTGCGAGATCTCAAGAAGGTCGGCGATATCTCGCGCAGGGACACATGTATATCCAGTGCACACTCACCGGCCCCCTCGAACTCAGAAGATCGACCCTCTATGGACACAAGCTGGGTACATACATACATAGACCTGTGCACTCAATTGCTCCACGATACCAACCCTCTCAGCGGAGCTCCACCTAGCAGCGCATCCAACGAACTCCGCCGCATGAGATTCGGCTGGCTAGCTAGCGGCACACAACTCCCTCGTTTTGAGGCCTTTGGTTGAGAAGACTTCAATCTGTATCCGCTCATGCCATAAGTGAGAAGCTACCAGCCAAAGCATTGGATCGAAGCGTAGTCTCGTCCCCCACTGGTGACAGATACAGACAGAGACCAGCTGCTATGGCTCCTGTTCCCGTCACTCGCGGTACTGTCATGTCTTTACTGCCCCGTATATACGAATACATACATACTTATATGAACCCACCCTATCACCAGATGTAGGAGGGCCAGACTCATGCAGCCAGTCGACCTATCGGCACATACGGACTGGCACCCTCTCTTCCAGAGGGGGGGGGACTACAGACTACTATGCTAGACCTGCTTCGGCTTGGATGGGATTGGGACATGGATTTGGGTTTTCTGCTGGTATATTTTGTAGTGGTAGTAGTTTGACAATGGACTGTTGGCCTTTTTGCTTTGTATGGTGGGAGGGGGTATGGGGTACCATTCTCGGTGGGTGTTGGTGTATAGAGTATCAATCAATCAATCAATGGGTGGGTGTTGGTGGAGGGGAAAACCGAGTGATAGTTCGTGCAAATACAACCACAAACCACAATCGAGGAAAGGTCCTCCTCCTCCAGCCGTGCAAGTAGAATAGGCAAAAACAAAAGCAATAGATACCCACCTACCGCCAGAGAAACACTAGACTACCAATTACCGCAAAACACCACTGTCCCCCAAAAAATGATATATATATTGAGACTACCTAAACTGCGCATTAACATACTCGACAAACAGCTCTCTGATCCTGTCCTTCCCAACGCCATGCTGTCTATTCAGCGCAATAAACTGCCTACGGATCCTCTGCAGCTGCGGCACCGTGATGCCGGCGCTCGGCAGCTCCAGCGCAACGCCGCACCCCGCAACAGGGAGGGCCCCGCCGACGCCGGCGCCGATGCCCTTCTGGTGCTCCTGGATCAGCGTCACGACGTCCTGCGTCGTCTTGTCGAGCTCGTACAGGTAGTCGCTTTCCGACGCTGGTTTCTGCGCGGCGTTAGCCAGCTAGCCTAGGTAGGGGGGGGGGAAGGGGAGAACGTACGAGAACAGTGGCCTGGTTGGCCTTCACCTTGACGGCGTTCCCGACCATGGCGTCCCAGATTCCGTCGAGGTCGGGGGTCTCGTCAATGTATGGCACGGTAAACAGTGGGCTATCCCACCGACTCATCCCGTTCGGCTCCTCGTACCGGAAGATGAGGTTCTCCAGTATCTCCTCCTCATACGCAGGCCCGCCATCACCACCATCGTCCCCGTCTGCGCCCTTCTCCGCCTCCCTGCTCCTCCGCGCGCCGTTCCACTCACGACACTTTTCCGGCGGCGCCGCAACATGGACCTCTACCAGCGTCAGCCAAGACCCCGGGGGGAGAGAGAGGAGGGGGGGGGGGGAGAGAGAGAGAGAGAGAGAGACTCACCACGCAGCTGGGCGTCAGCAGGGCCTTGGCCTCGCAGAAGAGCTGGTACCGGAAGCCCTTGATGTAGTTTAGCCCGTCGGCGATGACGACGTCGTCCTTCCCGAGGAGGCGCTTGACGGCGCTGTACTCTGTTGCGCGGGCCTCCTTCTCGCTGCGTGCGTCGCGGTAGACGGTGCGTGGGAGGTGCAGCGTCGATGTGCTGACTGTGTGGACTTTGAGGCGCTGGAGGCGCGGGTCGGTGGTGGTTGTGATCTTGTCGGTGAAGTGGGCGTGGATCTGGGCGGCGCGGCGGGTCTTGCCGGAGCAGGGGTAGCCGGAGAGGATTATTAGCTGTGGGGGGGAGTTGTTAGTGGGTTTTGTAGAGAGGCGGAGGAGGGGGACTTACAGGCATGGCCGTGGTGTTTGGGGGTGGTGATAGTTGGTGATAGTTGTGAAAGAGAGAGAGAGAGAAAAGGTTGTTGGTGGGGTGAAAAGAGCCGCATGGGTTGGTGGGGTTTTGTCCATTTTATATGAATGCACCTGTGGACCAATCACTGGGCAAACTGTAGTATATATCTAATATTAATCAAGTTTGACATGATCTTTCTCTCACTCCAGCCGGATAAAATACAATAAAATACAAGCTGCCAATTAATGATGCCGACCTCCCCTAAAGCTACAATAGAGGGTCGGGGTCTGTCTGAAGAATCGATTGTTTGATATCTTTCCTGGCTCAGCATTTACCGACAGCTCAATTGCACTGATCATTGCTCAACAACCTAGATAAAGGTGCAAGCTTGCAAACGTATTACTGACTCGACACGGGGTTAACTAATTGTATATTTCATGTGTCGGGAATGCGAGACAATCACAGGGCCAGTTGATCCATCGTCTGCTCGTAACATTACAGACGATATGACACTCCACTACTCTCCTACACAGAAGATCTCACTCCATCATGGCTCAGCACTCGCATCTCAGTTAACCACAAACCATGACCACCGTTCGGGATTAATCGGTATAGCTGCCAGATGCTGAGATATATAGGGTAGGTCAAATATATCTACATCTATAAAATACAACCCGTCAGCCCTTCCAATAAACGAACGCCCAATAACACTCCTACAAGTACTTCCTTATACTTAACAAGCAATTGATCTAGTCCATGAACTCTTGGCAGAACTCTTGGCAACCACACACCCGCTCCATTTTTTTCACCCGGAAACCCAAACACCATCACCACCATCAATACCAACCACTACAACACACACACACACACACACAAAATGGGCCGCGAACTCCAAAAGAAGAAAAACAAATCCTCAATCCCCAAAAAGACCAAGCGCAAGAACCCACGCGTGCACAAGGTCCGCCCCCTCGGCAATGCCCTGATTGCAGCAAACTGGTACCGTCCCCCCCACAATTCCTTCCGGATACTTGATAGAGACTAACACACAACCGCACAGGGACAAGAGACAGACCCTCGCCCAAAACTACAAGCGCCTCGGCCTCGTCTCACGCCTCAACGGCCGCGCCGGCGGACAAGAAAAGTCACTTTCCGCCATCACCGCCGCCGCTGCCACACCAACCCCCGGGAAAAAGCCCAAGCTCGCGCCAGGGGAGGCGCTGATCGAGCGTGACGAGGACGGAAATGTCATCAACATCGTCTACGGCAAGAGCGCCGAGGAAGCTCTGGACGACGACGACGAGGACGAGTTCATGGGCATTCAGGACGACGGGGATACGCGGACCGACATCGTCAAGCAGCTCGAGGCGCAGGCCGCCGTCGTGGTCCGGCGCGAGAGGGGCCAGAGCGGCAGGGAGAGGGAGTGGGTCGAGGCTCTGGTGGACAGGTATGGCAAGGACTATGGCAGGATGGTCCGGGACCGGAAGTTGAACCCGCTGCAGCAGACGGCGGGGGATATCAAGAGGAGGGTTGAGAAGTGGGAGAAGTCGCAGAAGAAGGCTGCTGCTGCTGCTGCTACCACCGCGGAGGAGGAGTAGAGGTGTAGCTTCGCTTTTTTTTTTAACGCCTTTGTGGGTTGTGGTTTCTTGTTTTCCTTGTCTCTCTCTCTCTCTTTTTAATGTGTTTTTCCTTCTTGTAGGTAATCGCTATTTTCGATCCGGCGTTTGTTGGCGAATCTGGGTAGATGAAAAGTACTTCTATAAAAAGCAGGGCCAATTTTTTTTTTCAATTCCATATGTATTGTCTGTACCGGGTGCATGCCAGTGCAAGATTGAGCATCTACAGTAGAGTACATGAAAGGGAGGGTAAGGGTTTCTTCGCCCCACCAATGTAGGTGGTACCTGCATGTATGTATGTACTCCCCACCAAAAAGAAACCACAACTCCAAGCTCCACTCTCCGCCAAAGAGCGGTTGGGATAGTTGAACTACATGTACACATAACCCTCATTGAGCCCGCAGTAGTCATCGATATCAGAGAAGTGGGGGTTTCTCGGCGTGACGGTATCCACCAACGCCCGCTCGCTGATTGCTGGGACGGACAGGTTAACAGTCCTATCAAAGGTACGTCAACAGAGCCCCACTGCACAGAATGGAATAAAAAAAACAATCTCTTCACACCCATAAATTGGAATATCGGTCTGAAGGATGTAACCCCCACCTCCGCCGCCTCCGACAGGTAGGGCACCCCCCCCTAATTCCTCCGTAATTGTGGCTGGTGGGAACAAGCCATTGTAGTCCTCTGTGTCTATGCCAGTCGGCCTCTTGCGGGTGGTGTGGAGACACGGTCTGGGAACTGTAATGTTTGTGGTGCTGCTTGTTTCTGGATGCTCCCCCGGATGCAGGAACGGTGCGTGTCCGTTTTGCGGGAACAGCGCCAAGTGCTAAGTGGGCTGTGGCGCACAGGTAAATTGTAGGCAAGAAGGTCAAGTTCTTTAACCCTATATATACCGACAAGCAAGGGCTCATTTTGTTTTTTTACTAGGAGTATCCAGGTCTACGGACGAAGATATCCTCATATCCCCAAGTGGGGAATTCTCAAAAGCTTATGGGTGCTACATGTATATACCCAATCATATGCCCCCCTGCTATCACTCTTATAAAAGAGAGTTGAGAACCGAGTAGTCTAGGGGAAATACCTCGTCCTTCCCGGAAATGGCAGTGGTGGTAATGGTAACTCGGGCCAGCAGCTGTTGGTCTTGGTCTTATGAGGGCCAGTACTACGGCTACATGTAGCTGGATGGTCCACAAAAGTAAATGATGTAGGATGGAGAGGTGCCAATAGCTTGCCCTGAAGGTTGATTAATAAGGATACTTGATCAATTCGGGCTGGGGCACTGAAGCACCAAGCAAGCAGGCGTAGGCACGACAGAAGCCACCTGTGGCGGAGAACGCTCTGCAAATCATACACCAAACCCGACAACAAAAAAAAAAGAAACCTGACCCTCTCATCCCATCTCACATCGCCCAGCCCCCCCCCTCCAGCGGTACCTACATCCGTAACTAGAGCGCTCCTGATTGCACCATCCATAACCCCACGATAATCCCCGGGCCGAGATTTGTCAGGCATTGCGATAGCACCCAGTCATAGAAACAAAAAACACGGTGATGATGAGAAATTTTTTTTTTGTTTCCTCACACTTGCACAATCCGTCCACTACAGTCCGTCCTGTATCATAATACCTACATCATGCAGTGATATGGCCCCGAACCCGGGAAATCGAGGCTTGTACTCTCTATCCACCAGGTGACGGAGACAGGGATAATTTGTACGGAGAATTGTCTTGGCCCCATATAAATTATCCTCGTCATTGGCACCTACATTTTCAGGTTCTCATGGATGATGGCGAGTATAACAATTTTTCCCGCGGTTCTCCCCCGGCACAGGAACTGGATGTATATATGGTGTATGTATGGGTTTGTATACTGTGTAGGATGGAGGTTCTGGATCTTGGGTTGAAACAGAGGTGGGACGATCATTGACCCCTCTGTGGACCCCTCTGTGCCACTCCTTCCCTCTCTCCGTGCTGTCACTAGTATGGTAGGTGCAGATATGATATGGCTGATATGCACTCCTCAACCGATCCAACACCCCCCCCCGAACCGCCATGGGGTGTTGAATGTCAAAAAAAAAAAAGAAAAAAAGAAAAAACTTTCCAGGAAAAAGCAACGGGGGAGTGGAAATAACGACACATCTGCAGCGATGCGAATGCGTCGTATCATTCGCCCCGTATATACGTATGGCACCTACTCTACTGACTAATATATTCGCTCTACCCGGGGAGAGCAAGGAGAAAGGGTTTAAAGTAGGGAGGAGGCAGGCAGATCGACGGCGGGCATATATATCTGCCGGCGGCGGCGCTGGCCTGGTTCGTGGTATTATGTTTAGGTGGGTGGGCACTCTATGTGGTTGTGGGCTTACATGTCTTTTTTCCTGCTGTGGATGGATGTAGTTGGGATAGGCTGAATTGGATGAGCAAGAGAGCGAGTGGGATGGGAGGGAGGGAAAGATAGATACGCGATAGGTATGTCGGAAGATCATCAGGGCCCTCCCCTCTCCCCGGAACTATATGGTATCATGTAGAGTTCATGTACCGGGTGCTCTGATCTAGCTGGCTGGCTGGCTTACTGCCTGGTCCATCTTACCTACATGTACTCTATACTCTCTAACCGCCCGGGCATTCGCTGTGGGGGGCGGCGGCAGCGGGAGGGGTGGAAAATTTCGGTGCCGAGTTTGGGATCGTCGATGGAGCATCGGGGTAGATCGATGGAGATGTCGGATAGGCATTCTGTTTTGTTTTGCTTTGTTGCTGCTGGCTTAATTGGAGGTAGGAAAGTAAAGTAGGTAGGGGTAGAGAAGGGAGGTATATGAAGTTAGGTAGGTATGTACATGGAAGGGAGGTAGAGATCGTGATTGAGTAGAATTAAAACGTACGTATGGGCTCATTGCTTACCACCCATCCGTCCATCATTTCCGAAGCTTCCTTTCTTCCTTCTTTACTTCCTTACGTCCTGGGCGGGTAAAATGTTTCTCACCTTCTATCTCCAACACTTTCTTTCCCATTTCTGCCCTTTGTGAGCATCCCAGCGATTCGGTTCCAAGTCGTACGAGTTTTCTGGGACGTAAGCCATTTTATATAGCATGATGTATGTTGTTGTAGCCAACCAACCCAACCTGCATATACACATGCATGCGTAACCGATGAGATGGGTGGTGGTGGTGGGTTGCCAAAGGGAAAAAAAAAAATTCCCCATGTTTCGGCGGGTGAATTGGGACGGAGGATCAGGAATTGCATTTGAGGCAATTAGCCTGAGGGTTGATGAGGGAGAAGAAGATGGAAGGAGGTGTTTAATAACGCATCTGTTTGTTTGTTTGTTCTAGGGAGGGGAGAGGAGAGTAGCTAGATCTATAGAAGAAGCGGGGGGAGGGAAGGAAGCTCATAGCTATGGGAGATGCGAGTAGGTGTGATAAGCTAAGATATCAAGCAGACACACGACACCGATCTGAGTTTATGTATGATGTAGGTACATGTACTATTACCTCATAAGTTCCCATAATATACATACAACTACATATGCTTAATACTCTACTTATGATCAGTATGAGGCGTAGAAGCAGAGAAGCATAAGGATCTCAATGATAAGAAGAAAAAGAAGCGCAGAACGCACGAGGACGCTCAGGACCCCCCCGCTTCTAACCGGGCTCCTTTGTTATTGTTGTTGCTGCTGCTGTTGTTGTTGTAGTTGCGTAGGACGCTCACGTGCAGGTGATCAAAGCACTGCTTTTAGTGCTGCATTGCCGACTCCATCCATGCAGGACACAGGGAAATCAAGCATCGCGAATCAACGAATGCCTGGAATTATCGCCGTTTGATTTCTATTGTTCCGGGAGTGGGGATCGTCAGGTGTCAGTCATTTCAGTCACAGCGGGAGGAGGCAGGCAGGCAGGCAGAAGGCAGAAGGCAGATAGGCAATGCATGCCTCACAGCCATTGCTACGTATACTCTAGACTATTCTACAGCAAATAAGTACCTTTTTGAAGTGGTGATGCTGTAAAAAGGACCAATGATTCCTAGAAGAATATAGTCCACCATTAACATTCGATGCCACCAGCTAGTGATTCAATCCCGGTAATCGGACAAAAAAAAACACCCCATCAAGGTATTAAATTCTTATCCTTACGCATGAACCCCCCCCCCCCCCACCCCTCCACCCCCAAATCGGCAGCGGACCGTTTTGTTTCTAGATGACTGGGCGGTGTCCCTCCTCTTATTCCCGAGGGCGAGATTTCTCAGCAAACCCGCGCTAAGTGTGAGTGTGAGTGTGAGTGGTTGGTGCATGGCGGGTGGCCCAGATATACATGTAAGGAAGGAAGGAAGAAAAAAAAAAAAAAAAAAAAAAAACCTCGTCGGCGTCATATGTGTTCCATGAAGGGGCCGGCGGCAGGATATAAAACTTAACGCCTTTTATTTCCCTCTTGCCTTCTTTCCCCTTATTCCACCCCTCACCCCCCCACCACCACCACCACACTGAGTAAAGCAAGTGGGTATACATACGAGTAGTAGAGTACGTACCCGTACCAGTATCTTCGATCTCTTGAATACAAGTACCTGTCCTGCCCCTCCATTCCTCTTTCCTCTTACCTCTCTTCTACCTCTCCTACCCACCTTACCTCCACAAGACCTTGTCGGATACATACATTATAACCAACATTCATACATCATACACACAGGCACCTTTTTTTTTTGTTACCATCGACTACTATTTTTGCCCCTCCGCGTGTGCCCGAGACATTTCTATTACCGGTTGAATCCGCCCGTTACATTACATAGATAGATAGACAGCAGCAGCAGACAGACAGACAGACAGCCACCCCAACCAACCAACAGCCAGCAGTTGCCGAGGACAATAACATATCAGGCTTTCCCTCCCCCTTCTCCCTATTATTACCTGGAGCGGAGAAGGAAAAGAGAGAGAGGGAGAGAAATTATATATACCTCAACCCGCCACCACCATCACACCTCCTCATAAAAAAAAATCTAGAAAGAAAAAAAAAAACTTTGCCATCTGGACTGGTTACTTCACAATACTTTGCTTTGCTAATAATCCCACCCCTGCTTATCTTATCAATCTCAGACATCAACAACCCAACTACACCACCACTCATCACTCGGCCACAAACCATCACTCAATAATCCATCCAATATGATCCCCCCAATCCCCACGCTGCAGGAGTACGGTCTCTCGCCAAATTTTGGCTTCCTTCCAGATGTCGACCCCGTCTCCCGTATTTCCTCGCCCTACTACCAGCCGTGGGAAAAGGTGGCGGACGATTTGCCCGCACTCATTCGCACAAAGACAGTACGCGCAGTGATTGATGCACTCCCAATGCTGGATCTGTATCATCTGGTGGGAGAGGGGGAGATGAGGAGGGCATATGTTGTGTTGGGGTTTTTGACGCATGCCTATGTCTGGGCTGGGGATGAGCCTGCTGAGGTATTATAGTCATTAATTGTTATTACTATATTATTATGAGTATTTTTACTAAAGTAACCTTTCTACCCCCGCAGTGTCTTCCAGCAACCATCTCTGCTCCCCTTCTAGAGCTCTCAGATCACTTTGAGATTCCCCCTGTCGCCACATATGCTACTGTCTGTCTTTGGAACTACGCCAGTCTGAACCCACACCAGCGCAAAGACCTGCTCAGCAACCTTCGCACCATCACCACCTTCACCGGTACCCACGATGAGTCCTGGTTCTACCTCATCTCCGTCGCAATCGAGGCCCGCGGTGCCGCCAGCATCCCAATAATGCTGCGCGCCATCGCCGCCGCTCGCGAGAACGATGCCGAAACCGTCATCCGTGCGTTGACCATGTTTGCAGACCACATCACGGATCTGGGTGAGCTGCTAGACCGCATGGACGAGGGGTGCCATCCAAACGTCTTCTATTTCCAGATCAGGCCCTTTCTGGCTGGCAGTAAGAATATGGAGGAGTCAGGCTTGCCAAGGGGCGTGAGTTATGAGGATAGGCATGGGGTTAGGACGTGGGAGAAGTTTTCGGGTGGGAGTAACGCGCAGAGCTCGTTGATTCAGACGTTTGATATCATCCTGGGCGTCGAGCATAGGCAGACTGGCGAGAGGAAGCACCCGGGCGCTGAGAAACTGCAAGGGACGGCGCCACCAGCGCAGAATAACTTTATTCAGGTTTGGCTCCCGTTTCACCTCCATTTTATTTAATTTATATATATAAGTTTGGGTGAGTGCAGGATGCTAACATGGGATAGAATATGAGGTTCTATATGCCTGGCTCACATCGCCGCTTCCTAGAGCATCTCACCACGGTAGCAAATATCAAGGACTACGCCAATGCCCACCGCGACAACCACGCTCTCACCACCGCCTACGACAATGCCTTACACGCGCTAGCCCGCTTCCGCAACGTGCACGTGCAGATGGTCACTCGGTACATCATCCTTCCCTCCTCCGCCGAGAAGAAGCGCGTCGCATCGCTCTCCTCCCCCACAAGCACCAGGCGCCTCCCGCAGGGAATGGCGCTCGATGAGCCGCGCCAGGGCCTGGCCAAAGATGAGGCCTCACGCAAGGGACTGAGGGGTACAGGCGGAACGCAGCTGATACCGTTCCTGAAGCAGGCGAGGGATGAGACGACGGAGCCGGCGATTGGAGAGCCGTCGTCGGCATCGTTGTCATCGTCGGCGGTGACGGTGCTTGGTGCTGGTGCTGGTGGGAAGAGGCCGGCGAGGGCTGCAAGGACGCCGACGGACTTTGCAAAGAGCTGTAATGTGAATGAGTTTGAGGATCTGAATCCGGGGTTTGTGGGGCTGGCGGGGGCGTGGAGCGCGGCGGATGATGCGGGGGGGTTGTGTCATTCTTGAGGTTGTAGCTGCGGTGGTGGTTCTTCTCGATGGCCTCTCTCCTGCTCTTTCATTTTCTTTTTTTGTGGTGTGTTGGGTGGGGGTCCTTTTTTTACTTTTTTCTTGCTGATGATGCTAGGTTATAGCTAATATTTTGACTGTTTGGGGAGGGCTTTAGAAGATTATCTTCTGTCGTAGTTAGTTTATATCTCTTCTCTTTGTATTTTTTCTCTGTACATTTTAAAGTTTCTTTTTTTCTCTCACTCTCTCTTCTTATTTGGGATATTGGAGCAAATGGTGTTTTTCCCCTCTCTCTTCTCTCTTTTCGCCCCCCCTTTATATGCTGCTTCTTTCCTCGCTTTTAAAGGGTGTTTATATATCCGGCTGTCCTTGTTGCCGCTTTCTTTTTTTTTCCTTTTTCTTTTTTTTTGGTGGTGGTGGGTTATTTGTCTCGTTTTTTGTTTTTTTTAGAAAAAGATGAGATTTTTTTTTCCTGGGGTGGCATACTCTCTACTACTCGGGTGGTGGTTAGATTTTTTTTTGCGTAGTCGGGAAATCGAATTTTTTCTGTTGTGTGAGATGGCCAATAGGATTGGTGGTGGCCCTGGGCGAGTGATGCGTTGTGATTGATATTCTGTGCTGGGTCGTGACTGGGGCACTTGTTTTTTTATGGGGGGGGGGGGGGATAAGCTGCCGTAGGGTATATGTTTGGCATGGGTCATCCTACTCCTGCGCATTGGTGCTTGCTCCCAGCCCAGCCACTGGTGGTATGCAAGTGTGTTGTGCGCTGCTCTTCCCCCCGTGCGGGCCCCAGGGTTAGGGGTGTAGTTGCTAGATCAGATTTAAAAGGGCGAAGGCGGCTTCCACCAGCGTGCGTTGAGAGGCTGGGTTAGTGGTTGTGGTGGCGGAGGAAATGGGGTGGTCGCGGTGGAGAGGGTCCCCAGCCGCGCATGGGGGTGGGTTTGATTCCTACCCCTGGTGGACTAACTTTTGTGTTTTTTGTGGGTGTATTTATTTTGGTTCTGGGTATTAGTAGGTTGGATGGATGTAAACTAGAGTGTCTCATGGAGACGCTTCTGTAGTCTTGCAATTAATTGCAGTACTCTATCTACAACCAACACTAGCTAGTGGGAGAGAGGGAGGGTCCAGGAATAAGTCCCCGCTCTCACGCCTCTGGATTGTAGGTATCTACATACAAGTAGGATAGGACAGTCCTCGCCCGATCTCTGTTCCTTCCCAACCATCTAGTTGGATCCCATTCAAGGTTCCGTAGCCTAGATTCTTGTACTATTGAGGTTGTTTGTATGTAGTAATATATAGCGCATGCAGCTCTAGCTTGCTGTTAATATATACATGTATAATCAACAATGCTATTGCTGGTGGCATGACCACGGGGCCGTTATCTGCCGTATCAGATCCCAATTGATCTTCCCCGCGACTATCAGTTAGTGCTTGTACTATAGCTGAATGGCTTATAGAGTAGATGCTGCGTGCAACATAAGTATAGAACCTCACCAATCCCACTGCTATCTACTCAATCTACTCTATCTACTCTATCTTCTCCAGCCTCTCTCTCTCACTCTCTTGGTACAAAATTAATATGTAAGTACTGAACTCATGTATGTACTCTAAGCACCGATCGCGCTTATGCACGCTGCACCTGCACGCTGTCTCGAATCGGACCAGGGGGCCTAGAGTGTAGAGAGCCCTTAACCTCTGTAGATCTACATGCCTAATGGGGTATACAGAGGAGGGTTAGGACTACTCTATTTCCAGCACTAACGGGCCTACTGATAGATAATGCAATGCGTGTGTGCAGCCTTCTCGTTTTTTTTTTAACGGTTACGTGTCGTGTCGTTGGTGAGTTGTGAGACAAGCAGGCTTGAACTGGATATGTTTTGTTGGGTGCTTATTATCCTTGTTCTAGGTCTAGGTAGATGTTTTGGTTTATAAGAACCTCTTTAAACGAAACGAAACGAAATGCCTATGCTGCTAAACTAAAGATGCAAGAAAAGAAATGAAGAAAAGACATTGGTAAGTATTGCTCCATCACAACGCCGACACACACACAGAGAGAGAGAGAATGAAAAAGAAAAAAGAAAACCTCAAATAGTATCACCTGGCCTCAGCTGATACTTCCTCTTAACCCTCCTCACCCACCTCCTCCTCCTCCACACACCCCTCTCCCCCTTCTCCCCACCAACCCTATCGTAGACCCACCTCTCACCCTCCTCCTCAATCTCTACGCCGCCGATGTATCTCTCCGCAACCCACACCGTGCTCCCCAGATCCAACGTCCACTTCCTGTCCATCCACTCCCACCCTAGCGGGCACCTCACATCCTCAAAGAACCGTGTCCCTTTTGGCCGCTCGCCTGAGATTCTGCTAGGCTCCATTGGATCGTATGGGGTCGGGCTGAAGATCCAGCTCTCGTATTCGCCTGCGGCGCCAGTCAGCCGCTGCAGCTCAAAGACTTCGACCTCGCGTGACTCGGGAGTGGCGTCGAGAATGATATCGGAGTGGATGAGGGAGTCTGTGGAGGCGGCTACACGGGCTTCCTGGGGTTGCAGGTGTGCGGCGTGGAGGTCGAGGAGGAGCTCTTGGAGGGTTGGGTGGCAGAGCGCCAGTCCGATCCAGCCAGAGATGAGGAATATAAAGCGCCACGGGAGCGCGGATGCCGATATGAACAGGAGGATGGAGGTCAGTAGGAGGGTTATGAAGACGGCTGATGAAACGACTTCATCACTAAAGTTAGTTGGCGGGCCGATCAGGGATATGACCTTATCATGAGCTACAGAAAAGTCGTCCATGGTGTTTTGAAGGTCGCGGAGATTGCGAAAGAAGTCCTTGCTCATCTCGCTGACTGCCTTCACTTCTGGGGGAGGGGCAATGGCAGGGCCGTGGGCATTGTAATTCTCCATGTGCATATTTGGCGGCGGTGGATGACGGATTATGAAGCTGGGGACCATGATGAAGAGGAGCACGCAGGCTACCGGGAGCACAGCGAGAAGGTAAGGGTCTAAACAAACGAAGGAGTAGACTGCAAGGGCAGCGAGAGTGTGAGAAGGTTGCTGCCACTGGATGAGCCGTATCAGTCGGTGCTGGAAGACAAACACCACACCGATTCTACATATCGCAAAATTAGAAAGAATTTCAAAAGTGTCTACTTGCTGACGAGAAAAGTTTCATCTCCACGCACTGAGGCCTGGAAACATACATTTCTCACCAGCAAATAGGAACACTGGATGAAGCTCCTCACCTCGCATTGAATCTCCTAAAGTTACTGCTCATGGTCGTCAAGCTGAACTGCGGCCTATCCTTGTCCCTCCTCTTGTCCCGTGTATCCGCATAGCTTTCCCACGTGTAATCGCTCGGCAGCATCTGCTGCATGAGCTTCGCAAATATGCGTTCCTGCAGCCCCGTAACTCCGCCGGTACCCTCCGATGCATCTCCGTGCACGCTCCCGCTGTCTGAACCGCGCGACTTGTTCCGACGATGCTGCTTATGTGCGTGGTGAGCTGCCCCTGCCAGACTTTTCCCGAGATCACGGAGGCTGGGAGATGGTGATGTGGCACGGCGACGACGGGTGCCACTGCCAGTGGCGTCGTTCTCGGAGTCACTCATGGAGTACCTCCGATTTCGGAGACTAGGATCATAGTCGACGAGAAGCGAGTCGTCCATGTGGTGGTGGTGGTGCTACAGCTGCTGCTCTGGTGTTGGTGGTGGTTTGTTTGCGGGAGTTGTGTGTACTTGTAAGAGTGGTTCCGGCTGATTGACATGTGAAGCTGGCTTGATGACGTCGGAAGACGTGACAGATCCGGAAGGATTTATGTTACCCGGCAGTGGTTTGAGTTCTTGGTATAGAGATGTCACGTGACACAATTGTTTCCAGGATGTTTAAATGGATTCTGGGGCCGGAAATTGTGGTGGTTTACTATACTCTCGTCTCGAGTACAAACGGAAACAGTTCATCGAATCTAAAATCTGGAGAGGAGAGTCAGAGTGTGTGTGTGTGCATGTGTGTGTGTGTGGGGCTTGGAAATGAAACTTCATCAATATATATCTGTGATATCTATTGGAGAGTTGAAGAGGGAGCTCTCATACGTGCTCTATTCTTACGGAACCCATATACCCCTCATTTCACATTTGTTTCAATTCTTCTGCGTGGCATGCTGGATAAACGACGGATGCAGATGGAGGGGGGAGGTTCTATTCAGGAAAAGTATCGTGAGGTTTGCATTCGGGGGTGAGATTCGGTGAGGAGAGACTCCGAGCAGCAGCTAGCAGTGGTGTAATATAAAATAATATCATAGGTCGTTGACGTTCATAATAGGCACAAGACCAGTAACAAATGGACATCACACCTCAGCCACGTGCAGCCGAAAAGGGTCCCCTAACCTGTGGGGTTGAATGGAATAATTCCCCCAAACTAGACCGATGCAGGTAAAGTAAATAAACGAAACGCTCGCTAAGACCAGCGCAAAGCAGACATCGCCACGGCAACCAGAAGGGAAACCACCACCACCACCACCCCAGTACCCTTTAGAACGAGGGGGACTGCTGGCAGTTGCAGAAGTGTGTGCATTGTGCAGCAGCTGGCTAACCCAACCACAGCTAAGGATCCCAGCAGAGCACCACAGAAGGGTTTCTCTGCCTTGCCAGAGGAAAGTGTTGTTGGGGTGCAGCGCAGCTGCTGCAGCAAGACATCAGACATACATACAGACGAAAAGAAAGAGAGTTGGCTCATCAACTGTCATCAGTTGAAGATCCCCTGAACCTCTCCCGCTTCTTCCCTACTACGTACGTTTACTGTTGCCTCATTGCTCTATATCTACAAAGAGGGAGAGAGGGGAAGGGGTAAAAAAGAAAAAAAAAAAAGAAAAAAAAGGAGAATCCATAAATATTCATTGGGAGAGTTAAGAAGAGTTGGAAAAACAAAGTAATAATAGGTAATCTAGTATAGAAACGAGCCCGACAAGCGTTTCTCATGTAACTATCCTTAACTACATACATCTGTGCGTTTCCCGGAGCACGACAGGTACAGCAGTGACATTGTAGATTACAGGGAATACATGAAGTATGTATTTATGTACGTTAAAGAGAAACGTTCTTCACCGTCAGTCACTCCATAATTCAGTCACCGAACTTCTTAGGGAAGTTACAATACCAGTTTTCTGGCCGGTGTCACCGAGGGGAACAAGAGCCTCCTCTCTCTCTCCACCTTCATCTCTCTTTCATAGGGTCTTAGGGCCTGGACAGAGAAATTCATCGATCGACTACATACTGCTGCTGTACCTACTCTCTGCCCACGCCATTCCCTTCCCATCCCACATATAGTTCCAACTCATCTGTCGTTCTTCTTTGGGAAACTCATCTTGGCCCGTTTATTCATCTCCGCAATGTGTCGCGGCTTCCACACTTAGCCATCGAGACAAGCAACATCCATTAATTACTTGTACTTACATGTTCTGCTCCTCGCCGCTGTCTTAGCAACGAGTTGTTCCTCCCCTAAAAAGGTGTTGTTATTGTGTGTGTGCGTGTGTGTGTGTTGCTCCTCTATTACTACTCCTCATCTCATCTCGTTGCCCTTGAAATTGTAGTTAATTCTTTTCCACCCATTCTGGATTTTCAAGACCCTGAACTCCTTGTTCAGTTTTCCTTCCATCCTTCCACTCTCTTTTTTTTTTTTTTTTTTTTTCAGGGTTCTAAAATATTTCCTACAACCTCCCCCCACCCCTAGTAACTTTCAATCCCCCGTTAAACTTCCTTTCATTCATTTACTCTCGCTCGTCTACGGTTGTCCACCCGTTCAAGGCCTAGTTTGGGTTCACTCCAAACCCCACCCCTTTTCACGCTCCACAGATTCTCTAATCATCCACCCCCATCCCATCCTTCCACACAAAACAAAGTTAGTAAGTTTTGTGAGATCTAGAGTGTGAGAGAGTGTGAGAGATAGTGAGAGAAGCCAGCTCCTTTCACCGTTGTTGTTGCTGCCGCTGCTGCTTCTCTATCTATCTTCTAACGCAGTCCTCCACTCACCCAGTCCAACCACTCGCACCACACCCAACGCCTGTGGCAGCAGCAGTGGCTCGTCATGCCGGTTCGAGTCTCACAACAACCGCCTACATCCAATAATTTGTCCAATTCATCTACCACAACAACCACAACCACAACTACCTACTCCCTTCGTCGGGACTCGCCTGCATCGTCTCGGGGGGACGACTCAAGCACTAGTTCTATTTCCTTGGGTATGAGTGGCCACCGCTACCCCCGGCGGGAAGGAGAGATGAAGGGGGAGAGATCTAACGTTAATTTGTGCAGTAGATGGAAGACAGAGGAAACGCCTTAACAAGACAACTTCAGAGTCCCACGCCCTACCTCGCTCTAGACCTTCGTTACGAGAGCCTCGATCATCGCCAAAGCCTACTACTCAACGTTCCCAGCGTCATGAACAGAAGCCTATGAGTAGTAAAGCTTCGGACTTTCAGAATTCAAGATCGTAAGTTTAAGCTCTCTCTGGTCTTACACGGACCACCCACCCCCCCTTCCCCTTATCCCAGTCTCTGGGACTCTAATAGGATCCCCGTGAGTTTACAATGACAATATTAGTGTCTCTTCATCGAATGCCCTCGCCAATAACAACAATACTAGAACCTTTCTACAACCACCGAACGGCCACGCAGGGGCAAATGTAACTACGTTTTATGCTTTTGGTCAGAACTCACTGAACACACAGCAGCAACAGCAGTCGCAGCAGCAGCAGCAGCAGCAACAGCAGCAGCAACCCGCAGGACCTCTTGGAGAACCATTCGATTTTTCGCCTTCAGGGAACTTGGAGGATATTCACAGGAGTATCATCGATACAGAGCAGCTTAGGCAATTTCCAACACCGAGACGGGGGAGAGGAACCACGGACGCGATGGAAGAGAACCATCACAGAACTCAACAAACAACAATGGAGAGCCGGCCGGCAGTTTTGCGAAGGCCAAGTGTCTCGAATAAAAACGTGAATAGTCAGGGACCGACTCACTACGAGCAGCGAAGCCGCCGCCAGAGCAACGCGCCTACACACCAGTCTTCGAATAACTCCCTTTCATCAACTTACCGCAAGTCAATGGCAACAACAGATACCGAGAGCTCGAAGAGGAGGAGGCCGAGCGCGACTGCTAATTCGCTTACGCCGCCAGTTCCAAAGGAGTACGTGCCTGGTAGTGGATACTCCTCCAAAACCTCTGATGCTGTTTATAAGGTCGCTGCATCTTCTAGAAATGTCAAGTCAAAATCTTTACAGCCGCCAGCGCGACAGCAGGGGCAGTCAAAGCCATCGCTATCACCCGAGCATGGTCGTGCTCAATCGATGGCTTTCCCCCCGAAATCTCCAAGGTCGCCGAGTCTTTTGAATAAATTAGGGGTTATAAAGCAGGGCAGTATTCCGATGTCTACTTCATCGCGAAGAATCTCTACAATCCCCCATGCATCAGGTCTGGGTGCCAGAACTGTCAGCCCTACTGACGCGAGGCGCGCGAAGCGCCTTTCAGCTATTCATTCCCCTACACCCCCTTCCTTACCCTTACCCGTAGAAGATGCGCGATCGGCTCCAGCTAGCCCATCAATGATACCAAGAAAAAGCGTAACACCTTCTTCATCAGGAACAACCCCCGAGCCCCAGAGGAAGTCTTACAGTTCAGGTTTGTCTACCTCGTCTACAAATACTTCGGCGCGAACATCTATCGGTTCTTTGCAACCTAAATTGAGTCAAAATCTGGCTGTCTCGCGGTTACCCAAACCGCCTAGAGCTGCTGTAGAAAGAGATGAAGAGATACCCCCTGTCCCGCCTTTGCCGAAGGAATTAGCTTCCCCTATGGTTGCCACTTTTAGCGATGCAAGCTACAACTCCAATAGTAATGGGAGGAAGAGTGGTAACAGCACCAATGGGTATTTGGGACCACGGAAAGATAGTTTACCAACAGAACCGGAGCTCTTCGATATGGAATCCGATGCTTCATCCAGGCCAGCAGTACCGGAGAAGTCCAAAATTTCCGAAAGGTCAGAGAAATTGGGAAGGACATCGAAGGAGAAGTTGCCGGAGAAGTCTACAAGGTCCGATAGAGAAGCACGAAGGAAGCGTGGAATGACACTAGGTGGCATGAACATGGGACAGGGAATGCAAACGTTGGAATCAAAGAGCTCGTCTTCTAGCTTGAGGAAGAAGGAACTTGTTCCACTGCGTCTTCCGCCTTTGAATTTACTGCCATTGAGCACTCCGACAATTGCTCGGGTTAATGCTTTGGGGCCCCAGTCAGACTCGGATGAGGTGACGCCACCGCCGAAGCGTAGCATCAAAACGCCAAGCACACCGATGACCGCATCAAAAGCTGGTTTCTTTGGAAAGGGAAGGGACAGGGATGAAGCGGCATACAACCGGGCAACCAGCTCTTTCAACCACCCCACACAACCAGCGGAAGATAGCCCTTCAAGCCTTTCATTAAGGGCAGGCTCAAGTGCAAGCAGCAGCATTCCGGTTTCAGCAAGCAGTAGGATGGGAAGGCAAACGATTAGTCCATATGTTTCATGCTCGCTACCGAAGGGTACTCCGACAGGGGAATTTGAAGGGGAGGGCAAGGATCACAAGGGAAGGATCATTGGAATGACCTTGGCTGGGGGGGCTACAAGGGAATCGAATAATAAGAGTAGGTCAAGGAAGAGCCAGGAATCAGTGGGAAGTACGCCAGTAGTAGAGGAGTTACCGGGCACCCCTACAAGTACAAGCTCGATCAGGAGAAAATTGAGCTTGAGCTGGAAGAAGAGTAGCTCTAGCAAGCACAGCCATGCTGCGACGGAAAGAGCTGAAGAATATGCGGCGCAGAAATATGAGAATGCGCAGAAGTTTGATCCGATGCCACCACCAAAGATCCTTAGCTCCGCTACATGGTCAGCATCAACGAGCCATCCGCCGAGCCCTGTTAGAATCCAGAAGGTGGCTACTTCTGGAGGTCAGGCTAGAAGAAAGAGCTCAATTGGTAATGGTATTAACCTTCAGGAGAACTGGGGTAAAGATACCATTGCACCTGAGAAAAAGTCCACTGAAAGCGTCGCTTCCCAACAAGCCCCCCCAACACCTGCTAAAAATTCGAGTGGAAGCTCAATTTTGGGCCCAATGACGAAAATGTTGAGCAGCAAACATTCTTTGGGTCAAATGAGACACAAAACTCAACCTGCAACGCCGGCGCATGCAGACCCTTCTATGGATCATGATGACCTGATGGCAGAGGATGAGATGAGGAAGATCGCGAGCAAGCGAAAGAATTTGGATGCTATGGCTCATGAATTAGAGGAGCTGAAGCGTCGTGCAACGCCAAAGGAACGCGTTTCCCCTCCCCAGGCTCTTCGCACAATTAGCTTGAACATTTTTGAGCGTGGTGAAATCGTGGATTACAAGGAGATCTATTTCTGTGGAACCTCTGATGCCAAGAAGCATGTTGGTGATTTGAACTCGACAAGTCTGCCAAACTTTGGATATGATGACGAGCGTGGTGACTACATGATTGTAAAGGGTGATCACCTGGCCTACAGATACGAGGTTGTTGATGTGTTGGGTAAGGGAAGTTTCGGACAGGTCGTTAGATGTGTAGATCACAAGACTGGAGGTTTGGTAGCTATTAAGATTATCAGGAACAAGAAGAGGTTCCACCAGCAAGCTTTGGTTGAGGTCAATATCCTCCAGAAGCTTAAGGAATGGGTATGTAATTCTGTTTTCCCTGTCCGGGGAATGCGTTTTTAACAGTAAATTATAGGATCCCCATGGGAAACACAGTCTTATCAACTTTACCCAGTCATTTTATTTCAGAGGACATCTGTGCATCTCGACGGAGCTGCTTGGCATGAACTTGTACGAGTTTATCAAGTCGAACGATTTCCGCGGATTCTCGCTGCGTCTCATCAGGAGGATGACAAAACAGATGTTGAGTAGTTTGGTGCTTTTGAAAGGAAAGAGGGTCATTCACTGTGACTTGAAGCCTGAGAACATTTTGCTGGCGCACCCCATGCGTTCGGAAATCAAGGTCATCGATTTTGGAAGTAGTTGTTTTGAGCACGAGAAAGGTATTTTTTACGCGCTTGGTGGGTGTTTTGATCGGTACTAATGAAGAATTATCTAGTGTATACTTACATCCAGTCTCGTTTCTATCGTTCACCGGAGGTTATTCTTGGAATGACCTATGGAATGCCGATTGATATGTGGAGTTTGGGATGTATCTTGGCCGAGTTGTTTACCGGTTACCCCATCTTCCCAGGAGAAAATGAGCAGGAGCAGCTGGCTTGCATCATGGAAGTGTTTGGCCCACCCGAAAAGCACTTGATTGAGAAGAGTACCAGGAAGAAGCTGTTTTTCGGTATGCGGTCCCCGCTTCATTTCCTTAGTTCCATCAGCTAATAAAGTTTGTAGATTCTTTTGGAAAGCCAAGGATGATCGTTTCGTCTAAGGGTAAGCGAAGGAGACCTAGCTCCAAGTCACTTCAGTATGCCCTGAAGTGTGATGATGAGGCATTCCTCGACTTCATTGCTAGATGTCTTCGCTGGGATCCGGAGAAGAGGCTTAAGCCAGATGAGGCCATGCACCATGACTTTATTACTGGCCGCAAATCTACAAGGCCAAGAACGGCAACCGAGTCACCAATTAAGCGCTTCAACACCTCGAGCTATGCATCATCGAGTTCCAGGCCGCTTCCTGAACCACCTGCCCCTAAGCCAAGGATCTCCCACGGGTCAACAACCCAAAATTCCAACGCGTCGCCAATGAAGGGATACGGTACGATCAAGAGGAATCCTAGCACAGCCGGAGCCGGGGTAGGGGCAACTTCGGGGACAAAGAGGAATTCTATGGGTGGACCGACAGTACAGAGTGGGCTTCCAAGAGTCACAGCAGCTCAGAGAAGTGTTAGTGGAAAGGTGCCAACGCCGTCGTCAAGTTCTCACGGCTTGAGAGGGTCTGCTGGGACTTCGTCCTCTATCCGTTTGGTTAGGGATGATGAGTCGAGTGACAGCCAGACGGCACAAAACACACATCGAAATCAAAACCGATGATTATGATTGAAATGATTACTACATGACTCTTCACCCTCTATACTTATTCCTGTCTTTTTCTTCTTTCTTGTCGATTTTGCCATGTTTAATGATCATTCTCAAAAAAAAACCTCTTTTATTTTTATTTTATTTTTTCGCGTGAGGGAGTTTTTCTTTTAACGGTTATTTCCTTTTTTTTTCTCCTCTCATCACCGCGGTACTGGGTAAGGCTGGGGTTTCATCATGTTAAGGATTTTTTGTGTGCGTGTCTGGTCGAGCATCTATTTTTCTTCCTCCTCTTTTTGTCCCATTGTTCTTATTACTTATACATACTACGTACTTTTATTTTTAATATCAACGGTGCGGTGGGAGAAAAAGGAAAAAGGAAAAGAAAAAAAAACGCAAAATATCAGTCTTTGTTTTCTCTTCGGAGTGTTGAAAGAACGCGGGCCAGTGCTAATTCTCTCTTTTCTGCGCAAACAGGGTGTGGGGTAGGGATAATACCCAGGTTCTCTCCTTTTCCCCTTCTCTTTCTATACCACTTACCTTCTCTCTTTACTTTTTTATCCCTACCTAGTTTTGCCTTACTTCTCTTCTTGTTATAACTACCATTTGCTAGGGGGTGTTTTTCCTTTTCCCTTTCTCTATCTTGGGTCCGGTTTCGTTTCTGTTGGCGGGGGGTTGATCAAAAAAAACAAAATTTAAACTATGTTGTTACTCGTCTGTCTATCTGTCTTCTGGATTGTATTGCCTGCTGCAATTTCATAGAGGTGGTTGGAGTCGGTTGGTCGGTTGGTCGGTGTGGGTTGGTTTGGAAGGGGGGCGATGGTTTGTTGGTTGGGTTTGCGTCTATTGATGATACCTTTCTAGCTGCTCGAATCGATAACTACATGATATACACAACACAAATGCGCATTTGTTCCTCTCTCTGATGGCCGTTATATGCTACGCATTATTCGATTGTTTGTTACTCATGCGCTTACTACATGAATCTGCTTACATGCATGTAGGTCTGGGGGTATGGGGGTAGAGGGGTAGAGGGGAGGGAAAACGAAGCACAACACTCACGTCTTACTATGTAGTGGGGGGTAATCTGGCGGAGGATTTTGGGCAGGCGGTTGTATACATATGTATATAAATTATATCTGTATCCACTATACCCTCCCTTCCCTCCCCTTCCCCTTCCAACGTGGGATTGGATCACGACATATCACTCGACGAAATTTGCTCGCTGGATCTACATGTAGTGTGACTTTGGGGGAGGGGCGGCGACGGTGGAGGGGTTGGGTTTGTAATCTGGGCGCGTGAGTTGGTTGTGAACTTTTTTTTTTTTTTTTTGATAGACGGGGGGCCGGGGCGGCGCGGGAGTTTTTATTTTTTTTATTTTTTATTTTTTCCTTTTCTCCTTTTTTTTGCGTCGATATTGTTTTTGTATTGTTTGATAGAGAAATTAAAAGTCCTGATTTTGGAACTGAGAGAGAGCGAGAAAGAGAGAGGGGAGGGGAGGGGGAGGATTAACTTGGAGGGTGGGCGGCAAATTAATTGCTTATGTGGCTCAATGCTGAAACGGGGTTAATGGGCCCGGCCCAGCTTCGGCGGCTGATTGAGTCCACCACACACGCCAGCAGCCTAATGTACCAAACACACAGCCCGCCAGGAGCGACATAGTTTCATATCATGTGCAATGGTCGCGTCTCTATCGGGGTATGTTTGTCTATGCTAGGTCTTGTTGGATATGTTCGTATAAACATCTGCACGAGCTTAACATGGGTTGACTGAATAGTGGCTTTATTACTCGGGGTTTCAGTGACATCAGGGGCAGAGACGGGCTACATGTAGACACATCGTGCGTTACATTGCTCCTTTACGGCCTGAAAAAAAAAAAGCGGAACGGATCTACGAAGGGTATGGTGGGGTATTGGATGCTGTTATCTGCACGGCCAATCGATTCGTCGTCGCTCAAGGGGCAGCCTTATCATTATAGTTTGATTGGCCCCTGTGTCATCTCCATACAGGTACTTGCACTTTTGATTACAGACACAAAACTGCACTCTATATTATATAGAGGGGTCTTTAACCATCAGCTCAACAATACAGCTGAATAACCTAGTCGGCTCGCTCTCAGGGCTCTCTCTCCCGCTGGGGGTTACGGGCGTGTGTCTCAAGGCCAAACAAAGGGCTCCCCCAATAGACCGACGGAGCAGAATTTACCTGCGAGTGATATCCTATGACCTATATAGCTTGAGAAAGCTACATCTAGTCACGTGGGCTTTGTCGAGCGGAATCAACAAGGTAGGTATATATGACATTCGTGATTACTATTCACCTCTTGGCCTCGACCTTTGTTTTCTGACGACTTATAGATGACGGTCGTGTTTGTATGAACGGACTGAGGGGTAGTGGGCATGCAATAGGCTGAGAGAGAGGTCTTTCTATCATACCACCTACGCCTAGAACTGCGGATAAGGCACTACTATTGGTGAACTGATGCTGGCACACATCTACCCCGGCCTGGGGATTTACTGTCCACTATATCTCCCCTCTTGCAACTATTTGGATGTCAGAGTTAGGATTACCCTCGGAGATAGCAGACGTTTTGCTCTTGCTCTCTGCCTCTTCTGGGAACAGTGAGATCGAGAGCTGGCTTTTTTGACCTGCATTCCCAGCCCATTTGGGCTATTAAATACCCCTCGGCGCCGGGAATATCGTCTATGATCACCTCCCCGTGACATATATCTGCGGGGAGCGGGTGGTGGTTTTACCTATGTGCGGGGACACCTAGCCTCAGACAGAATGAAGTTAAACTTCCGTCTTATTAACCAGGCTTTCAGAGGCTGGGGTTCGGGATGGCCCCATGATCTCAGCCTTTGCTCTAGTCCTACTACTTTTAAAGGTCACTGTTGATGGTAATAAAACACTGCACCAATGCGCTGTATCCTGACTTCTAAAGCTTACTTGAAGAAATCCTTTCTTCCCTCTCTCTATATCGAGCGGACTATCGGCTAATTGCAACAGTCCAAAACCGAGGTTGTATATGTTCAGAAGCACAGCCTGCCTACCTATGGCAGCTGCACCTTCTCTGGATCTGCCCACCTCAACTCATACCCAAACACCGTCCTTCTCAGTTCACGATCCTATCCACCATACCAGTCAGCACTCCCTTTAATACCAAAACTCATACAGAGTGGGGACTCACCCCCGGATCCTCCTCAAACATCGGCGCCTCCAACTTCTTCTCCAGTACCTTCACCACGCTCAACCCTGCCTCCTCCGCAACCTTAAAGAAGGCCAGGTCCTGCTGCAATAGCCACGGCCTATGCGGCGTGAAGAACACCAGCGCCACCCCATCCCTCGCCATGGTCCGCTTCACCGTCTCCGCCAGCGCCCCATGCTGCGAATGATTAAACAGCAGGTCCGACAGCACCAGCACATCGAACCTTCTCCCCCCCACCTCGGCCACCAGCTCCTCCGCATCCCGCCCCCAGATGTATCCCTTCGCGACGACATTCCCCGGCGCCCCCACGGAAGCGATGTTGGCCTGCAGGTTCGCCACGAGGTCGGGGTCGGGATAGTCTGTAACGACGACGGAGGCGGCACCGCGCAGCGCGCACACGAGGCTGGGGAGCCCGGCGCCCGCGCCGAGCTCGAGGATGCGTTTAGAGGTGATGAGGGTCGGGGCGTGCTGCTCGAGGTACTCGCTGGTGATGCGGCCGGCGTTCCATAGCATATGGCCCCAGAGGGGGTTGTGGCCGACGAGGCGCAGGGTGAGTGTTTCGCGGGCTCCGGTGGTGAGCGTGTGGGTTGCGAAGGTGGCAGGCTTGTCGGGGGGGAGGAAGTCGGCGGGTTCGGTGAAGAGGTCAAGGCCGGGGGCGTCGGCGTCGGTATCGGAGTCGGAACCGCTGTGGGGGGGCATTGTGTGTGTGTGTGGTTGGGTAGTGGGGCGCGGAGACCGTTGTAGTCGGTGGCACTGGTGGGGTGGATATGTAACCCTGTCGTGAGTTCTCTTTCCGTAATTATCAATCATTGACATCATAGATTAGAGTTTATAGGCGAAAACGCAACAACGATTTATTAATACCTCTACTATTGGTTTTAGCTATGTGCTATATGTACCTAATTGTCTTTATACGAGAGGAGCGATGCCCCGGAGATTTATGCCCCTAGTTTCGCTTTGGATAATTCACGTTGTTGGATTCCACTCCGGTCCTCACACAACACATGATATTTCCCGGGTAGATACATGACGACGGGGCCATCGGAACACAGACCCAGAGATCTTCGCGAACGCAAGTACATGTAGCTACATGCACATGCATACATGTATGCGGACTAGACCAGACCAGATGAGTCCCCCCTTGGGCGCGGGGGGAGGAGGAAGTAAAAGTAAAGCCAATTTCAGTCCAATTCGGGGCCGCTATGCTATGGGGTCACAACTTTTAAAACTACGCAAACTAATGGGAATATATAAAGTATATTGGCTCCTGGCCAATATAATCAAACTTTTTTTTGAAGGGAGGGGGGTGGGCGGGTGGGCGGGGCGCGCGCTCATGACCCGTCGCCCATGTGGACGGGGGTATCGGGATCAGTCTCGTGGCCCTTCTTCAAGTCCTGAGGCGAGTCTTCTTCCTCGAGGCTGGTGTACTTCTCTTCGGCGCTGGTTATGCAGTGCATGTTTGCCCCCAGTTTGTTCATTGTCTCCATCCATTCGTCGTATGGATCAGAGTCATGTACGATACCGCCACCTATAGATCTAGTTGTTAGATATTTTCCTTCCCAGATTAAGATAGCGGGAGAGAAATATATGTATACATACCTGCCTGGAGATAGGCAACACCATCCTTAACCAACATTGTACGCAGCGCAATGCAGGTATCCATGCTATCCGACTCATAGCCCCAATATCCGACCGCACCACCATATACACCTCTCCTCTCACCCTCCAGCTCCCCAATAAGCTCCATCGCACGGATCTTTGGCGCCCCCGAGACCGTTCCAGCCGGGAAGATGCTGCGCAGGGCGTCGAACCTCGTCATCCCCTTGCGTAGCACCCCCGATACCTGCGAGACGAGGTGCATGACGTGCGAGAAGCGCTCGACGGTCATGAGCCTGTCGACGGTGGTGGTGAGCGGGTCGCAGACACGGTTGACATCATTGCGGGCGAGGTCGACAAGCATGACGTGTTCAGCACGGTCCTTCAATGAGGACTTGAGCTGCTCGGCGAGGCGGTCGTCATCTTCGGTGGTTTTGCCGCGCTTGACGGTGCCGGCGATGGGGTGCGTGATGATGCGGCCGTTCTCGGACTTGACCAGGAGCTCCGGCGAGGCGCCGACGAGCTGAAAGTCCGTACAGTCGATGTAAAAGAGGTAAGGGGAGGGGTTGACGGTGCGCAGGTGCCGGTAGATGTTGAATGGGTGGAGGGACGTCGGGCGGGAGAAACGTTGAGAGGGGACGGCCTGGATGATGTCGCCCTTGATGATGTGCTCCTTGAGCTTGTGGACGTGGCCCTCATAGCCGGCTCGGCCGATATTGGAGACGTACTCGTGGTTCTTGACGATGGGCGGTTGAGGTGGGAGAGGGATTTCACCGCTCTGTAGGGTGTGTATTACCTCCGAGATTGTCTCCCGGGCCGTTTCGTAGAGGCCTTCAAACACAGACTGCGAGACGTCGCCATCAGGAATGCTGAGGTAAGTGACCACTTTGATTGAGGCAAAAAAGTGATCAAAGGCGACAATGGTGTCGCAGAGCATGAATAGCGACTCCGGCGTCTTGAGGACGTCCTTGAGCGGCCGGGCGGTACGGGGCTCAAAGTACTTGACGCAGTCGTATGCGACGTAGCCAATTGCGCCACCAGACATGGGAGGTAGCTTCGTGCCAGGGATCTTGGCCACACGGTACTGGTTGAGCTCCTTCTCGAGCTCTGTGAGGGGGTCGATCTCGGGGCCATGACCGGTGCCGGTCTTGATAACCCTGCGGGGGTCTGGTGGTCGGGATGGTCAGTCAGAGTTCGAGGAGTTCTACAATGTTCTTCCTGGCTGTTTTACTTACCACACCCGAGGAAACTGTAGCGCCCGATTGTTTCCCTGCTCGAGGCGCTCTCAAAGAGAAATGATTGCTTGGTCTTGCTTCTGTACAATAATTAGTGATCTATAATACCTCCTATTGTTTAAGGTTGCTGCTAGCTACTACGATGACTCACTTTGCGCTCAGCTTGAGATATGCACTGGAAGGGTTCAAGAACTCTGCCGGAATCTGTGCAAACAAAGGGACAATATTTGGAGCTTGTGCCCCATCTTGACTCTTTGCTTTGGATATGAAATCATATACCGTAGCGAAATCGGGTTGAATATTGACCTGTTTTTTTCTTCTTCCACCTGCTTAGCAATCGTGCGTAGTGTAAGGGCAAGTGGGGGCGGGGGCAAAAAATGACCCACCAAACAAAAGGGAGAGAAGGAGTTTTATACCTTTGGAGCCATGGCGTCAGGAAGATCTTCAATATGTGAAAAGGAAGCTTGGGAAACAAGTTCAATTGAGTCTTCTCAGTCAGTCCAACCAGGAGTTGTGTGTGAGAGTTCGGTCTTGTCTCGCTCGTTGCTTAAATTTCCCCCGCCCAATTAGCTCGTTTCTGTCAAGTAATGCTTGAATGGCGGCGCTGCAGGGCCGGGCCGGGTAATCTTCCACGGAACACAGGCTGAATTTGCATGAAAGGATGCACGATCGTGAGATGCGGAGCAACTGGCCCAATGCCCCCGGCCGTACTCAGGGCCCGCGCGAACTCTGTGGCTCACCATACAAAGATCAGGCTCTAGCTACCCGCCAATTTTTAAAGTCTGTTGATATTTTGCGTGGCAACCGCACCTAAAAAATCAACAGACTTAAAAATAAGAACGGCTGTCGGCGGTGCAGCAGAGGCCCACTTGTCACGCAAAATTGTACAAAAGGGTGATGGTGTAAGTATACTACTTATCGTTAAGATTGTGTCGGTTCCCCCGTGTAATCACGGGAAATAGACGAAGGCATGAGGATTTAATTTTGGTACGGAATGCACGTGACTGACACACGATATGATGGTCGTCATCGGGTATCACTCGGTGGAGGTTTTGACATCGTTGTAGATCTAGAGTGTAGTAGACATTGACATGCAAGGAAGCTGGTCTATTTTTCTCTACATCGATATAAAGAGCGGGATTAGAAGTTACTTAAGTTAGATGTCGATGTTGCAGTCGTCCTCTAAAACGCGCTAACATTGTCAGGCAACTTGGCCTGACGTGTGGTTTGGACAAGTGTGAATTCTCCCATCGACGTCTAATCTATGCAGGTACATGCTCGTACATGCTCTCAGCCCAACGACCCCTACAAAGCCTACCGCTGCGAAACGGACCACGACAGCTATCATAAAGTGTCAAGTTATGAAATGAACTAATTCACTGACAGTACCTGGATATTTGTGGTGCCAGTGGCCGGCGAGAGAGGCCTAGGTGTTAACGATTACAGCAGCTTTTGTGTTTAGAAGTAAGGTATCTGCTCTCCTGGGACTTAATGCAAGGTAAAGTCTACTGACTAAATAGTTTCTCTAACTAGATGAAAGATGGGGGGATGTTGTCAGATATAAACTACATATGCGCTCGTCTCATTCACATTTCATGGTACGTGCTCGACCAGGTTTTCTTCATGAATTCTAGAGCTTTCTGTCATAAACAAGGCTAAGAATTCATCACTTGATTTGGATTGGATGGTGTAGGTACTTGGAACCGACTACATGTACTTGATTTACTCGAAGTACATCACTGATACCCCTCTCTACAGATCAGCACCCGTAGGGCCCCCCTCGGCCGATTCGATACGAAAATCGAGAAGAATCGACACGTCTCTTCTTCCAAGCCCCTGCATGTAAGGAAAAACCATACAAGATCGTCAAATACTAGATATCCACACACGTGGAGTTGAACATTGGAGCAGGTAGAGAGGCAAGCAGTTTCAGCTGGGCAGGCGGGTGTACCGCACTACGCTGCGGAGACTGTCCGCATAAAAAACACTCATCTAGCTGTGCTTACAAGATTGCAGCTTTGGCGATTCGATTAATTGATTCCCCATCACAATGCCGCTGCGCATTCCGATGACTACATCTTGCGCCCAGGAACACCCGGGGTCGTAACTGAACTGCACCACATGCGTATATCACCTCTGCCCGGAGGGCAGTAGAGAGGGGAGTTTCTAGAATGGGTCCTAGTTCGCGGCCAGGGAGTGGGGGGTGAGGGGGCTTTGATACATATATGGTAACTATCTACAATCTTTTGATTTCTAATCCGTAATTAGTAGCTTTTTTCTAACCGATTTACTTTGGGGGGTTCGATTCGCCGTGGGGGATGTGCCGGATGTCGTGTCGACCGCGGGCGTACGATCATTTCCGAGCAGAGCTTAGGACTGAGTGCACCGAAGTAGGTATGGTGCTCGAGCCCAGTTTTATGGTAAGTTGCTTGCATGCACCTTAAGATCTGTCACCCTAGTGTTTCTCTCGCGCTCGTGGGCTAGGTATTTGATTTTGCTTGTCTTTACACAGACCTATTATTGGTACTTTCGTCTCTCAGTCTCCCGGGACCGCAATTGGAACGATCTAGGAAAGACTTGCCTAGACTGCGGTCTTTCTTCGCCAACTGAACTGCAAACCGTGCGACTAGAATGTTACCGGCCTCTATTTTTTAGAGGCTCTATACTTGATCGTCAGCACCGATATAACTGCACTCCTACTCTATTTTCTGAAGGCTAGTGATGATCATAATTTTCAAGTGTTCTCACCACAAGGAAGACCGAACACCGACCCTAACAGTTTGGAAATAATAAAACTACATATACTACATTCTTCTCAGAAAATATCACAAAGATCGCAAACTAGCGCCTTATTGCTGGCTTTTAAGGCCGAATTTGAACCGGCTAGTCCATTATTTTGCGAAACGCCGCATAGGTACTGGCACACTGCTTATCTCGAGAGAATTCATGGTGTTGCAAGTGACGTTGTGCGTGCATACTCTGACTCCAGGAAAGGAATATGAGATATGAGTCGGATAGAATCTACGGCTATCTCTAAATTTATTTTCGAACTCAAAACTCGCCCATTCTTCTGTCAGATATTATTAAGAGATGTCATTGCACATATGGCCCGCTCTTATTCCAGGTTGGTGGAGGGAGTGACTGCAGTGTTCGGTAACTAGACGGCAAAGGCTTGATTGATACTTACATGCCGGGAAGGTGGCAGATAGCCGGGTTAAGAGGTTGAAATCTCGAAATTCGATCCTGGTTGGAGCCTGATATTTTTTTTTTCTTTTTTGTTGATAACCGATGGAATATTACGGCCGGCTCGGCCGATGAGTATTTTTTTTCCTCTTGCATTTATTTAGATTTTTATTGAAGTTGAAATTTTCCTTGTTTTTTCTAGTCATCATTTTCCCTTTTTCGCTTCCATATAGGACACATAACATGATGAATATCTGGGCGGTTAATGAAAATATCAGTTGTGGCTAACAGAAGAGGAGATGATTTACAGGAGGTATGGACTGAGGGAATTATTCCGGGTATGGCGTAAGCCGATCTTGAAAAGGGCTGGGCAGCGAGAACAGCGGCTCTTCCAGCGAGAGAGCCCCTCGCCCAGGGACGTGGTTGATCTGATTGATTTTTGGACCTGGCAGGGTCGTGCAGGCGGACGGCAAGAAAGACGTTTCTAAGATACCGGATGAGCGTGCCACATGTGGATGATCTACACCTTGTATGCATGTTGCCGACATGTGCAGGGTTGTGCTATCTTCAGATCAACGTCATTGAACATAAACCCACATGTGTATTTTTTTTTTGAATTTTACAAGTGGGAAGAAAGGTACCTACGCTGTTGGTGCTGCTATGCTGCCACTCAGCTTGGTCGAGCAGTACACCGGAGAACGGCGGGCGTACGGTATAATAATCACAGCTCATTTTTCCCCCTCTCTCATCTCTTTACTACAATTCCTCGATCTCTCGGCTGCAGGCGAGCCCTGTCATCATTTGTCCATCTAGGTAGATGTTTCAATCGCGAACAGGGACCCTATCGAATAATCGAAATTGGGATCTAGTCTTAATCTTTTAAAATTTGACTAATAATCCCTTCTGATGTCACTACAGAAAAGGCAATGACGATCTACTACTTTGCCTTACTAGTCAGATTGAGAAATTGATGAGTACTAGACAGCATGAGGAAAAGTAATAGGGATGTGGGGATCTAGAGGGGGGATAGCCCTGGAATATGGGTGAGAGTGGTAAACTGAAGGGAATAGCTTCAAGTTATAAAGAGGTTCTACAACCCCCCTCTGAGCTTCTCCTTAATTCACTACACTACTCCCTCACCAAACAGCAGCTTCTTGCGATAATTCTATTCAACTTCTCTAGCTTTATACATCCTTCCATCCACTTCTTCGAACTTCGAGACTCGGAATATTGTTTTGAACATCACCAAATACACTATCAAATCAGCGACCATGCCTCAAATTATTTCACGAAGGAACTCTACCGACTCTGAGAGCGAGGCCATCACTCGGGTCTCGAACCCTCTTACCAAAGAAAGCCTCCAGGAGTCTCTCCGCATTAGTGCAAGTGCGGGTGCGGGTACTGATGTTGGTAGCATAATTGCACCCACTAGTCCCGTCGACGAGGATACAGCCTCGAGCTCGGAGTTCTCTGATGGTGAAAACTCTTGGGATATGTCCTGCTGTCCCTCGCCCGGTGTGAGTCCGGTGACAAAAGTTGCCCCGGACTTTGCATTTGCATTCGACATCGATGGGGTGCTTCTCAAGGGAGGGGAGGTAATTCCAGAGGCTGTAGAAGCTCTTAAGGTCTTGAATGGAAAGAACGAGTTTGGGATTGAGATCCCGTACATCTTTGTTACAAATGTGAGTTGTTTGCTCGGCCAGCCTTTTATATGGCTTTGTTGAAAGACAATACTAATGATGATAGGGTGGTGGTAAAACCGAGGCTGAAAGATGCCAGGACCTTAGCAGACAGCTTGAAACTGTTGTGTCCCCCGACCAATTCATCTGCGGACACTCTCCCATGCGGGAGATGGCAGGCGTCTACGGGACCGTTCTTGTGGTGGGAGGTGAGGGCGAGAAGTGCCGGGAGGTTGCCAAGACATACGGCTTCAAGAACATCGTTACTCCAGGCGACCTCATGAAGTCGAATCCTGCTGTTACGCCATTCCGAAAGCTCAGAGACTCCGAGCATAAGTCTTGCAAGGAACTAGATCTTGAAGAACTCGAGATCGAGGCTATCTTTGTGTTTGCGGACAGCAGGCATTGGGGCGATGATGCCCAAATCATTCTAGAACTCCTCATGTCCAAGAACGGGCGTATGGGGACTTTGTCGGAAACTTTTGAGGAGGGGCCACCAATCTACTGGAGCCACAACGATGTGGTTTGGGCAACAAACTACGAGCTCAACCGTTACGGCATGGGTGCCTTCAGAGTGTTCGTGGAGTCCATGTATAAGCACCAGACCGGAAAGGACTTGAAGACCTCGACGGCGTTCGGAAAGCCACAGATTGGGACATACCAGTTCGCAACTCGTGTTCTTGAGCAATGGCGCGAATCCAAGTTCGGGGCCAAGGGAACCCCAAAGACGGTTTACTTTGTTGGTGATACTTGTGAATCAGGTTTGTGCTCCAATCAGCTCTCTACCCTATTTTTTCCTGATCAGTAACTAACATGGGGGGGTAAAACAGACATCAAGGGAACAAACGAGTACCACAAAACCGTTGATGAAGAATGGTATAGCATTCTAGTTGAGACTGGGGTATACGCCCCCGGATCCGTCCCCGTTCATGAGCCGAGGGCAGTCGCGAAAAACGTCCTCGAGGCCGTCCTCCACGGGATCAAGCGCTCTCACGTGCCGGCGGAGTCGTTGACAAGAGACCTTGCCTTGTAAAATTTAATCTTCATTTTTATTCCCTTTGGTAAAGGTTGTACGGTTGGGGGCGTTGTATATGAGCTTTTTTTCCCTTCTTCCAACCTTCTACATAACAGTAGCTGTTACCTTTTCATATCCCCCTCATATAAGGCCGAGGATAGAGAACTTCTACTTTATGGAACGGGATACCCTGTTCTTTTTTAGAGTTTAATTTTTTTTCGTGGGGATCATCAACTGATTTCCATTCCTCTTTTCTCTTTTCTCTTTTTTTTCTCTTTTTTTTCCCTCATTCATTTCGTCTCCTTCTATCTCTTAACTACATGTATAGTTAGAGTTGTGAGGCATAGATAATTTTTCGGGCAGATAGATTCATACTTATCATTAGAAATACAACATCTATCCTCTATTTCAGACACTTCCACCTCAATTCGTGCTCACCGGCGGTGCCACAGGCACTCGAGTCGTGAGGAGAGCGGAAAGAAAGAAAAGTTCAATTCACAGGGGTAGCTAAGATCTAGAGTGGCGAGATCCGTGGCCGGTAGCCTCTATCTACCTAGTATTTTGAGGATGGGAGTGGGGCGGGAGTTCGCCGCTTCTTATTCCAACCCCATGGGCTGGTGGAATATAAGTATGTGTGTGAGGCATCAAGAGTGCCCTTCATTTCGTTGCTGTCAGGGAGTGCCTTATATACGTGTATGTTACTACATATACTCAGGTACGTATATTTATGTATCCCAGCCCGCGTACACATGACACTTAATCTAAGTGGATCACAGAATATCACTCGCAGGTACCGGCCGAATTTGGTAGGCCTTTTTAGGTGTAGCTAGATAGCCCAACAGCACCGCACCTTGAATGCATGTACCGGTCATCTTTTCTTGTTTTCTCGGAGTAGTGTTTTGTCTTTGATTTATTACTATAAACACTCCGGCCACCTTTCATGTACCCTATCTCTTCTCCATCAACCAAAACATACGGCACGGATATACATATTGACACTGTAAGTTAAATACGTTATGGTTTAAGTATGTAGCTACTGGGTTCTAGTTCTTGGGCACGCTGGACTCGTTTTGGTGGGTGGCTGCTATTATATATGGAGCGGGCGGTGAGTGTGCCAAAAGTCATTTTACCAATGGTGCTGAACTTCAGTGCCTGTGCCAGTATAAATACCGGATTTCAGTCTTTATGCTGCGCTACTACATACATTAGCAAATGTTCAATCATTAATGCCAACACTTATGAAAGTTCCCTACTGGTGAGACTCCCTACCATCGGATCGACAATGTTCTATATATTGGCTTTAGGGTATAGCTAGATACTGGTGTTTTTTTACCACCCGTGTGAAGTAATTTACTACATACGTGAACTAACACCAGATATTATATATTTTTCTGCACCTACTATACTATCCACTTATGTATCTACATTAATACATGCCCACACTTGCAAGTAAATACCTACTTCACTCCCTATACAACCCCTAGTATACCGGGAACCCTAACTAATTTCTCCTACAGTAGATTCCCCCACCCAAGGAGAAGAAACAAACACGAGTGATATTCTATGATTCAGCGCTAGAACACAAACGAAACAACGCTGCTAGATTACCCCCCCCCCTCACCAAATATATACAAAATGATAGGCCCCTATGTTTTGGTTTAAATTAAATAGACACCTCATTGCAACCCTAGTTCTTTCCCGGCATTTGTAATTCATGAGGCCACAGCTGCAGAAAGGTTACATGCACACACACTCTCCCTTCCATGAACTGGATGATCTAGCCCATTTTATGCTATGAGAGGGTTTCATAATTATATCTTAGATACATTCAGCCGCCTAGCTACCCGCGCAAAAGGCACACCGACATACCCCTACTCTACCCCACGGAGAACACACACCACCAACACACAGACCACCAACATGGGCCAGCCCGCCCGCCCGGTCGTCACCACAAGGAGGGTGAGGAGGAGGAATGCATGTTTACACCATTGAGCCGCTGGACCCACACCCTCGGGGCAATAGACAGACGGCTACGTGAGTCGAGGCACGCGAGTGATGCCTCATGACGCAAGTTCCCGGCAACAGGATGAATGGGTTTCCTACACAGGAGAGTACCGTCTCTGAGAATTAAGAGACTCTAGATCTATTCTCTACGGCACCGGAAAGCTAGATACCCCCGCTCCCATGCAACAAAAGACCTATGCTCCCATGCAACAAAAGACTTACGCCCCCACGCGGGGGGGGCTGCTTTCCTAGATTTGAGTTAGATGGGAGTTGAACGAGCGGTTCCGGCGGTCAGAGTGTTATCGCAACTCCATTCCGCTCGGCCAACCCCCAGTGAAAGTAACTGTTGTTTTTAAAGTTTTGGCTGCGGTGTTGGCGCTAGCTTGGCAGCGCTGTAGGATCTTGGCTAAAGGCGGTAACTTACCAAGTGTGGACGCGACTGATAAAATTTGAGGGAACAGCGGTAGACAAATCCTCTCTCTACTTTATGATACGTACATGTAGTTATGGGGGCCTTCAGCCCTCCCCGCCTTCCTCCGCTCCTCCCCCAATTCCCACCCATTGCCCTGCAGGCCTGTGATATACGTATTCCGGGTTGCTATGATACCTGGCTGCAGGCAGGGTAACGCGCCAAAGCGGGCGGGGAGCGAGGTATGGCCCGGTAAGGATTAGGTTTAATCACCGGAGCCGTAATGAGTTCTTTGATCCAGACAGTGTTAGCATATGGGGGTGGAGGGGGACCAGGATCTTGGGTTTCTTTATATGCGGGGTTCTAATACATGTATCTACTATACAGTACAATCTCGCTATAAGGATATGGAAATGTGACAATTCTACATCCAAAAATATCCTTATAGGCTACATGTACTTATTCTTATAAGAGGTGCCCAGTTCAGCCAAAGTGATATCCTTATAGGCGGAATATCCTTATAAACAATATCCTTATAACGAGATTGTACTGTACCCGCAAGAAGGGTACGTACTGTACTGAGGGCTACATACAAGTAGCTCATGTCCCGCCCTGTTAGGGTTAGGTGTAGTGTAGTGATGAACCGTCCACTATCTATTATCTACATGTATTTCTATTATGTACTGGATTACATCCGTTTTGAAAGTTTCTGTAATATGATTGGTCGGGAACGACTGGGGTATTTGATAAGCACGACACATGAGAATACCGAAACTCTACCCAAAAGGAAGGGACATAGAGGAAGAATGCATAGAGGCCCCCGGGGGGGGAGGGGAGAAACGCAGGAGAACTTGATATCCATACTTCAAAGTAGAGAAGCACCTATAGCACATCATCCGCCGAAACATACAGAGCACCCAAGGCTAAAAAAAAATAATTAAATGATAAAAAAAAGCCGGCAACAAAAGACTTATGTGATTAAGTAATCATCCCTCAAGAGCGTCGCTACCATGTCGGGCTTTCTTATCACTGCTCCCACCAGGATTTGAACCTGTCGTGGTCATATGACGAAGCCCAGTGTATTACCACTAGACCACGCCACGATGCTTTTATTTGTGTCGTTGTAGTTTATGAGCCCCCCCATTTGTGGAAAGATCCTTTCCTTAGCAACGCATCAAAAGGTCAAACTAGCGGGAATTGGGGGAAGGGGCAGAGGGGGGAGGGAGGCGCCGAAGGCCCCAATAACTACATGTAGAGTACATGTATATGTACTCCTAGTAAACAAGTACATCAGTCATAATCCGTAGACTCTAGCTCGAACCCACATCACATCTACAGCGTAGGGCCCATGCTACCGCCATCACCAAGCACCGTTACCACCACTCGGACCACCAAATCCCACTACTGAGAGTAGTACTAACACCGCTATGAAACCCACCACCCGCATCTCAAGAGAGTGTGTGTGAGAGAGAACCCTATACGGCACTACTACACACCGCACACGGCCATTCTTCCCACACTACTCATATGCCCAGAAGGTTGATTGGGATAGTTCTTGGAGATGCTGTGACGGTAATATAATAGAGCCAGCATATGCCAACGACAGCTATACATACATACATCCAGATACCCACCCACCCACTCCTAACCGTCCAGCCTACTCTCCACATAGAGCAGTCTAAATACACACACCCCAAGGCAGCGCAGCGCATGGCGGACCGCACCCCCAGCCCGGTTCCACGCAGATATGGAACAAACGGTAGATCCAACCCTACGGGGGCCACCAGGTGGTGGTGGTTGTTCGTGGGTAAGCCCGAGTGACCGCCCATGATTAGACAAAATACTGACATACGCAGATGTAATAGGCTGGGAAGATCAGAAAGGAAAAGACTTCTAGGTGTCTCACATTCAACCATGGGCGTGTGAGGTGGCCCTACCCTGGGGAAGCCGGAACAAAACCAGGCAATGTGTAGAGCTCTCGCAACGCTAGAGACTGTACTTCTGACTCTGGACCCTCTCTCCTCTACCTGATCATATGTATGTACGGTAAATTCATACAAGAGGCCCTACTCGTAGGTATAAACTCCAGTAGGGGAAGGAAGAGAGAGGGGGGGGGGGATAATAGCTCGGATCCCTGAATAATACATGATATACTAATAATCGATATATCCAGCAAGGATATAACCCTCACATATGTACCCCACCAACCGGACGGGTCAGTAAAGCTGTGTGTCTCTCATCTGGCGAAGGAAGGGCCGAAGAATTTTTTTTTCTCCCTCTTTACATATCAACCAAATATTTAAAGTATTTTTATTCCGGCCGGCGGGATGATCACAACACCAATCTACATCTCCAATCTAATCTACAATTTTACCATGGTGGCCGCATATAATTTTATATTTGATCCGGGATCATCCCACCGCACAAATAAGCAGAGAAAGCAGAAGGAAAGGGTGCCCGGGGTAAAAAAAAAACCGTTATTGATTTGCTTGAGCACCCACAACACCCACAAAATTGCGGTGACCCCTCGCTCGGGATATAAACCCGAGATATATAGTAGACAGAGAAGAGAAATTGCAAGCAAAAGTAATTGATCCTAATTAATTCCCTGGATGAGATGTGCCAGCCAGCCAGCTAGACGTGCATACTACAGCAGCAGAATCGGCAGTTGCAGCAGGCATCAACGCACCCTAGCTACCCTACCCTATTAAATACCCTCAGGCAGACAAGTGAGTAGATGAGCAATTCCATACCTACCATACCAATGCCAATCAATTACAAACGTTAAACCCGCCGCACTACATACATATGTACGGCACAGTATGTACATACATAGACTCTGTAGACTATTGAGACGTATGTAAATCAGATTGCTATCCTGCAGCGCGGATTGCAATTGCGAATGTCTCGATCCTTGATATTGATAACGGTGGTCCACTAACTGCCATGTGGCCCAGTCGGGGGTGCCCATCATACTACCTACATTTACATACTACTTTTACTCTGCTTATGCTTCCTTCCATGCAGGGTCTCGTCATCCGCATTACAGCAAGGCGCCGTTGGCTGACGTTGCGGAGCACGCCGGCCGGTGTCAGTAGAATCATGTACCTGCTCTAGAGTTCTGGAGTATGTAGGCCCTCTAGATATATCAGAGTGGAACGGTAGAGAGTGGAGAGATGTCTCCAGAAGCCACGGCGTAGGCAATCCTAGGGTGGGCGAGGGGGCGAGGGGGCTCTGCAATCCAAGTGCGGCGAGCGAGCATTAGAGCTCCAAGTATCCCACCGCCAGTCCGAACCATCATCACCCTGCTAGAGTAGAGCGAGCATAAGTCCAATATCCGTCCGAGACAAACCAGAGATGAGGTTGACCCAGCCAATCACCTCTCGGTAGTCACGTTTCCACAACTCAGCCCGATATTCCCAGCCGCCGGCGCACGATGCAGATGTGTGCTATCTAGATCCATCTCGACGTCCTGTCTCTCTGGTCTGCCCTAGCCTACGTACGTACTCTTGTCTCGCTTTCCCTGGTCTTTGGTCTGATCTGGTCTGGTTCCCAATAATTTGTTCTCCATGTACCCAAACTCTTATTTTTTTTATTATTGTACTTGAAAAACCCGGGAGTTTCGTTTGGCCCCTAAATATTCTATTTTTTTGTGCGGTTCGACGTGGGGTGGTAGTACCTGCTGCGCTCTCGCGCGGGCGCACCACAGGTATAAGGAGGGGTACACACATGTACTCTAGGATGCGCACCAAAAACATGGTAAGTAAAAAAAAAAAGAAGAAAAAGAAAAAGAGTGTCGGGGAATATAGGTTATCGCCAACATTTGATGAGGGTTTTGAAATTGGTATGTAACTACTCTAGCTATCGAGAGCACGAGGACAATCCTACCCCTCGACACCGGCAGAAATAAGAGGCGATGGTCGGGGCGGGCGCGCGGGCGGTGTTTTAGGCTAGGGACGAGTACCCGAAACCCATAGGATAGCTATAATTATATGTAGCTAGCAGGTTGGAGGTGGGGAAAGGAAGAAAAAGGCAGGAACAAGAAATCGACAGTAACAAAAAAAAGAAATTGCGGCCGGATGAAAAAAAAAACGATAAGTGAAAAAAAAAGTCACGATGGTCGTGCAAGACGCGCTATAGGTGATCATGAGGACCCCTAAGACGGTGGAAATGGAGAATTAGAAAAAAATACGGGGGTTTAAAGGCACAGCACAGACGGGGTAGACTCGAGTTCCCAGCTGTAGTGTAGGAATACTGACCTCCGGGCTTTATATTGCGACGCCGGCTAGCTCAAAAGGGTATCCCGAGATAAACTACATGTATGTAGAGCAACTTCTCTTTCACCCTACTCCTCCGCTGGTACTAAGCACTTCTGCCATTGTATGCAAAGTGCTCTAGTTACAGCGATGTGAGTGAGGGGTTGTGAATCTAAGGTCTGTATAGTCCGCGCATCCACAAACACAAGCGAAAAAAACAGCCATAACCCGCTGGTAACGATATTGAATTGTCTCACATGGGAATATTATGGTTTCATCTGTACTTGCAGGGTGCGGCCCGTGAGGTACGTCTAACTTCTGCCAGACAGCCAGACAGAACAAAAAGGTACCGGGGTAGATTACCGACGCAGGTCAACAGCTCCACTGGCCCATTGGCCGTGACCGACCGTGGGTACAATTATGTACCTACAACGCAAGAAACAAGCATTTGTAAAAGGGTGGTGATATTCATTCGACTAATTCCAATTCCACACCACAACCTCACGGTCGGGCGTGTAGCTTTGTTTGGATTGATGTGTCTCGGGGCCCTAGTGTTGATAATGGTTTAGTGTTGTGGGAAAATTTCATGCTGAGGCTTTTTTAACCTAAGGTCTGTTATGGTTTGTGGAGAAGGTTGAATTGAGTTGACTTGTGGGGTGGTTTTTCTTTGACGATACGTTGTACCGGGTAATTGGGTTCTGTAGATAGGGAATTAGTGTGAGGTGATGTTCGGGCGTCAACTCTGTCCTGGTTTTGTCGTTATTTTGATTTCTGTAACTCTGGGCCGGGAAAGTGTGAAAAATGGTGTTTCGCTCTCTGGCCACTGAACTGTTACCGAATCGCTGCTGTTGTGGTTTCTAATGAAAATCCATCCAGGTGCGCAGAGGCTCCGTGATCCATACCGTCCCTACATGTACATAGAGCAAATACCTACTAATTAGAGTGGTTTGGCCAACAAACTCTGAACCTAAATATTCCGCCAAGAACTCAAAATTTGAGCTCAAAATTTGAAAAGCAGGGATTGGCTAAATCACGGTATATCCCGTATCAACATGAAATATCCCTACTCAGTACCGGCCGGACCAACACCGCTTATGTCATAGCATATTGAACGCCGTCCAATGTTTCTCTGAGAGGAATTGGTCTAGAACATTTGTCCGTAGCTAGATGTAGCTAGGAGAGGAAACTTCATCTCTAAAACTTGGAATTGAGGTGGTACGCGCGTCGAAGCTACTGCTGTCGCTACTGCTGTTACTGAATTTAGTTGAATACCGTCGAAACTTTACTCCAAACACTGGTACGATAGGGGAGTATATATAGAAGCGAAATCCTTCGCTAGAGCTGTAGGAGATAGAAGCAAGGCAGAAAGTCCAGGAGAAGGATTCCGGTAGTCCGTGGTTGGGCCCCAGTGCATTCAGATTGACTGTCGCTCCCAGCCCCTGAATATCAGTCAAGTTGTGTGTTGATAGTCCAAACAACTGTACATCAAGTAACATGATGCTTCTGGAGGTCCGATTCAAGCGCCTTGTTAGCCTCGGTGAAAAGTCTATAGCAGGTACAGATTTTCCCCATAGCCCGTTTAGTATGTATCAAAGTTTCAAAATTTCCTTATCAACCTTTTTACCCCCAGTGTCTCAGAATTATTCATTCACCCATCAAAAAAGGTACACACTCTAGCACCCATTCTCCGTAGAGTAGTAATATCCGAGTCTTCGAGAGGCCAAGAAGTCAGTCCTCCACAAAAAGCTCCGGTCTCAGAACGCGTGTACGTGTCAGGACGATTGATAGCCATGGTTCCTCCACGTTTTTGAACCTTTTGGCCGTTAGAAAAGTCTTAGGGCCAAGGAGGGATTCGCGCAGGGATGACGGAAGGTGTTGCAATTTTAGAAACAGCAACAGAACTTGGCCCTTCCAGAAACCCTCCATCTTCCGTTAGGCTTTAGCCAAGAGAGGAAGCATCCCCTGGCACGTGATATTGTGAGCCAAGGAAATCTAACCTCACCCAACCATCAACCCCCACACACTCGGGGATGTCAGTGGGATGGACATCGTGGAACTTGTTCTTGGCAGCTGGTTTTGGGGTTACCAGTAAATCGCTCCCGCGACGCACGAAATCAACAGCCCTGTGAATACAGCACGGACCAGGAATGGCGGTTCGCATCCACCTGGTACCGGAAGTGAAACAGGAAGTACCACGATACAGCGTTTAGATCGAACAAAGGAGTCCCCTTTTTAGCTCAGAATTTACTACATCTGCCCAACGGTTAGAAAAGTTGTGTTTAGTATTCATCTACTGGACACAATCGATCCTGCTATGTGCAAGATGATGTTTACGGTGACATCAGAGTGAAGTAAAACGACCATGAAGATTGACAATGGGATTCTCTGGAGTACACCATTCCTTCCCCGTAATAACATAAAAACTAAAAGCTTCAATGTTCATCAGGGAGGACCTGTGATCTCCACAGCGTTCGGTCCGTATGTATGATTGAGGCACAAATAAAAGCTTAATCCTTGTTGCCCAAACCCGGAGATCGAGGGAAAGGAACCAAGGCCCGTGCCACCTCCCGTGTTCTGGTAGCACACCCGAGATTTCCTCGGTGGCCAGGGCAGGGGGGAAGGGGAAGGGGAGAGGCCCACAGAAGTCCAGGGCTAGCCGTTAGGAATCGCAATATCCGTCGAAACTTGGTGGACTTCGGCAATGCCCGCCTTTACGTGATGTCATTTATTCCGAGACGCCCACCAGCTCGCTCGCTGCCTTCCTACCAGCTATCCCCCCAATTCCGGCCACGGAGATTGTTTGGCTCAAGGCCTTGGTTTTGGATGAACCAATCAAAATTACCTTGGAAAATCTCGGCAGGCAGTTAGCCATTTTGCAGGCGGTTGGGCCCGAATGCTACTGCTGTATGTTGTCGGACGCTCAGTGGTATGTTTTCCCCCTCAAGCTCCGGCGACCCGCGTTTCGGGATCCTACAGATGGAATCATGATGACGCGAAAGTGGCTTACCTTTAGATCACCCGACAGCACCCCGAGGAACCGGCCACACTTTAGACCATCTGAACCTCAAAAGTCACAAACACTACATGTATTTTATATACATACACACATACACCTCTCTACTACCAACAACAACATCTCCCTAAACATCACCATTCAAAACCCTTTTTTTTTTACATACATGTATGTATGTACAGAACATCTGCACTACGTACATGTACGTTCCCGGGGAGTTGCCCCGATCAGGAATATGTCGATTCGAGAATGAGGAACCGAATCTAGATGCCGGTATTCTGAAGATCCATCGAATGCGATCCGCCCATTCGTCAATAACAACAAAGTATTCATTCTCATAATATATTCCATATTTAATTTTTCCCACTTGTCATCGGGAGATTCTGGATTCGGATCCATGATATATGCCGGCCTTACCGGACTAGGATTCTTGATATAGCTTGGTGAAGTAAGATATCGCCATTTCACAACCCTAATGACCTTCCCTATGCCCCCCCCCATTGGCGGGGCCAGCTCCGGGTAGTGTCAGTAATGGTGATCCAATGCGATATCTCGGCGGGACTGGATGGATCGCTGCCTAGATGAGATCCATTAACTCTATTAAGCTACCGGCGGTAAATGTTTGTCTATCTCGAGGAGGAGAAACCAACAAAGATCTACTTTCCCCGCTTTTCTTTCTTTCTTCCTCCACTTACTCCTAGGTTGTGATCTTCACCGTCACATCTACCGCCGCCAAGTCTCCAAATGTCCACCCATGGAGGTCGACTACTCTCTTGGTAGGAATCTATGTCTTATCACGTCGACCCCCAAGAAAAGGGCAAGCTCTCTCGATCGATATCTTCCTCCTTGCTTCCCCTTGATACGACAGCAGCGCCAACGCATGTCAAATCTTTATCTTGTCTGAGCGTCGTCGTCGTCGTCTATGTATGCATGTATGTACCTCCTTTGTGCTGGTGTAGTAAGGAGGAGGAGAAGGAGAAAGGGTGAGAGATAGTCGAAACCCTGTTGAGTACCGAGCGTACGTGCAATTATGATTGTGATTAGTTGGTTCAATATCTGTGACCCATGGCACCATGGCGCGTCCCATCACATATGTACCGTACCGTAAATTTAGCTACGACGGAATTGTGTTCCATAGATATATCGCCGACACTCTAGTCCCTTCTACTCTTGCTAGGAATATACCTATCCGTCCTGCCAGGTAGTTGGGTGACCCATGATCATGATATCTGAGTATGATTCAAATCAATGTTGCCTTCTCCCATAAACACCGGCACTCAGTCATCGGTACCTATGAGGTAGCTCGCATCCAATCACAGCACGCGTGGGGGGGAAGGGACGCCCCTCAGCGCTTCAAGGATGTTTGTGTGAATTCCTCTTCTCGCCTGCAACTAGCAAACCCAGTGGCACGGACACGGACGTGCGGTAGGGTAGTGGAGGTACTAAGATAAACGACCTCTCTTTTTTTTTTTTTTTATGTGGTGGTGTGTGAAGAAGGATAGGTATGTAGTTGTTGTGTGCTTTTCTTCTTCCTTCTTCGCATGTTCGCGCTGGAATAAGCTCATGGGTTTATCCGTGTTCTGTCTGGTGGTTGTGGTGTGCAGGGCAGCGCAGCCCTAGGTGCATAACGGAAAAATTCTGCTTCCCTGCCCGCCGCGACCGACGGAGTGTGCTGCGCCGCCGTGGATGGGTGTACCTGGAAGTCCTCCGAAGGGGGTCAGACTTTAGAACTAGGTAATTGCTCATTCTACGGAGTCTATAGCTACATGTATATACAATCTATAGGTTACAAGTTGCAGGGCGGTGAACATGAGTGATAAGGTTGCGGGTTTGATTCGCAAGAGGAAGGATCGAGGGAGGAGGAAGAGGAGGGGGGGAGGTGTGTGGTGGATGGTAAATTGCAAGGGGCGTTTTCGGAAGGAAGCGTTATCGAAGATTCCCGGGAGAGTGGTTGCAGCCCGAGGTAATTACTATTATTGGGGGGTATTTTACGGTAGGGTAGAGTTGTGGCGTTCGGAAGAACATTTTTCGAAGCGCTGGATTGTGTGGAATGGTTGGATAGATTGGAGAGAGGGGGGGGGGGGTGTGGATGAACGACGTTGAGGTAGGTACACACACTTGATGTATGATATCGTCTTTTCATGCGATGCGTGGGTATGTACATACATAGAGTAGGAGATGGATGATACACACAGCATGTATCTAGGGTCCTACCACATATGCACCATACATGCCTGGTCGTTTGTGGTAAGTAGCCCAGCCTCAAGTTAAGTTCAGACGAAGAACGAAACGAGAGAGGGGGGGAATCCAGGAATACGGTGAAAGGTGGGTTTCGTTTCAGTTTCATGGCGGTACACGTTGAGGTTAAAAAAATTTTCCTTCCTTTTCCTTCCCTATTTACTTTTGCGGCTCGTTGGGAGCGAGTGAGATATTAGAGGATTGTCTGAGAACGCTGGAGGCGGGCGGACAGACGGGCTTTCCCTTGCGTGCGTGTGGCTTTTTTAAAGTGAACTCTCCTATCTCTACCGCGATATCGAGTAGGAGGTTGTACCTTTAATAGAAGGTGTCAGGGGCATGCCGAGTAGTTATTCGTTTGTTGTTGAGAAATTTTTTTTCCTTTCTCTCTTGTTCCTTCCAAATATCTTTGACATCTTGTTGAGATTGAGATTGCAGTCAGTGATCAGGTAGCGACAACCTAGCTAAAGCCATGCCATGTGGGTATTATAATTATTATTACGAGCCCAGGTCAGTGCGCAGTGAGCAAGCAAGCAAGAAGACAGGACGACAGGCATATGAAAGGTACATGTACCTACATACATACATCTGCTGCATAAATGCTATCTATGGGTCACAAATCGCTTCAGCAGCCAAGTCCATATGGCAGGGCTCCCAAGAAAGGATCATCCAGGCGGTATGTAAGTAGTTGACCCATCATTACTGCAGATGGAAAGTTCTCCCTGTGGTTGTGGTTGATATATGGTGGTGAAGGTGGTGTTGTTGGGAGGGGGGTGGTTGAAATCGAAGTAGTGTTCTGCGCTAGAGAGGCATGCTTCGGGGGTATTGTTATCATCTACCCTGACTTTCCGTGACTGGGACTTTGCCACAAATGGTACTCTTTTTGGTGGATCACCTTTTCGGCAGCCGAAGACGCTTGGAGGGATTTAAAAAACGATCAAGGAAAATTTGTTACCAGTTTTGGGACGCGGCGCGGCGGCGCACTGTTGAAAGGAAGGTTGGTGGCCGAGAGTGAGAGCACGCAACTCCTAGGTTAGCTGAGCCGTATGAAGTAAGATGGGGTGCTGTTGTTGGAAAGCCTATGAATTCCGGATTTCCTTTTTATTGCTACTTGACTGGGTAGAAGATCACCTTGGAACTGACGCAGCCTCATGGGGGGTGAACGGACGGGTGGTTGTGAATTACTTGTAAAAAGAAAAGAAAGCCAAGTTGCCTGCAGCAAGTTAGCAACAGAAGGAGAATCGAAGGAGTGGTGGCCTGTCTCTGGTGAAAGAGCCTAAATGAAGCGATGTCCATAACATACATTCCCGGGAATATAGATATCTTGGAAGACCTCCCATTTTGTCGTCAGAGGATTCCCGCTACTGTAGAGTATCCATCATATTTCACACATCAAAGGATTTACCATTGTACTCTGTACTCTTTTACGACTGGTGAGCTTTCTTGCTAATTACTACTAGTTCATTGCCGTTACCACATCCTTTCTTCTCCCCTCCCCTCTATTATTCTATTATTATCAACCCCCCCCCCCCTCCTCCTCTGCACATATTTTTTATTACATCTAGACCTCCTCCCTCTTCAAACCCGTCCCCCCATTCAATTACTAAAAGGCATTCGTTTATAGAGTCTCCACAGTAGCTACTATTTCTTCTCACGGCCTAATTCAAGCAAGCTTTTATTGCATTTACACAACGACACATTATTATTCGAATAGACCAAATTATTACAACCGAAGAAAAATTTAGGACAATCTTGACTCGTCAAGATAATGTCGAAGAACCCCACACCCACATCTCCCTCGCCTGCCACCGGTAGTGGTGAAGACCCGTTTTTCGACCAACTGCGTCCTTCACCAGACCTTTCCGCTGCAAACTCAACATCCGCAGCATCAAGCCGCCCCGGAAGCACCAATGGCGAACGTTCAAGTCTCCCATCCACTGCTGCCGTACGAACGAGTCACAGGGTACGGTTTGGGTCGGGTGAGGCTTTGGATGATCTGAATAACAGATACACTTTCAGCCTGCGTTCACATGATGATGCACCAAAGAATCTGGCATTGGCAGCAACACAGCAGCAGCAGCAGCAGCAGCAGCAAGGGGTCCCACAGACCCCCCCAATCACGTTAACCTCGCCGAGTAATTCGCCGTCGGGAAGGATTTACCCTCAAACAGAGTACTTCCAAGCACCAATTGATGTGGATTTCATTGGGAGTGCGTCTGCAAAGGAAAAGCCTTCCCCGTTGAAAGCTCCGCCAAGAGCTTACAGTTTTGCGAAGGATGATGAACTCGAGATGAATGAGAAGTATGATCAATTTCATGCAAAGGATCAGCTCTCCGCAAAAGAGAGGGCGGCTACACTTTCAAGAATGGGAGGGTTCTCTGCCCCAGGATCAGCAAGAACATCGCCCACCCTTGGTCCACTGGACCCGCTTAATACATACAGTGTTGGAGCTGGGCAGGTTCAGGGTGGTGTCCCAGTCGACGATATCCCATTGTTGAACCTTGGGGATACCATTAAAGAAACCATTGTAGACGGAAAGGCAGACCGACCAAAAATAAGGGCAACAAAAGAGGCTCACGACCTCGTCAGACAGCACACGCAAAGGGGCCCTTCTGGCATAGTGAGGACAATGATGCCCAGAAGAAGTACAGAATCAGGGTTCGAGCCTAGGTCAGGAGCAGTTACTCCTGTTGCTCATCAACATGAGGACTATGTGAAGCCACCGGAACAGTTCCGTGGGGGTATCTTGAGCAGCTTGTTGAAGTTATACAACCCAGCCCAAGCAAGCTCCAACACATCTCACTACACACCAAGCATTGCGAGCACTACTTGCAGCCCAACAGCCTCCGGAAGGACAACACCAAAATGGTACAACAAAAGCGCAAATACCTCATCGACATCGCTCGGACTTCTCGCGGCATCAGGAACAATGGCGTCGCCGGCTGCCGGCTCATCTGCGGGAAAGAATGTACGTCCGAAACCGAAACACCGGCCGCATAGCGGTGGCGTTGTTGGCGCCATAAAGAATTTCTCGAAGGCGAATGCAAACCTAGAAAATGAGATCAAGGTGCGTTACAACGAATATTTGCTTTTTTTTTTGACCGAATTATTTTATTTTTCTGCTGCCCTGCTTGATGCAGGTACCACGACATTTGCTAACGTAACGTTTTCTGTCATGCAGATCACTATTCACATTGCCGAGACTTTGGCGAGACAGAAGTATATCCTTAAGCTTTGCAGGGCACTGATGCTTTATGGTGCTCCCACACATCGGTTGGAGGAATACATGAAGATGACATCTCGTGTTCTCGAAATCGACGGCCAGTTCTTGTATATCCCGGGGTGTATGATTGTCTCCTTCGGTGACTCGTCGACACATACTTCCGACATGCAGATTGTCCGAACCAATCAGGGGGTTGATCTTGGGAAGCTTCATGATACACACCTCATCTACAAGGAGGTTGTCCACGATATTATTGGTGTGGAGGAGGCAACCCAGAGATTGAATGATGTAATGAATAGGAAGCCCAAGCACAACCCATGGATCTTGGTTCCAGTGTTTGGTATTGCAAGTGCTGTGGTGGGACCATTCGGTTTCAAAGCTAGACTTATTGATATGCCGATTCTGTTCCTTCTTGGATGCATCGTTGGGTTTTTACAACTCATTGTAGCCCCAAGCTCGGAGCTCTACGTAAGTACGTCTATAAGTGACTTTGCGTGGATATGAAACTAACAAGTTTTCGTTTCTAGTCTAATGTTTTTGAGATCTCGGCTGCTATCTTAACAAGTTTTCTCGCAAGAGCCTTTGGTTCTATTCGAGGAGGTAACTTGTTTTGCTTCTCGGCACTGGCACAGGCTTCAATTGCTTTGATATTGCCCGGTTATATCATCCTGATGGGCTCACTAGAGCTCCAATCAAAAAACATAGTCGCTGGATCTGTTCGAATGTTCTACGCCATCATTTACTCACTATTTCTTGGTTTTGGTATCACGATTGGATCAGCTTTATATGGACTTTTTGATGATAATGCTACATCAGCAACAACATGCGATAACCCCTTGCCCTGGCAATATAATTTCTTATTTGTACCACCATTCGCATGGTGCCTTCTAACAATCAATCAAGCCCGCTGGAAGCAGGCTCCGGTTATGATTGCTATCGCATTGGCCGGCTATGTTGTTAACTTCTTCTCCAGCCGGAGATTTTCCTCTCAACCTCAAGTGTCCAACGCAATGGGCGCCTTCACCATTGGTATTCTCGGAAACGTGTACTCCCGTGTCGGTCACGGACTCGCCTTCGCCGCAATGTTGCCAGCTATCTTTGTACAGGTCCCCTCTGGTCTCGCCGCCCAGGGCTCTTTGGTTTCTGGTATTCAGAATGCGGACCTCGTTATCAGCAACGAAAACGTCACCTCATCACAAAGCCAGTTCTCGAGCGTGGTGATGGATATGGGCTTTTCGATGATTCAAATTGCGATCGGGATCTCGGTGGGGCTATTTGCGGCCGCACTGGTAGTATATCCGTTTGGAAAGAAACGTTCGGGGCTTTTCAGCTTCTGATCTGTTCTGACTTCTTCTCCTCTTACTACTACACACTTTTTTTTGTAGATCTAATATTTGGTATATTTTGTCTTTCATCTTCGCCTGTTTATATTTGTCTCCTTTGTTTTGGATAAGGGGCGGCTGTTATTACTGTATTCTTTTTTTGTTTGGTTGCTATTCACTCCTTTCTAATGGCCTCTTTTTTTTGGACTCCGTTATAGTTTCTCTCCCTCCTTTATTCTCTTCTGTCATGTCCTTCATTCAGTATTATTAGCATTGGGAACGGTTTAGAAGGTGGTTTGTTTTTCTTTTTATCTTAGAAAAGGTTTATTATTCATAGTTTTGGTCTTGTATTTTTTTTTATTCGTAGAGTGGTTTTTTGGAATTGTTTTGCGGGCAGGCGGGGCAGTAGGATGGCGGGAGTTATGACTTTCCTTTTTTCTCTCTTCTTTGGGTTTACCCAATACTCTTTCTGCTCCTCTACACCTTCTTGTGTGTATCTGTCTTTTTTTTTCTTTTCCTTTGTTCATGCATCTTATGTATAAAATCGGGCCGGATAGCGTTGACACTAGGCGTTCTCCTGTTTCTTGTTTATATATAATGGGTTTTATTATTTTTATTATTCTTATTTGTCCCTTCATTTTGTAAGAGTACATAACATGGATGGGGAGGGGGGGGGGCGGTCGCAGAGGGAGGGCCGTTCACCCGTACAATATAAGTGGTGGATTACCTTACATCATGATTATATTACGGGTTGTTCCCTGTGCATATCAGTGATTGATATATGTAGATCTTCCGGATTAACTGGTGGTTGGTGGGCGTGAGCATTGTTGTGGGTGTGCGTGCTTGTGATACGTATAGTTTTTGTTGATATGGGTGTGAAGAGCTATATGTAGGTGGTGTGGTCATGAGCTATCACTCGATTTTCACATGGAATACTGTTAAGAGTTGCCGCTAGAACCAATCCACACACTAACACCATTGGAGTTATTGTACGAGCCTAGGCAATAATAAAGACCTATTGGGAGGTGTCCGTGACCTACATGGAGTATGTACCGCCATTACTCGAAAAATTGGCTATGCATATGAAATCAAAATTGCTATAAGCAGACCTGATCTACGCCCTTCAACCAATCGTGAAGGAGGTAATCCCTGGCCGGAGATAGCCAATTTTCCGGGTTTTTGCGGTATTACATCAGGTCAAATGATTATTGTGTCACCACCTCGTCGTCTATATGCCAAGACATATTTATATAAAAGGGCTCTATATACATACTTGCCGAATTTTCAAGTTTAGGACGGTTGCCACCCAGCCTTTGGGTATATCTCGTCCTAAACAAAAATCTGGCAAGTACATTATAATTCAAATCAGAGAAGCCAGTCAAGAAAGCCAAAGCCTTTCATACATATTTTTTCTATTTTCACCAATACATGAACGGAGCCAATACAATCCCTCCCCCCCCCCTTTTACGCCCGGTAATAAAATAGGCCAATCTAAAAGTCACCAGCCAGCCCCTCGAGAGCTAGGAACCCCCCACGCGTGTAGGGGCCAACTCTTTATCGTGGGCATGACGATAAGGTAGATAGCAAACCCATTGGCCTACCCCAATTATTGCGGCTGGTGTGTATACTCTCTTGATTTTATAGGTTTACATCTGTAAAGTTGGGGCTAGGAGTAATAGTGGACACGATACATGAAAAGACCATCTTATACCTTGTATCGCCTCGGCCCGTCTGGCTCTATCGTAGTATAGTCTTGATGATACCGAGACCCAAGGTAAGCCCCGGCACAAAGCCTTGAGACTGATACACGAAACCGACCGCTCTCAAGGCTTGTCAACTCCCCAAAGTAACTAAGAAGCTGGCCAAAACGCCTAAATGAAGATTGTATTAGAATTGTTCGCGTTGTTCGCCATCACTCGGGAGTCTCATGACTTCAGAATAGAGCCCCAGGAGCCTCGTTTCGTGCCCATAATTAACTAGGGGGTGCTAGGTTCGCCATCTCTAGAGTAGGTTAGAGAACCCGAGTACATTCCTTGTGTGCTCTATTCGGAAGCACCTATGGCTGTTGGTATACTAAGTCGCCAGAGGTGGCTTTTTAACGTTAGCTCTAACAGCCTTCGCTATTAATAGCCGACCATTAATACCTCCCCAACTCCCTTTTGCCAAACAAGAGAGCCTAAAGTACTTTTATTCATCCACCAAAACGGTGCCGACATTCCTCAGTACCTACGTACGTTGTTCTATGATCCTAACGTAGGTGTGATAAACATAAAAAGGCAGAGTCTATGTCCTGGCCAATGACCCGGAACGGAAATCCGCCATGTTTGTTGTCGAATAGCAAACAATTAATCGCGGGCCTTTGCGATCTTCTAATAGTAGCAGATATCTTGCTACTAGGCCTCTAGCCCTTTTTCTCTTTGAGCCTATACAGGTGAGGCGGGAATAGTCATACCGTTCGTGGTTTGATTATGGTATGTGTTTGCGCAGGGAGGTTCCCTGGTTAGCTTGGGGTCCTCAGCTCACCAGCAAGAGTTGGGTTAATTTTTGAGCCGATCCGAGAGGTCTTTGTAGGGTATTGGGGGATGTGGAATTATGTTCCTCCCGTGTGATTGCCGTCATGGACTATCACTCGCTCTGGTTCCACTAGCGCGTACCTTGGACGAGTACTTCGAAAGAGGTCGATAAGCCACACCTACCCTCATAAGAATCCTCTAGCAGCCCAAATGAGTTCCGGAAACGAGCCCATAGAAGCTCCGAATCTGCCAAAAGACCTCCACAGGCAGATACACACCCCCACGGGTACCTCAAAGGCCAGCGTAGGCAAGTCACCCCCACCACTAGCACGAAGATCCAGTAGAAAGACCCAGCAGCCTACAGAAGCAACTCGAGCCTAAATATGTCTCGGTTATGCTTGACCAAGCAGCTGTGTGGCGGTACGCGCAAAGAATCTAAAAACGAGGCTCGAGCCCGTTTCGGCAGATCTGAGATCGAAGGTGCGCAGCGGAGATCTAGGGTTGACAGGGTAAGCAAAACCATAAGAAGATCTGTTGGCTGGTCAGCTTATAGACAAGACAAAACAGCACTCAAACCTGCAAGGCGGTGGCGGTGGTGGTGGTGGCACGGGGGGGGGGGGGGGCAAAGGGCATTTTCTACCCTTCATACATCAGTGGCCAAAAACAAAAAGGGGAAGTTAAGACCCGACAGGTAGATGAATTAGACCATGTCAGCAAAGTCTCGTGCTGTTAGAGAACATGAAACAGTAACCCCTCTCCCCTTCCAAAACACACGCAGACCCGCATGTGCCGCGCTACTGTGACAGCATAACTCCCAAACTGACAATCTGAAATCCCACGTACAAATTCCTGCCTGGACACTCATCTCTGGAACATACGGGGGGGCCACTCACCTCCAAAATCCATCCGCAGCCCTACGACTTACATACATGCAACGAGTCTGAAGCCCATCCTCTGGCCCCGCTCACCCTGTGATTCCTGCGGCCTAAGATACTAGCACTAGCATCAGCACGAGCCCACGTGTAGTCCCAACTAATCTAACCACCGTAACAGCAGCTGTAGGCCCGAGGGGCGGTACCTACACCTGGAAACGCAGAAACATTACCCACCCCATGATCACCAGCACCAATCACCCTTACCCCCGAAAGACTCGGGGAGTGGCCCGAAAAGATGCATGAGGTGGTTGGTGGTATGTGTCCGAGTACATGATCTACCCAGCCAGCCTTATCACGTCAGCCTTGCGCTACATACGAGAATCCATTATCTACCCCGCACCGTGCGGGTTTGGCGGGCCTGAACTATACTAACCCTAACCCAAACCAGTGATCAAATTTGATGATGGTGTTGTTTGGGGTATTGTGGTCAATGTCGGTCAGTTGGGTCACAGGATATCACTCACGTTTTCCTGGAAGTACATGTACCGGGTGTTGAGGGTATGTACTGAGAACCCCGTTTTGGGAAATTTTCTTAAAAGGGGGCCTGCTAAGGGCTGTCATTGGTCAGATATACATAATTCTTTAAATAATATGATGCTTGGCAGCCAAGCTAGTATTTGGGTAGTCTGCCCCGCAGCTTTTGCAACACAACCTCCATCACCTCAATTTGACTCTCGTTTATCTACAAATTCATCAGAACAACAACTTCTGATAGGAACTAAACAATCAAAATACTATTCAGAGGAACTTAAAGAGGAGGACAATACTATAGTTTTTTTTTTATATTTTTAAAAAAATAATTAGATATTATTTTGATTTTTTAAAGTAAAAATATACAGGGGGTTCTCAGTATTTTTTTCCTCCAGCAAAAATGGCCATTTATCATTGGTTGCTTTGGTTGCCACAGACGGCGCACATACAAATTTTACATGAGCAGGGGAGGGTTCTCGGTATTTATGGTGCACACCCGGTACATGTAGCCTGGGTAGTATTGGTCATGGTTTATCACTCACGCTTCACATTCATGCCCCACTATCACACTATCACTGCAGTCAATCCGACCTGCGGTCATAAAGGCACTATTATCGCAAGAAACACCGCATACTTAGGGCCTATGGGCCGCCCATCTCAATTTCAGTCTTAATCAGATTCAATCCCTGTTTAGTTACAATCCAGCAACCCCAAAAAAATCCAGTCTGCGCAGTCCTCCTATTCACAGAAAAACACAATTTGTCGTTACCAAACCCAGAAGTAGCAGTCTTCAACCACCACCCCAATTCTCCATTCACCAGCAAGCTCGATGAATCAAACCCCCTTCACCCTTCACACATGCAGTAGTCTTCAACTCCTTTCGCTCAATATATTGTAATTGTCTTTCCCGTTTCATTCATCACATCCCTCCCAATTTCCTATTCCTATCCCTATCCGCCCCCAGCTGATATCACTACCACTATTACCCCACCGCCATTCCTGCAAATCTCAAACTTCGCAAGGAATATCACGGTGTGCGGAAACAGAAAAGAAAAATACAACATAGCGTACCCAGTAACTATCTTATCGTAGTTATAAAAATAAAGATAAAAAACGAGAGTATCTGAGCCACTCAATTCAGCAAGCTAGTAGCATAAGCGAAAGTTAAAAAAGAAAAAAAAAAGATAGAGAGTGAGTGAGTGAGATTGGACAAGTAATGCACCGATAGCAGTCATTGTGTTGCAAAAACGCAAACAAGCGATATAAAAAAATCCGTCCAATGATGGGATCTGAAAGAATGATCACAAGAAGTAAAAAGTCACAAAAAAAGAACCAGTAATCCGAAACCGAAACCTATCCCGTAAAGCGAGAAAACAAAACTAGAAAAAAAGGCGGAACCCCGAATTTACCCCACGTACACAATTGCAAAACACTCATAACATTTAAAACATGGCACTCTTCCTCTTGTCGCCCGAAAAGACCAACTTGGGTGCCTTCAATTTCCTAGAGCTCTCCTTTCCGCTAACGCTCCCGCTCTCATCGCCGCTGACGCTAGAAGCACTATACTCTTGTGGGGATCCCGATCCGCCCCTCAAGCTTTCATTGCTCTGGCGGCCAGACAAAGACGACGCAACGCTCTCATTGTCGAACGCAAACCCCTCATTCTCAGAGACGGGTGTCATCGTGCCCGACGCAGACCTAGCAGACCTGCGCTCCAAGCTTGAGGTGACAAGCCTAGAGACAGCCCTGCGGCGCTGCCTAGTGGCGAAGTTCTTGCTTCCCTCGACGGTAGAGGTGGGCTTCGCCTTGAGCTCCTCGATGGAGGGGGGTCCACGGGGCTGGCGGATCGGGTGTGAGCCGCTAGCATGCCCTGGGGCAAAGGTAGCAGTCAGGGGTGTAGAAGGCAGCATGGAAAGTCTTGGCAAAGAGGTCTTTGGCGCGGGGTCAATCTCAAGGTTGTTGATGTTGATACACGTCGAGAGGGAGCTGGCCTTGCGGTGACCGCGCTTGAACCCAGATGGGGGAGTTGTGCTCGGCTGCTGCTGCTGTTGTGGCTGCTGTTGCTGTTGCTGCTGCTGTAGGTTAAGCTTAGGAGGAGAGCGGGAACGCGCGGAACGCAGAGGAAGAGTGTTGTTAACAGAAGAAGTCTGTTGCTGCTGCTGCTGGGCGTACAAAGGAGGGCTCTCAGGCTGGGCAACAGGAACTTGCTGTTGCTGAACAGCCTGTTGCTGCTGAACCTGCTGATACTGAGTCGCATTGGACTGCTGCTGCTGTTGCTGCTGTTGCTGCTGAACATAGTATCCATACTGGGACTGAACCGCATTGCTGTTGTAAAGCGGGTAGTATCCGCCACCAGAAACCATATTGGCGTTGTTCTGCGACATCTGCTGCTGCATGTACATATTCATCCCACCAGGGCTAAGTGGCGGGTTCGCGAATCCAGCCTGACCTGTCGACTGCAACTGCAACTGCTGAATCTGCTGCTGCAAAATCTGAGCCTGCCTTGCCGCCACGCTCGAAGCTGCAAAGCTCGCCAACTGCTGCTGGAGTTGTGCCTGCTGCTGGGTAAGGATGTAGTTTGTTGCCAATAGCTGTTGGTACATGTCTGCCTCGGCCTCGTCCATCTCCGCCATCTCCCCACCATTGCTGTAAACCTGGTTAGAGGCCATCTGCTGGTACGCTGTGCTAGCCGTGCGAGGGGTGTTCTGCGGGCCCTGGTAGCGATTGACGTTTTGGTTATTGTTACGGGCAGCAGCACGGGCCGAGAAGGACCCAACCGTGCTAGCGGTTGGGTTGCTGCTGCTATTGGCGTACTTACTATTCTCAAGGCTGTTCTCGTTGACCTGCGGAGTGGGCATCGCGGCGGAGACAGGGGTCTTGGGGGCAGTACGAAGACCAGCCAACAGGGCGGATCTGGCCGTGCGGGGGGTGGTCACGGGTTGTTTCTCCACTGAGGGAGCAGAGAGATTGTTCTGGGACACTGGGACAGAGATGTTGCGAAGGTGCGAACCTTTGCCCCGTGAACCGAAGGATGGCGTGTTGCCGGGGTAGTTGTTATTGTTGTTGTAAGTCATCTGAACGAGACCGCCTGCGTCCATGCTCATGATTCTATCGTGAGGGTAGGGAAGGTTGGTTTTGTTAAGGACTTGTATGGCGTCGTGTGACGGACGGTTAATTAGGAAGTATGGTGGTGTTGATAATGTATCCGGTGATGGATGTAACTATCCCGTAGCAAAAAAAGTGAAGGGCTGATGATTGGCGATGAAGTGTACAAGATGCCTTCCCTGGTTGGTGGGGCGGTATAAAGACCGATGAGATCGATGCTTGAACAAAAGCAGGCAGTAAAAGGACCGATTACGATGAATGAAAGAAGTTTAGGAGAAAAGAAGAAAAGACGAAGAGAAAAAAAATATATATATAAAACTTTGTGCTGGGGGGGGGGGATCGAATTCAGACGATGAGTTCTCCGGATTGGAAGTCGGAAGAGGTGAGGGAGGGGGGGGGGGGTAGGGTAGGGGGAGAGGAGGAATGAAGTCGAAAGAGAGAAAGAGAGAGAGGAGAAGGAGGCAGAGAATAAGTCGTCAGGACACTAGGCTATTTGGCCCCTTTTGTAAGCAACGATTTTCTCTTTGTGTGGCACTGGTCGGCTTGTGGGTGCGCGTAGAAAGGCTTAGTGTCTGATCTAGGACGGCAGCAGTCAACGGCGGCAGGCGGCGGGAAGCTCTTCTTTGCAGGACTTTGTGGAGGCGACGACAACGGTGGACCGACGACGACGACGACGAAAGTCGATGAATAAAGACGAGCGAACCAATATACGGATAAAATATATAAAAATAAAAAAAATAAAAAAAAGACTCCTTTTCTCTTTCTGCTGCAATGGGTATAGAATCGGCGCAAGTGCTCAGCACAGGGACGCTGAAAGAGTTACAGTAATAGCGTAGTAGTAGTAGTAATAGTAGTAATAGTAGTAGTAGAGAGAAACCCAGCAAGTAAGCGGGCAGTAGTAGTAATAGGCAGTACAGTAATAATAAATAGAAATAGTAGTTAAAAGAAGAGTATTATTCGTGGGTGGAAATGCTGCGTAGAAGAAGCAAGAGGCCGAGCGCGAGCGGGAAGGCAGGTTGCTGCTAATGCGGGCAAGAAAAAAAAAGAAAAGAAAAATGAGGATTTGCTAGTACTTCTGCAGCTTTTTTATTTCTTATTCCAAAACCTCCTTCTTACTTCTTGCTGCCTTGCTGCGAAAGAAAGTATAGGTAGGGTAGGGTAGGGAATAGGAAGGAGAGGCCTGAGAGAGAGGAGAGAGAGGAAAAAGAGACGGACAGACACGCGAATTGGGGGGGGAGGAAGGGGGGGGGGAAAAAAAGGGCTGCAAAAAAACGACGGAGTCGAAAGAAAGAAGAAGAGAAAAAGGGAGGAAGGGGGCAGGAATAAGAGGACGAGCAACGCTCCACAACAAAAAAAAAAGCAAAAAGGACGGATCCGCCTAGCAGGGCAGGGCGGCAAACTGGTGGTGGGCTAGGAAGCAAACGAATAACCTCGAATCAAACCATCTCTACCAATCGACCCCTCCCTTCAGGGGTAAAACTACCCTACATACTACGAACCCTCTCCGGTCAACGAGGGGCGCGCACTGTACCGCACCACCATCTTGCTTGCCTGCCTTGCACTTTTCTCACTCCCTTCTTCTTGGTTACTGTTACTCTTTTGCCTAACTAGTTCCTCGGCCAGAACGTTCTCTTCCCTCTCGCTTCTTTCTCTGCCCCTCCATCCCTGCGCATGCCCTGCCTTACTGTTGAGACTGGCCAGCCGTGCTTTTACAAAAAAAAAAAAAAAAAAAAAAAAAAAATGAGGTAAAAAAATAAAATAAAAAACAATTATGTGCTATTACTCTCATTATTACAAAAAGTTCCATCCTCAACAAGCAGCAGAAGCACACAAAGGGAAAAAGGAAAAGGTAAATTCCCCTCCTTCTGCCCTCCCAGCCCAATTTGGCCCACTCTCAGCTCAGCGCCTAACTCAACCACCCTCCCTCCCATCCCACCCACTGAACCAACCAACGGGCCAGGCTCAGTCAGTAAACAAAAATAAATCCGTGTGGTAGAAGCGTTGTTTCGCCACAGGGGGCAGGTAGGGTTGCACACCCTGAGACAACGGAAGAGTGATTGATGGGGTTCGCTTAAAGACGCCCACATAGGTACATGTATTTTACATACAGGCTCGATCACTTAAAATAGATAATAATAAAAAATGATGCGGGTTTGGGATATAATGTCAAAGTATAAAGTAGAATAGATATTTTTTGATGATTGGAGATTGAATGCGGAGAATGGAATGGTAATCTTTCTACGGTTAGTGCCTGATGGCATGGTACAGACGGTACGATACCACGGTACTTATCTCAAACATGCCTCCCGCTTCGAGGAAACTCTTACATGTACCTTACTCTAGCCTGTGGGGAAGAAATGAGTCTACCAGGCAAGTAAAGACGAATAGAACGAACAGAGCATCGAGTACGTATCCACCGTATCCAACTAATTAAAAGACGGGATGAAGACGATACAGATTCACATCGAGTCTGGGCCATTCTGTCTGGTCAGTCATGATCACGATACTCAATCTACATGTGCCTCCGAAAATAAAATGCACGCATCCCAGTACTTTTTCTGTGGCCTTGTAATGAAAGCAAAGCTTCTCCGCCCTAAACAGCTAGCCCACTACATACCTTTGCTTCTATGCTGTGTTCTATGCATAACTGCTCCCACCGAGGTACCCCGCTACACACACCACTTCATTTACAGGCTAGGGCTCTCTCCTCCATCCTCAACAGGCAATCCTAGTGCCTCCCTCAACACCCTATTCTCGACCTTCAGGGCTTCTACCACTACTTCCAATCCTTCCCCGCCCTCATCCCTATAAGCCTCCCTCAACAACTTACTTATCGTTGCTAGGCGCATCTGATTATCCGTCTCCTGTTGCCGTAGCTGTGCGTTTTGGGCCCGTTCCGCGTTGAGCTGGTTCGTGTAAGTTTGGTGGATATTGATTGTTGATGCGGCGTGGTCGCGCTATATTTAGGTTTTCTTGTTAGGGATCTACTGCGCCAGAGGTACGGGGGGGAGGAAGGATTGGTATTTGGTGAAGGGAGTATTTACGGCGTAGACCCTAAGCCCTTCGAGCACTTTTTCAAGCACGCTCTCGTAGTCTTGGGCTAAGAGCAAGAGGTCTTCGTTCTCGGCGCGGAGCTCGGCGTTTTCGACGCGAAGGGCTTGGTTGGTGGCTTCGAGATCTGCTTGTGTTGTTCCTGCCCACGTTTCATCGTCAATTAGCATTCCCCCCAATAGGGTATTTCATGAAGCAAAAGCATGAGGAAGCAAAGTCAATGTAGAACAAAAAACAAGAAATCTAATAGGTATGCAAAAACTAACCATTCACCCCATTCACCCCATTGACTCCATTGACCCCGGCCACATTCGCTAAATCCGGCCTATTCTACCCCTCGCCCATGTCAGCCCTCTCTCCTTTCAAATGCCCTCCTCGGAGGTGAAAACATACCCGAATCTCATCCGCCTTTCTGACTAAGCCCTGAGTACTCTCCCGGTTCGCAGCGAGGATCTTACTCAACTCCTGAACCTGCTGCCACAGATGATTGAGGTCGAGCTGGTGCCCTGCTTGTGTCGGGAACATGTTTACCATACCCTGCTGCTGTTGCTGTTGCTGTTGCTGCTGCTGCTGTTGAGCCGCAACTTGTTGGTGTGCTAGTAGGAATTGCTGCTGCTGATATGAGGTAGTATTTGAATCGCGGCGCGCGGGGGAAGGTCCGTTTTCTGTAAAATGGGTGGTAAACATCTATCTATCGGGGTGGACGTGTTGTGATGGTGGTGGTGGTGGTGGTAGTGGTGGTGGTGGGTTCGTACTAGATCTCATGTGGGTGGGTTGTGGAGGCGGGAGGTGGAGGGGGAGTTGTGAGGACCGTGCCTCTAACCGTCGACATCGATCGGCAGCGGCGACGACGGCGGCGTTTTGACTTTTTGTCTTGCCCTTTTTGGGGGAGATTGAACGACGAGGTGGTGTCTTTTTTTTTTTTTTACATAGGTACTTATTAGAGCACTGGCTAAGTACTCAATGTGCTCTATCGAGACTTCACTGCTATCGATAGTCAGGTCGGGCTATCGGTCCTGCTACATGACGCGACTACATGTAGTGACTGCGGAGAAGGGAGGGGGGGGGGGGGTTCCTCCTCCTTCAATCTTGATTATCCACGATGTCTGTGCTGTAGTTAATTGCCCGCCCTACTGTCAATCGCTGACCCACCACAAATTGCGGTTAGCAATGACAGCTCGGTAGAGACGCTGTACATACAGTAGGTACATACAGCTGCAGAGTAATTTCGCTAATAAGGCCTAGTGAGTTGTTTGTCTACTGAAACGTCATATGTCATTTCCTCGCTCGCACCGTCTGTATGCAGCAGGTAATTTCGTTTGTTTGCGCTTAATTATCGATGATACCGGGCTTGATCGAATCTATCTCGGGATTGATATGAATATGGGAGTATGGAGATAAGGAAAAGCACAGAGGCCCAATCTATAACTGAAGTTTGATAAACACATGTTGTCTTCCCATGTTAGTCCTGCATATCTGTCCTCGTATCCAAAATCTGTCTTTGTAGAGTATCACTCCATCATGGGTTTACACCGTTCCCCAGTTACTGCGGGTGGTGGTTTAGATCTGTGATACATGGGGGACCAGAGGTTCATAGGATCAAACTCGATTGTTGTGTCATTCCATATCACTCGGCCGCCTGTAAGCGACATTAGTGAAACATCCACCCGGTAGTGTTGGCACCTAGCAGTACTTTGAGCTTTTAGAGGCTATAAATGCTGTATCGCCTCCTACAATTAGAGGGCATCGCTTTCTATAGTTTATGAGTATCGCCTTTTGTTATCTAGGGATGTCATTTCCTATCACTCGAGGACAGGTAGTTGTGTCAAGCCCTGTATTCCCTCAAGGATCGTAAAAAGAGCTATTTCCACCATTATTAGCAGCTGCTACCGAAGCATTTACTCTGAATCACTACCTGATATCAAAGCAAACCAATTAACCAAACCCAACGAGAAAAAAAAAAAAGAAGGAAACCCGATTAAACCCTATCTATGCTACTATCCTATCTTACACTCACTGGCTGGTTAGATATCTAACTAGCATTCATTATGCTTCTCAGCCTCTTTAGGACATCTTCATCTCCCTCATCTTCACCTTCACCTTCACCCAGCTCTTCCTCCTCCACTTCATTGTTCTCGTTTGGTTTCTTCTCCAGATTAGCCCTCTCAATTTGAAACGCTAGCTTGCTAGCCAGCATCCTCATCCTTTCTAGCTCTGCCTGTAGAGCCCCATCCCTCGTCACTAGATTTGGCTGTACGCTTTCTAGTGGATCCCGGAACGGCCCCATAAGGCTCTTGATGTGAGTGTAATACGCATGCCTCTGCCTCTGTGCTTGGAGCGCGGTCGAAAGGGCATTGAGACGTGCCTGGAGAATCTGGTAGGCTTCGAGGTCGGCTTCGCTGTCTTGCGCGGTGGGATTGGGGTAGGAGTCGGGGAGGAGGGCAATATTCCTATACGTGTCAGTATCGTGGGAGTGGTATAAGTCAGAGATGGATCTATAGTATGTACTCGGTCTCTCGTAGGTCTACACCACGGCGAAGAACACCTTCCTCGGCATCCTCAAGCCCATCGCCGGGCTGCTGCTGGTAGAGGTCTTGAACCTGCGAGGCGACATGATTGAGGGCCTGGGTGCTGTAGACTAGTCTGTGGTGTCGCTTTGCGACTACATTGACTGTTTCCTCATAATACCATCAGCACCGATTCTTTATTCACTTTTAGCATGGCAGCGCATACACTTATACAATGCCTGCGCAACTGCACTCTCGGGTAGATCTCCAGCTTCGCTTTCGGGCAGCTGGTCTTGCCAGTGACGGGGTGGCTCAATAGGCACTGCGAGTATGCGGAGCTGACTTGAAATGAAGCCCTTTTTGAGGTCGCGGATGGACGTGGTGGGGGTGGTGCTCATTTTTGTGGGCTGTGTGGGGAACGCGTTTGGGGGGTGTTTTAGTCACGGGATGGTGGTAGAGAGTGCTAATTGAACTATGTAGCTAGGGGAACCCTTCTTTACATGGGAGTGGATGATGCAAGCCAAGGTTCTATGCAGTGCGGTGAGAAGTGAAGGGGGGGGCGGTGGTGCTGCTGGACTGACGTGGAGGAAGAGGAGGTAAGCGTGTTTGGGAGTGTGAGGGTTGTGCACTTTTATCTACAGTGATGTTTGGGGTTTGGAAACATAAATTTGAGACTAGCTCTACGTGTGCAGTATTTAGTGTGAGCCACTCATAAAGCAAACCTTGAATACAATATTTGCCCGGGTATTTGGGTTAGAACTGTAACAGTTTGACTGCCTTCCAGCCTGGATTGACTTTCTTGGTTATCACTCTCCTCCAGTCGTTAGCTGTCTATGAGTACATGTAGTTGGTCTACGATCTCCCCCATGCAACCAAACCCTATGGTACATGTAGGTACATGTACCTACCCTAGGCAGTGTGTACCATGCGCTGTGCTCCATTACCATTACCTATCTTTCCCCCCCCCAACCTAACCCAGCCCCCAACGCACCACCAACCAACCAGACACTTCTACACCTCAACAACAAGACTCTGAACCTTTCCCCACACCACACATAAAGGTACCATTTGGCATTCTCTGACTTCAACCTCGACAACCTACCTGAACTTTCACCTGAACTTCAGATCTACGTCACCAACCAGCTTCAACTTACAACTTCAACTTCGCCCCCCCCAAGACCCAAGACAATCAGAACAACACAAAACCCAAACACTCATACGATGGCGCCGCAAAAGAAGGTCCTTCTCAAGGCATGTTCTCCGCCTTCTCATGTGATAGATAGATAGTTTGCTGACTTTAGCGACAGGTTATCATCCTCGGAGACAGCGGAGTCGGCAAGACCTCGCTCATGAACCAATATGTATTATTACCACCCCCCCCCCCCATATAGTCCGAGGCAGCAACTTATTTCACATGAAAAACAGGTCAATAAGAAATTCAGTGCCTCCTACAAGGCTACTATCGGAGCCGACTTCCTCACCAAAGAAGTTCTCGTCGACGACCGCCTCGTAACCATGCAGGTGACTTCATCCCTCCCCCCCCCCCGCTCCCGCTCTTTACCCGGAGCCCCAGATACTAATATTACTACGCGAAACAGCTATGGGATACCGCCGGTCAAGAGCGCTTCCAGTCTCTCGGTGTCGCATTCTACCGTGGTGCCGATTGCTGCGTGTTAGTGTACGATGTCAACACCGCAAAATCGTTCGATACCCTTGATTCCTGGCGCGACGAATTTCTAATCCAGGCGAGCCCGAGAGACCCCGACTCTTTCCCCTTCGTGGTACTAGGGAACAAGATCGATGTGGAGGAAAACAAGCGCATGATCTCACAAAAAAGGGCGATGGCTTTCTGCCAGTCCAAGGGTGGTATCCCATATTTTGAGACGTCGGCGAAGGAGGCGATCAACGTAGAACAGGCGTTTGAAGGTGCGTTTTATACATATATCCTCGTTATGGGCGGAGTTTGGATCGTAGGAGGCTTTCCCAGCACCATAAACCTAGGGGTTATAGGGGGTCGGACTACTGGAATTTAAGTGCTGACTGTAGCCCCCTCATGGATAGTAATCGCACGAAATGCCCTGCAGCAAGAAGAATCCGAGGAGTTCAGCGGCGACTTCCAAGACCCGATCAATATTCACCTTGATAATGAGCAAGGTGGTTGTTCTTGTTAGTTTTTGTTCTAAGGTTCGGGACAATTGTTGCGTAGGATCGGTTGGGCAGGTATGGAGTTAGCACATATGGAGAAAGAGTGTCAATGTAATCGTGGGCTCTCTCTATCACCATAGTGCAGGTGTGTTTAGAAGCTGCAACAATCACTGTTTGTTGGGCTATGAACTTTTTTTTCCAGATCTCCGATTTGCGCCTTCTTCCTTTTCCCTTGGGCTCTTTTACACCCAGCTGCTGTTATTCACTCTGTTCCATTGTTTTTGTTGTTTCTTGTTTCCTTTTTTTCATCTTCGTCTTGTCAACGAGTGCTGGAGTTGGCTGCGGTGCGGGTAATGTTCTTATGAAGAAGTGGAAGTGCATGGCGTAGCGTGGTCTGTGGTTAGTGGCGGCGACGGCAGCAGTATAGAGATGTGTGTTTTAACGCAGAGGCAACATGGCAATGCTTTTAATATACATACAGCTGTCCACCCTATCCTATACTCTGCGCATAGGCCTGTTACTATTAGTCAGATGTAGGTGGGTACATGTAGTGTTAGATGAATATATAACATATACCGTTACAATGAAAACGTACCGTACCTCGAACTTAACAGCAAAAATGGTAAGTAACATGCACGACGAGGGGTTTGAGGTTTTGGAGGCCTAGAAAATCACGGGCCATGTGATGACACGTGCAACATGATGAGTCAAGGGTTCAAACACATGTAGTTCATTGGCCCCACCGTTCTTGCAGTGTAATGTGCTTTTGGAGCGCGAGTGGTCTCCTTTCTTAAAAGCACACCCCCTCTTTCCTCTGCGCACCATAAGGAATAAGATATGACTATTTGGTTATATATATACAATCATTAGATATCACTCGCCTACCCTAAATTCTAGTTCATTAATTGTACCCTAGGCTCTGCCTAATAGTAAGGCTGCGGCTGCGAATGCTACAAGAAGCGATAATATTATAGGATGAAATTGAGTAGGGTATCCCCAAGTGTCTAACGTGCGTCTCCTTGAATTCTAGCTTAGACATTAAGCTCCCTAACATCCCCCACGTCACCTCCTCCCAAGAGTTCCTGAATACTCTCGCTATATCTGCCTACGTTTTATCAGCTCAGGGGTCCCCAGACAAGGAGCTGGTAACACAATATCCGGAGAGGAGTTTTTCCGTGTGGTGTTGACTTGGAGCTGAAGAATTGTTCATACTTGGGCAGGTATCCTTGTTAGGACTCTTCATTTCGACTACATGTAGTTTATCATTACTTAAGAGCATATATGGTATTCTCGGATAGTTGGTAGATGCCTATATCAAGCAGGTAGGGTCCATGAACTGACTGGCCCTACACATGTGCTATGGCTCGAGCCTGGGCTTAATCACGCCCCAGTATTTATCCTTCTAGATCTCATGGGGCCGAGCTCTACTAAGCTCTTTAGCTTGATAGGTTATGGATAAGAAAGAAAGGCCTTTGAGTTTCCGATGGCTCAGATTCCGCAGCGTGCTTGCAATTACATAAACCCCAGATGTAAACAGACAAAGAACCATCCAACCCCGACGTTGTCAGTTTTAGTAGTGGCTCTCAAGCATCTGGAGTGCCGTGGCTATGATCATGAAATAGGTAATAATGAGTTTGGTCAATAGACTAAATGTCCCTAACACCCCACCCGCAACAGGTTATTTATCCAAATTCATAAGTACACTATTTTTATGTTACTCGCGTATTAACTAAGTTCTGAGATAGCTTTGCAAAAATTACCTCGCGGGGCCTCTCGGGGCCTAGCTAACACGAGTACTACATATCACCTTTTTGAAGCATGAAATATCACTCGGTCTGAACCTCCACCCCCGCGAACCGAGCAACAGGGAGGGCTGAAGCTATAGGACCCCTGTTGATGTAAAGGGTTGGTAGCAATGATCGAATACCAAAGAACTACCTGATTAGTCGCATGTTTTTGGAAAGTAATATTTAGTGGCTCCTATTTGATATCAACTTACATGCTTGCATGTGGTTAGCTGCCTGCTCCCTTAACTGGACCCTACATGTACTTAACAGCTACATGTACCTAAGCACGCAGAAACCCAGTTCCCACTTATCATCCCGATCGTGTACGCGGAGATGATACATACATGTATACACACCCATCCAAACATCCAAAAGGCGACAATAGCATAATGCAATAGTTACCCCATTTACTATATAGCCAGAAATATGTATATATACAAAGCTGTACTTTTCTTCCCGCAACAATATCAGGTCGAGGTCGCACCACACTGCATTGAATACCAAATATATATGTGTGTACATGTTTGTGCTATTTATTGGCCCCTCTAGTAGGGCTAGGAGATGCTAAAACTATTATGGACTTTTATAACTTCCGTACATATAAGAGCCATCGAATCTTCTCGCAGGGCTAGGGACTCCAGGCAAACTCAGACATTAGCAGCTTTCCAATAGGTTGATTGGCGGCCATCTAAGTAGTTGTAACCAATCGAAGGCGGACCCGGCGTGGAAACTACATGTATGCAATAAGTGCGCCAATATATATCTCTTAATAGTTCAAATTAATACGGCGTAATTATGTAGAGTACTACTCGTGTTTTTAAACGGGCTACTATTGCATACCGTACAAAAACGCGCCAAGCCCATGATGCAATAGCGGTTTAGTCGACAAACTTCAGAACCTTACGAGTATTACAGTACTAGTTGCATGCAGCTGCATGCAGCATGCGCGGGCAATGATGAGTGATCTCCATGACTCGTTCATTACAGCACTCCTAAGCCTAATTGTGTTTTTTTTCTCTCCAAATATTATTGCAAGACTGTCAAAAAAAAATCATTTGTGCTCGAATTTCAACATCCTTCACCAAAGAAACATCTTCAATAAGAGGGGCAAAAAACTCAAATCACGCCTTTTAGAATGCGTGTCTCCTTGGTTATTTTAAACTACACATTAATACCACCGTTTCGGGGTATGGTAGTAGAGTTACGAAAATAGGACCGAGTAAAAACAACAAAGGCACCTTCAGATAGGGAGACACGCATAGATAGGATGAGATAACAAGCATATAGGGGTGGAATAAGGAAATGGCAGATAGGCTTCGTATGTAAGCTCTAATCCATGGACGCTCAGAAATGAGCGCATAAGGGACTGTGTGGAAGTGGGGGAGGGAGGGAGGGAGTGGGGGTAAGAGTAGCATGATGAAAGAGAAAAGACACCCGTGACTTCATGAATTAAAAGAGCAGTATGTTAAAATAATGATCAAGGCTCCCAGACAAAAAAAAAAGACATGAAGGAAATTAGGAAAAAAAAAATGAACACCCCAAGCATGACCAATAAAAAGAAAGGAAAAAAAAAGATGAGTGAAGACACCGCTGGAAAGATGCCTGCTCTCTCGCAATATAGGAGCATAGAAACCTCTGTAATCGTACAACCCCAAACTATACACAGGACTCCTCTTGTTGGTGGAAGTCAAGCTTTCAAAGAAGAGGCCTGCTGATTTTGTCGCCTCCCTGGTAACCTTTCTCTATGGTTTATTTCTGCCGATGACGAGGATGTGGATACCGATTATTTGCGAGCTGGAGCTTGTGTTTTGACATTGTTGGATAGCCAACCCTTTAGAATGATGTCAATCAGCAAAGTTACAGACAGAGATAGATACTGAAACGACGCCTCGAATCTTGCGGCACAGGGTGAAACCCACCAATCCTTCAAACAAGCCCTCGCCAGTAGTTGCGCAACTCGGGACCACATACCAAACTCTATCTTTGAGTTTGTGTAACTGGAGCTTCTCAGTAACCTCCGACGGGGGCATACCTACAAACATGAAACGCATTAGCCGTCAACATATTCTGAAACACGGCGATCCGCCCAATGGACTGAAGAGTTATGGGAACGTACAGCCAGGGATGTCTTGCTTATTAGCGAAGACCAATAGTAAAGATTCCTTCATCTCACGATCTGAGATGATCCTGTGGAGCTCTTGCCGGGCCTCGTCGATCCGGTCACGGTCATGACTGTCGATAACGAAGATCAATCCTTGTGTCCCTGCAAAAGATATGAGTTATGACTTCTCCCCAAGTTTCCATATCACCATGTTGGGGCTGCAAAACAGTTAGATTACGCCGCTGCCAGACACATAACGAAACAGTGTTTGGAGAAACATTTGCTTGTCCACGAAAAGCTTTCATCAAGATATCATGGCGTTGTTGTGATCTTTGGCGTAACCTAGCCATTTTATAACGCCTCTCATGTTGACATGGTTAGTAGATGCATGAATAGGGCGAGCCTACCGGAGAAATAGTGACGCCAGAGGGGCCTAATCTTGTCCTGACCACCAACATCCCAAACGTTGAACTTGACGTTCTTGTATGTTACCGTTTCCACGTTAAAACCAACTGTCGGAATCGTCGTAACATCCTGGTCGAGCTTGAGCTTGTAGAGTATCGCTAGCAAAAATGTCAGCGTGGGGTTCCTCCTTTTAGCACGTGATTTGAAGAAACATACTCGTTTTACCAGCCGCGTCCAATCCCAACATCAGCAACCTCATCTCCTTCGTTCCGAATATCTTCCCCTAGAAGAGGTCAGCATAGACTTAGAGAGTTTGTTTACACGCTTGGAATGTACCAGAATCTTTGATACTTGGACTATAAGATAGTTAGCTTTCATGATCATCACGATACTAGAGCAACTAGGTTCCGAGACCTACCTCCCATATTGAATGTTTTTTCTGCTACCTAGCAGTGTCAGGGAGAAGTTAAGTGGTTCGGAGCTTTTAATCGGTGAGTGTAGGATATATGAGGAGTAGAGTTCGTTTCCAGCAGAGATCGAAAAGTCAAAACAAGTCTTAGGCACCAGGTTAGAGGCCTTGGGATAGGCTAGGCGTTGCCGCGACAACAGCTGTGGAACTGTTCGAGAACGGAGTTTGGTGACAGCTAATGTACACTAGACAGAGAAGCGTTATGGAGGGAGTGTGGTGATGCGTGGGTGAACAATTGGCTATGGCGGGCAGCAAAGTGGGGAGAGTATGCGATCGATGTTTGTGGTGTTGAGTGTTGTAGAAGATTGGATGGGAGACGAGGCAAGGCTCCGGAAACGAACAAAAAGGCCGGGAAAAGGAAAGGCTTCACGGATCCCCGAGAAAAGGGGGGCCATATTAAAATTGGTTTATTTACATGATATTCGACGGACCCCAGCATCATAAGATCTACCAAACCGTACTATCCAGTTACTTTTGAGAGGAAACAAATCATAACTCCGCCCTCTACCTCTGTTGTTTGCACAGTTGCGAATAGGGGCATCTCCTTTCCCTTGGTACCCACTGGTCGAATTCGGTCTCAATATCGCTGCAGCCCGTGATTTGTAGAATTGGAAGCAAAGCCAGTCCTTGGCAGTCCTTGGCACGCAATTTAACCACCGCGCCAAATCGAACGACGTTGATATCAAGCTGGCCAGGTCGAGACTAAAAACAGTGACCAGGAGTGTGAAAATCGCCAGGATTTATAGAGGAGGCTGCATCGCATGAATGTGATCGTAACTGTAAAGATCGATATGGAGGGAATTAACAAGGTACCTAGCTTTGTTTACGTTTTTTTAAATCGAACGTGATGTCTACATGAAGTTATATCAACTCCAGCCCGGCCCATAGCCATAGCATGTTACTTGACGGACCTCATGAGTTTGATAGCTACCTTGGTGGAGTCAATGAATATCGGCGGGCTTTCTGATAATGAGGGCTAGGCCTTCAATACTGGGGAGATGCACATCCTAATCAAATCAAACCAGAACTGTAGCCTAGGGGTTTTGCTGTAGCATCAATAGGGTTATATATGCATGTACTATCTATATCATGGACACATATGTATATACATGTAGTATTAAAAATTTAGACCACGTGGTTTAATGCTATAATACTTAAGTATGTAGGCAGAGTAGGGGACTTTTTCTACATCCGGGACCGAAAGAATAGTAATAACGCTTCCACCGCACCTTTGAGTATCCGCCCGCCCACCTCAACGTTTACCCATTCAATGTCAAAGTGCTCACTCTAAGGTACTGGAAGGCGTTTCCCAGCATTGGGGGGGGGGGGCTTGCAGTCTATATTAGCACCATATATATTTACCAGGTAGAGTCAAAACTCTTATGAGGTTTAGAACAAAGCTTTAGTTTAGTGTTTGATTGTGCCCAAAGTAGAAAATGTATGCACAGTAGCACATCCTCCAGCCCGTTCGCCGCGTATGTGACCCTGGCTAAAAGAACCTTTGGCGTGCTAAACTACATGTACTGCCCTAATTTGTAGCTTGGCCAAGAACGACTGCAGCACCGATAGCCAAGACCTGTTGCAATAGCTCCTGACTCCTTTATATCGCCACGACAACCACAAATGTGAAGCATTTTATGATGAATGAGTGGGGGCCGATGATTGAAGTCACAGTATTAGTTGGAAGTAACCCTGTAATCGAATATCTTGCCATTTGGTAGCTATTCTTCGGTGCAGAGTGTTATGGTGTGGGGGGACTATCATGAAGCATCACTCGGCCCCCCCTCGCATTTCTGGATGATCCAACAGGTCCAGATCGTGGAGGGGGTGGAGGGGGTGGGCTCTTTGGACTAGGTATTATACTATATCACACGGCTTGCGACTATGGTACAGCCTTTCCCGTTATAAAGGTTCTAACGCTCCGTAGGCTGTAGATGCACAACCAATTGTTTACACTCTTCAGATGTCTACCGACACACCACCCCATATTCATAATACTCATATCGAATGAAAAACCCTAGCCCCGACTTATGTAGCCCAGGATTATCATCCCTTTGCTGTTGCTTGGGTTGAAACAAGTTGTCTTGGGGTGGGATAGTTCGCAGATTCATCTTTTTCATTCTAGGGGAGGCTGTATCATGTCATAATGCGAGCAATATACTAGAAGCTGAGGCCACCTTCGATTGCCCTACCGCAGATAAATCTAGCCATATAATATCCGAAACTAAACTTATGTACTACTGTACCAGGGCATAAATTTTGGTATATTATACTCTTTACAGCCAAAGTACCCTTGTTTAGCGACCTAAACCAACCAACCACTCAGTGTTGGATAAAAACTTCATTGCCTGAGGAGACATTAGAAGTTATCTTAAGATGAGGTTCTAGAGCTTTGGGCCCACTTTCCATGTGTTTTTCAAGGTGGTCTTTCAAGGGTTTCTGATTTTGTATGGCATTCCCATACTGCAACGGCCATCAAAAACCACCAAACTTCTGTACATACATTGGTTATTTTTATATGAGGTTTTGATCGAGCGTTTTTTCTCTTTCTTTTTTCTCTTGGGGTGAACATCATTAGTGCGAATGAAAAAACATCACCCCATGTGTAGCAGCCTGTGGTTGTGCATATTGGTGTGGCTCTGGTTGTTGTGGCGGTTTGGTCATAGCTAGTCACTCGATTCAGACCACGGAACAATGATTTTTTTTTTTTGGTTTACATCATTAATCGTATCCAGCACGGAACAATGAGTGGGTTAATATCTGGTTGGTTTTTGTTGCCTAGAGTCTTTATCACAATACTCAACCCATGTACTATGTGGTTTTATTCGAAAAGTATTATCGCAGGGTAAACAAGGGCAAAAACCACCCACCCGTTCAATCAATTGGGGTAAAAAAAAACTAAAGAAAAAAACTAAAGAAAAGTGCCATCCCTCAAAATCTACGCCCCAAGAGCGTTTCTGGCCTTATCGATAGGTCCCTCGGTGTGGGCATCCTTCTCCCTTCTTGTCTTGTCGAAGGTGCTTTGAGTGGCGCTCTTGTTAGAGTCCGGGTTCAGAGCTCCAGCAACGCCTTATAATTATAATATTAGCAATTGTCGTATAAAGAATAAAGGATGGGGAAGTGCTTACGGTCAGCGGTATCGGTGACGGTCTCCTTGGCTTGCTGGAAGACAGACTTAGAGTTGTCGGGGGTCTGTGGGGGAATTGACATTAGCAGATGCTATTTGAGATTTACCCGTGCGTTCAGAGCATGCGAGTACTGATGGTGTGAATTTGGTCGAGTAGCGCACTTACGATCTCCTCCTTAGCCTTGGTGGACAGATCTTTGCGGCCAAAGTCAGACATTGTGGTTTATGGTGTGGGTGGTTTGGAAGTAAAGGTAAAAAAGTGTTTGTTGTAAATTTTGGTAGTTGTGAGGATGCGATTGTATGATTGTGATGAGAATTGAATTGTAGAAGGGAATTTGAAGCTCTTTATATACAAGTACATGTACTTTGGGGTAGTCCCTAGGACTTGAGGAAATCTAGAGCTACGAAAATAGGCAATGACGTCGAGTTTAGATTCCGATTCTGCTGCAAACAGCAAGGTAGTAATCACGATTTGGCATGAAGCCCGCAAATGTGGGTATGCGGGGTGCTACTCCAGTAGAAACAAAGGGGTGGGTAAAGTTGGTAGCACCACTGCTTTCAGGAACTACCAGGCGCATTTCCAACTTCTCTATGGACTTGAGCTTAGTGAGTTAGATACTCGAATTAGAGTTTCACGAGCCAGGGCAACGGTATAGATCCGGGGATTTCTCGCAGGGTTAATCTCATCGTGATCCCTTGCTTCCGGGTGAAGTAGGGTGGGGGTAGCACCGGTGTTTTGTGTGGTTTTATTCCGGCCTAGATAGTCTACTATCTTGTGCAAAACTGGGCACAGGAAATCCAGCTTCCTTGCTGGAAGTAAAGGAGTGTGGCAAGGACGTCATTGTTTTTTGTGGCGCGGGTGCACTGTGCTTTTGCCTTGGCTGTGGAGGTGTAAAGTAGAAGTAGTAGTACTACATGGGAATGCTTGGCAACATTATGACGTAAACTGATGATGATGATGTCATGGGATAAACGCGTCTCCACAAGCGATATTCCAAGAACGAAGATTAAGGGTTTTTACATGTGTTGGTGATCCCTGAGAAAGGCTTATGGAGATGTGGATATAAAGACTGGCGTTTGCCCCGGAATTGGGGCTTCTCAATATCAAACATCAACGCAAAACATCAAGCCTTAAACTTACGCTTACGACCAATCTCATAAACTTTTTTTTAAACTCTAAAACTTTATTAAAGTACAATCTCAAAATGTCTGGAACCGGAAATTCGCAGCCCTCAACTGTCAAGTCGTACATCGACAGCGGCATTGCTACTGTTCAGAGTGCAGTTGGTAGTCTTACTGGTAGGTTTAATCCTGATGTATCCTTAAAATTATCATGCTAATAATAGCTCAGGAAACCCCGTCGATCAACAAGCCGCCAATGACAGGAACGCTCACGCCAATCTTGAGCACGATGCCTCCCATGCTACTGCTAAGGCTGGCCCTTTCAACCTCTCATCCTCCGGTGCTGCCACCATCGACAATAAGAACCGTCGTGAGGGCAAGGCCGACCAATTAATTGGCAGCGGAAAGGAGTTTGTTGGAAACGCTGTCGGATCAGATAACTTAAAGCGCGAAGGCCGAGAGCAGAATACTGAAGGACAAGGAAAAGAAGCTGCCGGCCAGGTTTCAGATTTTGCTTCTGGTGTTGGTTAGTAGACCGTCTGTTCATTGAGTATCTTGGAAAAGGTTCTAATCACAGTTAATTAGCGAACCGTGTTACCGGAGCTATTGGAAGCGTTGCTTCTGGCCTTGTTGGAAATAAGGAAGCTCAGAGTAAGTTATCATTTAAGCGAACATGACCTTGTTACCTTTTTGCTAATGTTTTCTCAGCCGACTTCAACAATCAGCATGACAAAGGAAAGACTTCACAACGTGGAGTCGAAGCTGAGCTCAATAAATAAATGCGGAAGCTGGCTTTCCCGAGTGAACAATAACTGTCTTTAATGTCTGTTTCTATCTTTTAACCGGGTGTTTGCGGATTGGGGGTACCATGCATGATATTTTTTCTCTTTTCCTGTATTGCTGCCTGATAGTTACATATATGTAGTTTGAAATTAAGAATTTCTCTTTCCCGCTTCTGCGTGTGATATTTGATGTTGCTGCGGCCTTGGCAAAAAAAAAAAAAAAGAGGCTCTAAGGGAACGAACGACGTCGCTTCCCCTTTTAGAAACATAAATTACCCCGCCTCACGACTTCTTTCTTCTAGCCCATCCACGGCGTTCTCCGTATATTGAACTCCTGATACTCCTATAATTTTATTCGCTTCAGACACTTCAGAATGCCTCGCGATCCCCTTATCGGCCTGGTGGGCAAGCCATCGAGCGGCAAGTCGACAATGCTCAACTCGTTAACAGATGCAAGTTCAAAGGTTGGTAAGTAACTGCCAGCTTTGGGACCTCGTGGCATGCACATAGAACTAGACAGCTTATTGACTATCGTTTCTGACATATAGGAAATTTTCCGTAAGTTCCGCCAATATCCAGGGTTACAATTCCTCAATCCCCATATACTCATAAACCCCACAGATTCACAACCATCGACCCCCAAAGAGCAATAGGCTATCTTCAAGTCGTACGTCCACACAACAGCCCCTCCGCGCGCGAAACCCACACCTAAGCTCAAGACCTTGTCATTTATTGCCACTCCAGGACTGTGCATGTGTGCGCTTCGACAAAGCAGACGTCTGCAAGCCCAACTATGGCTCATGCCACAACGGCAAACGCTCAGTCCCGATCGAGCTTCTTGATGTTGCGGGACTCGTTCCAGGCGCGCACGAAGGACGAGGACTCGGAAATCGCTTTTTAGATGATCTGAGACATGCAGATGCACTGGTGCATGTAGTGGATGTGAGTGGGACTACTGACGCAGAGGGGAAGGTCACAAGGGGGTACGATCCGAGTCAGGATATTATTTGGTTGAGGGAGGAGATCGTACAGTGGGTTCTTGGGAATCTCATGACAAAGTGGTGGGTAGTGTTTGTTCTTGTTATGCCTATAGTTTACGGTCTTTCGCAGGTCAATAGCTGACCGGTATGTGCATACTCTAGGGGTGGGATAAAACGACGGCATATAGCGCTCAGTAAGCCGCACACACATCTGTTTTGTATGTAGTTCTTCCGTGTCTCTTACCCCAAAATAGAAGCCAACGCTGCCGATACCCTTCAAAACCAATTCTCCGGTTACGGTTCCACGACAGCCATGGTCCAGCGCACGCTCGACCGCCTCTCCTTAAAGACACCCCTCGAGTCATGGGACAACGAGACGATCGAGAAGGTCGTCAACGCCTTCATCGACGAGAAATTCCCTACTGTGTGCGCACTCAACAAAATTGACCACGCTGATGCCGACAAGAACATTGCTAAGATCGCGAAGAAACAGCACCCAGACAGCATCGTCCTTACCAGCGCCATTTCGGAGGTATTCCTACGTAAGCTTGCCAAACAGGGGTATGTCAAATACACTGAGGGTAGTGAGTTTGTAGATACAAGGGAGGACCTGATAGATGATGGGGATCCAGAGGGCGGTGGCTTAAAGGAGATGGACGAGAAACTCAAGGCACGTATCGAGAATTTGAAGGACATGGTTCTGTATAGGTTTGGGAGCACGGGTGTAGTGCAGGTCTTGAGTAGGGCGGCAAAGCTGCTGGGGCTTGTTCCTGTGTTCCCAGTCAGGAACATGAACTCGTTCGCCTCGGGAACAGGGTCAGGTGGTGGTGTTTTCAGGGACTGTGTATTAGTCAATAAGTAGGTCCCTTTTTATGTTTTGAGGGGTTACGGCGATATTGACAAAGGTTACAGAAATACTACAGTGAAAGACGCAGCGAAGAAGATTATGGGTGATGTGCCGATTGCCTATATCGAGGGTGTTGGCGGTGTAAGAGTCGCTGAGACAGATATCGTCGAGATTGGGAAGAATGATGTAAGTGGCTATGGTTACTAGCTCATACCGCATTTAAAATAGTACTAATTTTTGTTCATGAATAGATACTGTCATTCAGGGTAGGGAGAGCATGATTTTTGCGAGTATAGTTGGAAATACTGCATGTTATTTAAAAGGGGGTAGGAAAAAAGGATTACAGGCATAAAAAAACCACCAAAGCTATCGTTCAGAATAAACAGCAAAAAAAAATGATATTTGTCCATCCAAAGGAAGTTCTCCATATACAATTACACATAGATCTCAACCCAACCATTTCATTCATTCCTTCATCTAATCAAAGACACTACTCTAAACCTCTACCATCATCGAAATATTTAGTTACCATTGGTCCCCTATTTATTGTGTGTGCGCGCGCAGAGGAGCCAAATCAAATCGATTAGAAACGCAATCACCAAACACAAACTTGCAAAACTAAACAACCACAGGTAACTACTCACTCTGCCCCCTTTCATCCTGCATCCCGATGATTGGTCCTGGCGCCTCAGGATGCTCCTTCTTGGGGTCCTTCTTGCTCTTGGCCCCACTATTACTGCTATGAATGCTCTCCTTGCGCTCTTTCATCCCGCGCTTGGAGGCGTCGGATTGCACATCGAGAGTGTGCGTCTTTTCGGTTGTATGCGGAGTCTCTTTGAGGTCATCGTAGAAGCGCTTTTGCGAGATTACGCGCAGGGGAGTGCGATTGAGGAGGGTACGGTGAGTTGTACGGAGCATTTTGATAACTGTTATTACGGCTGGGAGTTGGTTTTTGGTAAGGCTGGAGGAGGCAATTGAAGAAAGAAATTCAAGGGGAGTTGAGTTAAATAAATACCCTACTTTATCTTCGTACCTTAACCTAGGAACCATTATGATGTTATGACGTAGTGGACGAGTGATCGTGCGTGAGAATTCGCTGGGATAGAACTTGCCTAGTATGAATCTTGGCACTCTACTAAATTTAGAAAGATACAAACCACTATTGCATACCTTTTTTACAATAGTGGCCGTTCCGGAGCGTCGCGGGTTCGCGACCACAACAGAGCCTGACCAACTAAGTACTTCGGGGGTAGGGGAAAGTCTGTCAACAGGTGGCGGTGACACACAAGCAATATTCAAAAATCTCCTGCCAATGCACCGCCACCTGTTGACAGACTTTCCCCCTACCCCCGAAGTACATGGCATACCTTTTTGCCAGGTGCGATACCCGAAAAGAATCTCACTTATAAAAGCTTTGATCTCCGGAGAATAAACCTTCGGTCAAAACCACCAGATTATGAAACCCCAAGTATCTCCATATCTAGGCAGCTACCAGTTTCAGATAAACTCGTCTCAAATAAACGGCCTGCATGGGATGCGTTTCACAATAACTACATGTAACGCACATATCTACGTCACATCATGGGAGAAATTAAATGATCCTTGGCTTCATGGATTATCACTCGGTCTCGGCGCAAGCTTACTCAGTATACGCTCCGGTGAGCGAAACTCCAACTGACCGGAAGTTTCTTCGCTGTCAAGAAGTAGGTACCCGCCACGTAGAGAAAGTTATGAATGGTACGGCTCGGCTATACTTCAAGATTATACTAAATTACTATTACTTCTTCGCAGCGCGAGAGTACAGCAGCGGCGTGTGGCATCATAAACTAGATAAATGCATGAATCGACAATGATGAAAAGAGAAGAGAACATATAGACAACCTCCAGAGGGTAAAGTAATAAAAGTAGTAAAGAGAAAGTACCTATGAGGGTGATAAAAGGAAAACGCAAAAGAACGGCACCAAACCCCAATAAACCAGAACAAAGGAAAACGACTTAGCAAAAAAAAAAAAAAAAAGTTCAGAACGCTCCTAGAGGAGTTTTACCCAAAAAGAACTCCTCTTTAATGAATCGGTACCAATCAATCCCCTCGCACCTACCCATCCCCATGAAAATTACTCCTTTTTACATTATCAATCAAATCACCCCTCACATAAACGTCAACCTCGTTTTCCGTCTTTCCATCTTTGCCATGTGACTAATTCCAAGGCTGTTGTTGCCTTTCTGCATTTGGTATGCGTGTTGTTCGCAGTAGGGTCTTCCGTTGAACTCAAAGTAGTCGCCACCTAGAGAACATGCACACTCCTATTGAAAAACTGATTAGCAAAAATGTAGATTTCTTTAAATAGGAGTGGGGTAAACATACAGAGCAAGAGAAGCACAAGGGATGAAATCTTTCATGCCACTCAGTCTCTAAGCAAGGCCCTTCAATGCCCGTGTCACAAGTAGGGCAAAGCGACTGGTTCCGCTGGTGATAATGGCGCTCACAGTACGGCAGGTTATTGTGTACATAAAACTCTGCCGACTCGAATGGTTTTCGGCAGTCCTGGCAGACAAAGCAAGCTTTGTGGTAACGGCCTGTAAGTCTGCCATCTGCTGAGGAGACCGACTTTCCAAATATTTCCTCTCCACAGCCTCGACAAGGGCCCTTTGATACCGCCGGACGGCGAGATCTCTCCTGCTGTTGAGGCTTTCGCTTTGGCTGCACATCTATAAACAACTCATCTACTGGCCGAGGCGGTGGTGCGCGGATTTCTTGACTACATGTATTCAAGGGACGTGTCCGTGACGGCGCCCGGTTTGGTCTAGAGGGCGGCTCTTGATAAACCCCCGGTGGAGGCGGTTGACGATTTAAGGGCGCAGGCTGTAGGAGAGGGCCCTGACGATCACGGGATGGCGCTCTAGCATGTTCGCGAGGAACCGGAAGAGACCGCCCCTCAAAACTCCCTTGCACAGGAGTGGGGGCTAGATCGTGCATGGAAACCTGCAGTTCCTTCATAAGTCCATCTATGTCGTTAAACCCACTGCTACCTGCCCTGTTATTATTTTCAGCCCCCCTCTCTTTCTCATATCTAGGGCCACTGTATCTCAAGGCATTATTCACATCAGGTGTTGGCGGGCTTGATGCCATAGAAGACGATGAGCGCTCCGAGTGATGCGAGAAGATCGAAGAGGCATTACTGGATATTGTGGGGCTTGGGAGGTTTGAAGATTCTTGTGGCGCATCAAGCTCGTACGGGTTTGCTATTGAAAAATCCGAATACTCCTGCCGGTTAGGTGGAGAGAGTCTTCGCGATAACGGGGGAGAGACTTCATCAGCTAGAATACTCCTGGGCATGTCTGGCGCCACTGACGGCTGTCTTCGAGAGCCAGATTCACGTTTACTCGCTGGTTCATCTGGAATCTTTGGCAATGGACCGGTAGGCGGAGCCTTCGATGTGTTCGATGAAGGAGGGTTCCTGTGACCGGTGACCGTCACAGATGGAGACTTTGGTAACCCTATGCCTGGGTGTGGCGGAATTCTACCTCTACTGGGTGTTCGCTTATGAACTATTTCAGGGAAAGTACTTGTACGGGTCTCTGGCCGTAGCACCTCAATCTTTGGATTACTCGGACCGGTGTCTGAACGCCTTGATGGGTTGCTAGAAGAGCTTTGCTCGTCTGTGATTTTCCCTCCCCGTTGCCCAAATGCAAGTGACGGGAGAGGTGGTGCATTTCGCTCCTTTGGTGGTTGTCTAGATCCAGGGGATTGAGATCTCCTTGCATTGCTGCTGGCCCTGCTTGAGTGGCCAGAGCCAGAGGTAGGCATCCGTCTAGGAACATCGTAATCTGTGTCTCTTCCCCTGTCCCTGTCTCCCCCCTCTCGTCGAGATGCCGAGTATTCGCCCCTCTCAGTCTGGTCCCTCTTTATCATTCTTTCATCCTCCCTCTCAGGGTACCCTGAGAACTCTTCTATGCTGGCCCTTGCAGCCTTGGAGGAACTCCTTTCCGGAAAACTTAATGCAGAGACAGGTAGAACGTCATGAACCCGATCTCTATTATTATGGTTAACACCAAATGGCCCTGGGGCAATGTTATTAATTCTTGCAGATACACTCTTGTTGTTAATAGCTATTGGTGATGCCGGAACTTGACTAGGATAGAACTCTTTATCCGCACTACTTCTCGGTACTGCATGCGGGCTCATAGGCGAAATTGATGACTTGAATGGGGGGAACGGACTATCTATGTTATAAATTGACGAGGACGCCGATGAAGGCTTCCTTGCAGTGTAAGATCGTTGGGGATTGGGCGACAGAGAGGGGCTATTGTGCATAGGCGTTCGTAATGGCTGGCCATCGTTTGGGGTAGGTGGGGATCGTGCTGACCCGGTCGTACTGCTTGAAGGTGTGAGTGTGTCGTGTCCTCGATAAGTTTGATCTATACATGTACCTATTAGAACCTCTTGCCCCCGCAGAACCCGTGTCTATATTTTAGAGGAATCATACTTGCTGTAACAGGATCGATCTTAGGGAGACTAGCAAGCTTCTGCGCCTGCGTAACTTTTGTTGATTTTCCTTTGAACAGCGGGAAGATGCTAGGTTTTGGTGATTTTGCCTCTGTCATAGACAAAACGTTAGTAATATATTGAGGTATAATAAATAGATAATCGATTGAAATATATGTACCTTGAACTGAACCTGCGCCAGCACATACGTGATCGCCCAGCTGGGTAATTTCAACATCCGCATTACACATTGAGCATTTTATTGCTGGGAAATAACTTTCTCGCACGGCGGTTGCCATTTCGAAAACAATGAATCAAATAGTTTATGAGGTATAGATGGTAGTCTGCTGCTCTTTCTTAATAAATGTTAGGACGGCAAGGCAGAGAGTAACTGTTATATGGAACTTATTGTGCCCAAAAAGACATCCGGCGTCTATGGAATGGGCTCTCCTGTTAAGTAAAGAACGTTTGGCGATCAGTCCGGTATATGGATCGAAATGTGACTGCTGCAGTGTGCAGCACGGGTACTATGCAGTCGCAGCAATAATATATGTGCTAGGCTTTCTGAAGATCAATAGGAAGGAGTGACTATGTAGTTATAAAAAGTGATTTATGGAATGTGATACTTTTGCGCCAGACAAATCTGTTGCAATTTCCTCCAAATACTGAATGTCCCCAGGACAGGGCAAAAATCGCAGAACACAAGAATGAACCAAAACCACTAAAAGGCGGGGGGAGGGGGATGAACAGTTGTATGTATATGTTTTTTTTTTGACCATGCGCCGTAAAGGACCGCCCTCCGTCACCAGCGTCCGGCCAGGGCTCGCCGTTTCCAAACTGGGGTTTCGGAGGGACGTCGTTGCGCAAGGTTGCGCAACCTAAGACTAGCGAATGAGATAAATTTGGTTCTCACTCCGACTAAAGTGAAACCTCTAAATAAGGGGCCGCAACATCACCGGCGTGATGGAGGCAAATCAATTTGGGACCTAATAAATCTTGACTCTCCCCTAGCCATGGATACAGCGCTTTTGGTTCACATGAAATCTCAATCCAGAGGGAGAAAAATTAACGGAGAAGGAATCAAATAGCACCAGCCACCCAGGTGCTGTTCCAAGGCAGTCCTAATATGTAGAGTGCTGGTATACAAATCTACAAGGGGCAGCGTAGCGACCACTCTGCCAGGGGTTCCATCACAAGCGTTACCATATACGTCTAGGGACCGAGATATGCAGAATTTTATTCCGAAAAAAGGCAGGTATAAGAGGGGTCGTTGTGGACGATCAATATCTATTTGGATGTTGAAATGTCGAAATGGCCTCATTTGCACTACAAAGTAAACGGCGTAGCACGTTAGATGGTACGGATATGTCACGTTACAACATGGACCACCATAGCATGAGAGAAGATCTTTCGCCCTATCGCGCACGCAATATCAAACTGCAGGCGCGCACACGACACAGCACAATTAACATCCTGGACGGGGTAAAACGGTGACATTGCCCAGTGAGTGGCCGTGTGGATCTATAATATTGCCTACATGAACTGCCGGTCTGTCTGACTGGAGGGGAGGAGGTATTGAGGAGCAGCAGTAGTGGGGACGAGTGTGCTGTACCAATGGTGAGAGGTACCACACGTGCCCTAAGACTTCACCGTGTAGAATTGTGGCGCTTGATAGTAGCATGTCGGGCTGAAGAAATATCGATAAGAGAAGAGCACGTTGTGCTTAGGTATGCCACCATGTGTGCAAGATCCCGATCAACCACACATCAGCAACCCAGGGCGCCCATATTATCTTCTTTCTCTTTCTTTTTTGTCGCATTTCTCGGTTAGTTCCCAGTCGGTGAAATCCGGAGAAAGAGATGAGGTCCAGATAGCGTTACCTGCGAGTTCATGTGTGTAAGTGATTGGTGGCCCCTGACCGTGTAACCCTAGACGCTAACCCCGATAGGAACTTACTATAAAACTTCTGGTACCCGTTAAGGAAGCTCTCAAGACACCCAACACCATAAGAAGCATGGAAGGGCGTGAGTAGGGGAGAGAGGAGTGAACAGTGGTCGCCCCCAACGGCATGTCATAAGTGCCTACTAGCAACTTCAAATAACATTTGATAGCTGTGACCAGTCAGATTCTGCGGTCAGTAGCGCAACGCCGGGGAAGGCTTCATTTTGAGCTACTCTGCCCAATGATTCGCTGTTTAGGCTCCCTATCGACGATCACCCTTACTCGTCCACAACCAACATGTTGCCGTTAAGCGAATTGATTTACAGAGCATCTTAAAATTATATGGTTTCTTCCACATTAATTGGCTCAAGCAGTGTCTCAAACAACTCGAATCCATAGCTACATACAAAACTAGAGGCCACTTTTGCGATTCCCATTGCGCTTTGCGATGTGATTGAGCTGCGCCTGGGTCAGATGGGCCCTATAAGAAGAACCTCATTATTAACATCGGACGGACCAAATTTCCGCAACACGACGGCCTCGAGGGTTTCGTTTTTGAAGGGAATACACCTGTAATCTAATGTATCAGCCATATTTCTCCCTTTCTTTCAGAACAATCGAGCCTCAGGAGCACGTGCAATGACAGCCTATTGTTCACTCTCAACACGGCCCGGCAACCATACTTGACTTCCCCCGCCACGAACAATCTACCTATTTTGGCACTTCCAAGGTACTGGGTTAACCCAAATGAGGAGCTCCATAATTGACAGCGGAAGTATGTACCCTGTTGGCCCTTCGATATTGCCGTAAATTGCACCAAAACCTTGGAACATTCGAGAATTTAGACACACATATTCCTTTGATTACACTCGAATTCGAGCTGAGATGTTGAACATATACGAGATTCCACCTAGAAATTTTCCGTCGAAACACCACTGGTATTCCTTAACCACTGAATTTCAACCCCGTGTTCGATTTATTAGTGTCGAGTGAGAGGTTATGACTCGACTGGCGGCCACCTCATGAAATCCAGTGGCTGGACCAGTTTGGTGGATACCATTTATGCTTCCCCGTGATTATCTCTGCCTTACGAGTCTTAGCATGCAGACATCATAAATATCGGTGTTTGTTGTCAGGCTTATTAGGCGAAGATCATCACTGAAATGGGGTCCTAGCTCAAGTCCTAAGGGCTAGAATCCGACGTTGAAAATATGGTAGGCTCTTCGCGCCTAATGTTAGACAGGCGGCAATAATAACCGTAATATCCTTCCCTTAATGCATCACCTATCCGGGCCAGTATGATAAACCTTTCGCACCCCTTTGTGGCCAGACATGGCTTTGCAATTTAAATAGCTCACTCTGTACAGAGGTATTAGTCCGAACTATAAGTGGCCAGCTCCTTATTCTTTGAGCGCCATTACGCATAAAGACGTTGAATTTATGACATCCATAGGCAAGTGCCTTTCGCAAGTATCAAGGGTGAGTATGATGGAAACCGTCTCCCAGACTTCCAGTAACACTCCAACTATTATGCACTTCGAAACCCGAGAGACAGAGGTTATCGATTGAGAATAAGTTCAGTGTACCAATTCGGAAGCTTATCCAGATCAATCAGCGATATCTCAAAAGTATTTTGAGGTATATTTTTGAAAGGCCTAATGTCCTGCGAGGTCCGACCTGAGCTTGACGTGTTTGGTACCTGCAGTGTTGATCTGACAACCAAATATGTACAGTCTCCCTCCGCTATAACGAACCTGCGTATTCCAAGATTTCCTGTTCGATACAGCAAATTACCCGGTACAGCAGATTAAATCCCAGCATTTTCTATGTGAAATTGAAATTCGGATCACCAAAACCTGTTCGTAATAGCAGATTTGTGGCTTTATTGGCATTCGGTATAGCAGAGGTAGACTGTACGCACAGCAGCAACAAATGAGTCTGATGATTCATAGTCTCTCAGTACGGGCCCTGATACTCATTAAGTGGAGTTCCTTTCCCACCGATGATCACGTGCTTAACCCTTAAAATCACCGGCTATCACCAACGCCCCGTCGGAACAATACTGTAAGGCATTACGAGCCACAAACCTGATAACAACGAGTGATATCATATGACTTTCGATTGCTGAAGGTCTTTTTGGAAAAAAAACTCCATTACGCAACAGTAAGAAAAAAAAGGCTTGGAGGTTCTTAAGGCGGTGAAGCGGTGGAATTGGTTACCCGCACCCGGCCCACAAAGTCGTTGAGGACACGTTGAACACATCCGCAACCCTTACCCTATATACACGCACCGTACCTACATACCTCTTCACTGCAAGGAGGTGTGCGCATAAGCACGTATTGGAGCATACATGTATGTACGGTACTGTATGTATGTAGACTAGATGAGTAGTGGTTTTTGTGCATCAGATTTGGCATACAGCTGTTTCTGAGCGATTATATTACGGAAGTTTTCTTTTTTTTTTTGCCTCGGTGTGCCTACGCGTACGCACGACATGGACTAAAAATCGGACGATGAAGTTAGTTCCTGGGCCGAATCGAATTAGGTTTGGTTAACAGAGATTTCGGGCCTTCCCAGGAACGATTGTGCACAAATTCGGGAGCTGCAGTAGTGTGCAGCTCATCGAAGAGAACAGCTCAGAGCCGCCTCGGAGTCAAGATTTGCCGGATTCCACGCCCAACAGTAATGAGCATCGGAAAGGGTCTGCTCGCTTGGGTTTAGCGCGCTTCAGGAACACGCCGCGTTGGGGGTTTCCACCCCACGGTGATAAAGTATGATAGCCCGAAATTTTGCTCCCGGTATATAAGGGAACGTCAGACACCACTTTGCTATCTTACACAAACTCAATTTCCCTTCAGCACTCGTCCTCGTGAAGTATCTTTCCAGAGCACATCTCACTAAATTCCAATTACTCGATAAATCTTCAACAATTTCCACCAAACTGACTTGCACTCTATTCACGAGTGTAGTCAACTTAAAGTCGTCAAGACGTTCTCCACTCTCCTAAACTCGTATGTTATCCCTGAGATAGTTTTCTTTCTTCCTGCCTGGTTTTTTTCTTTCTTTACCGTGTCCTTTTGGTTACTTGTCATGTATATTGGACATGTTTACCACGATTGCTTTTGCTACATATTATATGTATCTTCTGTAAACACATTGCCTCTTTTACCAAAATCCATAAATCATACCTTTGGATACAGTAATTTATGTTATCGTACCCCATCTATCCCCAATTGATCTATAGATAGCTGGCTATCGTAGTTTAATCCTCCGAGTTGCACTGGTTCAACTCAGCCTTCCTTCCCCTCTAGCTGCTTTTGCGCTTATCACAGTCGCCGTAATATCAAATTCACTGATAATTTCCTTCACGGTAATAGAGTTCACCACCCCCACCAAGGAGGCAACCGTTCTGCACCTTCAGGAGGGGCCTCTGATCAGTTACAAGCCATCTAAACTTCATTACAAATCTCTCAAACAAACATTATGGCTCCTCACGCAAACGATTCTTGTAACGGCTCTGCCACCGATTCAGCTTTGGCTGGACCTGAATTGTTTACTGTCCACTCCCCGAATGTCCTCTACACGGAAGAGGCCATCAAGTCAACTTACACTTACCGTACCACCAAGGTCACTAAGGCTGCCAATGGAAAATACATTGCAGAGCCAGTTGAGACTGTCTACGACTTCAAGACTGAGCGCAAAGTTGGGAAAGTCGGTCTCATGCTTGTGGGGTGGGGTGGTAACAACGGGTCTACCATCACTGCTGGTATTATTGCCAACCGTGATGGCATTACCTGGGAGACCCGTGAAGGAAAGAGGGGTGCCAATTACTATGGATCGGTCATTATGGGATCTACCATCAAATTGGGAAATGACGCTGAGACCGGCAAGGATGTTAACATCCCAATTCATGACATCCTTCCCATGGTTCACCCCAATGACCTCGTCCTTGGTGGTTGGGACATCAGCGGCATGAACTTGGCTGACGCCATGGATCGTGCGGCTGTCCTCGAGCCTGATTTGAAACGTCAGGTGAGGGAGAAGATGAAGTTTATGGTCCCGCTTCCTAGCGTCTACTACCCGGATTTCATCGCCGCAAATCAGGAAGATCGCGCGGACAATGTTCTTAAGGGCTCCAAGTCTGAGCACGTCGAGAAGATCCGTAATGATATTCGGTATGAATTTTACACCCTTGTCGGTTTATCTTCGTAACCTATCACTCACATATTTTCATTATAGTAATTTCAAGTCTACCAATGGTCTTGACAAGGTTATCGTTCTCTGGACGGCCAACACTGAGCGTTATGCCGATATTCTCAGTGGCGTCAACGACACCGCTGAGAATCTCCTTAAATCCATTGAGACTAGTCATGATGAGGTTGCTCCTTCAACTATCTTTGCGGTTGCATGTATCAAGGAGGGTGTGCCTTTCATCAACGGCTCCCCCCAGAACACTTTCGTTCCGGGTTGCATTGAGCTCGCTGAGCAGCACAAGTCCTTCATCGGTGGTGATGACTTCAAGTCTGGCCAGACCAAGATGAAATCTGCTTTGGTTGATTTTCTTATCAACGCCGGTATCAAGCTTACCTCAATTGCCTCCTACAATCACTTGGGAAACAATGGTACGCCCCCCCCCCTCCCCCCGGGGGAAGTTTTCTTTTTGAAAGCCCTTTTACGCGGTAACTAATCCTACTGTATAGACGGCAAGAACTTGAACGAGCATAAGACCTTCAGAAGCAAGGAGATTAGCAAGAGTAACGTTGTTGATGATATGGTTGAGGCAAACACTGTCTTATACAAGGAAGGGGAGCACCCCGACCACACTGTGGTCATCAAGTACATGCCTGCTGTCGGAGACTCCAAGCGTGCTTTGGATGAGTACCACGGTGAAATCTTCATGGGAGGACATCAGACTATTTCGTGAGTTTCCCCTATTTGCTAGCTCAATACCTAAGTCATGTGCTAACAACTTTCAAGTATGTCAAACATCTGCGAGGACTCACTCTTGGCCAGTCCACTCATTATTGATCTCTGTCTTATGACAGAGCTCATGACGCGCATCAGTTGGAAAGCCCATGCCACCAGTGGTGCTGCTACCAAGGACTACAAGGGGTTCCACAGCGTCCTCAGCATCCTTAGCTACATGTTGAAGGCACCTTTGACCCCGCCGGGCACTCCCGTCGTCAACGCTCTTGCTAAGCAGCGCGCAGCTATGTCTAATATCTTCCGCGCTTGCGTTGGACTAGCCCCTGAGTCTGACATGACTCTGGAGCATAAGCTCTTTGCTTAGGCACGCTTTTTGGAAATGAAGGGCTGTTGCTGCGTCACTTTTGCACTCGATTGGGAATGACTCTCATATACCAATTGGAGTTTCTTAGATTAAGCTGTTATGTATGTGTTAGAGCAAAGGCTTTACTGCTTTTGCTGTTATTGAAAATGACAATATTGTTGTCACCAAATACCTTGTGCCTCGTCATTGTTGATTGTGAATCCCGAATTGTTCGTGCAAGTTAGTTTGCAAAGTAGTAAGGGGGTGAAATTCCAGCTGGATTGTTATTATTGGTAAGTTGACTGTGGTGACACGATAAAGTACGTAGTAGGCCGTTTCTTGGGGTTGTGGTGGGGTTTTTTAGTCCTGCGTTATCACTCCCGCCAATATACATCATAAATGATCACTCGATCGATTAATTGCTCTTATGTTTGTCCCCTACGGCTAGCAGTAGGCTGCGCGTAGGGGATAGGTACAAGACTAAGTTTTGTCCGTAATTACTTTTACTAAAAAAATCCCTTTCTAGTTAATTAAATTTATCCATAGCATACATAAATCATTGACTTATCAGGTGGGATTTTTTATCGATAAGGGGTGAGCAGTAAGCCCAAAATTCTCGGACCTAAGGGGGCTAGTTGTAATAAAAGCATAATGATCCCAAGAAGGAGTTATCCACGCCATGAAATAAATATTCAATCTACCTACCAATAGCTGAGAGAGAAGAGGACAGGGGGGGAAAAAAAAGAGAAAAGTAAGATAACGAAACCGTCCCCACCCACGCCCCCCAACCATCCGAGAAAGGGAAAAGAAAAGAGAAACCGCAACCAAACAAAAGACTTTTGACCCATGCCTGTCATTTTCAAGGGAGGTACTGTATTTTTTTAATTTCTTTTTCTTTTTTCTTTTTTTTTGCCTCGGTTATGTGATAGTTACCGCCATCAGTCTAGGCCTTCATCCTCTCGACCTCGTATGTGAAGTCGAAGTACGGCTTATCGAAGTGATGCACACGCACGTACCCATCCTCTCCGCCCGAAGCGTAACCAGTGCCTTGAGGGTGGACGGCAATCTAATTACAACTTAGCAAGCCGACACAAGCATCTGTTTAATCCATGGGGAACATACGGTGTTAAGAGGACCGAAGTGACCCCTGACACGGCCGATCTCGTCCTCGAAGATCTTATGGTAGAACCTCGCCTCGAATTTACCCTGGCGCTGGGAAGTTGTGGTGACATCTCTAGCTTCCTGGCCACCACCAAGGATGACGAAATCCTTTTTCGGGGTGAGAGCAGCGGTGTTAAGTGGGGTATCAGTGACAAAGGTCTTAAGGACCTTGAGGTTGTCGACGTCGATGATCTGATGTTTTGTTAGCCTTTATCAGCCCCTAGAACACAACAAAAGAAATTTTAGTCGGAGATCTAGCAATAATCTTATCAGAACCCAACCGAGATATTTCCGGCTGCGATAGAGCTCCTGCCAAGATCACTAATCCTGTAATCTTTGACCAAAAATTCCCGTCACTAGAGCCCATTACTGACCTTTGCAGACTTGTCCTTCGAGGCGGTTACAAAGTAGGTCCTGTCGGGGGCCATCTGGATATCAGTAATCTGTCCGGGCGTGTCTAGTTCATGGGCTTGTATTTTTTGGATAAGATCCTTGTTCTATCCACAGAAATCTCATCAGCCATTTCCCCAAACCCTTCCCACACCTTTGCCCATATAAATCCCATATCCAGAAAGCCATACCTTTCCATCGTACTGTGAGACAGTTCCATCCTCATGCCCAGTGATGATGTACTTGTTCAAATAACTCCACGCCGCAACCGTTGCCTTGCTCTCTCTGAAGGTGATCGTGAATAATGGAGCATCTGTCTGCTGCGCCTCGACATCAACGATGATAGGGAAGACCACCAAGGTCCCCAAGAATCCCATTCTTGCCTCTGTCACAGCCAACAAAAGTGTCCCATCCTCACTAAATTCAACCCTCTTTACGGCGGTCGGGAAGTCCCAAGTCTTGAGCGGCTTTCCGGTCTGCACATCCCAGATCTTTATGGTGTTGTCGGCAGCTCCGGTGGCAAGAAGCGTGCTTGTCGGGTCGATGTCAACGGTCCAAAGAGCTCCCTGGTGCCCATGGTAGGTGCCGAGACGTTCACCATTGACTGAGTACCATGCACAGACGACATGGTCTTTTGCGGTAGAGAAGAGAAGATCACCTATTGGAGGTCAGCTTTGAGGAATCTCGGAGTCGAGGCCCATCAGACACCAGCTTACCATCCTTGTTGTACCTATTTATACAGAGAAATTACTAGTTAGCCTCTAACACCCAGACTAGACAAGTCACACCTAAATCTCGAGATTTTTGAGGTTTTTTCTTTACTTGATTTGCGTCAAACTACGCTCCTATAATTGTTTATCACCATGGTCAGTTTTTCGCAAAAAACATAAAATAGCAGTCCCACCCGCACAAATTCGCTGGGGGAGCTGATTCCTTACATGTCCTTGCAGTAATATGGGTCTCATTTTTGTAGATGTGTAATACTAATGCTATTTCGCCTAAGGTAGGTGAGGAGGAAACGGTGGAGTTGTTGATGGTGGGGCTGAGGGGTTCTTTTTTGGATGGACGTTGCTTCGTGATAAGTTTTGTGCGTTCTCCTAGCCCGCTAAGGAACCTGGTTGAGAGCCGCAGATAGTCAAGAGGGTAAATGTATTAAATGCTCAAATCCTTTCATATAAAATAATACTATTAATTAAGAATCAGTTTAAACACGTTGTTTGATGGACTCGGCATGATTCAATCATTAAGCCAATTCTATATTTGATACATGTACTACAGTACGCTACTGTACAGGTTAGTTGAACTGAGTGACCGTTCATGATCCAGGGATTGCGGCACAATTGAATGCCGCCAAGATCAGCTGGTTTTGATTACGATAATTGCACTAATTGCAGGTAAGTACATGTACTCTTGAGTTATATAAGAGAGTTTACTGTCCAGCATAGAAGATAGGATGGAAAAAAAAAAAAAGAGGGGGGTGTTAGGTGTATGAAAAACGAGGCACTCATATTCCAGCGCTAACACCTTGAACATGGCGGGTATATGGGGGTCAACTACGCAGATCCATGAAGTGAAGCAGGTTTGATGCGCGGAGAAAACAAAAGTAAGTCCTCCCAACTTGAATATCAGTCGTTCCGGGCATTAATTCCAACACTAAACTCTCACAACAAATAATAATGTTTTCAAGCTGTAGTACTAGCTACATGATGGGGTGATAGCTTAAATATAAGAATAGTAACAACGAGATAGGCCGAGGGGAAAACTCAAAGAGAGAAATAGATATCAAAGGGCCCTACACAAATAACTAGGCCCATTCGAGAAACAATACCGAGAATCCGCCACAGAATAAAACACACATCCCAAATAAACTATCGATCATGGCAAATAATATTCTCAGGGAGTCTCCTTGACGCGGTCTACGCTATACCCTCTCTCAACCCTCACGGTAATACCATTCTCCAGATCGGTGCCCCCGTCAGAGCGGCCGGTAGCTACAGTGTCGATCTTACTCTTATAACTGCGGGAAAAATTGGACGGCCCCGCCGATGTCTGATCCTGCTGCGTGTGTATGTTCTTTCCATCGTATGAAGCCCATATTGATGATAGGGGCAACGAGACGATGACAAAAAATACCGCGAACGAGTACATCCCATCAAAGTATAGCACACGCTCCAGAACACAGAACACAGCTATCACAAAGACAATTAGTTTCTAGGGCAGTAAAAGGTGGAGAAGAGACTTACAAGGAAAAAGCATACACTGACACCCCATAACAAACAAAATCTGCAGCGGTCCAAAGCTTGTCATCCGCATCCTTCGGCGCACTTGGATTGCTTTTGCCAGCTTAGTCAAAAACATTATGGTAAAGAAGCATATTGCCAGTGTAAATAACAGCCTTGCATGCTCCTGCGTGGTTCCACTATACGATGCCGCATTCAAGACCGAATTGACACCTTCATATATAACCTTTATATAGATACCTATCACCGCGGCGGCCACCGCGCCCGACGCCACCGTCGCCACTCTCCTTATGAGCAGTTCTGTCTCATACACTACACGCATTTGCAGCACCAAAGACACCATGATGCAACTTATCATTGCCAGTTGTAGGAACCCCTGCGAAATGCTCTTTGCTGCTGAGCTTGATGGCACTGTTGAGAAATCCATAGTGAAATATCTGTATGCATTGTTCCATGGTCCTGTGATGTAGTCAATTGCGAGGACCCCGCGAGCAATGACAAGCGCTAGGGATATCAGGTTGATGTAGAAAAGGGTCAGGCGGGCTGTGGGTTTTGCTAGGATGCCGAGGGTCAGCAGGAGAATGCCAGCGCCGCCGATTTGTACAGCAAAGATGGTCGCCCATTTAACGTTTTGGATGTTGAAGTCATTCACTAGGTCCAGGGCGACGGTAACATTGCCACCATCGGTACGGGTCAGATTGAAGGTCTGGGTGTAGGGGTCCCAGGAAGAGTTCATTGCGGAAAGGTTGAATAGAACAATAATATAGTTTGGGGTGTTTCTAGAGATATGAAAGGTGGAATTGGCTGGTTCTGGGAATTAGGACGCAAAAGGCCAGTGTGTGTAGTAGAACAAGACCAAAATCAGATGACGAAGGCAATGCTAAAGAGTAAACCAAGACTAAAAGAGCCCCGGAACTGGCATGCAGTTCTTTTATGTCTAAAAGAAACCCCTATCCAGTCACTTCATATACCGCGAGAAGCTAAATGGTCACAATGAATCCAGCTGAAGACAATTTCCACGATTCTAATATCGATATAGCGGCGGAAACACGCAGTTTCTGGATTTCCCCAAACACTTACTTCATTGCATTGTTTTGAGCTTTTTGGCCAGCAGTTTCTAGTGGTTGCGGTACTGAGATTGTGGTTGGCGCTAGAGAACAATATCAAGACGTTAGCATTGTCCTTCCGCTACCCGCCTCATCCTGCTGAAGCGGCTAGAATGTTTGAAGTTCACACAAAGATTCAAACCATAACGATTGCAAAGCCATATGCCTTCAAGTCTAGGTCATGGTCATCGGTCTTGATATTTAATTCGAGGTGGTCCTGAGAGAAGCTTTATGAGTCCTGATTGGCTATATCGTTGGCGAATATATGATCGGCACAGATGCTAGGCCGTCCGCCAGTCATATCATACACATCTACACACCCCGCATTGCTAATCGCCGTAGCCTATGGTAACCTTTGACTTTTCTTTTTCCGGATTACTTAGAATACCCCAGGCGCCCAGTACCCAGAATAGGCCCTTGCAGCTGTGGAGATGAGTGACAGTTCGTGATCGGGAGTTTGGATATTATTGCCTAGACTGCCTCACCTAAATAATTAGTGTTTGCGAAGAACTAAAAGCTGTCATAAAGCTTTCTCATTGCGTGGGGATGCTGAAAATGAGGGGATGATCTGCTATGGTGGGCAGACGTTGGGAGTCAATGTGGAGGAGACATCCAGGGTTATCCTGGAACATTGGGTCATCATGGATGAACCCAAGCTCCAACTCCACCTCACGCCGTACCATAGAGAGCACAGTAGAATAGTTAGCTGGGGCTACAATCACGAATCGAAACAGCTTAATGCCTCCCATCGAGCTTCTATAGAAACCACCCATTACGATCACCACCTAGAATATAGATATTTAGATAGGCACCAGCTAGTTGAGTCGATGTTCGTCCCTGCACCATGCATCCCCCCCCGCCCGCATCCCTTGGCACCGGGAGTGACCGTCTTGGCATCTTGAGCACACACGTCTTCCCCCCTCCCCACATCATCCACACGCGTCAAACACCAAACAAACAGCTTTTCTCCATTCTCACCTCATATACGACTATGGCGGCCCGCAACAGGCCTCGAGCACTCCCGAAGGAGGACGGCGACGCCCATGAGGAGATTGCCTTGTGGACGAAGATCGTCAATGAGCTCAAGGAGCTGGCGAGGATGTCAAAGCGCGTGAACGAGCTGGCGACCGAGATCGTGGAGGAAGAGCAGAGATTGGCGGATGGTGGTGAGTTTTTTTTTTTTTTATAAAGGGGGTGGGGAGGGGAGTTCTGCGGTGTTGTGGTGTTGCCTGTGTTTGCGGCCCTTTTTTTATATGTGCCTTATACCAACCAGCTTATCTCGTGCGCCGTATATTGTACTGATATCATATCAATTATCTACGTACCCTCCACACCATCTGATATTACTACTACTTTTTGCGCAACTTTTTGTATCTTATGTAAATCAAATAGTCCCGAATCTAACACCCAAGATCCTCAAGATGCATCCTGGCGAGAATATGAGCGCCTCGGGGAGCTCTACCAAGAACATATCAACCTCGCCGAGCGAGAACAAAAGTAAGTCCAGCACTATCGATCTGCTTATATCGAATATCTATATAGATATATATATACTAATAACTTTCCCTAGAACCCTCAAATCCGTCGCCGAAAATAACGACGTTCTAATCGCCCTCCGAACCGCAACAGAGGGCGGTGACAGAGGAGGTATATAGCACTTCCACTCCCTCCCTCTCTCCCCGTCCAAAGAAAAAGAAAAAAGGAAAACAAGAAAGAGATCAAAAAAATTCCATATATTACCGCAAGAACCAAATGTTATGAGAAGAAAAATGCTATTAAAAACTACACTTACTTCTGTTTCACACCCCACCCATACCCCCTACCCCTCTTCTATCCCCCTCCCTCTTACTACTCGAGCCAAAAAAAAAACCAACCCATGCTAAACCCCAAAACCTCCCAGTCGACAAAAAGCGCGGCAAACGCAAGCTCGACGATGCCCTCACCTCCGATAGCCCCACGCGCACCACAAAGATTGCGCGCGGCGCTTCCGCTGTGCCCTCGGCCGACGCGCTGCAGATCAACTCCGAGGTTGCGTACCGCCTGCCCAAGCAGAAAGGCGCGGAGGGCGAGTGGATCCAGTGTATCATTGTCAACACCATCGGGGACGGGCCAAAGAAACGGTAAGCTATATAATATATATTGATATGTGTGTGTTGCGTTTTGGGTGCGGAAAAGGAAGACTGATGGAGTGGTGGCTGCGCGGGTAGGTATGAGGTGAAGGACCCGGAGCCAGATGAGGCCGGAGGTCATACGACATATAAGGCGTCGGCGAACGCACTGATCCTGATTCCGAGGGACAGTGCGGGACTGCCTATGTATCCAGTGGGTAAACAGGTGCTGGCTAGATATCCAGAGACGACAACGTTTTATCGGGCAGAGGTGATGGGGACTAAGGTTTGTTCTCTCATCTATTCCTTGGCGAATGTGCGGACAGCGACGAGCGCTAATATACGAAATAGAGAGATGGGACTTGTAGATTGAAGTTTGAAGGCGAGGAAGAGGTTGGGAAGGAGACGGAAGTCGAACGACGGCTTGTCCTCGACGTCGGGAACAAATAGATAAATAGGTAGTTTGAATGTCTGGTTTTGGTTTCCTTTGTTTTTTTTATATCTTTTTTCCTTTTACTCTTTTAAGTTTGTTTACTACTACTAGAAGCAGGGTTTCTTCTATAATTTCCTACTGGTAGTTTTTACTTACTGGCTATGTGGTTCTCTCATTTTTTCTTTGTTTTCTTTTCTTTTCTTTTCCTTTCTTTTCCTTTCCCTCCTTTTCTTTTTCTTTTCTTATTTTAGTTGTGCTTGGCTTCGGTTGGGGGCAGCGGGTCAGGAGTTTGGAAAAATTAGCTTGTTTGTATATACCACCGAGTATGGTTGTATCGTGCGTGGTGGGCGGGCGGGAGAGGAGAAGAATGAGAAGGAGAAGAAGAAGGATGTCAATATAGCTTCTGATGAGGGGCGATAATTCTTTCACTGCTTTATTGGCTTGTAGGGTAAGGGGTCGGGAGTGGAGTGGGGGTGCGAGTGCTGGGCTATGCTTGATGTCTCTTTTGGATGTTGGCGGTAGCAGTAGTGGCTACAAGATCTACTATTGCTATTGCTACTTGTTACTACATGGTTTGTTTATTTGGAAAGACTGAAATTTGAAAAGAATGCTTTGGGAGAGTGCTTTTGGGAAAGACTGCTTTTTTATACCTGTTTGATTTGAGAAATACCTATTACATATTACCTATTTAATTAAGAAGCCATTATTCATCTACTAGCCATTTAGGCCCTAACGCCCCTAACCTCCTCCCTGCTCTCCTCCCCACCACCACTACCCCGTCCACCAGTATACATAGCCTTCTCCGCCGCCTCCTCCGCCGCCCGCCGCTCCCGCTCGATCCGCATCCCGTCCTCGATGGGCCGCAGCGCGTGCTCCATGGCCACACCGGTGCGTACTAGCTTGTCGTTCTGGGCGCGCAGTGCGGTGTGCTGCGCACGGAGGGTATCGAGGAGGGGTTGTAGCCTGGTGAGTGGGGGGTTGTTAGTTAGATGTAATTATAGAGATAGAGTTTGGGGGGGGGGGGCTTATCTTGGACGAGGAGGGGGGCGTAGGGGCTGGGTTGGGGTTGGGCGGGCATTGTGTGAGAGAGAGGTGTCTGGAGCTAGGGTGAGGGATAAGCTTATCGTCGTCCGTGGTTGTGGGTCTGGGGGGTGAGCTGGAGGGTCGTACTTACCTGCAGTAAAAAGCTGATTATGACGGTGGGGAGGGTTCCCACTCTAGAGAAGAAAGCTTATTATTGATTGACAGTAGCTGTCACTACTCAATTGTGTAGAGTATGATCTCTCGATGCGTGGGGTAGGTTAATGATCACGGGCAGGTATCTAAGCTGTAAGTATGTGGTGTGAGTGTGAGGTGAGTGGTTGGTTGGTTGGACGAACGACTCGAAAGTCCGGTCTGGACTTCTGGACCACCCGCCGGGAGTGTCGATTCGGAAGACGCATGGAAACGGCGAAATCGACAAAACACGTGCCGCAACGGCGCAGAGATGTAGGGAACGGTTTGATTTGTGAGAAAGACAGCATACGGGGGCATACGGGAGAGCGGGAGAACGGTTCATTCGTTAGTTGAGTTATTCGATGATGGGGATCCTGATTTGTTTTCACTCTCTCTCACTCTCTCACTCTCTCTCTCTCTCTCCACTAATGTCTGATGTCTCTGTCTCTGTCTCTGTCTCTAAGCTATATTATCATTACTATGTACCAAGCTAGAGAAGTGCTACATTTTTCATTCCTCCAATCCAGAACTGAACAAGCGGCGTTGTGTGTGCACGGACAGAAAAGACACAGACAGAAAGAACAAAAAAAAAGAGTCCGTCATTCAATTATCTAACACTCAACAAAATGGGCACATCTGACCTATCTGCAATTGAGGAAGAAGAGGAGAAGGAGGACCTGAAGCCTAAAGTTAGATAAAAAGACAAAGCAAAACGGGGGTCATATGTTCTTATGATTGTGAATATCCTCCTCCCATCCCATATGCTCACTACTTTTTCTCTCTCCCTCTCTCCCTCCCTCTCATTCTCTCTCTCTCTCTCTCCCCTCTCTCTCCCAGTTAGCTACACAGACACACACATACATACATGTACCTACAACTTTACCTCTAGCTTAGGGCACTCTACCGACATCGTTATCCTGCCCGCCGTGAAAAAAAAAAGGCGGCTGCTGCAGATCCATCCCTGCCTTGCGAACGCTCTGCTTGCTTGCCTGCTTACCTGCTGGCTGGCTGACTGGCTGTCTGGTGCCGAACCGAACTAGCTACGCTCCGCATCAACGTTCCTCAACCACCGGACGAACCAGGCCCCATTTTACCCACTACATACATGTATCCACCACGGTCATCATAGAAAAGTACCCTTCTCTACTCGTTGGCATATAGAGCACATACATTATCGATAGCCTCGGGAGTTTTTTTCTAAAAAGAAAATTAACAATCCCTCTTTTTTTATTTTTTTTATCTACCCTCCTTGCGCAATCAGCCTTGCTAATCGGAGGAGAGAGAAGGGGGTCCAGGACTCTCTCTCCCTTATCTGCCATTATCGGAGGTGTCTGTGTTGCGCAGCGTTGTGTTGGGGTGGTACATCTCTACCTACAGTAGGTTGGTCTTAACTCTTTGGACAAGGTACGTCTTGTACTTTTATGTAACCTCTCTAGAGCACTTCCTAGAGTGCGTTTTCTCTGCTCTACATGTAGTCTGGTTGTTGCTGCTGGAGGAGAGATAAACCCTCACGTCACTCTCACTAGGAAGGAAACAATTCCCTCCCCTCTCTCCGCCTACATGTATCTACGTAGTTGGTTATTCCTCTCCTCCGCAATTTGTATCATTGTACCAATCTTGTTGAGTCCCCCTTTTTTAAAAAAAAATGTATAATCCCCACCCCCCAACCATAGTCCCGCTACCCACGATTTTCAGGGGCAAAATCAGCACCACAAAAAAAAAGAATAATTGAGGGAGGGGGTGGAACGGACCCGGAAATTTGGACTGACAGGGGTTGTTGTCCTCAGAAATCTCACTTTCCAATAAAATAAACCCAATAATCCGATCCGATCCAGCTTCCTTGCCCGGGGGTGAGAGAGGAGGGAGGAAGGACCGGGGGGGCTACCAAAGTATTTACTTTACTACTACTGCTACACCTACCTATCCTACTTTACTTACTTTATACTTCCCTCTCCTCCCGTTTTCTCTCTCCCTTCTCTCTCTTTTCCTCCCTCTTCCCATTCCTGCTCTGTCCAATTGAGTTCCCTACTCCCCCTAAAGAAACCCTCAACAGGAGCAAGAACCAAGAGACGAAGAAGAAGCAGCAACAACAGCAAAAGTCCAGCAGGACCGACGCCAGCAAGCAAGCAAGCAGAAATGCAGCTTCCCCTCCTCCCCCCATCGCTCACGACAAAGAAGCCGCCGCCGCAATGGGATCCATTCACGCCGCTGGTGCAGACGCTCTCAAAGAGCGCGTGCATCCACCCAATTCACACGATCGTCATCATAGCTCTGTTAGCCTCGACGACCTACATCTCCATACTGGAGAACAGCTTGTTTGACCGCAGTGCCATGAAATGGGCCTTTGGTGGGTCGAAGAAGAATCTGTCGTTGATGGATGGGAGTGCTCGCGTTGCGGTGGGCGAGGAGACGCAATGGAAGTGGAAGGAGATTGGCAACGATGGGTTTGAGGTGCGTCTTTTTTTTTTCTTTACTTTTTTTTTCTTTAGTTGTGGCCTCATTGGTTCCCCTTTACCCTCAACGTTTTTGACGGCTTCATGCGAGATTTTTTTGCTTTTATTTTCGTTACTAACAAGGGTTCATTACAGTCTGCAACGCAGCTAGCTCTATTGACGCTCTCGTTTCCAAAGAGCTCGAATGGTTTCGCTGCACCGATTGCCCCGAATGGTTCCATTGCATCAATTGTCCCCTCAACCGAGGAGTCTACAATTGTTTACGCCCTCCCCTACGATCAAATCACTAGCTTCGTCAACTCCGTCTCTGAATTGCCTATTGTCGATGCCGAAAAATCCGGGGATGGCGAGAAGACGCGGCGCTGGGTTATGCAGTCTTCCCGTAGCAATGTCTCTGGCAGTTGGGTAGAAAGAGCCCAAGGCACAATTGAAGATTTCAAGCAGTTGATTCAGGTATGATCTCATGAGTTACGCGGCCCCACCCTGATCCTCAACTAATGTTTTGTTGGGTAGAATGCCGATCCGCTTGACATTGCGATTATGTTCCTGGGATATCTCTCGATGCACCTTACTTTCCTGTCGCTATTTTTGTCGATGCGCCGGCTAGGGTCTAACTTCTGGCTTGCCGCGACCGTTTTGTGCTCGTCCAGCTTCGCCTTCTTGTTCGCATCGATTACGACGCATAAGCTTGGTGTTCCTATCAACATGGTTCTCCTTTCCGAGGGGCTCCCATTCTTGGTGGTAACAATTGGATTCGAGAAACCCATTATTCTTACGAGGGCTGTGTTGGAAGCTTCATTGGCCTCGCAAAAGAAGAAACAGGGTAATTCCTCCATTCAGAAAGCCGTCCTCACCGCCGTCCAGGATAAGGGGTTCCAAATTGTCCGCGATTACGTCATCGAAATCATCGTTCTTGCTCTCGGCGCCGCGTCAGGGGTTCAAGGTGGGCTGAGGCAGTTCTGCTTCCTTGCCGGGTGGATCTTGGCGTTCGACTGTATCCTTCTTTTCACTTTCTATACGGCGATCTTGGTTGTCAAGCTCGAGATCAACAGGATCAAGCGTCATGTGGCGCTCCGTAAGGCTCTCGAGGAAGATGGCGTCAGCCACACAGTGGCGGAGAACGTCGCTAGGTCAAATGAGTGGCCGCGCCAGAGCACAAAGAACGAGGATGGCACCACTGACACTACCGATGATGGCACCGTTGTATTCGGAAAGCGCGTCAAGGACTCTAGTGTTGGTAGGTTTAAGGTATTGATGGTTTCCGGATTCGTCCTAGTCAATATCTTCAATCTATGCACTCTTCCATTTAGGGATAGTGGTAGCTCGACGGTTATTGCGCAGGAGACTGAGATTGTCATTCCGGATGTAGATGTCTGGAAGGTTGCTGGTAGTGCGTTGGAGTTTCTGCTTCCTGTTGATGGTTCAACTGTTGTTACTGTTCTGAGGCCCATTGAGTATGAACTGCGCCTCCACAGTGCCAGCTACCCTTCTGCATCTGTCGATGGCCGTGATTCAGTTCTTGGTGATTATGATGGGTCCGAATTGTTTGTAGAGGGTGTTGGAAGCAAAGTTGTTGAGGGATTGTTAAAGAGCTTGGAAGACCCCGTTTTGAGCAAGTGGATTATCGTTGCTTTGGCTCTCAGCTTGGTTCTCAACGGATATCTGTTCAATGCTGCGAGATGGAGCGTGAAGGAGTCGTCGCAGACACTAGAGGCTGAATTGAACCAGAAGGCAAAGAGGGTCCAGGACACCGAGGATAAGCCCCGCCCCGTTGAGCGTATTTTGGCCGTAAACTGCACATGTGGCGGCGCGAAGCAAAGATCTGTCGAAGGGAGTGCTGCCCAGGCAAACACCCCCGAACCTGGCCGCACAGTCGCCGAGTGTGAGGCCCTGCTAAAGGAGAAGCGCGGAAAGGATCTCAGTGACGTTGAGGCAATCGAACTCTCCCTCCGCAATAAGATTCCCGGTTATGCTTTGGAAAAGACTCTTGCAGATACCACCCGTGCTGTCAAGATTCGACGATCTGTTATTTCAAGGAACCCCGCTACTGCCGATAAGACTTCTCTCCTCGAACGATCACTTCTGCCATACGAGAACTACGACTACGACCGTGTTCTTGGTGCCTGCTGTGAAAATGTCATTGGTTACATGCCTCTCCCTGTTGGTATTGCTGGGCCTCTTAACATCGATGGCGAAGACTTCTTCATCCCCATGGCCACCACCGAAGGTGTTCTTGTCGCTAGTACTTCCCGTGGTTGTAAGGCTATCAACGCTGGCGGCGGAGCTTTTACCGTTCTTACTGGTGATGGTATGACTAGAGGACCTGTTGTCGAATTCCCGGATGTCCGTCGTGCTGGTGCCGCAAAGAACTGGGTCGACAGCAGAGAAGGACAGGCAAAGCTCAAGAAGGCATTCGACTCCACCTCTAGATTCGCAAGGCTCCAAAACATCGGCACTGCACTCGCTGGAACATACCTTTACATCCGATTTAGAACCACCACTGGTGACGCTATGGGGATGAATATGATTTCCAAGGGTGTTGAGCACGCTCTGCACGTTATGAGCACCGAGTGTGGTTTCGACGATATGGCTATCATCTCTGTTTCCGGAAACTACTGCACTGACAAGAAGCCCGCCGCTGTCAACTGGATCGAGGGACGTGGAAAGAGTGTGGTCGCTGAAGCAATTATCCCCGCTGATGTTGTCAAGAGCGTTCTCAAGAGTGATGTCGAGTCCTTGGTCGAGCTGAATACCGCAAAGAATCTTATTGGATCTGCTATGGCTGGAAGTGTTGGTGGTTTTAACGCCCACGCTGCAAACATCGTTACCGCATTGTTCTTGGCCACCGGGCAGGACCCTGCTCAGAATGTCGAATCGTCTAACTGTATCACTGTCATGAAGAGGTAAGCTTATCATTTATTCCTGATTGTCGTTAGTTGAGCCTTCTAACATCCCACAGAACCCGCGAAGGTGCTCTCCAGATCTCCGTCTCTATGCCCTGTATCGAAGTCGGCACCATCGGAGGCGGTACAATCCTCGAGCCTCAAGGTGCCATGCTCGATCTTCTCGGTGTCCGCGGTGCCCACGCCACCAACCCCGGTGATAACGCTCGCAAGCTTGCCCGAATTATTGCCGCCGCCGTCCTCGCCGGTGAGCTCTCACTCTGCTCCGCGCTTGCCGCAGGACACCTCGTGAGGAGCCACATGGCCCACAACAGAAGCACACCCGCGAGTCGCGCAGCGACACCGGCACCCCCAGACACACCTGTGGGACTGACAATGTCAACAATTAAGAACAAGCAACTCGGCGAGCTGAAGATGACGCCTGCAAGTTAGTAGAGGGAAAGTGCGGAATATAAAGAAAGTTTTCAAACTGGTATGGAATTGGACGTGTTACGCCTTAAATGATATATTGTGCATTGGTTCGTTGGTTGGACGGTTGGTTTTGGCTATTTGGTTGGGTTTTTTTTTACACTTTTTTTTATAATGAAATTTTCCTTCTCCTACCCCCTTCCTCCCTCCTCCTCCTCTCTCTCTCTACCTCTCTTGTTATATCTTTCCTCTTTTGGTGGGAGTGTGCTCAGTATTGGGGTTGGCGTATGCGTGCGCATTCGTGTTTTTTCTACTCGTTTTGCGGTTGCAACTATTAAGAAGGAGGCGACGATTGTGGTGAAAGTTAGGGAGGGGGAGTTTTTTTTTTTTTGAATTTCCCTTCATTTTTTTGTGTGTTTTCTTCTTTTTATAGTGCACGCGTGTGTGTGTGCAGCAGCTATGCATGCTTCACTGTATCTTGTATATACATGAAGGTATCCGTATCGTCTCGTTGGTAAAACGAAGGTGAGGGGGCTTGTGTTGGGAATAATTAGAGTGGGGTGGATGTAGTGGTATGTGGAAAGGAGTGAGGGAGAGAGAGGGAGGGAAGGAAGGAGGGGGGAAGAGAAAGAATAAAAAAATAACTTAATAATTTACGTTGATGTCTGTGTGTCGTGATGCCGGAATGCGTGGGGCAATGGTAGTGGCTTGAAGATGCTCGGGACTGCTCTACAGTGTGAATTGGGGATTGGTTGGGCGGAGGGAGAGGGGGGCCATGCGGGGTAATATGGCCCGCGGAGGTCGAGCGTGAACCAGAATGATACTTCGTGTCCGTGGTTTCGTTGCTGGTTTCTAATGGCACGTTTTTCTGCTTGAGGGTGTCCTATGTATTTTTTGTTACTGTCTTTAGAGGAATCCGTGGCTGCTGGGGACTTTTATTTAATGCATTATCTGCCTTTGGCTCTGGTAGATACATGTATATACCCTTCCGTCAAAAAGGGATTAACCCAAGGTTGCAATTGGTTGGTACACGCCTGCTGGTTCGCGGATCACGACCCAGGTTTCTGGGAACCATGCTTGAAGACGTTAAGCCCACATGTCGTGCAGATATGTGTTCCGACAAAGCTTGTTTATCCTGCAGCTATCCCACGGGTGGTACTCTGTCCATCGGTAGACCACTGAGAGCACCCCAGCGAAGATTGGTGGCTATGTATGTATATGCTGCGTGCCGAAAGACAACAGACCTCAAATTCTCTCCGTTCTCGAGGACCCCTAGATTACTAGAGGTGAGGCCAAGTCCCGCGATGTGCCTGCTGAACGGTTTGTGTAGTCTGGCGGCGCAGCTAACACAAAGGCAGCGGGAATTGAGGCTTATCCCTCCTTGTTCGAGTAGCTACCGTCAAATGTAGCTCTCCGCTGACTTGACTGTTTAGCAGCTGTGTACATACACTGCAAGATGTAGACGTAAAGCTTTCCCCCCCTCCTTTAGTTGCCCCCGGCCGAGCTTCTCCCATCAAGTGTAGCAGGAAACAACGCAAATGTTGATTTAGCTTCCAACGGGTGATGATGGCTTGGTGTAAGGGGAAGAAGGCACACATCCTGGGTTTTAAATTTGGGGAGTATGTCTCTACGTCACCCACTTCTTTCAGAGTTCGATGTAACGTCATTAGATATCACTCGGTGAGGGCCAAGCCACTGACCCTTGAGCGGAAGCAAGCGGCTTCCATCTCGCCTGGGTTGCTTAGAAGGTGGTCTAGACCTTCCAGACAGGGCCTGCAGGGCTGACGGATTAGTCAAAACCGACGTCCGCGGCTGCTCAGTCCCTCCCAGCGATGGCCGGCTTTAGTGTTTAAGATCGTGGTATTCGTCATTTACGCGATTAATTAGGGAGATCCAAGGGCCCTGATGCTGCTGCTAGTATCGAGAACCCGGGCTTGTAGATTCCGTGTCTCAATTTCTACCTCATTACATGACATGGCACAACTGTCGCTTCCAGGCAAGTTTCAGACACGCAGTATATCTCGGGCGATTGTGCTAAGCTCAAGGGCTTAAAGTTTCAGTAGTTATGCAAAATTATTATGGATTCACCTCAAGGCTGAACCCAGGAGGAAGACAAGCTAGTATACACGGGATAAAACTGCAAGATATGGGATGGTATTATGAGTGCCATCAACTACAAATTTGATTGCTATTCGGTCTTCGCCAGCTGGCTCTCAATGGCCGCGACCAAGGACTCTGGCTTGGTTGTTGAGGCCCAGCGCTCAACAACCTTTCCGTCCCTACCAATGAGGAATTTCTCTGAATTGATGTTAGGATGTTTTCTGAAGCTTAGTTCTACACGCGAGTCTTACCGTAGTTCCATTTGATCATTTTAATTCCCATAAGGCCGGACTTCTGGCTCTTGAGGTATCTAAGGCGGTGCCTTGTTAGAAATAGTTATGGGATGCAATGGGGGAAAGGCGTAATACTCATAGACTGGAGAAGCCTTGTCACCGTTCACATCGATCTTTCCAAGAATAGGGAACTTGATACCGTAGTTCGTTCTTCGGGAATAGTCAGAAAAATGGTTCAGGTAAGTTGTCAGGATCAAACGGGGGTGTCATACGTGCAGAACTAAATAATTAGGGTCAGCACAAGAGAGTTCTAGAGGCAAAGATGGGTAGGAATTTCATACATTTTGAATCTCCTCGGCAGTGCCTGGCTCCTGTCCACCAAACTGGTTGCAGGGAAACCCGAGAACGACAAGCCCTTGGTCCTTGTATTTCTCGTAGAGGTTCTCAAGGCCCTCATATTGCTATAGGGAAAGATTGGATGTTCAGCATTCATATTTTACTCGATGCCTTGCGGCAGAATGTACTTACATTAGTGAAGCCGCACCTGTATCACCATCCCTTGTTAGAAAACCAATGCAGCAGGTTTTGCGAAAGAAAAAAAGGGGTGTATTACTTGCTAGCAACATTGACAACCAAGACGACCTTGCCCTTGAGCTCTGAGAAGTCATATTCCTGGCCCTTAGAATCGAGGGGCTTCAAATCGTAGAAAGTAGTAGCAGATGCCATTGCGATATTTTTGTGAGGTGTTTGTGTGTATAAGAGTGTGTGTATACCTGAATGTGGTTGATGTAAGGTGGAAGATGTGAGAGGAAGAAAGGTCTGAAAGGAAGAACAAATACCCTCCAGGACGGGTTAACCCGTCCCGAGCTCGGCGATCTGGATGCTGTCATATGTCATCGAACGTTCCTTCGGCAAGCGAGATGCCTGCTCATCATTTCCATCGTACTGAGGGATGACCCGGCCCTAACCCTGTCCACCCAACCACCACCGGTTATCGTCATGCAAGTATTTGTCAAGATATCGTTGGAGGAGAGTCTCAATATATGAAACAATGTTATTTCCCTCGCCGCCGCTGGCTTGTGATCATAAAAGATCAATTATTATATTACATTGCTTAAGATAACAGATAGCGGATACTGGGCTAGATTTTCCCTGTCTATATATTATTGTACGTTTTAGCCCCAGAATAGTTTTCCCCTTCAATGCGAATGCGCCATCCGTCCGAGGTACTACTGTTTTGTAAGCCTCAATGTTTACTGCTGGACCCGATTCAGTGACTCTAGCGCCCTTCCCGATCGGGATTATTTATTATATCTGTAAGCAAACCTGTCTTCATTCTCCGAAGAATCTAGAGCTCTCCCGCTGATTGATTGGCCCTTGTTTTTTTGTTAATATTCTCTCTGGCTAAGTGTAGAACGGAAAGACGAAGCGGATTTAAAACAGCTAAAGAAGGTACGGGGGGTGGCAAAGATATGAAGAATCTCGAAGAGGGCAAGGGCGAGCGAGACAGGGGATCGACTATGAGGGGTGTATAAGAGGCAACTAGATATAGTGCGGGGGGGGGGGGGGATTCGTTGCGGGACACGGGGAAGGAAGAAGGTAGAAGGGGTCGTGTATCCAGTCGTTTTTCTACGAGGCTACTCCACGTCTGTTGCTCAACCTCGAAACTTTTAGGCCCGACCCCAAGTACCCCAAGCTACCCCGACCCTACAGGTCAAATCTAGAGCAGGAACCATAGAAAGAGCGGGCAAAGAGGTGGCCAAAGAGCAGTGAGGAAAGGGTGGTAGGTTGTGGCAGCATGATAAGAGAGTAGAAGGCAGAGGAAGGGAGCAGGGCAGCAAGATAGACAGCAAGAGTGTAGAGGGGGGTAGTTAAGGATATCAACACCGAGCGCACCTTACAACGTAGTTAAACCTAAACTATTATTATTTGTACGAAAGCAAGAACGCCGTACGCCCTATAGATGGTATATAATGCATCACAAACAGAAATATTGTTACAAATTGAATAATAGTTTCCCGATAACCTACAAGTACTCTCTCACTCATTCTTGGTCTACTCGTGTTCAGCCTTCCTTAATTCTCTTCCTGGAGCCCCCTAACGAATCGTCCGGCAATCCGCTTCTCTTTGTCCCTGGTAATGATATATCGTTGTCGTCCTGACTTACTCTGCGGTGAGGATATTCAGTTGCCTGGCTCTCAAATGCACTGTTTTAAAAGGTAAGCTCAAGACCTATATGGAATGGAATATGAACGGCGGGGGACACTTTACTTCAAAGTCAATTTAGCACCCTCAGTAAAATATGGATGCTCCAGCGCTGCTTGTGCGGTCAGTCTTTGGGTTGGATCATAATTTAATAGGCCCGATAACAGTTGAAATCCTAATGCATTGGTAGCGCCGATGTTATGATACCACCCTTCAAGGACATTCGCGGATGGCTTGAAAACTTGCAACTGATTGTACTCGGGCTGTTGGGTAACACCAGGCCACCTCTCCTCTACAAAACTATTGTAAATTCTAGGCCTTGATAAGTTTGAGTGTGCAGGAGGTTAACTTACTGGTAGGTGTTCCAAGTATCTCAATAATCTTCTGCATCTGGTTTCTTTGAAACGGCACGGTACTTTTCTTTTCCATCTTTGCTTCTTCTCCCTTAAATATTGGCCTCAGAGCCAACAATTCAGCAAAAATGCAACCCACAGCCCAGAGGTCGATTGCAGCAGTATAATGTTTACTACCAAGCAGCAGCTCAGGGGCCCTGTACCATATGGTCACAACAACCTTATCTCCAGTATATAGACTCTGTAGTGGTTTCCAAAACAACCTCGCCAGACCCAGGTCTCCAATCTTGACCTCGCCTGCGGCAGTAACCATTATATTTGCTGGTTTAAGATCCCGATGCAAGACCCAGTTTTGGTGAAGATAGGAGACACCATTAAGTAGTTGCCAAAGAATAGATTTTACAGTCGCTTCCGGTATTAAGCGGCGTTCTGGGTGCGAGTGGAAATGTACTATTTGCTACGAATAATTAGCGATGTAGGCCATTATCTACTAGTTAACAGAATGCAGTACCAAAAGGTCGTGTTCGGCGTACTCAAAAACCATGTAAATGCACTTGTCTTCTAATATGATCTCGTGTAAATGAATGATGTTCTCGTGGCCCAATTCACTACATAGCTACAGCGCCGAGTCAGCCTTGAGCCACCCAAAGTATTGAGGAATATACCCACAGCCATTTCCCTACAAGCAGATTGAGATATCCCCGTGTACTGAATAATTTCGCCTTCTTTGTCCGGCTTGAACCTATTGTAGAAAGGAGCAAAACCAAATTAGAATACTAGCCGCGTTTACCTAGAATATAGCGGGGGAGGGAGAATAAGTCTTACTTTTTGATGGCGAACTCTTTTGTATTCCCCGGGAGCTTACTCCTTGCCTTGTAAACTCTACCATACGTACCGCTTGAGATAAACCCGATTATCTGGTAGCGGTCCAGGACCCGAACTTTACTTCTATAAGGGGGCATATCGTGTACTCGAAACGTCTCAAACAAAAAATACGGTGCTGGTCGAGGCGGAAGTGGTGGACGGGCCGGTAGTGGTGGTGAGTATGACAGTGAGTTTGCAGACCGGGTTTCCGCAGCGATCGTACTTGTCGACGTTGAGCTCCCTAGTTATCGCATGCGGCCAATCAGTTGAATCCTATTGGGAGGTGCCAAACTAAGTGTAGCGGTCTTTTTCGTCGCCAGGGACTCTGCGGACTAGATCGTGGGGTTGATAGCGATATGTACCTACTCCTTCTATGTTGTTCAAGGCAGCTCAAATCAGCCTTAATTCACCTCCGGGAAAATCGGTCACAGAGCCGCGGAAGACTTGTGTGGCTTGTTATGGGGGATCTGAGGTTCTGTGTAACATTGGCTGTTGAGCATTGCAGCCAGGTACATAAATGGAAGCCTTTCCACATATCGTCGCGTCGCCCAACTTCTAAACCACAGGTGAGCATCCAGCATAGAGTAGTAGAGGAGGCATAGTTAGTAGCATAGCTCACAACTTCTCATCCGCCGATTTCCTGCTCGAGAGAAAGGGACTCGAGGAGGAGTACGCGTATACACTCACAGGAATCTGTACCCTTTCAAGATCTACTCTATAGTACGCTTATATTTCGCCGCACAATACTCTCTCCATCTTATAAGAACACCCCCCTTCCCCCGCTTCTCCTCCTCTTTTTCATCTTACTACCCTTCACTTCTTTCAACATCACTGAGTATAACTATTATCGTGATTCCCAAGATGATTACACTTACTCTCTTGCACTCCATCGCTACGCTAGCCATAGGAACAACTTTATTCGGCTTTTGCATCGTAGGTCTACCCTAATATATGCGTTTCCTAATACTAAACTACTACTTGCTACCTTAGGCGGAACTCAACGCCCCGGAAAAGTCGATTCGTGAAGATTTAGGGTTAACTGATGCGCAGCTCGGTAAGAATCATGTCTATTTCTTAAGTTTTCATCATTCCTGCTATTTCCACTGCCAAATCTTCATTATTTCCGCCAGTTCCCTACTGTTATGGTTGTTGCAACTACCCCACAATCAAACTCGCTCTTTCATTATTATCATTATAACGTTTAACTTCCCTATGTTTCAAATCACCCTCGGCTTTGGGCGTTATACAACATGTTTATTATTGCATGTGTTATCCGGGTGATTGCCATTATCTCACCTATTATATCTCCTCCTTCTTATCTCCTGAATAGTTCCCCAAACGTCTACTGCCTTATCTTTACTACATATTCAATCAGTGGAAGTACAGTAACTAATATGCATGTGGCTAGGACTTTGCAATTCAATATTTGCCCTAGGAGGCCTACTAGGGGCCTTTGTTGGGTCGTCGGTCATTAATCTTCTGGGACCAAGAAAGTCGGTCCTAACCACTTCGGCTCTTTTTGCTATGGGAGGTCTAGCGAAAGGACTTGCGCAAAGTGTGATTCTTCTTGTTTTCGGTAGGGCAATTTCTGGTATCGCGGCGGGTATGGTCACAGTTATAGTGCCACTCTTCATCAATGACCTAGCTCCAGAGGGTACGAAAGGGAGGCTGTAAGTTTTTGCTTCATCAAATTATATTGACCCATTTTTCTAATCCCTTTTATAGTGGCGCCACAACCCAAATAACAATTAATATCGGGATTTTGGTCACGCAAATCTTGGGAGCCTTGTGTAGTGAGTCGCTCTTTAATTACTGTTATTGGTCCAACTAGTATTCTAACCGATGTAGACGAGTCTAAAAAGTGGAGACTTGTTATGATAGTAGGGGGCATACTCGGTGTCCTACAAGCAATAATGCTTGTAGGAGTTTCTGAGTCCCCCCAGGTTTTGTACCGAAATGGTGATAAAGAGGGCGCCCGTAAAGCGTTGATTGCCCTCCGAGGTACAGAAATAATCGACGAAGAATTCGAGAAGCTTGGAAGTAGTGATGGTGAAAACGGTATGATATATTCCTCTAACAACTTTGGCACCTTTGTCTAGAGCTGATCCATTCCTAGAAGAGAATTCCGGTAATGAGGATGAACCACTCATCATGAACAATAGAACCGTAGCGAAATCCGCAGGCCTAGTAGAATTTGTAACAAGCCCAGTTTATAGAAAGGAATTTGCGTTAGTTGCAACAATTATGATAGTTCAGCAGTTCACAGGTAAGCTATCTTTTTGATCTACCTCATTTATATCTATATACAACATAGTTCTAATAATTCCATAGGGGTGAATGCTGTCGTGATGTATGGGGTCTCTATTTTAGGTGGACTCATGCCAGAATGGGCAGGCAGTTTAAATGCTTCGATTTCTGCTATCAACCTCTTTATCACGATTGGTGCCTCCTTTTTATTTGACAAAATAAGTCATAAAACGTTACTGCTAGCTTCAATAACGGGAATGGCTACATTTTCGGCAGTTCTGGCAAAAGGAATCTATAGCGCACAGCCCTGGGTGTCTACAGTAGGCATTTTCCTCTTTGTGTCCTCGTTCTCGCTGGGACTTGGACCTTTGCCATGGATGGTGGCCAGTGCAAACGTTCCTGTACGCGCAGTTGCTTCAGCACAGTCCGTAGCACTAGTTGCGAATTGGGGCGGTACTGGGGTTGTAAGCTTTTTCGTCCCTGTGGTGGCGGCTCATTATGGAATGACAACGCTCTTTGTAGGGTTTTCATGCATGGGAATTCTATCTTTTGTGTGGGGACTGAAATATATCCCCAAGTAGGTTCTGAGTGGGTTGTTGGTGTTTTCACCTGTTTTCCGACCTTTTTATCCGTTCCTCCCCTCATGTAACTTGCAATGGTGCACATCGCTCCCACTGTTGTAGATGCTTCCTTTTGTCTATGTCATACGTACCCATACCCGCACTACCTACCCCTAATCCGCTTCCCCCCTTCCCCGTCCCTGCCATGCCCGAATCCCTTTGCATGATTTTTTCCTTATCTTTCTTCCGCTCTCTCCTCATTTGCTCGCATATTTTCTTTTGCTCATCAATTTTCTACTACCATGGCGGATAAAATATATTATGGTCTTTACTACATACATATGGCCTAGTCCTCAGTCAAGAATGACTAGTCATATTATTGTCAGTGTTACATACGTTTTTGTTTCTACTGGACATGGAGATCAAGATGTAGTCACATCTAGCTCTATATATAAATCCGATACATCAACCATATTCAAAAATAAGTTGGCGTTGATCAGTCGAGTACAAGCCAAGTCCTAAATCTCGAATACGAGACAAACAATCAATGAGTATAGCCAGCCAGACATCTATTAAAGTACATGTAGTTACAATGATACATGCGAGACGTTTACATGTGATGTGTAATGCACATAGGTAGGGTGACGATAGGTAATAGAATATAAATACATAAATCGAAAATAGTAAGCCCCAAGGATTCAATTTATGCGATCATGAGAAGGATACATGTATGGCTGTCAATATGCTGAAACCGTGAATAGACTTAAACATGAACGATCACTCGAAGCCAGGCTTCACTAGCCTATAGAAACTGATTGATTGATACTTCATACATGCGTGTAGAAATAAATCCGTCTACTTATTAGGAATGTGTATGCATCTTTTTGTATGTGTTTATTTGATACATTACGTATATACATGACTTTCTAAAGCCTCTAAATCTAAATCCTTCTAAAACTTTACCCAGCCGGCCCCCTATACATGTATCCACACTCTGTACTACAGCACATGACAACATATTAACTACAATACCGGAAAAGGGGGTAAATCGCTTACTGTAGTAAAAAGTTATCCTTGAGAATACTGTGTTAAACCTGCACTTCATAAAATCTTTTATTTGTAGCAACAATTATTCTTGTGAATACGTGTTTCATATGGCACCGTATCACTGCGGTATTGTATTCTGTTATCGTGAATGCGGATTCTCTTGACAATACCGATTCTTTGGAATACGTGTCCATAGAAATTATTTCTTTCTTTGATTACTGATTTCATATAATACCGCTTGTAATTGGTATCCCTTTGGTCTGTAATATAATAAAATAATGTTCCGGTCTTCTGCAGAATCTTAACGCATATGTCGTGGCCCCGATGTTTAGAACGATCGTATTTTCATCCATTAATATTGTATCGATAATTTTCAAGTTATCGATCTGCTATTATTTATCTGCATATTTCTTGGGGTGTTTATCGTCGTGTAATCATCGTCAACGCTCTATGTTATCGATCTTTATGTCGTTCTTATATGAACAGCTTTTGATTTGTCGATTATCATATGCTTGTATCAACCAACCGTATCTTAATATAAGCATATTATATTTATGTCAATCTTAGTATTTGTCGATTACCGTATGGGCAGCTTTTGACATTGTTGGTACGCGTTAATCTTGTATCAACGTTTTCGTGTTGTCGATCTGATTATTATTACATCTAAATCTTTCTTTCTTGTCGATGCGGTATTATTATTCTGTCTAAATACCGTTATATCTGATGTCATCTTTAAAGCTCTTATGCAATATCGATTATCGTATTAAAGCGACAATTTCGTCATTCTGATAAGATCCATGTATTAAAGCGAAAGAAACTTGTATAGCAAATCTGATCTTATCGCGTATTTTAAAAAGCCAATAATCGAATGAATCATAAACTGCGATTGTATAACATGAATGTCAATACCGTTTCTTGGCTAATTTATGGTAGGATTCTGTACTTGTCATCTTACATTTACATTTAGGTGTTCTTTTATAAATTAATTCTTTCGCCGAATCTGGGTCGATGGGAATCTTATTATTCATTTCGTTGGTCTTGCGTAACATTCTTACATTCTTTTGTGGTATCTTGCGTCTTCAAATGGCGTAAATGTTTACGTCTGATAAAGAAGATCATCTATCGATCCTCCTTTTTCGGCCTTGCGAGGAGGTTTATTGGTCGTAGAAGCCGTCGTCTCTTGTTATATGGCGTGAAATTTCTCAGCTTATGTCGATCTAATCCTTTCTTTGGCCTCTTTCCGAGAGGTTTCGGTTGGGTTGTGGCGCGCCTGATGTGTATATCTGCTTTGTATTAGTATACCTCGGTTGTCTATTGATATATCTGTATGTATCGCATTTCTTTTGGGTATCTGTAGCGTAAGGGAATATCTGAAATAGCGTTTTATCTGGCTTTTCATCTTTGGGATTTAAATGTCATTTCTCCGGTCAATTCTGGCGGTAGTGGTCGTTAAACGTGAAAGCAGCGCCGAAAGTAAACTTCTGTGTGTATGCGTCTCTTAATGCATTGTCTGGTAGACCGGCGTATCCAGCGTTATTAGTCTCGATATCGAATTGTAAAGCTTCAACCTGTTTTGTAAACTGATAATCTGGGTTCTTTCTCGAATTCAGGAATTTTATCGTATTTCTTGGCGTATCGTCGGATGTTCTTTCGGCATCTTTCTTTCTTCAACCGGATCAATGCGGAATTATTTCGCAACGTGTATAAGCGAAGTTTAGGCGTGTGATAGATATCAGCTAATCACGCCGTCGCCGAATTCACTCTCATCCTTACCGTGTCGTGTCGTCGGCCTTTCGGCTTAGAAACGTCTCGTTCTTCTTCGCCGAAACTTAAATTCGTTATACAGTATGGTACATATTAAACGTCTCTCTCAATCAGGAAGGCGCTTTTTTTATGTTGGTTAGATAAAAAAAGCGTATAGCGAGTCGGCGAGATGTCATCTGCGTCACGTTATCTGCATTTCATCGTCTCCTTCTACTGCATCTGTATCGTCGGGATTTTAGTCTCTTATTTCTTCTACGTCATATACTTATTTCCTTGTGTAGGAAATTTCTTGTCTTAAATTCTTTGGGCGTGTTGTTGGTTCGAGGAACGTGTTAGTCATGCGATTTGTGAATCGGGGATGAATTATCTTTGTCTTTGTGACTGTTGGGTGTGGACCCATAAACTGGGATCTTGAGTAGATTAAAATTTCTTGGTATCTTGTTGTGATTAATGAAATTTGGTGTTATTGGCCGATGGTTTCTTTGTGAGATTCGTTAGAATCGTGAAGAGTGTCGTCGGATTAATGGCGAGGTGAAGGCCGACAGATGTTCTATTTCTATGGGTCATAGGGTTGTGGGTGCATTTCTGTTAAGTGGTGTTGCGGCGTTCGAGTCTCCATGGTCGATCTTGTCTTGACGATAGAAACAAATTGAGGGTTGTCGGTTGCAGTTGTTGTTGGAATTTGTAGAAATTTCAGGGTGTATATCGATGTGAAATGGCGATATGATGAAAATCGGCGAAAAGCGTGATTTCAGTATCTTTGTGATTTCTTGCGTAAAAGGTGGTATCAGGTGATAGGTCGATTTACATGCGTTGTGGTGGTATTGACGTTGAAATTTCTGCTGCATCGTGGAGTCATCCGGATTATTACTTGTAAAACTTGGGCAATAATGGCGTTAGGAAGCACCCTCTTGAATTGACATCAGGCGTTCACAAAGTGAATCATGCTGTCACTAAAGTATAATTTTTTTTTTTTTTGAAATTTCTGCGCCCTCAGTCTACGTGTGTTTTCTCTTCCTGTCACGTATAAAAAAAAAAATTTCGGCGGAGGTTCAGAATTATAAGCGAAAAAAAAAAATCTCGCGAAACGTTTGAACGATGGGTAAAGTAAAGCTGTGGTTGTGAATGTTATTTAGATTTTCTAAAGTGAAGTGAAGACACAAGCTGTTTATAAGTCCTCCATTACAGTCCTGTACCCCGACTGTATATACCATTAAATGATTTCCAGCCACCGTTAATGCGATAGCGATAGCACGTCGTAGGATAGGCTACGAGACGAGCGATTAAACGAAAGAATTTGGCGCTTCTTCAAACAGGAAAGAATTTACGTTTTATGGTGATCACTACTTGTCCACTTGAAGTTTCCGTAACTTCAGTTGGACTCATCTCGCGTTGTCGTTGTGGCGATTAATGTATGTAAGCTTGTGGTCATCATGTAGGTATTAAATTTCGAATCACCGATGTCTTGATTACAATCGGTATATCTTTCAATTCCGTTCAAACAGCGCTTATTGACGAAATCTTCGCGAGCGATGTCGGCGTGGGATTGACATCTTCTTGAGTGTTGATGATTTTTAGATGTTGAGATACGGGTATCTTTATAATTGTTGGATTTGTCAAGATAAAGTTGTGGGATGTGACATGGAGTGGATGGGAGTAATGGATTAGAGTTTTGTGCGAGTGAGATTACATGCGTAGTCTTTCATACTCTGGCATGCTCATGGCATAGCCGCGTTATTCGACGGTCGACGCGTCTACTCAACGCGATCTAAGCCATAATGCGGCGAAGAGGACGTTGGAGCGAGTCTGCGCCGATTGACGACAGCGCAAGTAGGTGAAATCTGAGTTATATATATATTCGCTTTATTAGCGTATCTGAAACTTAGCGAATGAGCAATCATCGATGATGGGGCAAATGGCGTATGGATATGGGAAGACGTGGTTAGAAGAAGAGTCGATAGTTCTGATAGAGAGCGATGTCGATCAGAAAAAGATCGATGGCCTGTCATTCTGCTTTCAGAATTGAGCGTCAATCTTGGGGTCAATTCTGATGTTAGAAAAGATAATAGAGGAAGAGGAGGAGCAAGCGATACAGATGATAAAGATCGTCTGTAGATGATAGATGAGCAAAATCTGAACCATTCTGAGCACTGTCCGTCTGGTAAACCGATGAAATAATCGCGGATGGATGAAGCGATGGCGACCATAGGTGACGACTTCCACGTGGGCTCTCATCTTTGTTACAACTTCTTGCCGACCTATCTGAAACACAATCTGAGCGCGATAGAAGTCTTGGTCTGCATTCTGATAGAATCGTCAAGTAATCTCAAAATCGATAAAACCTGCGAAAATGTGAAGTCATTTCCTCTCGCATCAAAGCCTTACTGTCGATATAAATCTGGAGGCAACACCCCCTAAGACAGACACCCCCGGACTAGTATATTATTTCGATATCTCAGAATACTGCCGCATTTGGCTCAGTAATCCGAACCCGAAGATGTCATTATACCAAGGGTTTGGACAATTGGTCGACAACTCATGTGAGTTATGGCATGGGGAGGCTTGGATGGAGAGTGTGCGGTCCACATCGGGGATGTTTGCGAGAGTCTCGGGAGAGCCTCTTCTACCATCAGACTGTGTGCACTACATTGACAATTCTGGCATGGAGGTTATTGGTAGAATAAAGGGATAAACTTTGGACCGTGTGGCATAATACTAACAATCGCCATTTCCAGTCAGAGGGTGTTAATGCCATCATCGCCATTTAATCTGGCGTGAAGCAAATCATCACGAATAGAGGAGATATTAGCGGCGCGAGAAGTCATGTGAGGTTTATCGCTATATGAATCTGTTCTGGAGCATGTCTTTATTTGAGCTCCGCGAAGTTATTAGATTCGTCAATCGAGATCGTCTTGGGTATATTTACTGATTCTGGTCGGAAGGCCTCTGAAAACAGTCTCTTCTTCTGCGGTCTGGCGTTACGTGTCGAAAATAATTTATCTCACTTCCCGGCGAGAATCCCGTCTTGCGTCCGATAAGATCGATTGGCGTCACTATCTGTAAAGCGTAGAGTGGCGGCGAAGCAGATTATATATCGGCGAGAGGTTGTCTTTCGATATCAGCAGGCGGACTCAATGCGGTGCGTCTGCGTCTCTATCTGTGTTTTGGATGGGTTTGGCGCATATAGGAATCATCTGGCTCGATGAAGGCGTATGCGTTCTGTGGTATGTTTGACGATGAATGACGGGCGAAAACCGGCGTGTATGTGTTGATGATAGTAGCTGATGCCAAAGAAACGTGGCGGCCTGCGCAAGCGTGATGGTATCTCGATAGGCGTGAGGCGGGTTCTAGTTTTGGAAGTGGAAGCGATGTATTCGTCATGCCTTTCACTTCTTCTTAGCGACATGTGACAGAAATAAATTCGGGGAATAAAACCATATGAGAATTTGGGTGCGATCGTGTTTTGTAAGCGATAAACAAAGAGAGCGGCTTTATTTAAACCATCCATTTCTAGAGTTGATTCAGGCACTGTCGGCGGATTTATAAAGTCTATCTCATTTGCGTCTGAAAAATTTAAAAGCGATCTTGCTCCGGCGGTATGAAATTTGTGGAAAGGATTCGCGCCGTATTAACAGATGAAACCTTGCGTATTCTAGCAGGAAGGTCCATATTCGCGAATCTTCTGCGATAATGAGCCGCGGAGAGTTGTCCGACGGCCCGTTCCGCATGAGCTCCGGTTATGCAAATCTTCTTCTGAAGCGTTGATTGACGGGTTCTTATCTCTCTGCGGAATCTGGCGTATCGTGATGCATGGAACTCGGTATTGAGCGTCACTTCTGGGTGAAGCGGCAGAGAATCCAGTGAATCGCGAGGGTCGTAGGTCTTCAGTGACGTGGGAAGATGGCATTATGAAGCCGTTCGTTCTGTCGTGTTACCATCCGTCATCTAAATCGTTATTGAAAGCAGGCGTCGAGGCGAATAAGGGCGGCGTTTGGGGATAGGAGGCAAAATATCAGGTCTCTGTATCTTGATAGCAAAGGTCGCGCATCTAACTGAAAAAAGCGCGAATCTTCGCGTCGGTGATCTTCGAGATGAGGGGCGATCTTTGCGTCGTTTTTGGGTCGACCATCGATCTGAAGGGTGGATCTGAGAAATATCTTGGCGTCTTTAATATTCGCGTCGGCCTTCGTTATGAAAAAACGTGGAGAATTTTGCTCTGGCGTTCAGCCTTGGCGGCAATGCTTAGGAAAGCGAAGCAAGATTTTCAAGATCGTCTTTCATACAAATTAAAAGCGATCTACTGATTCTTCGAGGTTATCAATATTTCTACGGCGTCTGACGCGTTAGAAACCGCATTTCATCAGCGATTTTGAAGCAATTGCATCGTCGTCGACAATTCGCGTATTGAAGCGATTTATAGGAGTTGAAGAAGGCAAGCCGGCGATGAGTTTTGAAGCGGCGTATATGTCGATATTAGGTCGTCATTATTGCGTTCAATAACCGAGTAACGTTGCTTTAAAATCTATATCGCGATCTTGAGACGAGAGAATATGATCGGAAAGAAATGACAGACGGATATGGTGTCGAATATGATACCCCAGTGACTCTGTCAAACCGTATCAAATTCAAAATCAAATATTGAAGTCTAGCAGGCGGCGTCGGCCGATGAAGTTATTGTCGGTCAGCGAAGCGATTAATTGAAGCGGATGGGAATCGAAGATTAGAATTCGTTCTTAAAGGCGTGTATCCGACATTTAGTTGGAGACAGCGAGATGTTCGAAAAGTGGAAGCGCGTTATCGATATTCGCGTTAAGCGCGTTGGTTAGTGTGATGTTTGTAGGCTCGTGTTTTTGTCACGAGATATAAAAGAAAAGCGAATTGCACTTCTGAAGTATCATCTGCCCATTTCTGGGAGAATTAGTAGGGATCTGAAGGGTTATTCTCTGATATTCATTTCATACAGAAAAATAGCGCGAAGAATGACGAGTCGTGGTATATCGTAATCCTTTTGTCGCCATTTTACATGAATACGTGTACGTGTATTATCGTATCTTATATTCTATATGCATTCTGCTATTCTGAATAATGCGCGTCGGCGTTTATCTGTATAGAATAAACTCTTCATACTGATGTGTAAATACTGGCGTATTGCAATCTTATCGCTAATACAATCTGCTGTCTATACGCTCTAATCTACGTCGATACGGTTAGAACAGCGAAAAGCATTAAAGCAATCTGAAACAAGCGAAACGCGGGATCCTCTTTATTCAATGCAATGTCGCGATTTTAGCGTTATGATATCTGTCTATCTGTGAAAGCGGGGAAAGCGCGATATAAAAAGCGATTCTTTACAACCAATTCGAACTTCATCGCCATACCATCGCGTCAAACCATCAACTCGGCGTTGCGATCTATCGATCGTGTAGGTCTGATACATTTAAGATATTAGCTCTAACTAAGCGGAATATCGTATAGAACTAGATGATGAATCTGGACCTAAATGGATCTGATCGTCTGGATGATCTGCGATGTAAGTTACAAACTCAGGCGTTAATGATCTGCTAACGTAGAGGCAGGCTTCTGGCGTGAAACAAAAAAAAAGCGCAACTGCGCTACATGTATGTATAGCGCATCCATACTAAGCGCGGACTAACGGATCTTGAATCTGTCACGTATGAACACTAACGTCAGCAAGATTCAAAGCTCTCCAGGAGCTGGGTCTCGGAGGCCGTTCTTAAAACAATTACCCTCCGTCTCTCCTAATAGCCATTATTTGTTGCCTCCGGCTCCTGTAAACGGCCTTCTAGAAAGCCTCACTGGCCTATTCTGCTCCTTCCTCTCCTGACCATTGCTAATTGTATGTGGCCTCCTGGCCTTCTAGAGGAAATGAGCCTTCTAGAGAGGCTCACTGAGCCTTCTATTCTGCTCCTTCTCTCACGATCGCCATTGTGTTTACCGCGCCCAGGAGAACTGCAGGCGCCAGGAGAACTTCACGAAAGGCCTTAGAGCTTTGATTAGTAAGTTTGAGAGGCCATAACAACCTATTTTAGCATAAAAACATATCTGTTCTTGATGGCTATCCGCCGAAGCTTCTGGCCTCTCTTGGCCTTTATAAGGGGTTACTGGAGCCTCATGGTCACGTCTGAATCGTATTGTTTAGTTTACTATCGTATTAATTTTATTCTAAATCGTTCTATCTTGAAATTTGAAGTCGCTCGGCGCTTTATGAAGGCTCTTGTCGCTTTAAAGACGAAAACGTTGTCATATATCGAAGCTAATTCGCGTTCTCAAATCTATCGCCGTGTTCGCGGTTATTGGCTGTCATTTCGAACAAATGGTAATTCAAAATTCTTGATATTAAGCTACTGCTTGCGAGGCGCCATATTTCTGAAGACCGTGTGAGCCGTCTGGAAGACACTATCGGCAGTGAAACTGAAACCAATGATATGTTTTCGTCGATATCTTTGTCGCGATATCTTGAATATTCTTCGTCTGTGCGGTAAACGTCGCGAAAGAAATTTCAGTTGTGGCCTTAATCCATCTTGCGTCGTTTAGTCGATATTTTCCTAAATAATCTCTCCGTCTGTATATATTGTCTTAAATGGCTGTCGAACTACGAAAAAATTGATACTGGCATGGTAACCTTAATGAGGCTCAGGAAAATTTCGATAAGCGCATTCTCATTTCGGTACCTAGTATTCGGCGCCTTCTTCTTTAGTGTTAACTTATTGATTTTAATCGTATCGGCGATATCGAGATAATATGTGGGGTCGCGTCGAAGTCGGACATCCTGGAGTTCGGATGTTTATCGTCGTCTAGGAATCTTTTCGTTTGTCGCTGTGGGTCCCGTTTTTGAATACTTAACATCGTCTACCGATGGGCAGGAGAACTAGATTTAAGACCGTATCTCTATAGTCTGGCCTTGAGTGGTAACCGCAGAATCTGAACTGTTCGTCGGCCTTATTGGAGGCTGCGTATAATCTTAATTTATTCTTTTATAATTGCTTCATTCGTCGGTTAACGTTGGAATATTCTCGAATCATTCTACATGCGGAAGTGTGAAAGAAGATGCATTTTAATGAAGTTGAAATGAAGCGCCATGAATTTCACTCAAAATTTCCGTAAAACTCTGTCAATCTTCGGCGCTTTGCTGTTCGATCCTTTCTCTAAGCACTTTAAATCTTGAGATCTGGCGAAGATAGTCTAGTGTTTCTTTTGTATCGTAGTGTCTTGTGCTTAGTCAAGTGGAAATCGATTAGTAATGAAACCTCGCCGAGGATCTCAAGTCATTTCTGAAACTTTTGGGGGTTCAAAGCCACTGAAAGGCTAGAACTATCCGCCGAGATGAGCGTTCTTTACCTTGCCGTTGAGTAGTTCTTAGATAAGCGCTTATTTGGTACAGCGCAGGTAAGGGCAATGAATGGCCGTCAAAGTCTCTGGCCGATTGTGTTTTTCAAAAGCGATTGAATCCATTCATCGTATGTTTGATAAGTAGAGATAAATATTATGCATATCCGGCTTGTGAAGATCATCTGCTGGCGCTTGTGGCCATAGCGTTGTCTGAGTTTTGAAGGATTTCGGCCAGGTATTCAGCAGTCTTTATGTCGGCGTATCCTCGCCTCTTATTTCTGAATTTCGATATGCTCTACCCTGAATCGATGCGGGTTTTCTTGAAAATTTCGAAATCAATCAGCTGGCAGCGCGATTGTTGAGGTTTAGCGGCGTCTGGTTGATCCAATCATCTGCGTAGTATCGGATAACGTAAGTAGCATAGTAGCGTATTATAAAATTTCCTTTCATGAGCGCGAAGGCGCCGAGAACCTCGAAGGGCACTGGTGAAGGACCATCTGGGCTCTCACGGCGTTCGTTCGTCTGTATTTCCGGCCTTTGGTGGCAGTAGATAAGTAGGAGTATGATCGCGTAATTAGAGGGTTTATTTGTGTCAGGGTGATATTATACGTCGTTAGGTATCTTGGCCGTTTAGAGGTGTGTTCCGTCGATCTTGCATATTCTTGGCGGTTGATCATACGGAAGGGTATTCTATAACGTTGTGAGGGTTAAGCGGAGGCTCACGGCGCTTAAGTAAGTGTTCTTGAACCTGCATCTCATGCGTCTGTAGTGTCATCTCATCATCCATTTCACGTTCGTTGTATTCATAATAGGTGAATCTGTAGGAATTCTCTAAATCTGCGTTGTCAGGAAAAGCCTTATATTCATAGGGTCACTGTAGTAGTAAGGAATTTTCTCTTGGTTTCAGCACTCTGAGTGTATCAATTTCTCTTTTCCTACTTGCACGTAAACATCTGTCGTCGAGGCGTCTTAACCTCTGGAAGTCTTTGTAGGAGCGCTTGTAGAGGCGTCTGATCTTGGAAGAAATCGTCTATTGTGCGAGATCGTTCGATTAGCAAAGCGCGATAGCAAATTCTCTGATTTGAAAAGGCTCTTATGGGTTGATCAAAGAACTTTCGGCGCCATCGTATCCTGTATTGCGGTGAAAAGAAATTTCCTGCTTACGTATATGGTAGTTCTTTAGATTGAGCAGCGTGGATCCCAAAGTATGATCGTCATTCGATTCGATGTCGGATTGACTTTTAAATGTCTGGTATGTTCGAATGTCGCCTCGTAGAGGCCTCACTGGCGCCGGAAAACTCATGGCCTCAGCAGAGTCGCTGTCGTCTGCGATGGTCGCGATGGAGTGGACTTTTGAAGATGTCGTCGAAACTCTAAGCGTTAAGCGTATTTCCGTATGCAAAATGGACGTCGTGATCTCATTCTTGATAGTCGATATTGGTGGAGGCCGGAGGCTCTGGAGGCTTTGGAGACTCTGGAGGCTTTGGAACTCTGGGCGCAGAAACCTACTCTGAGGCAGGAGGCTTGGGAGGTTGGCTCTAAATGGTACGTCTTGTAGATAGATCGTATCTTTATCGCTAACGTTTGATCGCAATATTTGAGTGACGTCGTATGATTCAATATGATGTTCAATTATTCTTCCGATATATGGCGTAGTGAAGTTTGATCGAAGATCTGCGTTCTCTGATACTCTCTTATCACTATCATCCAGGATCGTCTGTTGGCTCAACTTCTTCTATCTCCAAGTCTCTGGAAGCCTCAAGAGTTTATAATCTGCGATATAAGATGGTATCTTATCATACTCTATTCTTTATATTCAAGCAATTGGCGTATATCTGAGGAGAACTTTTTCTTTCTATAAGTCGGCGTCAAACCGCACTTTTCACCCGACAACAAACAAGGCCAAAAACCGCGTATCACTCGTAGTGATAAAAGCGTCCAAAACAGGAGGTCGGACCATTAATCAAGACGATCGTTGATAGTGAGGAAATTTCGGACTCAGAGTTCAGCTCTAGCAGTAGTGTTGCATCCTCATGTAGAGATCGAGTCAGAGGAAGAATCTTGAACATCAGAAGGAAAAGTCGAAAGCGTCGAGGCCTCCAGCGTTCTCGCGCTTCAGGATCCAAGAACTCGAGAACTATCGGTGGCCTGGCCTACCCTAAGACTCGACGTTCCTCTACAGGTTAGGCCGCTTAAGTCGAAGCGGGTCAAAAAATAGGAGGCCTGAAATGGCGATACAAACAATACATAAATCGTTCTTAGACCATCGACTGCGGAGAATCTTGACTTAGATAAAGATGGTATCTATAAAGAATTTCTCTGTGAAGATGGATGAGATAATGAGGGCGGGGTGGGTGAATAAATCCATTTCGAGGCGATTCTTCGTTCAATCGTTTGTCTTGAATATCTTGTGGATCATGAGCGCCATGAATTTGAAGCCCAAGTGGTTAGAAAAAAGGCTTCAGAGGACTCTATAAAGATCCAGCAACTAGCCATCTCATTGTAGATCTATCGCAGAAGAGGAAAAGGATAGACAAGCGACGTGAAGAACTTTGGAAAGTCACGGTGGATAACGAGAGATATTACTGAAGATGGTCTTTCGAAGTCGCAGGAGAATTTAGGAATACCTTGGGCCATAATAGCAAATGCGTGTTATTGGCCAGAGAACTACTCTTGTCAGCGATCGTCTTGTCATCTGGTATGGGATTGCGTCATTTCTGTAATTCTGGCGTTCAGTGATGTCATGTATGATTTAGCCGCTGAAGCGAAAGTCCTCCGACGCTCAGGGGGCCCTAATAAAGGCTGTTCGAGCCCGCAATGTCGGGTCGGCGAAAGGCGAACTATCACGGAATCCGGAATATGTCTTGCGTCGGAGCGATCAGAAAGCTGGAAGGTTGGCTCCAGACGCAAACCAAAACCCTTAAGGCTTTGTCTTGATTAGCATGGCGCCTTGACAATCGTGGTGAAGCCTCTTAAGGCAGCCAGCAGGAGGATGGGATTACTGAGGGCGATATTAATGATATAGAGAACTTTTGGATTAGGAAGCTTGAAGGTCTGAATATCACTATCCATGAACTTATCGGGGTGGGCGTTATAGAATCTTTCTTCGAATAAGCGTTTATATGAATCTTATTATTCTGAGAGAAACCACCTGTAGGTCTGAGAGGATAAAACCAAGCGGCGGTGATAAGAACAAACCTCTGTAAGCAGTTTAGAAGGCGAGGAGCCTTCATTTGAGAATTGGAGTTTTGTTTTGCAGTTCTTAATTTTCTGGGTTCTGCTCTTTAGGTTTAGCAATAATTATATGATTTATCTTTTGTCTCCTGTGATCCTGCCAATCTCTGTCTTTCTCACGAAATTCATCGCCCTCACGATATCTCAGAGACTCTTGATGATTAAGCGAAACCTCCCAGCTCTCCTGTAATCCTCTCATCTCCTGTCTTTCTCACTGAGGGCCTCCTGATATCTCCGGAGACTAGTGATGACGAAAGCATGAAATCTCCCTCTTAATCTCTCTCTCGCAATTCATGCAAGCCTCACGATATCTCCGGAGACTAGTGATGATTAATGAAACCTCATTTCTCGCATGTCCTGTCAATCTCCGACTTCTGATTAAGCGAAACCTCATTTCTCCGGGAGGCTCCCGGATGAACTAGCGCAATTAGTCTCTACTCTCTCTGGTCGAGTGATGTCGTGGATCACGATGTTCTTTATGTAGTGAGGTTTGATCGTAGATAAAGCGCTTCGCTAGTTTATGTCTTCAAAAACCACTTTCAAACCTCATTCAAACATCCAAGACCATTTGTTATCTCGGAGTCTCCCTCAGGAAAACTCAAAGTCTCAGGTCTCGGGGACTCGGGAACTGTTGGGGCTCCGTCAGTTGAGTTCTTGATGAGCATCTGATTCTTGAATTCGAGGCGCTTTCAACGATCTTGAATTATCTGATATTTAAGATGGTCGATATCATTTCTAATTTATATTCGCTTGACAACGTCTTTCGTCGCCAATCTTAGCCTCACGACCTCCTTGTCAATGAAACGTTTATCTCGAGTCTCACGGCCTGGAACAAAAATTCAGTGTCGAGGAGACTCTCGGAGACGCAGGAGACTGTTAGAGACTCAGTCGAAGTTGAGTTCTTGATGAAAAAAGGCATAATAGGAAAAACATGTCATGCTGGAGACCAGAATTTCTTCGTCTGAAGTCTTGCTGACAATGCGTACTAGAAGAATCACTGATTATTTGGAAAGATCTTTATCTATAAAATTTCTCCGTATGACGCTAGCGGACGAGATAGTAGAATAGAATTGGAGTTAATAAAATCGCTTTCGGGCGAACAATTATTCAACAATCGTGTCGATTTTGCATGGACCAGCGAGGGCCATATTAAAAAAGCGTAATCGTGAAACTGATTTCTATAAAGATCCAAAACAGCCTCCTCCAGCCTCGTTATCGATCTATCAGGAAGAAACAAGAATGAGCGGCGGTGCAGAACTTTGAAGCGCCGAATGATGAAGTTAAAATCTGTAGCACTTTCAAGAACCTCCTCTTGTATGTAAGCAACTGAACCAGCCGGAGTTCTGGCGGGCACTGGGAATACCTGCTGGGCAGCCACTATATCATATTATGAAAGGGTTACTGAGCGTCTAGCGATATATCATGCTATGATTGATGCGGTAGGATCGGCTTATCACGCTATTAACATCCTTGAGGGTTGTCTGTCTGGAATTTAGAAAAACTGTCATGGCGTATGGCTCAGGCATGGCGTATACTGGCGTTATCAATTCGGCCCGTGCCCTATCACGAAATCCGGAATATGTGCAGATCGGAGATTCTGAAGAATGGGCCATACTAAAACCACAGAAAGAAACCCTACGCTCATGGCTTTCACAGCTTTCTAAGAATCGCACGCTTACCCAATGCTTCAAACACCTTCACTAGAAGCGATATCAAGACCTTACTAGAGCGACATCGATGGAATAGAAATACGTTGATGAGAACGCTAACGCTAGGACAAGGCCGATCAAACAGGCTTGAATATCTCCACGCCTCAGATCGATGGCGGCATGATGCTTCTGCGCATAAGGCATTTAGCCCGAGAGACGCTACGATAAGGCGCCGATGAAAGATTATAGGCGCTTACCCAAACCAGATACCCTCGAAATTTCATTACTACGACGCGAACGATTCGACCCGCGCCGAGAATCACCTGAAAGACACCAACGGCTGAAGGCGGAGATGCTAACGACTTTCCGGCGACTCTATGACTCCAGCCTGAGTTTGTAGTCGGCGCATTGATTGAGCTAGGCGCTGACAGGTGGCTGACAGATTTTGTTCACCGATGTTTATTGACGCCGACTGCGCTTGTTTTTGTTTTTCGAGACGCAGTTTGCAATTTTGCCTAACGTATTGCTCTATTCAAGATCGCTATCTTATTTAAAGTATTATAGAATTGATTTTGTCTTAAGAAGTTCGTCCGGGCGCTTTCGCCAAAAACATCTAATTGCTTGGTAAAAGAAAGCGAGCATTACGAATCGAACCATATATACTGGAGGTAGAAATTTTCACGGGCGCTTCCAAATTTACAAACCACCATCACGGTCAAGAGAAAGAAAATCAACAAATGTCATATTGAAGGATGACGACATTTACACGCAGTTCTCGATCTCCTCCTCCATTAATAAACGCCTGCAAGAATGAAATAAGTTTTCGAAGGTCATGAAGAGTAGAATTCGGTACTTACGTAACCAGACATCGACCCCGACATTACGCCTAACCCTCTAGAAGCGCTTCCTGACGCAAGAATATTTGTGAAACTGAAATATGCAGTGCCCACCAAAAAGTTCGGAGCTGATTTTGACGATCATCCAGAGGAGGAAGATTACGCTCAAATCCATGAGTGATGACCATGGCGACGAGGAGAGATGAGAACGCACCACCGCCTCAAACAGATGCTTTATCGTAATCTGAAAGATATCCTCATTCCCCACCATCCCCACCACAACCACCACAACCACCACCACCATCACGATCGCCACGACCACCATTAAACCGTCGCGAAATTTGAAAACACTGCGAGCTCGCCTCCGCCATGCCTTGCAGCCACTGAAGCGAGACCTAATGACGGCGTAAGAATTGCTTTTCTTCTTTCATAAAGAATACGATGCAGATGCGATATTTAAATCCTCGCCTCACCAAACCGCCGATATAACGGAGCACGGAACCGGCTACGTCAATTCCACGGCGCAGGAACTCCACGGAAGGCCGAGCAATTCCGAAAGCGCTTATCGCTTCCACAAGCTTCATTTCGCCGACCAAAGAAAGACTCATGACAAGAAATGATCATGGTAATCCAGACAACCCCTTCAAATTCACAACCCTTTCATACGCTTTTTCCACAAAGAATATCAGAGGTTTCTATTCCATATAACGCCAACGAAGATGAACGCTAACGCCAAGAAGATGGAAAGACCAGAAATGACTCCATTAACGAAAACGCAGCAGGCGCCGTTCGTGAATCAAGTATGCGATACCTTTCTCGACGTTATACATCGCCGGCGGTTTACCAAGTTCGATTCTCTTAAGATAACGTCCGCCGGTTTTGGAGCTGGCAAGAACGACCATTTTAATACGTTTCACTAACGACTAAGTTACCAGAGCGACGCGAAGGTTTCGCTACTTTCGGAGGCGCTTAAATTTTCGCTAACTGCTTCCATTAGGTTCAAATCAATTGTTAGATCGCACCTTGCTTTTTACAGCGATCAGACACAAAAGATTCAGACATTGAAATGGAGAGAAAACGCCAGAGAAGAAGCGGTAAGCATGCCATTCTTTCTCCAGAACGACCGCTTTATGTCGATCCCGATAATTATATCAGAAGAGCCTTTCCACCGTTTCTACGAAATTTTGAAGCGCTACCGACAAATTACCAGACAGCCGCTTCACTTTTACCGAATCGTAGAAGAATATTTCTAAAATATTACAGCGATAAACGCGCGCCAGGATCCTGGTTTCATTGATAATATATCTCAAGGCGATTATTGGCTTTTGCATCGCAATCCTGCTTATCTTACGATCCCTGAAAATGCGATATACGCCGGTTGAACTTCAATCCGTGATCAGAATCCTGGATATCATGAAGAAGCGCGACCAAGTTCTCTAAAAGCGCTCCTTCGACGATACCTCCAAATACCTATAATGGTGACGACAAGACACGGAAGAGAAGAAAGCGAGAACCGGTGAAGACACCTAAGTAATACGAGAATCAATTCATGGTATGAAATAAAAGTCTCAAAGAAATTTTAATACTTATGCGACGACGTTCAATTAATATACTGTACTGAGAAATGCAGCGCCACATGTAAGAAAGTATGACCAAGAATGATTGATGACGTACAAGATATGATGAGAGAGATCTTAAGAAATTCTCCTCCGCCGACCATGATATGTGATTTTAGTGACTTATTTTTACGACAGCATTTAATAATCAAAGTGGATTTTGATGATCAAGAGATTAAGAATAGTTTGAGATATCGGAGAAATTTCTGCGAGATAGAGCAGGATTACAGGCGAGAAAGACGAGATCCTGGCTTATCTTCAAGAAATCGAGATATCGTGAGGCCGAAACCCTCGTGAGAAAGACAGAGATTGATGATTACAGAGAAATGGAGGTTTCCATGATCCATCACTAGTCTCCTGGAGATATCGTGAGGCCATGAGCGAGAAAGATGCGAGATTGACAGGATTACAGGTGAGAAATGATGCTTGCTTAATGACCATCAAGATTCCGGAGATATCGTGAGGCTGCGAGCCTCGAGAAAGACAGAGATGAGGGATTACAGGAGAAATGAGGTTTCGCTTAATCATCAAGAGTCTCCAGAGATATCGTGAGGGCTTGAAATTTCGTGAGAAAGACAGAGAGATGGCAGGACATATGAGAAATGGAGGTTTCGCTTAATCATCAAGAGTCTCCAGAGATATCGTGAGGCTGCATGGTGAGAAAGACAAGAGATTGGCAGGACAGGAGAGTGAGGTTTCGCTTAATCATCAAGATTTCCTGAGATATCGTGAGGCCATGGTACTGCGAGAAAGATGCGAGATGAGAGGATCATGCGAGAAATGAGATCTCGCTTAATCCTCCGGAGATATCGTGAGGCTTTCTCACGGTAACGCCTCTACTTATCCTCGGCTTATAACAGAAATAGCCTCTCTCTAAACGAAAAACCTCTTATTAGCGCGAGGCTTCACGATATCTCGCAAATTTCTGAGAATAACAAAGCCTCCAGACGGGCGCCGGTGAGAAATACCGCTTAAGATCGTGAGAGCCCGCTGTTCTTGAAGGCCGAGGCCTCGCAAAGGCCAGGAGGCCAGACGGGCGGTAGTTCTGAGATCGAAGTTCGACGGCTGTCTCCGAACGCCTCCCACACCTCCCGGCCTCCGTAGAGGCCAATAGCCATTGATTTAACTCGATAAAATACTGCAGATATAAACTCGATTATACATGCAGATACACATATTGAGGTAATGTAAAATGACCCGATCATCACCAAGAAAGTCGCAAACAATACTAATCTTAAGATAAAACAAGGATGTGATACCACACGATCCAACTTACGTCATTCTACTTATATAAGAACTCCATACGAAATGTCTTGCAGAATCTGATATATGACATGTGATCAGATATATAATTTAGGACACACTTTATCTTGATAAAATACGTTTATATAGATCTATATATAACATACATACATGTATATTATATATAATAACAAGTAACGAATAATAAAAACAAGACTTAAAATTAAATAAAGATTTTTATTTTTATTTTTATTTTTATTTTTATTTTTATTTTTATTTTTTGAGAATATGCGGTTTTTTTTTTATTATTGAGAGCATCGTTTTGAAACCATATCAATACCATATTCATCGGGATATTATATTCCAACGAATACTGTACCATTACCGAATCAGCATTCAACACTAACACGGTATTCAATACAATATAGTATTTCAATAAATCTTGATTGCGGTATGAAGGCGTTAATATAGGTAGCAACGTATGAATCGTATTCTGAGAACAAGCAGAATTAATGGGATCGATACGTGTTAGTTAGGCGTATTTAAATCTTCTTGGGGAATATTTATCTTATTACCGAATCGACGTTCGGCCAATTTAATCGATGTTTGATCCATCTGATGAACTCAATAAGCGTGGTGTGGCGGCCAGTATCGATATGGTTAGTAACGTAAATCGTGTTGTAAAGATTAGCAGAGCCTGTCCTGAAGATAAGCAATCGTGTCTAACAGAATATAATATTTCGTAGAAAACGAATGCTGATAGCCTCTGATAATAATATATTTAAGATGCTTCATCGTATTGTTGAGAATCTTGATGATAGGTATTGGTATTTATCTTGATCGATTCGTAGCAATATATTGTCAGCGATAAGTATATCGACTCAACATGGATATACAATGGGATATTTTTGAACGCGTATTTCAACAAATAATTAATTACAATAAGATAGATACAGTGCCCCAACAAAGACGGTAATTCAAGCAATGAGTATTGTCACGACAATCATTATTACCCGAAAAAAGCGATTGTCAACACTACTGGTTTAACTCTGAGCGCCCAGGGTACAAAAAATCATGCGCGCGACAGGATTAACACACGACTACTACCGTTTCAAGGGCACCCCCCTTTCCGGTATTGTAGACTTCGGGTTAAAAGAATATCTTACAGATTATAGGGCGGTAGGCTGGTTAGGAGGGTACAGGGGATCGGGGGGGTAGGGTGGGGATGGGTTGTCTCCCAAGACCATACCATCATATAAACTGTGATGTGTTATCATTCAGATCGCCTCCTACACACATTCTATCCTATCCGAATCGGCCCGGATAGCTACTGGAAGTAATCACCCATTACACACCGCTGTTTGTATCAAGTGGTGTATTTGCCATTATAGGGGAGAGGGCCATGCAAACCCATGGACTAACAGTGTCCAGTATAGTACACCTATAGTTTATTTTTGGTTGTTTGCGTACATGTAGTGCTGTGCGGGCCAAAAATCGCCTGGAAAACATGTACCCCGGGGGTCCTTAAAGTGATGCAACTCAATATTCTGGTGTCGCGACCACCATCAAAGCTAGGCCCAGTCAGTTTTTTCATTTGATACGCCTGATGTAATTCAACATATATGAATTGCTTCCCAACTTCTGGGCGTGGTGGCCAGTAGCTGCGGAGTGGCTTTTGTCGCCGTTGCATCACTTTGAGGACCCCCGGGGTACATGGGTCACTAAGTAAATACATTAGGTTGTGCGTTTACAAGTACCATCTCGAACTAACAAAAACCACTATAAAGGGTATTGTACCTATATGTACCTACCCTAAACCACCCCTCCCATAAAATTAATGAAGTAATAAAAAAAAATAACCCCTCCCACAAAACGCAACAGAACCACGTCAAAATAATAACCCCCCTTATGGTGGCAGTATGTTTCGTTGCTCACTTCCTCACTCTTTACCGCGTTGATCATTGGCAAGCAACAGTCGTCCCCATCATGTATCTATCTAATTGATATAATAGTCGGATCCCTATACATGTTCCGTGAATGCCGATCTTGGCGTGGATTTGACGATGGGACGACACCTGATACTTGATTCAAGAGTTCTAGGTGGTGGTTAAGATCCGATCAAAAATCCAAGCCTGGAAAGCTGCTTGGTTAATTCATGTCATGATAATGAAGATCAATTGATATGATATGCGGTGCTAGAAGTAGAGGAAAGGAAAGGGGAAATGGCAACAAAAATCAATACAGAGGCCTGTCTATTTGACAATCGCAACGAGTATAAATCTCAAAACTGCTTTAGTAGAGGTTTTACTTTAGCGGGGTATTGCAGTGTGCATTAATATAACTAAAGGGCGTTAGGTACTGGACCGGTTGACTGTCGATTTTTGATACTACATGTAATCAGCCAAGGGGCGCCATATCGATACATGCATTCATAATTGTCAAGAGACATGAAGACACGTGGTTAGTTAAAAGAAGCTCGAATGTTATAAGCACAGGTACTGTAAATACATGTATACTGTCACGGTTGTTTTTGTAGAGGACAATAAGTCATACATAAATGATGACACGGTCACATGGAGATATATGACACCTTGAGTAATCTCTCAGGTCACCACTATAAATTAGCCGGGAAATATCCCTCCTCTTAATATAGTCATCATCTCCTTGGTGTATTAATTGGTCCTATCTCCTTTCGTTCCCGCGATTCACAGCCCCCGCCGAAGAAACCGCCGCGTGGTGATAAACACAATCCTAACGATAAGTAAGGAGTATATACTATCACTAGTTTGTGCAACCCCGCATGACAAGCGGGCCTCTGCTGCACCGCAGACAGCCGTTCTTAGCTAGAGTCTGTATTCAGGACTTGTGGCAATCGGTGGCTCACCACACAAAACTATGGGTCTAACGGAAAGTGTCAACCGGTGGCGCAATATTGACCCACTTGTCTTGTTTATCATCACGCCGGCAAGTTGGGAACAGACGAAGACATGGTGAGCCACGGATTGCCACAAGTCCCGAATACAGACGAAGACATTGGCCAATCCACAATACCCTAACTAGGATTTTACTCGCTCCTATTACTAGATAAAATTTGATTTATCCTAGTCTCGTTCCCAGACCCAATCGGTATTTCTTTAGGTCCTACTGGTGTGGACTAATATACATAAAATACTACAACGTCAACCACACCAAAATAGGGGATGGGCACGAGACTAGGTTTATTTATCTCCTCGGTTTCTAAATCCTCAGTTGCTACTATCATACATACTATCTACATGCCACAGTATATAAGGCCTACTGGTCGACACCTCGCTCTAAGTTAATTCAACAAACAACTTTCACCCTCACGTATACCCCAAATACCTTACAACATGTTTACTCCATTGCCATACCTGGTATGCTTCGATACAATCCTTCATGATTCAATATGCTAACTATTAATAGTTAGCTTTCATGGTAATTATGGTACCCGTAGATATCATTTACGGAACGCTATACGTACACGATGAAACTCGGTCTCGAGACGGGTTTGGGGACCAAGTATCGAGTGGTTGAAGTAGGCATCAAGAGGTTGGGGAGAGGTTGGAGAGTGGTTGACTACATTCATTTGGCTGTTTGTTTGAGTACCTATGTGTTGTAATAAGATAAAAATCCGATTTCAGATCAGCTTCTCACACGTCCATTCTTAACTTTCCTCTATTCCTCGAGGTGCCTCAAGCGGTGCCTTGGAATATTATACCCCCCTTGTCAGCACTTCTACAGCGTTTTTAGTTTTTCTAGAGAATAATAGTGGTCAATATTACCTCCTGAAAGAATGTGTGATGGCTTTTACAGAACTCATCATAAAGCAGCCTGTGCACAAGATTACATGTATATTGGAATATCTATAGAGTTCATGCCGCTCTTACCTAAGATATAAACATCTACCCACCACAACACAACGAAAAAAAATGATTACCTCCCTCTACGCCAGTGGGTACATGTTTCTTGGGCACTCTTCCATTGATTTGTTGTGCTGAATGATTGTGGTCTATACTCGTTGCCATTTGATAACCACTATATAGATATAGTAGTTTGACCACTATACGTATTCTCAATCAATACCGCTCTCGAGATGGATTAGGGGGTGGGAGGGCATCTGATAACTGACCATAGGGGGCCGCCACCTTGGAGATGTACGCAGAGACTATGATTATAATTAGTTCATTCCCTCGCTGCTTGACCAATTGAGCACGTCCCCACGCTGACTAATCCCAGCCAGCCTATTTGTGGATCGTGACATTGAATGCGATCTTAGTAGTACCATCCTAGAGATGTAAGTATATCTAGCTGTAACCGAAAGTTCTATTAGCTAGAATAGGTCCTAAAGAGGCCTAACCACACACATTTTTGAACTACATATGTAGCGCCTACATTTGATATCTCCCGAGTTGATCCTCAGGTGATGCCCCATTGTTGAACGCAATCTCCTCTTTTTGTTCTCATGAGGCAAGTATGCAACTGGACCAGGATAATCGAACGCGGGGTAGGGGGAGCGGGACAGGGCCCTAGGGGGTCGATAAGGCATGGCAACGGGATGTCGTCACCAGTAATCACTCGCGGCAAACTAGCCCGTACCGGTTACTAACGTCGGTTGAGCAGCCACACAGCACGTTGAAAGTGCATGTTAACAAAATTCATACCCTAACCCTGAAATTTTCAAGTCCAAAGAACACCTCTCCGGGGTTTAGATAGCACGGTGGGCCCCCATTAGATCATACACGACAGCTCCGAGTTCCAGTCCGGCGAATCAAATGGGGCGAGGGCAAACCCACTGGCAGCGTATGTACCAATTCCAAGCCTCATTAGTCCGTGGAAAAAGCCCCTTTAGTGCAACAAAAAAATGATAATATATAGCAGCCCCTAATCGTTACCCTTACCGCATACCGCCCAGGGCATTTCCCGCAAAACCTGCTGTTCAGTTGTGTTAATGTGCCGCGGCCTCCTATATATTTGAAATAGTCCGCGGGCTTGTCATTACTGCCATTATTGCTAGCCAGTATGACAGAAGGGGGGGCCAAGACGAAGAAGTATATAAGATCAACACTGGAGAAAAAAAGATATGAAGAAAACAAAAAAGAAGAGCCAGTATAACCAATAAACAAAACCGCCACCGAGACCAAAATGTTTACGGCAATGTCACTATTGGTATGTTTTTGCGGTTCCTTATGGTTTACTACGCTAACCATATATGATCTAATAGGTTGGAGTCCTTGCAATCGTGGTACCATTGGATATTGTGTACGGGACGATGTTCGCATACGACGCAATTCGAGAAAAGCTGGCTGAGGCATCGAAGACGTCTGATTGAAGCGGATATCGGATGTTGCAACGGGGATGGAATAATATAAAGGACGCGCTGCCAATTTGCGATTGATGTTTTCCGCTGCAGCTACTGTCTGTCTGTAATTCATTTTATTCCTCTTCTCAGGCAAGATGATACATGTAGCCAAGTCTTGAAACTACCGCCATTGGGTCCGTGTTCGAAAGCTAATATAATATAAAGCTGTATTTACAGCGCGTATCGTTCACTCCAAGACCGGGGCCGCCCAAACCCCCCCCCCCCCCTCAACAGGTTGCATTAATGGGCACGTGAACGCCCGTCCAGGCCTGTAAGACTATATATTTAACACGTGATAAGTTCAGTTACACGGTACCGCTGTTCTTCGGGTACTCCCCGAGTATGAGAGTGTTCGGATGGGGTTAAAGAGTTGTTGATGTGTTAAGAGAGGATTTGATAGGGTTAAAGATACGAGTCGCAATCAATCACGAGAAATCACTCGTACACGTATACACCCCTCGATTGTTAAGACCTCTTGCCTACCCAACCATCGCGCACAAAAACCCCCATCCAAGCATTGTCTCCCCAGAAGTTACACGGCGGTGACTATGGTCATCTTCGCGCCACATTCACATGATCGTGGGCTCCTGAGCCATATACCAGCACACCTGGTGCTATAACGTAGTCACTAGTGTGTGTCCCACCCAGCATATCACTACATAGAGCCTACAGCTCCAATCGATCTTCTGCGCGGCCCTATATATCGCGGAGTATCTACGTAGGTTGTTAGCACGACGGGAAGTTTTGCTGTGGGGTGCCACTGCCCACACTTCGACAGCTTAGGTTGAGACTAAAGACTGACGAGGTAAAAGAGGGGTAGGTTTTGCTGCTAGTAGTAGTGTAAGTTATATGTAACGGTAGTGAGCCTCTCGACGAGGAAGTAGGGGTGTGGATTAGGGCTATGTTGGTTTGAAACTAGGGTTGGGGTTTCTTTGGGTATGTCCATGGTAAGGCAGACTTCGAGAGTGGTCACAGTAACAATGAACGTAGTAAGATTTGATTTATAGACCGAGCTCCATGGGTGAAAATCAATCCCCGAGAGATGTGCTAAAAACCCTAGCCCTAGTTACTAGCTTCTAAGGTAACCCTAATCCACCATCCCATATTTCAAGCCATCGCTGAGCTGCGGTCTGGGAGATACATGGGAATTGGTAGATACCGATATTTACAATAATCACGATCACGCTACAGAAAACCCCCAACCACCCCCGAGATCCCGTCTAAATGTCTTTATATTTCCTAGTTTAGCCTTCCTTTATTTATATCCCTACCGAGGCTACTAACTTACTTTACCTCCGTAAATGCCCTAAACGTAATGAAGGACTCTCTCGCCCCCTCCTCCGCCGTCAACACTACTTTCGCCGTCGCTCCCACAAAATACACGTGCCCCCTATCGACCTTCACCTCCCTCGGGCCAACGGCAATATAGCCCCCGCCACTCGTACAGATCACAATACTTGGGCCCTCAATCGGCTCAAACGTCTCATCCTGCCCTCCCGCTAGCTCCGTCTTTACCACAGCAAACTCATCAATCGGCGGGTCATACAGCACACTTGTCGGCTGCCCCCCTCCCGCAGCCGCGGTGTTTGAGCCCCCCGCATACGCCTTAGGTGTCATCTTCTGCTCCGAAATCGGCGCATACGAATACGTCAGCATCTCAACAAGGTTCGGCACGTCCTTGAACTTTGGCGTGAACCCCGCGCGAACAACGTTGTCTGACGCCGCCATGCACTCGATGATGTCGCCGGAGAGGTATGCATGGGGGTCGTCGGCCTTGAGGAAGATTGCCTCGCCCGGGGAAAGCTCAACGTAGTTGAGGAAGAAGGTGCAAAAGAGGCCGATGTCGTTTGGGAACTGGGAGTTGAGGCGGAGGATGAGCCGTGCGAGCTCGGGGCCGCCGTGGGCTGTGCCGCCGAAGGTGGTGGGGTTTTTGGTGGCGTCATCGACAAGCTGTGGGGTGGAGGAGGCGATGGTGGCCTCGGAAGTGTTCATGAGCGCGCCGAAGAGGGTCTTGAGGGCCGCTTTGTTGGTGGTGAGGTCGGAAGCGGGGGTGGATGTGATGGTGGCGGTGAAGGCGTCGCAGACTGAGGGGGTGAGGAGCGCGCGCAGGGCCGGAGTAGAGGTGAGGAAGGAGGAGATCTCGGCGAGGGGGCGGAAACCACAGAAACCGTCGAAGGCGGTGACGGCGATGGCCATTTCAGGCTTGTGGTTGTCGTCTGTAGGTGAATTTAGGGAATTAGTGGTAGGGCACAATGATATAACCAAAACCAAAGGATTGCTCCAATCGATCTCCTCAACCCCGAGAAATCCTCAAGCCTGATACAACGTACCAGGGTAGTTCTTTGGATCCTGCTTATGCAACCTCTCTGCCAGCTTCTTGTCTGGATGTGCCTGGATACTCAACGCCTTCTGGATCGACAGAACCTTGAACAGAAACGGGAGTTTATCCCCATAGATCTCCGAGACCGCCGTGGACAGGAGCGCCTTATTCTCCGTCACCAGGTCGAGGAGCGTGCGGCCGGTAGCCACATCTTTCGACGGATTCGAGGGATGTGTTCCCATCCAGAGCTACTCGTTGTCAGATATATTGGCCCCGGTAACTACTCTTGCTGGAGATTTAAATATATACATACCTCAGCATATGGCTTTGACTCCTCGATCGTGAACCCCGACTCCTTCGTCGCAGCAGCGAATCTGGCAGCGGCCGAATCATTCCCAATTTTACCTTTTCGAATATCAACATTATATTTATATTAATAGAGAAAGCTTAGAAGACTCACCCCAGTCGTAGGAATTGGTGCCTTTATCATGCAAACCCCACCTATGACGTTAGTTCTGACCAAGCTCAACCCCACACTACCGACCGGGAGTGAAACGCACCACATTGGAGCTGGAAAAGAGGTATGGGCAGCATCGTATAAGCTGAATGAGAGAGGAATACAGTTCCCAGGAGAAGAAACGATACTATAAATTCTGTATATATGGAAGTAAGCTGTAGTTGAGCAGTATCATGATCATGTATTCAAGTTGAGCACCCCGCAGGCCGGGGGGTGGAATGCTGCTAATTGACTTACCCTGCTTGAGCATTGTGCAAGGATGTGAGATGCGGGAGGATAAGGTGATAAGGTCTGAAGATACCGCCGTATAATATAGTTGATTGCTTAGCAGGGCTTTTTTAGAGCATTTATTGTAGAGCCGGGCTTATAATGCTTTAGCTCCCCAGTTAGCTCTTCGAGCTTCTAGAAGACGGCTTCAGGTTGAAATACATGCAGAGGGAACTATTACTACTATAATTACTGCCTGCAGCTAATGTTTAATAGTCCTGTGATGACTCAGCAACTACGCCTGTGGGTTTCTAACAGTGACAATCGATATATCAGTCCAGTTATTTTTTTTTACTAACGTCTGGGTCTAAAACCAACATCACCAACAGCTATCAATTAACATCAGTAACTTTACGCATCTACCCCCCCCCCCCCATCGTAAAAGCCATGCCCCCCAAACAGATCAAAGGCGAGTATATTGAGACGGTATGTCAATCCGCAATCATGTCACCCTCACAGCCCCCCACTTACACCCATACCACCCCATAGGACACTGGCAACAAAGTCTCTCGCAAGTCCGTCATCCTCGGCAGCCAAAACATCATCCTCGGCGGCAAGACCATAATCCAAGCCGACTGCACGATCCGCGGCGACCTACGGCGCACCGTGGCCCCCGGCCAGCAATCCGGCAATGTGGCCATCGCCGTCGGGCGTTACTGCTTCCTCTCGCGCAGCAGCGTCCTCCGCCCGCCAGGCAAGATTGCAAGAGGCGTGTACAGCTACTACCCGATGAAGATTGGGGACCACGTTTTTGTTGGCGAGGGGAGCGTGGTGGAGGCTGCGCTGATTGGAAGCTATGTACATATCGCGAAGGATTGTGTTATTGTGAGTTTGATCTGTGCCGGGGCGGGGGGGAGGGAGACTGACGAGAGGTAGGGGAAATTCACGATTATTAAGGATTGCGTCCGCATCGAGGAGGGAACGGTGATTGCGCCAAACTCAGTGATTCCGAGCTTTTCGGTGGTGTCAGGAAGGCCCGGGGTGGTGGTTGCCGAGCTCCCGGAGACGGCAGTGGAGGGACTGGAGCGTATGTGGAAACCTCCCCCCTGGTGGATTGGCCAGAGAATGGCTGGCTGACTAGTGTACAGTGAAGAATATATACCGCATGATATAGTTAGAGTGCTGGGTGATGCAGGCAAATTTGGGTATACTATTGGGAGTCTAAGGGGCGTTTCTTATTCCTCTGGCGTTTTTATTTTATGTTTGTTCCCTCTCTTGCTTCTCTGTTGTAATTGGTGATGATTGGCGAAAGGAAGTATGGTGGTAATCAACGAGGGAGCTTATTCCTAGATGGAGTTTTACTGAACCAGACACAGCTCATGGTGTTTTTCTTACATATGTCTTGCAAAAATCTCCGGCATAAGAAGAAGGATACAAAAACCTAATAGGGACTATCCTGGTTGCCCGTAGATCTAAAGACTCAGCAAAGCCTGAGGGGGGGGGGGGGCAAGGCCATATTCACATTACAGTAATTTCCCATAGCCATAGACGTCACAAGATATATTTGGCAGCACCCTCCCCAACTCTGCGCTCTTGGGTCGGTTGGCATATAACATCTCAAAAATCTTGATTTTTCGGTCACATTCCATCACGAGCTATCATCCGGTGTCAGAGTGATTCACCATGATTGGCTCTGGACACCTCCCGATCAAGACCGGCAAATATATCACATGGACAATCATAGCCAATACCTGTGGTGATTTATTTGTCTACGGAAACATGCGTATTTCATCAGCTACGTACCCTTTGATAGGCTCTGATATAATATTATTTAGAAGTTTTTATATATTACTATCTATGTACCTAATTCCCATCCTCGATCTCTCCCGTCTTCCTCCAGACACCGTTAGAATCTTCCCTCGAGTCCTCCTTCCACCCCATTGGCGCCTCCACCTCCCCCCTCCACGGAATCTTCATATCGCCGATCCTCATGACCCTCAACCCCACCATATCCCTCTCCACCCTCCCTGTCAGTATTGAGTACGCTGCCACGATCTCCCTATACCTAACCGAGTCTCTACTCCACCGGTATCCCTCCCTTCCCAGATTCAGCTCCACATCCTCCCCGCCCATCAGCGTGATGTCAAGCTCCGTCAGCACCGGTAGTCGGCACACAAACGCTAGAAAATTATCAAACCGATTATAGCTTGGCCATGCCGCAGTATACACCACCCTCCGCAAATTCGGGAATATACCCGCCTTCATGCGCGCAATACCAGGGCTCTGCATGGCGTCGTGGTGGAAGTACGAGTCGCTGTCATACTGCGCTCGGAAGCACCCGTCATTCACCACCAGTAGCTCGACGGGGCATACGCGCAGCAACAGCATCTTGAGCTCGTTGGTGTCATCTAACAGGCGCACCTTCAACGCAGACAGCGTCTCCAGGTTGTAGCTCCATTTCGCGCACTTTTCGCGCACGGAGACGGAGTCGGGGCCGCGTGTCTGCTCGAGCGTGAGGGAGTGTGCACGGACTTCCCAGAGGAGCTTCTTGAGCTCGAGGCCGTTCTTGGCGGCATTCCAGTTGCGCAGGAAGGTGATGCGGACGTGAGTGATTACAGAGTGGAGCTCGTGTGCACGGATAAAGGCACGGAGGCGGGTAATGGTGCTGGTGGAGCTTTCTGGGTGCAGGCGGAGACGGAGGGAGGCGAAGAGTGGGTAGAAGCAGAGTGAGTGGAGGCGGCGGCAGGTCAGACTTAGGTTCTTGAGGGTGGGGAGAAAGTCGGGGCTGGTGGGGGTGGGATCTCCGAGAGGGGAGATATATGATATGATCTGAACCAGGAGCTCTGTAGCTAGAGAAGCTAGAGAGGTCATATTTTTGAAATACTTTGAGAATGCAATCTACGTAGGCTATGAGCGGATAGTGATCCAGTTGTGCATGTGTAGTAGTAATAAGCGAATGGGTAGGAGTGCAAACTCCATGAAGATCTGTTGGGGTTGGACGAGGATGAGGAAGGATGATGATGCTGAAAAAGAGGAGAAGATCTGATACGAGGGTTTGGATGTCGAGATGATATTGGTTGTTGGACTTTCAAAATCAGGACAGAACTGCAATGTCGTCAATCGGTAATTGCAGATCGGTAGTAGGGTTAGGGTTCAGTCGGATCTCCGGGTATAATAGTACTGTATTTGATTGATTGATTCATTTCATTGGATCTTCAGGGTATCAGGTCTTTGAAAGTGATGAAACGAGTATATATTTCGTATATGGGTTGATAGAAAGCCAATTGAAGATTGTAAATGGTCTCTCTTGTAACTACATGTACATGTATCGCAGAACAAGTACATGTATGAAGTATCAATCAATCAATCAATCATGTACTGCAATTCGTCCGAGTGATAGTCCATGATGAATCTTGTGGCCAGGATGAATTTGGGTCGCGAAATGCATAATCTACATACAAGTATCTAACGAGAAACTTAGACGGTATCAGGTTTTGTGTATGGCGGGGGTGGTGGTTCTAGCTGCAGGTTCTGCAGCGCCCACGTCAGTTGCGGATCCTGCGAGGAGCACTGGTCTAGTCTCTCCCCAGAATATCACTTATCCAAACAGCGGTTGTTCCATCGGAAACCAAACCGAAGTCCGGCCCGCACCGCACTCTGCAGCCCTCGCCATGCAGAGTGCATTAAGCCTCGAGCTCGATCCGGTAAGAGATATCCCCCCCCCCCCCCTCAAGGGCAACCTGATTCGGGTACTCGGAGATCATCAAGGATATAACAATACCTATATATACTCAATTATAAGTACCCAGGCATCTCACCCAATATCATATATGATCATTCAAAGCTGTATATCAGATTAAGTGATCCTCAGGATGATAATTTGCCTAATTAACCTGTGCACCTCCGTTACACAACTCGTATAATGATAATCGAGGACCAATTAAGTTTGGTGCATGGTATATACTCCTTATATAGACTGCACGTATTAGATATAATCATATATCATACTGCAATCGCCCCAATACTCAATCACATTCTTACAGTTATCACACTGTTATCACTGAGTAGCCCACACCTGAGCTCTGCTCCAACCATCAACGCCCCTCCCCCTCTTACCTCAGTCATGTCAGGAGATTTTATCGTCGGGATGGAATAAGTATCTGCAACTTGCTTACGATATACTACTGTCATCCTCACACAAAATATTGGTATTTCATTGCTAACCACTAAAAAAAGGACCGAAAACAGCAACCAACCAACCAACCAAAGCCCACCAAAAGTCCCCAGCTCACCACCAAGTCCCAAACTCAAACCCGTCCTCCAACCCCGACAATAGCACTGTATCATGATCCATCACTCGCCCTAGGAGGAAATGACCAAAGCCCCATAACGAGCGTCCTGACATTACTGTATCTGCACCAGATGCATCCTCCCTCCCTCAACCATCGCGGCGCAAAACCAAAACTAATCTGTCCGGGTTCCTGCCTGATGACTGTGTCCTACATGCACTGCGAAAGTATGTTGGCTCGTCCTGGCAACACAGCATGATCTACAGAGTTACGCACGTTACATTTTAGTGTTAAGTGCGAAAAAAAAAAAAAGGTAAAAATAGGGAATCAGGCTATTTCTTCCCTCTCCCGCTGGTATGCACGCGGGGTTAGGTGGGTATAAGTACATATATATATATATACTTTTGGATATAGTTACTTTTAGATTACTACCGGTGGGCATATACTATGGTCGGTCAGACGAGACGGTCATGATTATCATACGGCCGGGAGTGCGTTGGATCGGACTGGGCTGGAGACTGCATGGGTCAGAGCTCGAACTGGAGGGCCAAAGGGAATATTTACTGTGCTACAAATGTTTACAAAAAGTACTTCCGAGCGTACGAAATATAAAAAAATATATAAAGATATAAAAAGTAAAAAAAAAAAAAAAAAAAAAAAAAGGAGATACCCGCATTGCAACCCTAGTAAACCCTAGCTATCTTCAACAAACCTCCAACCAACCCATCTGCAAGGCAAACCCGAAACAAAAAAAAGGCTCAACAAAAAAACACACAACTCCCAAATGAAAATCACCCCCACTCCCCCAAGTCATCGCCCGTCACGCGGTTTCCCGCACAACCCTAGCCCCACCCATCAATGATCAGGTCAATCGACCAGCATTCTCTCCCCCGCTCTCCCCTGGATCCACTCCTTCCCCCCACCCCTGTTCTCCTCCTCCTTCCTACTCAATCCCTCCCTGATACACTCCGCAAAGTCCTCAACCGTCGTCCCCCTACTGCGGTGGTCAAAGCGCTCTTTCCCTAGCTCCTCGTCCTGTGCAACGCCACGATAAACCTCCGCTATTCCGGAGAAAACAGCGCGCGAGAAGCCCGTCTGCGAATGCGTGTCGGCGATCTCCTCCATCTCGCGAACGCAGCGGTACGCTTTGGGTGGCGTGGCAGGGACGGATTTCTCGAGAAAGTCAAGCAGGGGCGGGAAGTAAGCGGAGATCTCCTCTTTGAGCTCGGGAAGGAGGGAGAGGTTGGCGGCGGTAGTGAAGGATTGGATGGCGAGGCCGTTGAGGCCCTGGAAATGATTGGATTGCGGGTTAGTTACGGCAAGTGATATTGTGTGATGCAAGCGAGTACGGGGCTATAAAGGAAGGAGGACTAGAGGGCAATTAAAATAGCAAAGCCGGAATAAATAAAATAAGATAAATAAATAAAGTCCTCAATGTTCCTGGCACATATCGCGGCTCCACCGCAATATAAAAACACACAAACCTTCGTCAACGACGCAAAGCACATCTTCAACCCACTTGCCTGCCCCACCCGGTCCCCCACCCACCTCAACCCCAGAGCCTCCTGTAACCTCTGCCCTGTCTCTCCCACCAGCCTATCCGGCCCGCTGACCACAATCCTCGGTTTCCTCCACACTCCTTCTGGGTTATCGGGCGTCGGGCCCACAAACTCTGGTGGACTGCCGAGAATGGCGCCATCCACAAAGCGGACACCCGTACCACCGACGCCGCCGGGCCGTGCAAACACCTCCTCGATACGCTCGGCGAGCCCCGGCGATGTAGCATTCAGATCGATAAAGTATAGCGGCGGCTTGTTGCCCCGTGCGACATATGTATAGGCGTAGCCCACTCGGCGCGCAGTCGGCAGCGATTCGGATGGGGGCACGACCGACAGGATGATGTCTGCTTGGTTGATTAAATCTACGTCCGAGGAGACGAACTCGATCTGGCAGGCGGCGGCGCGGTCGGTGGTGTATGAACTGTGGTGGGGGAAATGGGGAGAAAGGAGGTAATTGTTAACTAAACTATCCACGAATAGTATAATAATAGAACAAATAAAGAAGAATTATTTACTCATAAGCTGTGGCACTGGGTCTATCATGTTATTAAATCAATGGGTTATTTGGTTCTGGTTTATTTAATTGTAATAGCAGCAGCGTATATGATGAAGAGGATTTGCGGGCCAGGGGAGGTGAGTGAAGTGGGGAAGGTTAGAAGATTAGAGGGGGGGGTGAGAATATAAAAGGAGGGGGAGAAATATATTTCAAAATCGTAGGATAGAGGAAGAGAGAGGAAAGAAGTTGGGGGGGGGGGGAGAGGGGGGTTTGTTTACTACCTACGACCAGAATTGCTTGTTATTATGCGAAAGTTGTAGGCCCGTAGTAGACGGGCGATACCAGCACCCATCTCTCCTGGTGAGAGTATCGCTACAGTCGCAGTGGCCATTGGATCGCAGGAGTAGCAGAGCAGTAGCAGTAGCAGTAGCAGGAGTAGGCAGTAAAGTGGTGAACAGTAGTAGTAGTAGTATCAGTAGAAGTATCAGTGAAGTTGTAGTTGAGGTATCAGTATCAGCAGCAGTGCCAGCAGATCAAGGGATCAGAGAGAGTGTATGGTGGTATAGAGAAAGAGGGAGAGGAGGGGGGGGTGTAGGGGGAAAAAATATAATAATGAACAGAAAACAATTGATGTGCACTGAACTGGTAGTTCAGCAGTGGGTCGGAATATTGAATATTGGAGAAACCGAGTTTCAAGAATAAAATACGGTTCCAAAGATAAAACAAAAAAACAAAAAAACAACCGAATTCGTTGCCTTGATATTAATGGGGGGAGGGGAGAAAAAAAGTAGGGACGAGTCAAAGGTGAGGGGAGTGAGGAAAGATCTAGAGCTTCGTTTGCGGGGTAGATCAGGCAGGGCCTGATTGCAGCCCAGGAGGGAAAAATAAAATAAATAGAAAAATAAAAAATAAAAAATAAAAAAAAAGTATAGGTACGATAAGCTACTGGTATCGGTGAGTTTTAAGGAACAACCTCGTTTATCAAGATGCTGTCTGCTGGTAGGCGGTTATGTAGGCGCTCACTCCTCCCCTCGACTCCTCCTCCTCGCTATTCAGGTCGCCGTCCGTCATCCTCCCATGCGGTAATTGTTGCCCCCCTCCCCCTCCCCCTCCCCCCCCGCCTTTAGCGCTAACAGCAGTCCTGTTGGCTGTAGAGGGATCATGGTTCCATGGATCCTCATCCATGGTTCGTTCATGGTTCACTAACGTCCGTTACTCTTTCCCTGCGATGGGATCGAGATGATCTGATCTCATACCCTATCGCACTTTGACAGCTCTTTGTTGTACGGTACCTGCTTCCCAATTATGTAGGGAATCGAATTGCCATGTTTTGTGTTCTGAATGGGGAGAGAGATAGAGATCATTCCTGCAGAGAAATCCCGAATCGATATCAATAGCTGTCATAATTATTACCATCTAGCAGAGGCTTATCGGGTGGCCCAGTAGTACTTTGACAAGCTACATGTACCTAGCTACCGCGCTACCTACTCCCAAAACCCCAACCTCAAAGTGCGGCCTTTGACATTGGAGTCCGAAGCAGCATGCAGATATTTGATGGCGTCACATCACCACCACCACCGCAACTACAACCCGCGGTTGTGGGATTCGCAGACGGGGCACGGGACAGGGAGTGTTTGGGCGGGGAGAGGTTTGGTCAAAATCATGTTTGATTGGATTTGTCTAAAAGCCTGTGATTCGATTAGAGATCATACAGCACAGACCACACACACCATACTACCATACCCAGTAGTAACATGGAGTCGGTATTCAATATGGCACGTGCGTAGGCATACGTGGATGGAGCCAGAGCCCTGGGAATGTTTCTTGCATGCTATTTCTATTTGCATTCGATAATGCTCGAGATCTAGATGGGGGAATCTGTAAATAATAAAATGTCGCACTGTGAGCCGTTACATTGGGCAGTTCACTCTCTTCCTTTTCTGCCGTGGGGCTGCAGAATCTATGATGGTGGCCACATGTATCGGAAAAACAACAAACAACCTTCACTGTGCAGTTTCCTTTTTATTTTTAATTGCCGTTTGAGTTTTACAGGTGGCCTGGGTCTTGTCGTGACACTTTCTGCGCTTGTTGTGAAAGTCCGCGGCGGCGACGATGGGGCTGTGAATGGTGATTGCCAGCCTTACCGAGTTTTCTACGTGTGTTTTCCTGCCCACGGATTACCCGTTTACGCCGCCGGTCGTTATCCATGCCGGCACAACTCATGATCTACCCGTTTGTGTCTTATCACAGACTCTCTCACTCCTCTCTCCCGCTCCCCTACATGGCCGTATACCCAAGGCGTTGCGAGAAACTCGGTAACGTTTGATACACTTTTTCTTTCTTCTTCTCGAAGTGACATTAAAAGTTCCAGAGTAAATCCGGCCAGCGTGGGACTCATATAATCCGGGCCTATCTTCCACCAATACCGGGCCCACCGCCCTGGACCATTGCCTGGTTCTGCTCAGCAAAGCGCTGGCCTGTCCTTTCACTGGCTTTGATGAACTTGTCGACGCACCGGCCGATGCAGGTCTCTTCTTTTGAGGAGACGGCTTTGGAGGTAAAGTCGTTGACGCAGTCATCGAAGCATCTGTGGATACCAATAACGTCAGATTACTATTCTCGTCCATAAACAGTCACGCTGCCCTGCGCCCCTCCACGCCGCTTCGGTGGTAGTAGTGGTAGTGATGGTAGGTGGTGAAAGCAAGGTTCGGGGGAGTAAAAACCGTTGAACAAGCCTCGAGTACATCTATAAACAGAAACGAAACGGATCTCGGGAGTTAGCAAAAGACCACCCCCATGTAATAATCAAAACCCAATCTGAACCGGGGCGCGGGAGTGGGAGGGGGAAAAGTGCATTAGGCCTAATTTTAACAATAGTGATGATAAAACAAAGGAATAAAGAATATTTGCTAAGTCTGAATGCCATGAAACACTATTTGAGGGTGGTTGTTTCGGACATACCTGCATAAAGTCTTTCATCTGTCGTCTCTCGATGACATTTTGGAATTCACGTTGTTCAGAGGCAGAGAGGCTGTGGTGGCGGCGGCGGGGGCCTGTTAGAAAGAATATGTTCGGAGGAGAGGGGGGGTGGGGGTAAGAGTGTGGTTTGACAACCAACGACCTGGTCCGGGGCGGAGGGGAGGCGAGACAGATCAGTGGGGGAGTGGGAAGAAACTCACGAATCCATTGCGTATGCTTGCTTTGCTGTGTGGTTGGGCAGTAGGTGGTTTTTAGTAGGTGGTGTGTTCAAATCGCGAACAATTGATGGATGAGTTTCTGTATGTCTAGTAGCTTGAACCGAGCGTAGGCGAGATGACGGACTGGTTGTGGAGGGCCGAGGGTGGGATAAAAACACAGACAAGGAAAAACCGGAATAATTTTTCCTTGCGATTTTCGATTTTCGATTTTCTGGAAGGAATCCTTGGAAACTGATTGATCGTGGCAAGGCATGCGGATCAGATTACGGAGTTTGTCTCGCTTACCCTGCTTTGGGCAAAGCCCATGAAGATCTATCCGAGTGCTACTAAAGAGCCGCCGAAAAGCCATACTCTAGAGTGGGATATAGACGTAGGAGCCTAGAGACACTGGACTGTGAACACGGGGTAGTATATAGAGCAATAATTATGCGCATTACATGTACATCCCTATATAGCATGTATGTACCTGCGGTTACTCTACTCTAGAGTAATACCCACATATGTGCCATATGTGCGTACATAATGTGCCTACATGTACCGACTGGCAATCCAAGTTTTCAATCGATGGTGAGCCTGTGAACGTTGAGGAGCGACTAGGGTAAGGGATTCGAAGGTTCATGTTACGCCCTGTGAGTTGATCGCTGATCAACCATGTCGGTGGGGGAATGCTCGACCCAAAATAGGCGAAGCGAGTAAGTTCTTGAAAAGCAGGGACCGTTACTAGAGTTGCTATTATTATTACTATTAGGGAAGGGATCATTTACCTCTACCAGTGTTCTTGGCGCCTCTCCACCCCCCCTGCCTTTCAATCAACACTCTACTGCACGCGGACACGCAACACAACACCAACCACAGTGAGAAATTCCATATTCATGTCCAAGTTGAGGTTCATGTTTGTATTGTTTCTCTCTTCCATAAGTTCCCTTACCTAACTGGAAAAAAGAAAGAAAGGAAAAAAAAACCGATCACCTGGATCACTGAAGTCTTCCCCGTCCTTTACCACGCATCGGAAGGATTGTTCTGGCCGCCAGGGCCCTTTCTTTCTCTCTCTCGCCTGCTTTTTCTTTTTCTTTTTCCTTTCCCCTTCTCCTCCTCATCCACCGTCGCACAAGCTAAAGATCGCATCAGTCAGCAAGACCGTGCCTCTCCTCATCCAGTCGGGACTCAGATCATCGCTATTGAAGTTAGGGCCTCGGCGTGCCTCCTCAGCTAGCCCCACAAAAAAAAAGAGAGGAACCAGGTCCTGTTTCTGCTCCCGAGCGCGCTCAGCCCTGAGTGGAGCGCCGCTGCCTACTGCTGCTGTGCTCCTACACCTACCCTACTGTACTCTAGTCCTGCTGCTCCTTTCCTGGGGGTTGAACCGTCTGTCCTGGCCCGTCGTTGAACGTTGAACGATCCTTCCCCAGTATTTGAGCATCATCCCTTGTCTTGCCTGCTTGCCTGCTTGACTACATACTATTGTGTGTATGTTCCTGTCTGGTGTGTGTTCACGCATCTTTTACACTCTGCACTGCACTGCACTAGACTCTTAGAGTTCTTTACAGTCATTTGGTATGTACTGCATGCTTCCCTCCAGCCCATTCCTTTCACTCTCAAGAAGATCACACACACACCCCTCCCCCTCTCCCCATCCCCCCCCCATCCCCCCGCGCCGCCAGTTAGTGCAGGACCAGGCACGACACCACCAGGCAGCTCCGACCGAGAGCAATATATCTCCGCCGCACACTGCTTCCTCCATTTCACGTTTGTCTTGCTCAGCCGTGTGCCTCCGAACGAGACAGAAACTTGAACCAAGAAGTTTACACTTCACATAGTCATTCACTCACTGATTGATTGACTGACTTGATTCACTGGTTGCTGACAGTCTACTCTTACTACTGCCTTAGAGATTCACAGCCCACACGTCCTCTATACCCACCAACCCCAAACCTTAGGCAACTCCCACAAAACTACAAGTCCTCATACTCTGTACTCCGTATTCTGTACTATTCAGTACTTGGTACATTACTCCCCTCCAAACCAAAAAAAAAGAGAGAGGGTACCCATTCCCCCATCTTCATTCTCATTCCATCCCATCATCCTTCTGTCTCCCCTCACTCGACTGGCTGCTACTACCGCTTCAAGTCGCCTCTGCTCCTACCATAATCTGTTTGGCCACTCACATATCAAATAAAACCTACATGCCTGCATAGCACACATAACTTACCAGACATATAGGATCGGCATCCTTTCAACCGCTCTAGGTACACTTTACTGTTCGAAAATCATCGGCTCATCACGCTTGCTCTACCACATTTCGTGTCCAGTAACCATTCCAGCTGCCGTTTACCGTGCTAGACGCATTCCTATCCTTATTCAATCGCGGCCGGCGAACCTCTTTCTCTTTTCAAATCTTATTTTTCCATTTCTCTTCACCGAGTTCAGTCTCGTTAGGAAGAGATTAGGAAAGAAGAGGCTTAAAACACGAGACGACGAAAGGGAAAAATCTAAATCCTTTGCTGCAGAGATCTCTCAACTCGAAATACTACTGTACAGATCCTTAATACACCCAAGCACGAGCGCACTAGTTCAAACCAAGCGAAATCCTCGGGAAAGAGGGCTTTCGCTCCTGTTTGTCAAGTCTCAAAGAAAATGGCATCACTACCACCCACCGTCCCCCACCCTGCACTGAAATACGCGCCAGTTCCGCCAGGAGTGGAACAACCACCACCACACCCAGCTGTGGTCAACTATGGGTCCTCGCCGCCGTCAGCAAAGGTATCGTTGGCAACCTGGTGGGAAAAGTTTAAGAAGAAGCCTACAGCTCCAAAAGAAGGCGGGGATAAGGGTATAGTGCTATGACCTCTCCCCAATCACAATCCTCATCATACATTGCTATAGAGTTTCATTAGGAAGCTCCCCCCCGTGCCGCTCTAAGAGATTCTTTAGCTCACGTTTGCCATAGACCACACGCCGGGTATATTTGGAGTACCTCTAAGCAAAAGTATCAAGTACGCCAATGTTGCGATCTCGTTAACAGACGCAAATGGCGAGCAATTTATATACGGCTATGTCCCGATTGTGGTCGCTAAGTGTGGTGTTTTCCTAAAAGAAAAGGGTGAGTTTTTCAGCTGGAGGCTCAGCTATAGTTCCCTAATATAATTTTCTGATTTTTGGTCCCTATAAACAGCTACCAATGTTGAGGGAATCTTTCGACTAAGCGGCTCTGCAAAGCGGATAAAGGACCTACAAACTATCTTCAATTCCCCGGATAAGTATGGTAAAGGACTTGACTGGGCTGGCTATACCGTTCATGATGCGGCGAACATTTTTCGCCGATATCTCAATCAATTACCTGAGCCGATTATTCCTCTGGATTTTTACGCTCGATTTCGTGAGCCATTGCAGTGTGCGCCGGAGCATTTCGATGCCCTTGCAGCTATCCGCGCCTATCAAGATCTGATCGGAAAGCTTCCTGCACTTAACAGACAGCTGCTGTTGTACATCCTGGATCTTTTAGCCGTTTTCGCCTCTAAAGCCGAGCAGAACTTGATGACCGCAAGCAACTTGGCGGCTATCTTTCAACCCGGATTAATAAACCACCCGACGCATGACATGTCACCCAATGACTACAAGTTATCTCAGGATGTACTAGTATTCCTTATTACCAACCAAGATCACTTTTTGCTGGGGATGCGAGGGAACCCCGAAACCGAGGCGGTAGATAACCTCAGTGTACCCGTTGCCCCGGCAACACCGGCGTCCCCACGGCGCGCAAAGACTGTGCTAAGTAGATCTCCGTCAAACTCGAGTGCTGGGGCAGATGACGTTAGGAAGTATGGTAACCTTCGAAGAAACGTTTCTGTTACATCCAAGAGGTCTATTGCTGGTAGCCCAATCTCTTCAGGCAATACTGGAGGGTTAGGCAGGAGTAACACACTTCCCTCAAAGAGGTCGCCTGCAGCATCACCAGTGACCTTTAGAGGAGAGAATAGTTCAACCCCAGGATCGCCCCGAGCAGGTTTAGCTGTGGATATAAACTCCATCTCGAGGTCTCCCTCTATTGGGGGGCGAGCGCGTGATAATACCACTCCGGTAACTCCGGTAACTACTGCATCCGATGATAGTTCCAAAACTGTAAAGCCCATGGAAGCCCCTCCTAGAACTGCCCCCCCACCTCCAATGAACACAGAGGTTCTACCAGCACAGTCGCGAGTTGTGACTACCCCAACTAAGGAACGTAATTTTCCTGCAAGTTTATTTGCAGGGTTATCGCCGGAGCCACATCAGAGAACTGGGAATAAGTTGAGGAAACAAAGACCTGGCAGCACCCCTCACTCAGCCGAATCTTCAACAACTAATCTAGGGGGCGATGCTAACGCCAGTAACCCGTCCATTCAAAATGGACAGGGGCCTCCTCCAACCTCACACTCATCCATCGGGGGAGATACACTTGTACAGGCTCCGCAACACCCACATACGGCTCCCACTACGTCCATGTTGAGCTTTTTTGGCGTTTCGCAGCAAGGCAATGCCCCCCACTCAGCGGCCTCATCAGCAACTTTGATGCCGGCAATGTCCCCGACCCCTTCAACTACTTCCAGCGTTGCTAGCCAGAGTAGTTCTCATGAGCTTTCAGATAATGCACATCCTCCAAATTCTCCCGACAAGAAGAGGCGATCAAGGTGGCGATTATCTGGGCAAAAGTTTGATATCGCACCAACTAGTCCAACATTTGGCAATGGCCATGGCCATACATCTACAGCAAGTCTAGCGGAGAGAATAAGGGGAACATCTCGGAGCCCCCCGCATCGAACTAGAAGTGTTAGTGGTGAAACTTCGGGCATGAGTGATAGTGAGGAAAGACGAAGTGCTCTGGGATGGCTCTCCCAAAAGTTGAATGAGCGGAGGCAATACCAGCAACAATGTGAGAGAGATCGAGAGCAGAAGGAGCTTGGGCGCCCACGTGGGAGGGAAGAGATGCATCTTTCTATGGACAATTTACCAAAAATGACCATCCCATTACCAGGTTCTCCGCGAGTGCAACCGCCAACACCCTCTAGTGTATCGCTCCCCACACAGCCTACCCAAGAGCATATCCTAGAATCACCAAGAGAGAGGGAAAGTAATGGTATTTTCCGCCGCGACCGCCAACCACAGCAGCCACACCACCGAAACGTTCCGATGCATGGCCCCACGCAGCTACCTGCTCCAACTGTTCCGGCTCACAATCCCACTGCAATGCGCTCGTCTCCAATGAGCACACCACGCACCTCCGAGGAAAGAGCGCGTATGAGGGAGAGCCAACCTCTTTATAGGGAAACTCAGGCACAACAGTACCAGAGGGAACTTCGGGCGCAGCACAAGGAGGGTCAGCTCGCTCAAAGGGAACCAGTAGCTCATCAAAGAGACAATCAAGGCCAGGTACGCTCAAGAGATGTTTCGATGGAAAGCCAGTCGCACCAAGGGGACACCTCATTAAGCAGAGTTGGAAGCCAGACGCACCCCAGAGAACTTACGCCCAGTCAGGGAGGAGGCCTTACGCGTCAGAGGGAGGTTTCAGCAGACCGAAGGGACAGTCAGACCCATCAGCGAGATCCTCCTAGAAATCATAGGGAAAGCCATAGTCATATGCACCAAAGAGAGTCTTCTACCAACTCACGGGACGGTCACATGCAAAGGGAGGTTCCAGCCGGCCCAAGGGATATCCATAAGAGGGAGGTATCAGGTCCAAGGGATGTCCAGGCGCAGTCAAAAGAAGTCCCGATGGGTCGAAGAGATATTCAGAGTACAGAGGCCCCGGCTCCAAAAGACGCCCAGTTTCAGCTAGGTCAAATACACTCAAGCGAGGCCTCGGTGGGTTCAAATGATATCCAGAGTAGGGATTTCCCAGTCCCAAGGGACTCTCAGATGCCGCATAGAGATACCTCAGGCAACCAGAGGGAGATTGCATCCCATCAAAGGGAAGCTTCGGCACATCATAGAGAATTAGCGACTCAGCACCATGGAAACTCAATGCATCAGACTGATGCCTCAGAACTGCCCTTATATGCACCTGTTCCCGGGGAATCGATTGAACCCGAAGCTCAGATTCAGGCGCGGCGGCGACCACAGGCAATACGTCCAGGGGAACCACTTTCACTACAAGGGGTTATGCCACAGGGGCCACCAGATGGACGCATTTCCGAGGGAATGCTCACTAGTCCTATGTCTCCTGGACCAATGTCACCTCCTGGAACAGCGTTGTAAGAGCCTAAATTATGTTGCTACTTCTGAGTCTTATTATATTGCTTGTTTTTCTACCTCCTTTTTTCTTCTTTTTTTGTAATGAATGGTGTTATTTTATTCGGCCGCGGTTTTCCGTGCTTTTTTACATCCTTCTGTAGGATATCTGGCTGGCGAGTTACTTAACCTAGTTTGTTCTGTTTTTTTGGAGCAAGTGCATTATGACCCATTTCTTTTATCTTTTTTTTCTTCAATTCCACTTTTTTTTTCTTTCATATTTTTCTCTTTTTTGTCCAGACATGAGCAGCACGAATTGTCATGTTGGGACGAAGATAATTCACGAACGAACAAGCCAATGGAACGGGACGAGAAAATAAAAGGAACATTTTTCTTGTCCTCTTTTTTCTTCTCTTTTTACTGGTTTCGAGGCTCGGGTGTTGATTTTGGGAGGCGTGCTGCGTTTTGGGAGTAGGAGTCGGAGCTCCTTTGTGGGTTTCCTGTTCTGTTTTGTTTTTGTTACTTTGATGCCCGCGGGTGTTTTTATTCTTTCGGATTGTCGCTTCACAATGGGGAAAAGCGGATGGTATCGTCTTTTCTTCTTTCTTCTCTTTTCTTTTTCTTATAATGTCTGATGATTATTACACCTCGCGAAGTTTGAATTTAAAACTTTGCGGATGTTTCTTTAACTCGGTGCTATTTTTACCACTCATCCATTCTTGTGGGCGTACCTGTGGGTTATTCTTTTTCGGCGCGGTGCGGGGCAGAGTGGGGTGGGGGGGGGGGGGCGAGAATATATTTATGGGTTCGAGTGACTCTTTGTGAGTGCCCGTTTCGCGGATGTGGTAGCTATTCTGGTTAGAGTGATAGACGTTGCTGCGACTTGGATTTCATAGAGTAACAAATTGATGTCGATCTTCGCCTTTCCCCTCCCCATCAGATCACACATCTCACCATCTCTAGATCGCTGACCTACCCCCACCACTCCGACCTCTGTTAAGCCCCTCTTTTAATGATATGGAAAATGCAACCCCCAAATACTTAGCCGGGGTACAAGTTCTATGAAAACCAAGCCCGACGGCCCGCGAAAAGAGCTGACGGTCCGTCCTGGGGTTTGTTTCATGTATGTATATGATACTTCGGGGGTACTGGAACAGGTTTGGCGCATGGGCTGTAGAGTCTGATAATTGTCGTTGGGTGTTTTCGAAAGGGCCCACCAACAGGTTGCAACAATGACCAGCAAGCAAGCGGGGTATTTTTCTTCTTTAGCTCAGTGTTTAAGCCCAGAAGCAACGCCGTACATCATGTACCTACTACACCTACTTACTTATAAAGCAGATGGCTTTATCTGCACTGCACACTTATTGACTTATCGATAGATAGACAGATAGACTCGTGACAGGTCTTTCTGGTGTTGTTTGAGTATGTAGATATATTTGTAATGCATATCAGGATATGCATATGTAGACACAAAGGGAGGAATGTGATGGACCCTTGTTATTGCCTTCCCACTCCCCTTCTTTCCTCCCTGAGATAATTATTATTGTTGTTGCAAGGGCTGCAAGTAGGCACCTGTAGGCTAGATTAGACTCTTCCGTAGGCTCGACTTACGTCCTTTGCGGCTCTCCGATTTTGAGTCAACAACGTTGCCAGATGCCCCTCCCCCGCTTTTTTGGCCTGCAGCGCTCCATCTGCACACGAACACGAACACTTATTCCCACATCCATATTCAAATCCACCCTCTCTGCCCCCAAACCCAAACCCAAAGCTATCCACTCCCACACTCGTCCCTTCTTCCAATCGGCACACACCCTCCACACTCCCCCAACCACCACCCCCGAGTTCTCAAAAAAGGCGTTCCTGAAAGCTCTCCGCACACCGAAAAATATGGCAACAACAAAGACGGGCGCCCCGCTTGACCGCGGTACACTAGATACGCTTCTACGCCGTAGGCTCTTCTACACACCGTCATTCGAGATGTACGGTGGTGTGTCGGGGCTCTATGACTACGGCCCACCTGGGTGCGCCCTACAGCAGAGTATCGTGGATACGTGGAGGAAGCACTTTGTCCTCGAGGAGGACATGCTGGAGGTCGACTGCACTATGTTGACCCCACATGAGGTGCTTAAAACGTCCGGCCATGTGGACAAGTTTGCGGATTGGATGTGCAAGGACCCGAAGAGTGGGGAGATCTTCAGAGCGGATCATCTCGTCGAGGAGGTCCTTGAGGCGAGATTGAAGGGCGATAAGGAGGCGAGGGGTGAAAAGGTCATTGTTGAGGAGGAGGATGCAGATAAGAAAAAGAGGAAGAAGAAGGTTAAGGATATACAGGCCGTCAAGTTGGACGATGAGGTCAGGAAGGAGTACGAGGAGACTCTTGCTAAGGTTAGTATTCTTATTCAGATATCCTTTTTTGTTTATCAAACGTGATTTTGAGACTTTCTACCATTTTCATTTTTGGATCCTCCAAATATCACTCGGTTTGATTTCAAACATTCGTGTTTTAAAACATTTATCTTTGGGCCAGTTGGAGGATTTTTAAGCTAATCGGACTATTGGTAGATTGACAACTACGATGGCGCTGAACTTGGTGCCCTCATTCTCAAGCACAATATCACCAATCCAGCCACCGGTGGAGCTCTGGAGCCCCCAGTTGCCTTCAACTTGATGTTTCAGACCTCAATTGGTCCCAGCAGTAACTTGCCTGGGTAAGCTTCTACCCATCACACTTTTAGTTTTATATATGCGAGCATTCTCAACGATCATTTCCACTTGCCCAGTGTCTAATATGTCATAGCTATCTCCGTCCCGAGACTGCCCAAGGTCAATTCCTCACCTTCAACAAGCTTCTCGAATTCAACAACCTCCGCATGCCCTTTGCTTCTGCGTCAATCGGCAAGTCTTTCCGTAACGAGATCTCTCCCCGCTCTGGTCTCCTTCGTGTCCGTGAATTCCTCATGGCCGAGATTGAGCACTTTGTCGACCCCACCGAGAAGAAGCACCCCCGGTTTGCCGAGGTCGCCGACACCGTCAGCCTCAAATTCCTCCCCCGCAACGTGCAGGAGCAGGGGCAGACCACTATCAGCGTAAAGACCATCGGTGAGGCCGTCAGAGAGGGAATGGTTGACAACGAGACCCTTGGTTACTTCCTGGCCCGCATTCACCTCTTCCTCGAGGAGATCGGTATTGACCAGAACAAGGTCAGGTTCAGACAGCACATGCCGAACGAGATGGCGCATTACGCCACTGACTGCTGGGACGCTGAGCTTTTGACAAGTTATGGATGGATTGAGTGTGTTGGTTGCGCAGACCGTAGTGCGTACGATTTGACTGTCCACTCAAAGAAGACTGGCCAGTCGCTGATTGTGCGTGAGGCCTTGGAGGTTCCTAAGGTGTGGGAGCAGTGGGATATTGTCGTTGATAAGAAGTGGCTCGGTCCCCGATTCAGGGGGGACGCCAAGAAGGTCGAAGAGGCTATCGAGAAGGTCCCCCAGGAGGAACGCGAGAAGATGGCTGCAACCTTGAAAGAGGGTGGTAAGATCACTGTTATCGTCAACGGCCTCGGCGAAGTCGAGCTCGACAAAGTCACTGTTGAGAAGAACCAGCACATGCAAAATGGTAACAGACACCCTCCCCGGCCTCCAAAGTCATAAAATCCAGACTAATAAATAACCAACAGTGAGGGAATACACCCCCAACGTTATCGAGCCCTCCTTCGGTATTGGTCGTATCTTCTACTCTCTCATCGAGCACATCTACTGGACTCGCCCCGGCTCCGAGCTCCGTGATGTTCTTTCATTCCCCCCACGCATCGCGCCCACAAAGGTCCTCATCGTCCCCCTCTCCTCCAACAAGGAATTTGCACCGCTCGTCACCACGCTCTCGCACAAAATCCGCCGCGCCGGCATCTCAAACCGTGTTGACAATTCCAGCACATCCATCGGAAAGAGGTACGCACGTAACGACGAGCTCGGCACACCGTTCGGTGTCACGATCGACTTCCAGACGGTTAAGGATGGAACTGTGACACTGCGTGAGAGAGACGGGATGAAGCAGATTAGGGCGTCCCAGGAGGAAGTCATCGAGGTCGTGAAGGGCATTTTGGAGGATAATGGGACGTGGGAAGAGGCGCTAGAAAAATATGGTGAATTTAAGGGACAAGAGCTGGATGATGAGTAGGGTTGTAGTATACTGTATCCAGATGACCTTGACCGGTAGATAGATCTAGGCTTTAAAAATAAATCCTTGATCGCAAATTATTATAAAGTAAATGCTTTGTTTTTGCGTAGAGAGATATATGTATGCGAAAAATCTGCCGACTTAGTGTTAAAAACCACATTATGACTTAATTAAAGATAGGCAAGCAGGTACTCGAGAAACAACCAATCAACATGTAGGTACAATCAACGGTAAACCGGCCATAATATTGCATCGAGTGATGACCCATGCGGCGGTCAAATTATTTTAACCTAGGGGCTAGTAGAATCCACTACTCTGAGGCGATCGGGCCATTCGGCGGCAACGACCATCGCACCAGCAACCAGCGAACCCCCATTCACGATCACGATGGAGATCAATCCACAGCAGTGCTGACCTGAGTCGAGTGACAGCCTATGATCACGGCTTCGCAGATCATCCTGTATGTAGTTTGCAGGTTATCGAACACCTCCTGTTGAACATGCGGAAAAATGTGAGAGGTGACTAAAGCCGGTTATAACAGGGTGATCATGATGTCCCGGTACCGAGAACCGTGTTGTGCAATAGGTGGTGCCCTTACTCGCAAATTCCTGGCGTTTGTGAAATGGGCCACTATTGCATACCATAGTAAATTTTGGACTTGGCGCGAATTTGTATGGCATGCAATAGCGGTCCATTTTACAAACGTCAGGAGTTTGCGAGTACTGGTATATGTAGGCAAAGAGATGCTAAAGCCAACGAGGTTATGATCAGACATAAGATCAATGGATCTAACTTCAACATTTCCTAATTTCGTCACTTGGCTGCTGCATGTTTTCTTGGTATTTTTCTCTTGGTATTTCTTTTAACAAAAATTTGAGTGATGCTGTTAGCAAAGGGGATTATGAGGCATGTTGACAGTAGTTGGTAAGTTCGGCGACGATCCGGCCCCCGGCGGCCGAGCCTATCGGGGCTCTGGCTCGGACAACCCTAGGAAGGCCCCACTAGTCGCAGTAATGGCCGGCTGAAATTAACGGTTCGAAGAATCTCCCGGAGACGCTGCGCTCTTTATCATCGGTGTAATTTCTATCGGACCCCCAATCAAGTCTTTTTTTTTTCCGCCAATAATCTCAGGCATATGAGCTGTTGCGACGGCGGAGCTCAAAGCACGCCTCAGTTGACGTTGGGTTTGCGTTCTGGATATGAGGTTGCGTAGATTACTACGAGGGGGGAATATTGATTCCGCCTGGGGATTATTTCACCAACAGGCCTGAATCTCATGGACCTTGACCGCACTTCGTGCATTAGGGGGGGGATATTGGTCTTGACCGAGTGATCTTTTGTGACCTGAGTAAGCAACATTTGGCTATCTGATGGGTCTGATATACTTTTACACTCTGGCCATCGTTGGAGACCATGGTCTGTTAAAAACAATTATTATAATTATGCAAACTATATTAGCTAATTGGTAACTAAACCTATGTAACTATATTTTGAAGACTGCAGATGCTAATTCGTACTGCATACGCATTCCATGTCGCATAGACCCAGGAATATAAATACGACATCTAAGCTATTGAATTTTCCCGCAAAAAAAGAACACGGGAACGAGCAGGTTTTTAAACAGAAAACAGGGGTAGCCCTTTTTAAACATAATGATGAAGTCGTACTCTAGTAGGTATTTTTTCCCCAGACTATCAATCATTGCAACCCTAGAGCATTCCAACTAGGTACTACTCTAGGAGCACATGGGCCGAGACTAGCTGAAAACGGCTCACCCGGGATCCGTGCCGGGTCACAACCTGCTGTATTCACTATTATGCAGTTGAATTAAGACCTCAGGATGGTCCGACACTCCTCTTGACACGCGCAACGGCCTTGCAGCCGTGACGAGATTAACCGAATGCAGCAGCAGCAGCAGCAGCAGACTTCAATAATGTCAATGGTCCCGACGTCCTGGGCGCGGTTCCAGAAGTCAATGGTAATTTTTTACCCTCCTACGTATCAATCAGGACTTTTGCAATAAGCTTTGGCGTAGGGAATCTAAGTCTGCAACTCCAAGAAAACGGAGTAGAAGCAGTAGGGAAACGTCTAATTGGAAGGCTATTTGAGCTTTTCCCAAAGGACCACGTAATAGCTGCACCTACCTGTCTACAGCGATAGGAATGATTAATGGATATGGAGAGATATCTGTGCACCACACAAATGCTTTTTCCATAGATCATATCATTCTTGTCGCTGTATATACACCCTTAACATGGACCCCAGTCCTGGGCCCTGGCGAGAAGAGGGGGGAAAAATGACTGTGCTGTGCGTTGTCCTTCCACAAATCCAGTGATCGGTTCCGACGATTTTGAAGGCGACCACTATTTTGGGCTTTATTTTTGTACCTGGGTATGACCTCACATTGGGACGAGGAAACACATACATGTGTGCCTATAGGCAACTCAATTGCAAGCCTGCACTCCCACAACTGCACAGCTGAAGCTTGCGAAAGCTTAATCGAACCGAGAATTTTTTTTTATAAAAAAAAAAAAGAGGGCATCATGTGGACGTTATTAAGTGGCGATGATGTATAACCACCATATCACGTCGCATCTTGCTTCCTTTGTCCCCGGCAATCCCCGCGACGATCTCCTCATAAGTGCCGAGGCAACGAGTGATATGTCATGAGTGATAAAGGCATCGGGATGCATCCCGGACGCTTAGGCAAACCAAGCCCAGATCGATTTTTTCTATTTATGGTTTTGCATTTTTTGTCTTGGAAAAAAGTGCCCTTTTCTTCCAGAAAGAAAACATACATTTCGCTTATTGAGGGAGACAATGCGATACGAGCTGTGTATGGATGGGGGATATCACACGTTTATAAATAGAGACCCTCTATCTGGCCACGCAGCCAATAGAGTCAATGATTGGTGGGCTCATCGAGGGGGGTGTGTGTGTGTGTGTGCCTGCCTGACATGAAGTCCGACATGGTCGCACAAAGGTCGTACGAAGCGAGACAGACAGTCTGGAAAATGTTTCGAGGCAACACAAGAGTCATCGTAGGTGATTGCTATCAACTCTATGGGTAGTAATCGTAGGTGTGCGCTGCTGCCGCACTGCATGTTAATTGACAAACAGTTATATTTGGCATTGGCAGGTGTAAGATTCACGTCCCGGTAGGTTATGGCTCAGTAAAGTGCTTATGAGGGCGGCTCTGATCTGAGAGGGCGTGTGATTAGTTGTATTTAGAGTGTATATATACCCTTGCGATGTAGCCAGGAGTCTCGAGGTTGGCAAAAGATGAGTTATCAAAAAGAAGAAGGGCACCTATATTGAGATTGTTATTGTAAACTCATCTATCATGTATCTCTTCGAGAGATGTACCGCACAGGCGGTGGGGGCTCTAACGCGAATGAGGCATCACCTAACCCCGTCGCGGCGGTAGGGATAACAGGGTAGGGATTCTGGAGGTAGTCAAATCGGAGAGATATGTATCGCGCGCATCATAATCCCGGGGGTGTGCGGGTAGCAGGCTAGTTACTTCCAGATCCGCCCTCCTTGTCCCTGGGACGAAGGTCTTCTTCGTATCTTTTTTTGCAGAGAGAGACAGGAGGTTCCAACACGGGGAAAGGGGGGGGGAACTAGTAACTACATGTTGTAGGCGCACAGAATGATTACCTACTGTGAGTGAGGAGTAGTAGCGTGAACAAGATAGGGCTAATTGACTTCATTGGATCATGTTATGTCTGGTAGAAAGTAGTATCATGTTCCCTATCCCTTGGATTGGTTGGTTCGTAGTAATTATCGAAACCTACTTAATGGGGGTGCTACTACTACACCTGACCGCATTCAGCCATGGGCTTAACAATTCGGGCTTCCTTTTTCCAAGGCTAAAGCGTCTGTGGGCAGCACCTAACCTACGGGCTACTACCACAGCAAGCAGCTAACGGTCTAGCTATATGATAGTTCAAACCTCCAGTTCCTTCCTTCCTTTAAAAAAAAGGGTCTATCAGGTACTATTAGTTTTTCCCGGGGCGATTTTTTCTTCCTGGGTAAAAAAAAATAACCAGGGCCCAAAAAAAAAGGTTGAGGGCCTCATTTCGTTGTCTCTGGTTCCTGAATGAGGCCAAGCCGGGTTTCGATTCGGCATCCAATGGTGGTGATGACGTTTGATTCATGAGTGGTACGCAAGGATCATATCCAAAGCAGCTGGCCGATGGCGAGCTGGTAAGGGGAGGGGATGGGGGGGGGGGAAGACGCGTGGTGGTGGGAAACTTCGTTAAGTCAGATATGAGCACAGTTTTGCACAGCCCGAATTATTAGAGAAGAAGGCAAGCAGGGCGTAGACGGAAAAAAAAAAGGAAAAAGGAAAGAAGTAGGTAAGAAACAGAACAGACCCCAAATCATTAATTCGCTCTCGAGTGAGAGTGGCTGGGACCTGATTTGCCCCGTATCTAGAAGAGATTCTTGGGTACATGTAGGTCAGGTACTTATAGATCATGCAGGTCGTCCTTGGAGGACACTTACTAGTAGGCAGAAACCTTTTCTCCCGTCCCGTCCCATCCATCCCACTTCTTACATATTGTTCTTCTTTCTTTACGACCCTTCCCTCTTTCCCTCTCTCACTTCCACTCACTTTTCTTCACCTACGCCTCCGTCAAATCATCGTCTTGTGCACTTTTATCGCGTCAGCACAATTAGGAGCTGCACTTTCTGCATTGATCTAGGGCATTCTTCATTGAGGTAAAGTGATGTTTCTGCTTTTCTTTTCCTGTTGGTGGACATGGGTTTTTAGTGGTGGTGGTGGGAGGGCCTTTTTTTCTCTTTGGGAGCATTCGCTCGTGAGTCTCTAGCGCTACTGGAGGAGCATCGAGAGCTGCTTTTCTTGCAGGTTGCATACTGCTCCTCATCTGAAACTCGTGCCTAACACCTCACCAAGGTGTTTTACTTTTTGGGGTAGTCGAGGCGTGCATATCTTGTTCAGCCTCGGGCTTGATAGAGTTGTAGTAATAGTAGTAGTAGCATACATAGTGGGGGACCCAACTGGCTAACATAAATGTCTTCCACCACCCAGGAGTTTTTTTGCAGGTTTATCTTTCTGCACGCCCCTCACCCCACGATCAGATATATTTTTTCTTTTCTTGGACCTATATAAACAAGAAAAAAAGATAAAAGAGGAAACATTCTTAATCTTTAATCTTCTTTGAGTTCACGAGAAGTTATCCCTGCTCTCTTTTATATCCCCTCCCATCCCCTCGAATATATATCCCAAAATGGCACGCTATGGAATCTCAATCGTCGGTTCACTGCTCTTCCTGCTCCTCCTCCTATCTCCCCTGATCCTCGCGGACCAGCAGGACTTCCTGGAGCTGGTGAGGGACGTGGACGACGAGGCACTCCATGCCGCGCTGCACGAGTACGATGGGAAATACAAGCACGGTATATTCCCCGGCGATCGTACGGCTCTCGAAGCCGTCCACCGGGAACGGGCCGCTGACGCGTCAGCAATAGTCCAACTGGCCAAACGGCAGCAGCAGACGACGAACAACTCTACGGCGGCCGCAACGAGTGTAACGACGACCCCGACGACGACCCCGGTACCGACCACCACCACTACGCCCACTACCACACAGACCACCACCCCCCCGACTACCACACCGACCACCACCCCGTCGCCAACTACCACACCGACGACGACGACCACTCCGAGGACGACGGCCACCCAAGAGACTACGAGCTCTACATCGACGACACCGACACCGACGAGTGAGACGAGCACCTCCGAGACCTCGACCACGCCGACCACGACCCCCACTCCGACCTCGACCTCGACCACGCCGACCTCAACGCCGTCGTCGACAACCTCCGGGACTACATCTGCGACTCCAGCGCCCCCACAGACAACCACCGCTTCAAGAGGTACCACATTGACCACCTCGCGCATCACCAGGACCGTCACAGGCACAAATGGCCAGCCATCAACTATGACAGAGACCACCGTGATCGTTGCGTCCGTCACTGAAAGCTCCTCGGCCGCCCCGAGCGCAAGTGCGTCCACCACCGAGGTGTCGGAGATGCAGGGGAATGGCGCGGGTGGGCTGAAGTATGGTGCTTCTGAGGTTGCGGCTGCGGGTGGAATGGCAGCGTTGATATTCGCAATGTTGTAGAGTGATTGCGGACTTTTTTTCTTTCGCCCCCGCTATTTATACCAAAATTTGCCTTTCATAGCCTTTAATGCATAGTTTATTCTTTTTTTTACTCGCTTTTCCTTTTCCTTTTCTTTCTTTTGTTTTCGGTTTTCGGGTTCGGGGTGGATTTTTGCATTCATACATTCATTTGGAAGAAACGACCAAGGTTGAGATTAAACAATCGCAGCATTTTTTTTTACGACAGTCGACCGATCATGAGGTGCCTGGAAAGGGGGGTGAGGGATGGGAAAGGCGGGCAGATATCTGGCTATAGACTATGATGGAACTTTGGGTTGTTTTTATATCGAAGCTTGATATCTTCTGCATGGTGGAGGTTGCTTTTTCTTTTTATGAAGGGTGGTTTGGGGAGAAGAGGAGGGAGGGGTCTACATCACGGCTATGGCTAGAGATGTACTTCTAGGACATGCCAATTCTTGCGGGATGTTTTGGAGGCTTTATTGGAGATGAAGGGCTCCTGATATCATGCGTAAATGATTTCTGTACACATAATATACATACAAACGGTGCGAGGGTTTTTCTTTTTTTTTTCATGGTGGGATAATGGGGGAACATTGAACGAATCAATCATATAACAGTCTTGCAAACAACAGTCCCTAAAGACTATCTACGTACATTCAGTTTATAAGCAGGGGGGGGGGGGGGAAACAGGAATAAAAACATGAGATTGAGTACCTGCGCTTGGCGCATGCGGTCTTGTGCCTACATGTACCCCGGGGGTCCTTAAAGTGGTGTACCCACCATCAAAGCTAGACCCAGTCCACCTTTGCATTTTTGTTTTCATATACTGCTTACATGTATTACATAGCTCTACCTGATGCAATTCGATCTAAATGAACCATTTCCCAACTTTAGGCGTGGTGGCCAATAGCTGCAAAATTGTGGTTCTTTCTCACTTTGAGGACCCCCGAGTACATAGTACTTGATATATACGGTTTCAAACCCGGAACTTTGGCTTGAAGAGGCGTTTCCCCTGCACCGTGCCGCCGCAGCGTCAGCCGAGATAGGTGGAGTGTGTGTACATGTATGTAGGTACATGTACCTTAGGTATCGGTATTTGTATCCTATTGAGACACGATGTATGCAGACGTTCAGATATATACTTGTATGGAAGTATTGGTATAGGCAAAGAAGTTGATGGTGTATCTTATAACTTGACTCTGGGAGAAGAATTGTCTGTGGGTGTTGGATTCGGTCTTTACGCCTGTAGAAAGGGACCATCTGAGCCGACTAAATGACGCTAGGGTCTAGTAGAATGCTGTTGGAGAGGCTATCTTTTCGGCCGGCGTGTATGGAGTAGGTGCATAAGGCTCTGAGCGCCATCACCGCAGCTGTCCGCGGCTGCAACTGCCTGTTCCACGCGCCGACATTGCTGCGGGAACTAGGAGAAAATCCCTGCAGCCCTCGGCGGGAAAGAACCGGCGGGTTGAGGTTTGTGGGTTGTTAGGGGTAACACAGTTCCAGGACAAGCCTTTTCAAAAGGTTCTTGGTTTTCTGTTCTAGGGGGCTTGATGCGAAGAAGCTTACCTACTTATCTAACAATTATACCCTCACATGTATGTACATAACCTACACGTAATCCTGGGGGTGAACTGGGCCGCGGGACGACAGAGGGTATGGAAATACTTGTATTAGTCGTTTAAAGGGTAGGCTTACAGAAAGGTTAATATAATGCCGCATTCAGTATAACATGTACTATGCACTGGACAGTGCAGAGTATGTGGGGTAGAGGAAAGATACATACCCAGCGTCGACCGAGTGCGCAAGTGTGACGCAAAACGAAGGTAAGGCACGTAAAGTCAAAGCAGTATCGAAACCCAATTTCATACACTGCTGGCACTTGCCCTTTATATAGGATACATGTGTATACATAAATCCGTTTCGCCCTGCCATCACTCCATTACTATGGTGAGAATCAATGAATATTCACCTGAGTAAGAGTGTATCTCACTTTGTTTATGCGTCAGGTCGCAAAAATAATAGAGAATTTAGTAAGTTTATGACGTTACGTACACAAAATGTAACCCAATTAATATTTCCTATGAAATCTTGTATTGAGCGGTAGGGCTTGCGGGCTGCGCGAAGGATGAGGGAAGGGATTAAACCTATGTAATAAGGCGCAACCTCGAAAAGCTTCAAGAGTGGCTAAGAGCAACGGCGACTCCATCATGGGGCGCCTGGTTTTTGTCTGGACGTCATGGTCACGGCTTCCCCTCCTATAGCTAGCTAATATTAAGTTTGGGATTTCTAGCATATATAACGTCAAACAGTATGCATAGATTATGGTTATTGTTACTAATATATTGCCGTCCTAAAAGTCTGAGTCTGTCTGCGGACATATATTGCTACTCTGGGCCTCCAATTAGTTATCAATGTTTAGTGGTTATTTGACTCAGGAATTAGTACCACCTAGCTTGCTGTAGCAGCTGAGGTTATCAACAGTGGCAGGCAGTTAGAGGCCGCGAAAAAGTAAAGGCTACGCATCAATAGTGAAATAAGTGAAGTAGTTGTTTTTAGTGCAGCATGCGGTTCTGGAGAGCCATATGGGCTTGTATGGGTGCATGTAGAAGCGCCGTAATGTGATGGTTGAACTGTAGAGTTGGGGAGTGGGAGAAAAGTTTGCAGTACGGGCTCTGTGTCATTTGCAAACTTTATAAGGATCTACTGAAACCTACACGTACACATATCTTTGTCGCAATTACACCATAGGCGACATGTGATTACTAGTCACAAAATCAAGTTTTTTAAGACCTTAGTTATAATATGACTCAAAAGGCCTTCTTGAGTTTGCAATTTGTATACGATGTGTGGGCGCTCAAGAGGTGGTGGTGGCCACATACTACCACCGGTAATCATGTTTATCTCTCTCTGAAAATTAGTCAATATAGCCTGAAAAACAACCAAGAGAAACTTTGGCCCTCTGATAACCCATAGGCGCCTCTGTGCTTGACTCTAGTCTGACTCTGCTGTTGATGTTACGTTTTGCTATGTTTATTCAATTTGTCAGGTGCATGTGCCTATATATTATACTAAATAATCATTGAGCTAGCTAGCAAAGCTTCTAGAATTCTGTGGCAGTATGTACAAAGTATATAGCACGCAGTTATACATTGAAAATAAGTAAAGTACATGTATGGTCCCAAGGTGAGTCAGATAGTAGATAACCGGGACGTTCGGGTTGGGACTACACCCCACATTTCAGTAAGTAATATCTATTATTAAAAATCATTGGTACTGCTAACTACTTGTAGACATGTATGTACTATGCCAAGGACATGCCAAGGACATGAGGTTGTCCAAGGCGCAACAGAACCATCACGGTGTCCACTCTGCGACACCCTAACCTGCCACTTACGACATATATCGCGGAGTCAAATCAGCACCAAATGCCGTCTCAACACCCCAAATCACAGCGTAGCAGCGCTCCATTCACCGTATCCTTATTTGCTACTTATCTGCACAGCGCGGTAATTGCAGGCGTGTCGTATGCGAGCTTTGGGGATCTCGTTCTCAACCCAACTTCCACGCTCCTCTCAACATTACCAATTTTGGCTGTAGCCCAAGCGGCATATGTTGTCCTGTGTTTAGATAGTAATGGCGCTGCGAAAGGAAGGCGACCAAAGACTGGGAAAAAGGGGGAGCAACATGTTGCGGCGTCGGGGACTAGTAACAAGCTTTTGGTACATCTTCCAACTACTCTCGCTTGAAGCGAAGCCCTAGGCTTAACTGTTACATTTAGACGGCTTTTCTATCGTTACTTCTCGCATCTACCGCAGGAACGGTAATATTGGGCCTCTGCATGGTTCTTTTTGGGGCACCAGCAACATCACACATCCCACAAACAGCTCTATGTGCGGCACACATGGCTTTATTAGTATCGTTTCCTCTCATATACACCAACGGTGTCGAAGGACAGAAATGGAGGGATATTGTATCAGTCTCTTTGCCTATGGATGAGGCATTTGGTGGTGCTTTGGGGGCGCTGCTGGGGGGCTGGTTGGGAGCTGTTCCTATTCCGCTAGGTATGCAGTTTGTTCGAATTATCACCTGACGCCTCCATATTAGGAATGAAATTTAATTTTTTATTGTTGCAGATTGGGATCGTGAATGGCAGAAATGGCCCGTAACTATAATTACTGGTGTTTATATCGGGCATCTAGTCGGAAAGTCATTAGGTTCTGTTTTCCAAGGGAAGAAGCTTCCCTTATAGGCCGGAGATCTAATTGGATTAGCTCGAGTAATAATACCCTTGGGTGTAACAAGCCCTTTCCGCCCCCCCCCGGGGGGGGGGGGCGCACATCATAATAAAAATAAGAGCATAGGACACCGTGGAGGCGTTGGGCCTGGTTATTTCGATAATTGAAGTTTTAGGCATTTGTGGGGGGGGGGGGGGTGTATTTCTGGTAGTGTGTGAATGCTCTAAATCCACACTCTCTATTAGCGTCACCATGTTTCACCGTAGCGTTGATACCTGTGTGGGAAAAACGGTTGGCTAGGGGGCAATTGGTCTTTAGTCGAGTGATTTAGGTAATCAGGGTTAAGTCGGGTACTCAGTGGGGCGAACATCGCTGTTATATGGTCTAAATAATAATCGCCCCAGGGGCTTACATGTACTTGTACATCCTACAATAAGAGAGATCTTACTAAATGCGCAAGCCTGGTGATATTCAGAGCCTGTTCGTAGTGGCCTTAATGTCTGACATCATATTGTTTTGTTAGGGCGGAAAGCGTTCATATTATATCATGCGGTATATTATAAAATACTCGAGAACCTTGGTGGGTAAGGAAGTTGGATATAAGAACCCGTGTCATTTGAATTTGTCTAGAGGTGCAAACACATCACTCCTCCCATTTGCCCGGGCCCATTTGTCATATCGATCCAAACAAGAACCTTCTATGTCTCTTTGAAAAGACTCATTGATAATAAATCTACGTTCTCGTTACATGTAGTTATCATCTCAAATCATCACATCGTTCATCATTCTCTGTACACCATATGCACTGGCGTTGCAAGCCCCTGGAATAAGCGATTACATGTACTTACGGCTCGGCCTAGTTGGCAAGCATAGATGTCATGTTACATATAGTGGTACATGTAGGTACATGTATATCGATTGGGATAATGCGGCTCTTTGAGTATTAGTACATTCCCGTGGACTAAATCTCTGAAGAGCAGCTGCTCTACTGCCTCGAGTCGCAGTCCATAAACGTTTTTACTTCACCCCTGCATACTCTAGAACAACGCTGTTTTCTATCCTAAATACATGCAAGGTTACTTACCAGTTCTTTATTCCAAAAAGGTACTAGCTACGTCTTCCTAAAGTGCAGCTCCAGTGTTCCATGAGCCCAGTGGAACGGTGGCTGGTCTATCGTGGCAGTTCGTTCCCAGACTTTTGTCCTCGTTCTGCGACACGAAAACACAACACAGCCGGGCACGTGACTACCATAGCTGTGCGCAGCCCCTTTCAAACTTCCCAAGAAGAGTCATCTCATTCGGCAAAGTCCAGTTAAGCGCCACACATAAGGACTTAGAGTACTCCTGTCTAGAACAACATAAAGGGCTGCAGCTGCGTACCTACATCCGATCAAATTGCCTGATGACAACCATGGAAAGGTATCTGATGCTCCAAGGTGCGGCAAGTTCCGCAGAAACTGCTTTGAGATTGAAACACCAAGAAACATTGATGAATCCATCTAGTGAATTGTAAGTGGGATTTACTTTTTAAAATATGATTTACTGATTAAGTGTAAGAAATTTCGAACGCGTATTTCGAGCTATGATCTACGGGGTAGCCATTGTTGCCCCCTTGCTCTTTTTACTTCTGCAAAGGTTCACCACGGGCATCCCGTTTTTGCCACACAAGGACTGCTGCTCGTACACTGTCGTGAACAAGAAGGGGTTTTTGAGCATATACGATCAGGATGAACTGCCTTCAAGAACGCCAATTGAGGAGCTCTCAGGTAGGAAATTTCTTGAACGATTTTTCTGTCCTATTTTTTTTTATTGGAGAGCCTGTTGTAACAATTCTTTGCAGGAGCCCGTTTGAAGATCTCATGGATTCAAGAGCTGTTTCTTTTAGGGCTTGTGGCTGTTAGTTGTATAGCTTTGACAACCAGAGTCAACTGTGGTCTTCCATTCTTCGAAGAAGGTTTGGCGCACCTGGTGATAATTTGGTATACCCTGCTAACTAGATCTATATAGTTTTTGAATTGGTTTACTGGATATCTTTCCTTGCTCTGTTTACTTTTCGCTTTTATCCTACACCTTATAGACCGAGCATATTCACTTTGGTATCGCTGGCGAGTTTCTTGGTTCCAATATTGATCTGTGAACGTGATTTGTGGCCAAAAATACTTGTTCACCCATCCAAAGAGATGATACAGCAAGCGAGGAAAGGTTGGGAAGTTTATGCGCGCCTTGGGTTGTCATTTACTTTGGGGGCACTGTCAATGATAACCCCAAGTGTTTGGTATCCTGTGGATCCATATTCGGATCATACAGCAACTCTAGAGCAGGTATTGCACCAAAGCTAGTATGGACTTATAAAGTTTGAACTAATAGGTGAACTAGACTGCATCAATTTTCAGTTCCTTCATTAGCTTCTCATGGATTGAAGGTCTGATTCGAAAAGGATTTAGAAACGATCTTGAGGTTAAAGACCTTCCTAAGCTATCCGACTCCGACTCTGCAAAACTTTGGAGCTGCAAATTCCTAAAAATCAAGAAGTCATCCGTCTTTTGGGCTTTGGTTTCTTTGAAGAAATACGATTTGCTCTGTATGATGTTTTGCGATTTCTTGAGTGCCGTTTTAAGCGTAAGGACACCAATATGTCTTCCAGAATTAGCGTACTTAACTAACACAGTGGAACAGTTCATCAATCCGCTGTGCATGAGAGGACTGCTCGCCTATATTGAAAAATCATCCGAACCTACCTTTACACCATGGATATACGTTGGCGCTCTCTTTTTCGAGCCTTTGATAAGCGCGGCAGTCAGCGCGACTGAAACTTTGATATCTTCACGGTAAAGGAACTTCTTTCTTGGTGTAAAACACCATTGCTGATCTTTCTAGTTTGGTACTCCACGTAGAGGCAGCTGTCTCTCAGAGTATTGTACAGAAGACCTTAAAGATTCGAATTACGGATTTCAAAGAGACCAAGGAGGGAGATGGTGAAGACGAATCGAGTGATAAAGATGCTGTCCAGCCGGCAATAGGAAAAATTACCCAATTGATCAATGCTGATGTTAATCGATTGATAAGTGCAAGGTAAGCTCTCTGTATACATCTAAGGATATAGTTTTAGTGCTTCTATTACAATAGCTGATGAATTTTCCTAGCTCTGTGCTAAACCTGATTGCATCTACTCCAATAGGCATCGTTTTTTCCGTTATCCTTCTCTATGATCTTTTAGGTTGGGCTAGTTTTGTCGGCGAAGCTTTGATCATTGTGACAATGATCCTGCCTGGGTTGATGTTAAGATATTACCACAAACTGTTGAAGAGACAGCGGAAAGCAATAGATGCTAGGATCGGATTAATGGTAAGTCCTTTCATGCCCAAATATAACATCTACTTACAATTACCTAGACAGAAACACTTGGGTCTATCAGAATTATTAAATTCTTTGGTATGGAAAGGGTATTTCTTAAACGTATCCACGAAAAGAGAGAGACCGAGTTACGCATGAATAGATTGACATTATTATTCGGCATTTCTTATAGCCTTGTACAATATATGATGCCAACGATGAGCATGGTAAGTCTCGATATCTGGATTTGATGAATAATATATTGATTTATGTAGTTTATAACCTTAGGTATCTATGCTAAAGTAATGGAAAAGCCGTTAAGCGCAAGTGTACTTTTCACATCTATGAGGTTTGATATCCAACTTAATTGTACTTATCCAGGTGAAATTTGCTGATGAAATAAATCTATAGCGTATTCGATATGCTTAGACTGCACTCTAGTACGTATTGCTGATATATCTCAAATTCTAAATAAATCAAAACTAACTGGCAATAGGCTCTATCACCGCAACCGTTCAAACAGTTCGTATCTCTTACACGATTCCATGATTGATTCTGTCTCTGTGCTAAATCCCGTGACTTAGGTCCTGGAATCTGCTGTATCTTTTGACCGTATCGATAAATTCTTGACTGGAAGAGAGCTTCAAGGTAATGATCTTATTGATCGAGCCGCTGAGACATCAAAGAGTGCGCCTTTTTATAAAAACGCTACCTTATCTTGGGCCGTGCCTGGTTCAGATACCGATAATAATTTCAGGCTTTCCAACCTGAATGTGGAGTGCGTTTACGGTGGCCTTACTGTAATCTCTGGGCCAGTAGGGTCAGGCAAAAGTTCATTTCTTCTAGGACTCCTGGGAGAGATGAGATTACTACAGGGAGATGTGTATCTCCCTCGGAATGAACGGGTGGCTTATGTGGCTCAGTCAACTTGGCTTCAGAACAAGACGATTCGTGATAACATCCTTTTTGGAGAAGGGTACGATGAGAAAAGATACAACGCCGTCTTGGAAGCATGCGATTTATCAGTAGACCTAAGTAAATATGAAGATGGAGATCTCACAGAGGCTAGTACACCCGCTTAGACTTTTCTTAAATTCATGCATTTATACTTACTCTGGGGGTATTTAGGTCGGTGAAAAGGGTAAGAATTGTATTTGGGCGGTAAAGAAAAATAAGTACTGACTCTTGCAGGTGTGACATTGAGTGGTGGACAAAAGGCTCGATTATCATTGGCCAGAGTAAGATTTCTCTTTTGGATCAACTTAATGGTTTATTACTAACCGTTTAGGCCGTCTATTCTCCTGCCCAAACACTACTTCTTGATGATGTACTATCAGCGCTAGATGCAGCGACTAGTAGAGCCGTTTTCGACAAATGCATCAATGGAGAAATCCTAGCTGGTAGAACAGTTGTTCTAGTAACTCACCAGTACGTATTTAAACAGCCTCTCCACGACCTTTATGTATGCTAATAGAAAATAGTGTATCACTGGTATCGTCATGTGCAAAAAAGGTCGTAGTTCTTGCAGACGGGAAGATCATTTCGGATGGCCTTCCGCAGAATCTTTCTCCGAGTGCAATAGAAGTTATATCAAAAGTTGAGCATCCAGACGATTTGGATAGTTCAGACCAAGAGTCTAATCTTACGATACAAGTATCACAAGATGGGAATATTCAAACGGCCGCAGAAGCAAATGGGAAAAATCCTATTAAGCTTGTGAAAGACGAGGACCAGGCAAAGGGAAAGGTCCCCATAATGCTTATTTGGGACTATATCAAGTGTCTTGGGTCACCAATTGTCTTAGTATACTTGGTGGCAACTAGTGTTTTGATGGAATTTGTACTGTATGTTGGACCTAGTTTAATATCTTGATTCTTGCTAACAATGCGGCTTGCAGCGTGGGGAGCTCTCTTTTCCTCGCAGTTTGGTCAGGTAACGAAGTTTCTCGCCGTATATGCTGGATTTTTTCTGACCATGACCATAGATCAGTACTCAAAACCCGGAAGCGTAGATGTTAACTTATGGCTTGTAGGTTTCCCCTATGAATTTAGTTCCTAGTGCTCTGCTAATGTGACCTTTAGGGGATGTATTCTGGTAAGACTGGTTCGGTTCTTATGATGTAGGTCACTTTGACTGACCTAAAAAAAAGCGACTGTGCTTGGAGTGATAATATGTTACTTTATTGCGTACGTATCGTGGTACTACTGTATTCAGCTTTCAGGAAGGAAAATTCACGAAAAACTCGTAAAATCGGTTTTATATTCACCCATAAGGTTTTTCGATACCACGCCCGTAGGAAGAATATTAGAACGCCTATCTAATGATCTTTAGTGAGCCCCCCCTCCCCCCCTTACAATCGGAGTAAGAGCCCGTTGTTAATGGGGATGCAGTTCCATAGACTGGATCCTAGGCCGCAATGTGAAATCACTTATTGACTGCGTACTTGGCATTGCGTTCACATTCACGATCATGTTCGGCTTAATTCCGGTTTTCCTAGTGCCCTGTTTGGCCGCGATTTTAATTGGGACAGCCTGTCGAGAACTGTAAGTTCTTAGTCACACTCGAGCGTTATTGGTAGATTCTAACAGCTTAAAGTTACCTCCGCACAAAGATAAGTGTGAATAGAATCTATTCTATTCAATCAGCCCCTGTTATATCGCATCTCCATGATACTGTCTCCGGCGTTGTAACTATCCGTGCATATGATTGTCAACGGCGCTTTCTTGATGAAAACCTGAAGAAGCTCGATGATGTCAATCAGGTGTATGTCTCTAAATTCAACAAGGGGGGAATTCTTCATGCTAATTAAAGAAGTAAATGGACTCTCAATGCCCTTGGCTTGTGGATAACCATTAGGAGTACTGCTTGTACCGCAATGATCAGTGCAGCTGCAGGTTTCTTGGCAATTAGTACGACCGGTTATACTGCGGGCTTGATTGGGTTTAGCATGAGCAATTGTATGGTTAGAGACCCTCTAAATTTTACCAAGTTACTAATTTATTAGGTCTTTCGTTTTCCTCTTCCGTACTCGCAGCAGTTAGGTAGTGGTTCCCCATGCTTCAGAGTTTTCTAATTCATACTAATTTCTTATGTGTAGTAATTTCAACAGGGTAATATATACATACAAGTTTAAATTAATAACTAGACACCCTATACTGATTCCTCCTAGTTGCAAGTGGAACTTAACTCGTATGACCGCATCGTTAAATACATTAATTCTGAGCAAGAGGTAAGAATTTCATCGATAGCCTTATTTTTAAAGATTAATAGTGACGTTGCATGCACTATAGAAGCGATCAACACCAGAACATGAACCCTCAGCAGCTTGGCCAACTCGTAGGTTTTACAGATTCGTTGTATTTCAGCGTGATAAATAGTAAACTAACAGCATGTAGATGGTGGTGTTAAGGTCACCGATCTTTCCGTCAAGTACTCTAAGGATGGTCCAGAAGTACTAAATAAAGTCAGCTTTGATGTCAAACCACGCGAAAGGGTTGGTTTTTGTTTTTTTACCACTACTATGTAGTAGATCATCTGCTAACTTATATAATTACGTGAAGGTCGGTATTGTTGGGAGAACCGGTGCTGGGAAAAGCAGTCTAGCATTGAGTTTATTACGGTTTACCGAGATCTCTAATGGCAGCGTCACTATCGATGGCCTAGATATCACAAAAGTGAACCTTGAGTCTCTCAGGCAGAGAATCACGTGCGTACAAAAATGATGGTCCAGTGTTACAGTCAGCTAACATTAAGTCAGAATTATTCCTCAAGATCCCATTATGTTTTCTGGTACAGTTCGCGATAATCTCGACCCCCACCATGAGATTGATGATACAGAACTTCAAGCAGCTCTGGAGAGTAGTGGCCTAGTTAGTATCGCAGACAAGGCTTGTAATACCACTGTCTCAGAGACCCCAACCACATCAGAAGGAACGGAGTTGAGGACTAAGCAACTCGGTCTCGACTCTCAAGTCACATCTGGCGGGGATAATCTTTCCCAGGGACAACGGCAGTTGCTCGCTTTTGCCAGGGCACTGGTTAGGCGGTCTAAGTTGGTAATCTTAGATGAGGTATGTATCCTAGTTCCTGAAGCCTTATTTGTTTCTGGACGACACCAGGACCTTGGCGAGGTTCTAGGCTTTTTAATTTTTCTTCGCTTCCGACGCTTCCCCGAGAGTCGGAACCTGTGCTAACTCCGGTCCTAATGTAGGCTACAAGTTCTACAGACATGGAGACGTGAGTGGTCCGATATTTGAAGTTGTGCAAGAGTTTGTTGCTGACGGCGCAGGTAATAGGGATGAGAGGATCCAACAGACCCTGCGAACTAGTTTCCCGGATTCCTCCATAATAACAATTGCCCATAGGCTTCGTATGTTAGCCCCTATTGAGATTCTAGTCCGATGCAGTTGCTGATCTTTTTCTAAAAAAAAAAAATAGGCACAGTGATGGCGTTTGACAGGATTATTGTCCTGGACAACCTAGGTAAAGGCGGGGAGGTAGTGGAGTAAGTGCTGTGCCTCTTTGTGCAGGAATCCTTTTTCTGATGTGCGCGTAGGTGCGATACCCCATTCAATTTACTACAACGCCCTACCAGTGTTCTATACGACCTGGCTCGCAAAAGTGGAGAGTTTGAAGAGCTTCTAGAGCTGGCCACCAAAGACAAAACCCTGCACAGGAACGGGGAATAGTTGGAAGGCTATCTTTCGGCTGTCGGTTGCGTTTTGTACTTTACTTAGATAGGCTAAATTCCAATTTTTCTGGGGTGCGTTTTGTATTCTACAAATCAAATTATTATTTCTAGAATTACGGAGATCCTGGCCGTTTCTTGGGGATCATCGCTATCCCGTGTTGGGGGTTGGGTGGATAGCTTCCCGCAGCCGAAACAACCCCGCCCCACTGAGAGACCCCTCCTTATACGTCACGGAAACACTATTTGTGCTGCTCATCTCCCCTCCCCAACCTTTTCGATTTCTCTATCTACCCATCCAGTAGAAATTCTAGAATCCTATCAATCTCATATTCCAAAATGTCGACTGTTGGAAAGGTACGTTGCTCACTGAAGAATATTTACCACCACTTTGTCAAACTAAGCAATATTCTAGACCATTACTTGCAAGGCGGCAGTTGCTTGGGAGTCGGGTGTACCTCTGTCAATCGAGGACATTGAGGTATTGCCTCCAAGGGCTCATGAAGTGCGCATCCAGATCTACTACACTGGAGTTTGCCATACAGGTACTCACAGTCCTGGAAGCTAAACTAGTAAAAATGTGCTAATATCTGACATTGTCTCAGATGCATACACCTTGTCAGGCAAGGATCCCGAGGGTGCTTTCCCCATTGTTCTCGGACACGAGGGTGCCGGAATTGTGGAATCAGTCGGTGAAGGCGTGGAAAATGTGAAGGTTGGAGACCATGTTGTAGCTCTCTACACTCCTGAGTGTAGGGAATGCAAATTCTGCAAGTCTGGAAAGGTAAGCACACGCTGCATGATCCACCGCGTATCTCACAATTTTTTTGAACTCTATCTGATTGAATGATTCACACTAGACAAACCTCTGCGGTAAGATTCGCGCCACCCAAGGTAAGGGTGTTATGCCCGATGGAACCTCCCGATTCAGATGCAAGGGTAAAGACCTTTTGCACTTTATGGGAACATCGACTTTCTCGCAATACACTGTTGTAGCCGACATTTCCGTTGTGGCTATCACCCCAGAGGCCAAAATGGATAGGACCTGCTTGCTTGGTTGTGGTATTACAACTGGATATGGTGCTGCCGTTGTTACTGCGGGTGTTGAGAAGGGATCTAGCGTAGCTATCTTTGGCGCTGGCTGTGTCGGTCTCTCTGTCATCCAGGGTGCAATCAGATGCGGCGCTAGTAGGATTATCGTTGTAGATGTCAACGAGAAGAAGAAGGAGTGGGCTATGAAATTTGGCGCAACAGACTTTGTGAACCCGGCAGATTATGGCGACAAGCCAATTCAGGAGGTTCTTATTGAGATGACTGATGGCGGCTTGGACTACACGTTTGATTGCACGGGTGTAGTCTCAGTTATGAGAGCCGCCCTGGAGGCCTGTCACAAGGGATGGGGTCAGTCAATTGTCATTGGTGTTGCGGCTGCTGGTCAGGAGATCTCTACACGTCGTGAGTTTCTCTTTGTGGAAAGTTGAATGCTTATCTGGGGTATTTTATCACCTACCGAGCTAACAAACCACAACTTGAAATAGCATTTCAGTTGGTCACTGGACGTGTCTGGAAGGGTTGCGCTTTTGGAGGCATCAAGGGACGCACTCAACTTCCTGATCTTGTTGACGACTACATGACCGGAAAGCTCAAAGTAGACGAATGTGAGTTATTTCTGCTTAAATTCGATAAAAATTTACTAAAACTGGTCATGCAGTCATTACCCACCGCGAGAACCTCAACAACATCAACACCGCGTTCGACCAGATGAAAGCTGGTGATTGCATCAGGTTCGAAAATTCCAGGTTCACCCTGTGTCTAAGACAGTATACTAACTCCCTTTTACTATCAGGTGTGTCGTTGACATGCAGAACCTAGCGTAGAAATCGAGACTATCGATCAGACTTGAAAATCTTCTGTAGCTTCACCGTATTTCATTTTTTGCTAGGTCTAGGATGTAAAACCACAGCGGAGTAACAACATGCAATTCTTTGTTTTCTTTTTCTATTCCTTTATTTCCTTCTTCACTTGCCAGGCTGATTTCACGATTCCACAAGCATGAAGGCGGCACAGTAGTCATGGTACTCTAAGTGTGGATGCACAGATAAAAGGATTAAAGATCTGGTCGTGGTTGCGCGGCGTGCACCGATTCTCGTGCATTGGTATCAGATCCAGCAATCAACGATCTACATGGTAACGACAGGGTTGTCTGATTCTTGCCCAATGAACTGTTAGCCGCTAAGACTCCGCTTATTAGAGTTGCGGGATGATTTATCGAGTGCATGGTTTGTCCCCTACTCCAGAGAAAATATGGTATCCTATGATGTAGGAATTCCAAGCTGGCGGGAAAAAGGGTTGAAAAGTCGTAGAAGGCCCTGCTGGGACTGAATTTTGCGCCAAGTAACACAAATTCCAGACTTAAGATGTTTCAGACGGTCCGGGAAAGGAACAAGCCTTCTTTATTGTGAAACCAGGGACGGATCCAACCGCCCGATGAGAGATGGCGAGTTGTGGAGGCTGAATCAAATACCAGCACAGCATAATAACGTCGTGGAGCAATAAGAGTTTCGCAGTAGCAACTTCCTCGTTCTCCCTTACCTCCCCTGCCCGTTTTGCTGCTTGCTATTCTAAAGTGTGATGGGTGTTGATGGTGCCAGTGGGAAGTTTATGCTCATTCTAAAACCTTCTAACAATCCAGGGTCCCTAGAGAGTGGGGTGAAGTAAAGCCGTGCATGATGCACTAAAATCTATGTATTTGTATGCCGTGGTGTCCGGATAATTCATTCCCGGTCTGGTTTGGTTCTCTCGAAATCTCCACCTCCACATTCTCGATTCGAGTCCCAAAGTTGACACCTGGTCACTCTGTTAATAATAATAATACATGGATCAGTCATACGCCGGTACGCTAGATTTAAAGTCGCTGCTACCGCGGCGGCTTTCTGTCTTGTTGTAATTTGTATGGCCTGACGCCCGCCGCCTCCTTTACCTTACCAAGGGTTGTTTCTGGATCCAAGGGTGTGTCGTGCTATTAATTGTTTTGGGACCCCCCCCCCCCGCGCATTACCATAGTACTACAATTCGAATACTTAAGTTTATGCTTGTAGCCTTTGAGTGCTAAACCAACCTCTTGCCTGGTCTGTACTTATATCCACTGAGAATTCAGTATTACAACCTCCCAGTACAATTAATATAAGCCACGATCCTGGAACATCATGAGCCACCCAGACGAGCGGCCGTTATTGAGCTCAAAGAGGTCCCCTGGTGAGCCATCTTGATATCCCATCCAGCTATTCACCGACCAGGCTTGCTGCCTACATGTATTCATCAGTCACTCAATTGCTTACGATGTAGGGACCCTTGATATTTCGGTGATAGATTCAGAAGGGCACAAGCTTCCACAAGCTATAGCGCACCGTGGGTGAGTTTAGTGTGGTTTTATTGAGGGGCGGGAATGAACCTCAAATAATTTAGAGGCGCAGTTTGTTAATTAAACTTTAGCTTTCGAGCACAGTTTCCAGAGAATACGATATTGGCTTTTGAAGGCGCTGTTAAAGCTGGAGCTCATGCAATTGAGACAGGTGCTAAGAAATAAACCCCTAGCTGTTACTGTTCTCGAAGCTAAATAGACTGATGGATTAAATAGACCTTCACCTATCACGAGACGGAGTTGTCATGATCTCACACGTACGTCTTATTCTAATCAAATCTACCAAAAGTATAGTTACCAATTAAACATTCAGGATGCCACTCTAAAAAGGGTATTCGGAGAAGAGGGGAGAGTTATCGATTGCGACTATTCGTACTTGAAGACGCTGAGGACAATAGAAGCACCGCATGTTCCGATGGCATCACTGAGGGAAGTGCTGGAATTGCTGTGTCAGCCTGCGCTCAAAAAAATGTGGTTACTGTTGGACATCAAAATCGACAACAATGCAGAGGATATTATTAGATTAACTGCGGAGACTTTAAAGGAGGTGGGGGGTGGCGTGGAGTTTTGGGGTAGTAGAGTTGTTCTCGGGTGTTGGACATTGAATTTCATCCCACTATGTGAACAGCATTTGCCTGGATTTCCAATCACTGTGAGTGCCTAGTAGAAGCCTTGAGATACCCTGGTTTCCTCACATTGACCGTATTTTAGCACATTGGGTACTCAATACCATATGCGAGAGAGTTTCTAAAAATTCCAAACGTCTCTTTCAACTTGATGTACGCAATTCTTGACGGCCCCAAGGGCGAGAAATTCCTCAAAGACGCTCGTGCTGCTGGCAGGGAAGTCTACACATGGACAGTAAACGATGAGCAGGTTATGAAATGGACAATCGTCCATGAAATTGATGGTAAACAATCCTTCGTGTATATGTAAGCATAGCTGATGGGAATTAATAGGAGTTTGTACCGATGACCCAGTTAAATTTCTTAAGTATTTTCTCAATATTCCCACTATGTTATTGATAGCTTCTGACTATTTTTACATTTTCAGTGTTTGCAGAAAATATATAAACGGCGAAGTGTCATTAGAACCGTGGAACTATAGAATGACTTTTATTTTGATTTATTATCAAATATGGGCATACATATTTTCATATCTGCTCCGGTGTCGCTATGGGTTTACACTAAAGACTAAGGAGAGGGCGCACTTAGCTCCCTAAAACACTACAAGGTTACTGTTTTGTGGTAGCGCAGGGTAATCATGTAAATATATTTTTCTCTTATTTTCTTTTTCTTTTTCTCGCTTTGTATGATTATATTGATGTATGGGTTCGGGTGATGCCTAGAATGTATTTGTCACTAGACGTTAGTAGAGTACATACTTACATGCATGTCTGGGGCAGGCACGGAGGAACGTTTCTCCTATGTCATTTTTCTTTGTGTTCTTCATGACTGTCGAGTGAACTGAGACTGTATCAGATATCATCAATGTCAGCCTGTAGAAATGCTATTTGGATGAATCGAGTCTTTAGATCAAAAATAGTAAAAAGCGTTGGATCACCGCTCCATCAAGCTCACTTCCGAGACTAGGGCCGGGCGGTCTACATACATGTAGTCATGGCTCGGGAGCTAAATCTAACATCGATCGGTCGCTTGCCTGCTGCCACACCCCGCATAACAACGAGCAAAGCAAAAATTAATTTTCGGTCTGTGCAAACTTACGTCAATCTCATCAAGCTGAGGAGATTCTGGTTCTGTCTTAAAAGCTAGCCTAAAGACACAAATGTCGGAGACATTCGCGAGTGTTGATCCGGAGATTTTTGCGAAGGTGCAGGAGCAGATTGAGAAGGACAGCGAGATCAAAGAGGTAGGCTTCATTTGTGCCTTAATTGGCGCCCAGAGCTGAATTCTTTTGGGAGGGATATAGAAAATAAAGGAGGCACTCAGAAACCTGGACAAAGAAGGTTGGCTACGAGCCCTTTCGAAGTGAAGCCGCTTACAATTGTGAACAAATAATCTAGCCCGCAAGATCAACTCAACACTCTCCCGAATTCATATTGTTCCTGCCGGGCAAGGTATCGTACCCCTACTATACTTCTACTCTATAGAGATATTGTTCGGCCGCTCACCAACTACCGAATTATCTAGTTCTCAAACTTACCGACAGCGTTGAGGATGCCTTCAAGCAAGTTTCAGTTGAGATTGGGCGCCTGATCGAGATTGTGAAGGATTATCCTTATTACAAGTATAATGGACTCTGGACTAGGGATCTACAGAATACTGTATGTCTGGGGGTGGATAGTTTCAGAGTATCTATTAGGAGTGCTGATTACGGTCGTGATTTAAGGCATTCTTAGTGCTGCTTCACGGATGGCTCAAGAGGAGCTACGGAGCTGCTGAGTCGGAGAACAGCCTTCTCAGCATTGACGAAGTTGGGGTTGTCCTCGGAGGTTGGTTTTGTGCCTTATAATAAGAGCAGGTTTGTGGACGAGTGCTGATCAGTGAATCGATAATAGTGCCGGTGAACTTGAAGACGGAAGACAGGTTTCACCTAACGATTGAGGAGTATCTTCATGCAGTGGTCTCTCTTGTTGATGAGTTGGTAATATTCTCAAATGGGCCCCCACTTGTTAATAACTGACAAAAAGAAATGAAACCTAGACCCGCTTGACCACCAACGCCGTCACCCAGCATGATTTTCTTCGTCCGTTGATGATTAACCGCTTTGTTAAGGATATCCACTCTTCGTTCCAGGTTCTGAACCTGAAGAACGATAGCTTGAGAAGAAGAAGCGACAGTTTGAAGTATAGCGTAAGCTATCCTTTTGCCAGAAAGGGGCGGAGTTTATGTTACTAATGATTGTTTGGGAGGTGCAGGTTAAGAAGGTTGAAGATGTCAGTTATGACTTGATGCTGAGAGGTTTGGTGCCAGATGCTGCAACCGGAAGTGCCAAGGCGTCTGAAGATGTAAAAGATGCCCCTGAGGTAATTCTTGAGGGAAAGAAGGAGTAGGCAGATAATATCGGCAATGGGGAGGGAAAGGAGAATTTGTTTTGCATTACCCAGTATTTTTTTTACAAAATTGCGGGACACCTTATTCAATTCATGAGGTCAAGGCAAACAGGTGCGCCTAAAGAAGGGAAACTGATTGTCAGGATTTCATAAGCGCACAAACGCATTATACGTAATGAATGCCCTAATTGTTGATATTGGAACGCAGTATGAAATGTTTCTTAGCTGTTTCCAGGGGCAGCTTTCCTTGTGACACCAACAGCTCGGGCACATCAAACCGCGGTGAGACTAGCCCGAATGGGACCCCAGACCTCCTATGTTAACAGGAATCGTGGCCCCTGCTCGCACCCCCGAGTACTAACATACAATATCCAAAGAACAGCCAAAACTCGTCAACCACGACGAGGTCCCCTGCACCAATATCTAATTGCTCCCCGAGAATATATTACACCTAACATGCGTTTTCCAACGTTTACGATATGTCCGCGCAATGCGGTTGGCCTATTGCTGCTCTGTGCGTTGGTGGTCTCAGCCGCAGCGTCAAGCTCAGCGGAGAAAATTAAGGCGACAAGTGAGTTGACGATTGCGGAGATTGATGAGAGGTTACAGGTAGTTTTTAGCCCATATGTATTACCTCCATTCTGAAAGAACTGCTTATGACGATGTACCGTAGGAATGCCCAATCGTCCAACAATTAAACAATGAACGCCGTATCAATGCGCCAGAAACCTCAAGCATTATGAGCAAAGCATTCTCGGTTCTGTTCCCCGCCGGACCGGCTGTGAACAGCCTTTTGGCCACAGCCTATATCTCTGGGCCCCCAAGTATGTAGCTAAGTTATTATCAATCACCTGATAACCCAAATGCATAGCGTGTGACCTACGCACTAACAGTGCACACACAGACTTCTTACTTGCTCTATGCCCCACCGATATTGACCCCTCGTCCCTCTCAGTGATGGTCGCCTTTGCAGTCGGCGGCCTCCTCGGCGACACGCTTTTGCACCTTATTCCCCAGACCTTTATGGGCGAGCCTCATGATGATAATGTCCATTTTGTGATGCTAGACCCTAAGAGAAACGCTCTTTTGGGATTGTTCATTTTTATTGGCTTCGTGACCTTTGTTGCCATGGATAAGACTATGAGGATCTTCGGTGCAGGGCACGACCACTCCCACGGACATTCGCATTGTGCTATCGAGGAAGTGGAAGACTCTGCAGTTGCAAGTGGTGTCGACGCCAAAGGAATTAGTGATTTGAAGAAGCGTGGCAGAAAAGACTCAGCAGCCAAAGGCCAAGAACAAGTTGCCAAGAAGGAAGCGAGTAATTCGATCAGGCTTTCGTCCTATCTCAACCTGATGTTTGTCACCTATCCTTTTCAATCAATAGTCCTTGACTAACCCGTATCCCGATAGTGCTGATGTAATTACAACCCTTCACCCGATTAAACTTAGTATTAACAAACCCTAACCCTAACCAGTTTTCGCACAACATCACCGACGGTCTTGCCATGTCGGCAGCTTTCCACACTGGTGGCGTCCGTATTGGCGCAACTACTTGTGTCGCGGTATTTTTTCATGAGATCCCCCACGAAGTTGGTGATTTTGCCCTCCTCGTACAGAGCGGCTTTACCAAATGGCAAGCCATGGGTGCTCAGTTCTTTACGGCTGTCGGTGCCTTCTTGGGCACATTTATCGGAATTGGGATCCAGTGGTACTCTGCATCCGGTGGTGAAAATGTGGTGATCAAAGCCGGAGAGGGGATCATGGGTACTGGGTTGAGCGGGGGTGATTTGGTGCTGCCTTTCACCGCCGGGACATTCCTCTATGTGGGCTTTAGTGTGATCCCGGAGCTGTTGGAGGTGGGTCCGAATAAGGCTGAGGAGGCAAGAAAAAGTTTGACTCAGGCTGTCGCAATGGCAGCTGGGTTTGGAATAATGTTTGCGATTTCGTGGATGGAGTAGAAGTAGTTTAGAGGATTAGCGCTAGGAGCAACAAGTAGTAGAAGGTATCTGGAATAGCTACATAAACCATGGTAGAGGAAAGAAATTGACTTTAATGCTTTAATACCATCATATCTTGGATACCAACCGCACAAAAACTCCATAATATAATGTTTAGGACAAAAAGAAAAGAAGAAAAATGCAGAACCGGATGGATATAAAACAATTGAGAGACTTTTCCTCTACTAGTTCAACTCTCTCTACTCGTCACCTTTAACCCTCCCGTTTAGCATACCCTCGGTATCCCGCTTCTTCCGTCTAAACACGCTTACTGCCATTCCTAGTAGTTTGTAGATCCAGCCTCCACTTACTAATACCCCGCCGATAATATTCACAAGCCTAAAGCTTACAATTAGTCTAACACCCCAAAATTCTATGAGTATAACATCATAGATCACTTGCCTGACAATAAATTGAACTACGGGTGTCCTTGAATCTGTCACTGTTAAACTAATCGGCTCAATATCGTACTTAAAAAAGATCCCCGGTACATTATGCGCTGGAACTGCGCGTGATTGTTCGGTAACTGCATATTGATTTGTCGCCACCTTCCTCCCGGTTGTGTAGCTCTCGTAAATGGTCGGTACAACAGACAGGTAGTACTGAAACTTGTAAAAGTGATCTTCCGTTGTTGCGACGACACCATCAAGGGGATTGATAAGCTTTGGGTAGTACTCGCCAAACGAAAGCTCGTTAACAACATGCGAAAAGTTGAACGAGTCATGTTCGATGTGTTGGCCCGCGTCCCAGTATCCGTGTCCCTTCGCAGTAATGTGAAAGTCACCCTGAACACGATTTACGTCCATGCTACCGTATATTCTGCAGCTGGTCCGGTCTCCCCCCTTGGGCCACCTTGTTTTTCCAAATTTTGACTTCCTTGCCTTCTTCAAGACATCGTAAACATGCTCCTCCCTTCGCCCAATCTGGACCAGCCGATGAGCGCTTGTATCATCAAATCCAGTTGCGTCTTTTTGAAGGAGATCGCCTGCCAAGATACGGTCGGCAGCGGCATCCTGTACATTGATGTGGAGAGCGTCGCAGGGCATCGCGACGGTAATGTCGAGATTTATTTGCATCTCATGCCCGATACTTTTTTCGACAAGAAAGTGCTGTTCTTCGATGCCATCGAAATAGGAACCCATCTCGTGCCATGCTAGCCATAAACATGTAGTAATTAGGAGTAGTGTAACGATTCCTCCGCGGGAGGAGCGTGTAGTGTATGATGCGCGGGTTTTAGCTATGGAGGGACATAGTTAGCGTTCAGCCCTATTCTCAGGAACCAGGGCAAGCTTGCTGGCCCAGGAGACTCACGGAAAGCGTCAAAGGTGCGTACACTCCCAGCGAGGCCACCACTCTTGTCGCCAAAGAATTCTTCGTTCATCGTTGCATTGGACGGTGTATAGTTCTAGAGGTTTGGGTGAGAAATGACAGCTAGGGTGTGTGTTTTGAAGAGGCCAGGTTGCTCTACTGAGTTTAGGCAACACGAACCGCTGGTATGTTCACGGCGGTTGCCGTAGGCTGTCCCTTACTGAACTGCCGGTTTTAGCAACTGCTACTATTTATAAATGAAATTATATGAACATACAGTTATTACCAGATTATCCCGCTCCTCAAAGCTATAATTTGGACGAGTATTATATGTAGCTATCAGATTAACATTGAAATAATGTTTGTCTTTGTTTTGACCCGTTTCTATATAAGTATATTTTAGGGCTTAGGTTTTTACCGTCATATGCATACATAGATGTTACCCGGCATTGGTCACTTTAAATTTCTTCCTCCCCCAACTATTTCGCTCATCACTACATCAAAATTCATCTCAGTTGGCTCACTTCGATTGGTAGAGATATCAATTTCACATCAATTCAAATGATGTTAATAAAACTAAGGTCAGTTCCATTCAACTACTCTCCTATCATTGATTTTCCCTTCAACCCGCGAGGATTAAACACCGTTTTCATGCACCACTCTCAGACCCTCGGGTCGGTGATGATAACCAGAACTCAAAGATCAAAATAATTATGAGCACAGCCCAATTACCTCCCTTAAACAATAACAATGCATCCTATCTTTGGTCTGTTTCTAACAGTGAGCGTTTGCAGATAACATGTATTTTATGTGGCACGACCGGCGCTTGATCGGGCTACGGGTCCTACAAGACCCATTCACTAAAGATCGTCAGCCTTCGATTTAGGGACTACTGTAGTTGCTATAAGAGCTAGCAGTTGTTTATTAATAAAACTGATGAAGAGAAAGATTTTCTGGTCCATGATTGCATTTTGTTCCATTGGTCACTATAAGAAATCAATGGGTATCAAGCAGTCCTTTTGGGGCCTCAGCCCGTTTCTGTGTGACAATGGGCAAATGAGAAGGAAGCAACTCACTCTTTAAAGGCCATCATTTTACTCTACCGTAGTATGATGGTGGTAGATGGGTTATTGTTTTGGAATTGCGTGCATCTACTGTTTTTTGATATATACATAACTACCTAATCTTTGTTTGCGTTGGATCACTATGGGCTGTTCACAAACTGTAGGCCCGATATAAAAGCAAGGCTACATCAAATTTTCACACCTTTAATTAAAAGAACCACCCCAGTAGATTCTTGATATAGGGTATTCGATATAGTGATATGCCCATTATAAGGGTACAATTTGCCGGTCCGCAAGTGTCGTTTTGTTAGCATCCCCTCACCTCGTATAAAGTTCAATTCACCTTAGAGAGGAGAGCCTCAAGCCAATACCCTAAACCACACTTCTTTCAAGCTAAAGGTCTGTTTCTGCCAGGGAGAACCTACCCTCTATCGTGAGTTGAGCTATATATATTTCTACCCTGACCTTATCCTTATAGCAAGAATGTACTGTGGTAAATATTACAAGGGATCTCTCTCTACATCTCTTGCTGATGGGATTCATATGCTAAGAATTTCGCTCCTCTTGTAGCTGAGCTATGTTTGAAAATCGAATTTGGGTCTTAAAAATCTATAGGGTAGTGACTGAGCCCAAATAGTTGAAACGAGGATATACCTACGATCTTGAAAAGCGTTAAACTTTATTCTCAAGCTCATGTTCTTGGCAGCGTTAATTCACTGTATTTAGCCAATCAGTCATTTAGCAATCCAGAAGACCTAAAGCTAGTGTTCATAAATCATGACTAGTACAAATTAATCCGATGTTCGCTCTCTTACACCCTTTTACACCATTTTCAGGATTCGATCGCCCTCTCCGGGCTGGGATTGAGATAGTCAGGGCTCTCTGCCGCCTCATACTCGGCAATCAGGTCCGCTACTACCGCTCTAGCCTCATCAAACTCGCCGAGGTCATTAGCAAAGATTGGCTCCTTCTTATATTGTTCTAAGAAAGCATTTCTCTTCCTCAAACGATCATATTGGCCAAGAATGCGTTTAAACAGCTAGACGTTGGGAAATTTATTAGACATATAAAGCGTAATTTGGGGTAGAAGAACGAACAGTAGCAATACTAGTATGATTCGCCAACATCAATCCACTAACACGATGTGACATTGGCATATGTGGGCTCTTCTTTGTCAGAGCAACCTGGATACTAGCAGGTCCCCAAGGTATAAATGTTGCTAGTCTTCGTTCACGGATACGAAGAAGCGATTTATGAACCTGATTCATTAGTACATTATCTACTGATAAAATGCGGAGGCACGGATACTGACATCAGTTGGGTCGGCCTCTCCCTGAATGATATTTAAAATTGAGATATAGCAACTGTTTTTTGTAGTGTTTGTCATGACCATTCTGTTTTTAGGTTGCAAGAGACGGCGCATGACATCTAGCACAGTGGTTTTTCGAACTGTTTTACCTTGATCTACAATGTCACCCGTGAATGGGGTGTACGATGTCATGAGGAAGTGACAACGTGGCGTGGGGATCAATGAGGCGATGATCCCGACAAGATCGTTGTGCATATATCCAGGATACCTGAGGGTAGTGGTACTTGCAGACATGACAGTTGAAACTAGTTGGTTGGTCTGTGCAAATGAGGGTTCCTGGACATGAAGCCTATCTGCTGCAATACGAGTCAAGGCACCGTTGTCTAGGACAACCTAGAAAAATCAGCTTTAGCTAATAGTGGGAAATTTGCGCTGATTATTACATACCACAGAATCTGCGTTCTCTGTCAGACGTCGCATAGCGAGCATACTATTATAGGGTTGCACTACGACGTCTCCTACGCTTTGGGTATCGGGAAAGACGGAGTATGTCTGAATCAGCTTTTTCGGGAACCGATCATTGAGTCTCTCCAGGAGGAAAGATCCGAGTCCTGAGCCTGTACCACCAGCTATGGAATGTAGCAACATAAAGCCCTAGTGTTATTTCAACCCATATTAGCAGGGGATTAAGCAGTAGATACTTCTCGTATTAGACATACCTCTAAGGAGTCACTTCCGTCTGCCTCTCTCTCGATCATTTCCATAACCTCCTCGTAAACATTCTCTCCCATGGCATAACCAGCAGCCCAATTGTTACCCGCACCGCTTCCATGTTTTGGGACATGGAAGTTTTCGGGATTGTAGATATTTTTGTATGGGCCTGTTTGAATTCCATGAATCACCTAAAACGGCACCATCCACTGTCAACTCTGCGAACTCAAGGGGGATAGCCCTTATCGTAATCGACCACCACCCAGGAATATTTAGTCTTACTAACTCTGGGTTCTAAATCTAGTAGAATGGCGCGCGGAATGTATCGTGTATCGTCAGATTGGTAAAAGAATACCTGTGGCCAGCTTCTAGGTCAGCGCACAGTGCCCTTGGAACATTGCGTTTGGAGTGTGTGCACCAACATCCTTTCTATCGGTCCCTTCTTCTACAGATTCAAGATTTCCATCCGGCGATATCCCATGCTCCTGACCTATCTTGCACAAATTTCCTTGTCAGGTACTGGTATTAATTAAGCTGAGTGATTAACCCACAAAGTGTCTGCCAGAAGGACGACCCAACAGCATTTCCACACTGTCCAGCCTGAATACTGATAATTTCTCTGGGCATTATTGAGAAAATGATGGGGTATGTGTGCGCGTAGTTATGTGTTGTTGTTGCGAGAAGCTCCGCCGAGGAGGTTGTTCATGCAGTTTCTGTGTTACGCGCGTGTTTTGCCAAGATAACTCTAAATCAACGTCCTTTGCCCAGACTGCATGTGCCACGCTACCTGTATGTACTCCAGTTAGTCTCGTTCCCAGACCCAATCGGTACTTCTTTATGTGGTGTGCAGACTAGAGTACATGTAATACTCTATACATAAAATACTACATCTCCAACCACACCAAAATAGGGGATGGGCACGAGACTATACTCCAGTGTGAAGGGTAAGTGAGTAGAACGCGGCGGTGCGGTTTGCGACGTTCTACTCACTTACCCGACACCGTACTTACCCCTGCGTCCGTAGTACTCGCAAACTCCTGACGTTTGTAAAATGGACCGCTATTGCATGCCATACAAATTCGCGCCAAGTCCAAAATTTACTATGGTATGCAATAGTGGCCCATTTCACAAACGCCAGGAATTTGCGAGTACTCTAGTTACATACATATATTCTAGTAGCCTACAAACCCCTTGGTAAATAATCTGTGCGCCTGGCCAATCACGACATGCACAGCACAGTATACCTACATGAATCTTTTATGAGGAGTGCAGGATATCAATTCCAGCCCTTTTTATTTTTATTCGTGGGCCATAACATTGCGGGCCGACTAGCGGCTGGTAAGCGACAAATGCAGACTAAGAGAACCAAGGGCCATGCTCTAGGTCCCAAGAAGTATCAGCATTTAGACTGACAGCTACAGTTATGGACTGTTAGAACCTAAGAAAGTTTACAGGAACCTTTATATATAGGAATGATGTCTTGCACGTAAAAGACATTCCACCCCCAAACTATACGCGTTGTAATAGAGTTGTCTAGATACAGGAAGTAAACCCAAGTAACTTACGCAATTGCGCTGTAATAGTCACCCAAATATATACAGTAGCGTGAGGGTGGTATGAAAGGAAACCAACGCAACCGAGGTTGCATGAGAATTATAGTGGTAGGATAGCAAGTAATATACTGAGAGTTTTTGCAGATTATGGGGCTATTTATAATCTCCTAATCTTTGAAGATTCTGCAATACCAGACAGCGAGTGGCATCCCCATCGCGGTAGGCAGGTGGGATATCGTTCTTTGGCTGTAGTGACCAGGCCTCCAAGATTCTAGTCTCCACAAGCTGGGACATTCCGTTTAATCTCCCTTGAAATTCAGGAGAAACCATATCGGATATTTCCATTAAATTAATGTAGTTCTTCATGCCGACGAGATGGAGCCTCAAAGCGAAGCAACCACTTGTGATCTCTCCGCAATGCTGATATTCGGGTTGGGCACGCTTTTGGTAGCCCTGTACTGTGGAAAGAAGCTTTCGGTACTTCTGTAAATCCAAAGATACAGGTGTTTTTGGCATACCATCCTCTGAGATGGTTACGGGAGCTTTTCTATCCGCCGTATCCCACACTCCAAACTTTTCCAACGGTGCATCTAGATGCATCTTAGTGGTTCCAGTTGACTTGATTCGCGCAGAATGGTCTTTTGAATTGCGAATATCCGTTACTTCGTCTAAAAAGTAAGCTAGAAACAAAATTCTGTTAGTATTTATATAACTTTATAAATCTAGGTAGAACTACCATAGTATGGGATCACCGGGTTTCCATTTTCAACCTTCAAGCGCTTATAGTAAAGCTCTTTATTATTAACGATTTCTCTCAGTTGTTTGAACAAGCGCATATGGAGATAACCGATATTCTATCTCCCGTTTTGTCAGGTATATTCTAGGGTCATTAAGGCACTCCTCTTATTAAGACTCACCTCCCAACACTTCTCGAGATGGCGGACCAATGGGCACTGCAACCCTTCCACAATGCAAAAGACACCATGGAAATCTAACATTTCTAGTAAATTTCCCGCCACAGAGATGAATACCCTAATCATCTGAGTTCTAGAAGCAAGCGTGTCCAACTGCATAATTTCCAGCGCGACCCAGTGTTTGACCTGTATTGACTATTAGTAAAGTACAAACAAACAAAGATAATATTGAGTACCATTCTCTCTCTCTCCAAAATCCTCTGTACTCTCTCAACTGGCCACCAATAAGGTACTTGTCTTTCGGAAAAGAAATCGTTCGATAGATGTTCGCGAGGAATTTGCATTTGAGCCTGCTCCTTCCAGTGTGAATCCAAAGCGCTCATCTCGCAACCATCACGAAAAAGGATGAGGTCCTATTCACTTTAGCACGAAGAAACCAATCCTCGGAAGAATACACCTACGATTAGAGAAAGGTAGTGGGTCAAGTCATCGATATTGATGTTAGAAAGGCCTACTGGGACAAGGTCACACTTGGTGTGCCTGGCATAAGACATCTTAATGTCTTTAAAGTTGACCCATCCCTTTTTTTGGTTCCTTGCGTAGTTCTTGTAGTATCCTTCCAACCTGTGATGCCTGACCGAAACACCATATAGGTTGCGGGATAGCAGAGTTTTCCTGAAGGTATCAAGGGCATAACGAAATATCTGGAATCGTAACTCCAGTATTTCATTACACCAACTGAAATCTTCCGGCTTCTCTTTGATCCAGTGCAAAATAAAATGAACAAGACTGGATGTAATAGATTAGTAAGATTGACAAGAAACCCTATCAAATAACACAATATGGTGCTTACTTTAGCTCCTGGACGCTATTCCCAACACTGGCCTTAAGCTGATCAAACACAGTCTTCAGCAACTTGGCATTTCCCACAAGCATAGACCCACAAAAAATCATGTTGTCAAAAAGATTATCAAGATCTTGGTAGGAGGTTAGTAAATATATCACATTACGGGTAGTTTGATGGCCCACCATGTGGGCTGAGAACCGGGTTGGCCAGCTCTGCAATAACGCATTCAAAGACACCAGCAGTGATACTACATACTCCATCTACTCTTTCAACGGTAATATATTCACGGCCATCTTCACGGATATGAAGAACATCGTTACGCCCCGGGCGTACATATTCGCTGTTGAACCCTTTAAAGTGATGAAATGTCCCAGTAAACTCCGCTTCGTCGTTATCGGCATCATTCTCCGTCTCGAAGGAGGTATCTCTCCCAAAAACTAAGAAATCAGCGAAAAGATTCCGCACATTAAACTCAGATTAGTAAACCTTACCTGTTGTTGGTACTTTTATGTGCTCAAGTGTCCGTAGCTCCCCATGCCGTTCTTTTGGCTGCTTCATTTTTGTTTCCTCGGGTTCTTCATCTTCTTTTTTTTCTTCGACATTTATCTTTGTTTTGGGCTTGAAACCATCCTTGACTTTGGCCATCATTCTAGATAAATGCCAGTTAGATTATACTCTGTTTTCGGGTAAAGTAAGAACTATACCTTGAACGGAGAGTTTTTCGGTCCTCCTCGTCTTCTGTATCCTCATCAAAGAAGCTTCGAGGCTCCGGCCCCTCCGTCTTATTTACAATAGCTTCAAGAAATGTTCCCCTTCTTCTCCCTTTAGGAGTTCCTACGGTAGGAGTTTGGGGTGTTGTGGGCGTTGCGGGCGTTGCGGGCGTTGCGGGCGTGGTAATAGTGGGTGTTCTAGGCGTCGTAGGCGTCATAGGTGTGATGGTGGTGATGGAGGAAGAAGATGAAGAAGACGAGGGGGCAATATCTTCGACACTTTGGGATAATGATAATTTACGGCCATCCTTTGCAAATATGGATCCCAATTTCCTGGTTTTATTGCTCGATGTGGTTTGCTGTAGGTCACCACTCCCGGAGCTTGCTGAGCCAGCTCTTTTGAAGAACTTTGAGAAAGTGCCTCTCGAAATTGAACCGTTCAAGCTGGAATCCATTTTTTCTGTTGAAACGGCTTCTTCACCGACAAGTGTGGTGCTATGTTCTGGCAGGATGACGGGCAAGAAGATATGGACGGATGGTGCTAGGAGACCTATGCCAAGCCCTTCAAATATGGGCCGAGTTAGATTCTATGACGCACACAATAGATATCAACGAGCAACTCACCATAGCTATCATAACCAACCAGACCTGTTGACGGGTGTGGCCTCGCCACACACGAATCTCCGTACGAATATAGCAAATTTACTGACGAGGGCTGTTGATACAGGAAAGGCGTACAACAAACAAGATGCATAATTTCTTTTAGAGAGGATAACGATCTCTGCACTGCCGAGTACCACCTGCCAGCCGCTGAGCTACCAGCGGCTAGCTTTGACCTGGGTCTCTTCTTCCCAATAGATGTCTTTCCCCGCCCAAGAGGCTACGGTATCGGGCAAGTATGTCTGCGCCGGGGATAGAAAATGTCTTCTACGGGTGCAGAATTCTGTGTGAGAACTTGCCACAAAGTAAGCCTATGTTAATGATCTTCGAAGACTATGAAATAACGTGAAGGATAATTAGGGTTAAGGAGAAGGCTTTATATCTGGGTTTGTGCTCGGAGGCGGCGAGTGTGATTATTTGCCGTCACTGGTGAAATCATACCGAGCGTATAAAGAGATGCTTTACCTCGAATGGAACACCTTGGTCGTTCAAAAAGTACTGGCATGTAATGGCTAGTACATGAAGTGATGGGCTATGGAAGGGTCGAGATAGAACATGGATGGTTACTCGTAAAGTTGGGTAATAGAGAGGCGGGTGGAGATCTAATGTGCCTCTAGATCAAGGCTATGACTTAGGACTGCTGAGGAGTTATGGAGAGGCGGTGAGTGTGTATATACATACGGTATACATGCAGTCTGCACGTTTGGAGCCAACAAGAGACCAAAATGAAGACCGATATAAGCGTTCTTTACTTACATGTACTCCAGAAGTTATATCTAAAGAGTTGAGCTAGGGCTTTTTGCAATTGCATGTGTGTACATACGTACCGTACATGTACATACTTATGTATATGAGTTATCTATTCATGGCCTACGTAGCCCAACATTTAACTGTGGTACGAAGTACATCGGTTTTAATAACAATAATCCGACAAAACAATAAAGATACTTTGAGGCTGTGGGATAGATCAAACATGGACGATTTTAGCTTTTACGTTACTACCAAGTATTGCAACAAGTCCTAGGTTTTAGGCAGTGCCTGATGGCACACGCATCATATCATATCAAAGTACTATTAATTACATACGTACAAGTAGCTACTCCCTTGTACTTTTGATATGATCCTAACACCCCAGAACAGTAACTTTCAGTGCATTTAAATTACATGTATTTCTATAGCCTATAGTTTTAATGGTGATATGTTAAACCTTTATGAATAATACATACATGTATCTCTGAGTCTAACTACGGATGTACATGTGAATGATAGATATTACAAGTATTTGCACTACATGTAAAGTACATGTATTTATCTAGATCTATTATGTGCACGTGTGGATTTAGATATTCGGAGAAAGTTACCCGGACCTGGTCTTAAGCGTCGTATACAGATTGTTCATTCGACTCTTATATTCAAAGGTAATGAACAAAAACATGATCTGCAAACCTAGAGCCAACACATATACTTACCTTGTCCTCGATACAACTAAGATTGACCTGTAGATGAATAGTTCCGTGAGATCTCGAAAATGTAGTCCGGTCAATTGATCAAGCTGTGATGTGAAGGTCAACAAAACATTGCACCATGAGCAAACAGAGTACCAAGATGTTCGTTACTTCATGAAGACAACTCATATAAGGTGTTTATTACCCAAACCTTTTTAGTAAGTATTAATTTTTAAGAATAGCAACTGTTTATACAGCCTATAGAACCAAGAGATGATCACATATCTTGCTATGAATTCTCGCCCCAACCCCAAAAGGGCCCTGATAACCGGCGGCGGTGACGGCGGTGCCCCTCGCGAGGTTACCAAGCACGATATTGTCGCTGTAGCTGTTCTTTGTAACACTGATGAGGTAGACATCTTGCGAGTGGGCGACTTAAATGTACTCTTATTACATAGTAGGCCGTAATTCGTCTTTCATGAATGCATTATCCCCCTCACATATCCAAGGGTCCTCGGCACCCAAAAACCACTGCTCACATCGGCGACGGGTTCAAATCCCTAGAATACTCCAAAAATGCATTAGACGTTACCACTACGAACTCCTCTGGTCCAGGAGGGCCCCTTCCCCACAAATCGCTCTACCAGTCCCTGTTTGGCGCGCTAAAAGTGAGATACTCCAGCCCTGGCTTGCTCAATATAATATAGAGACACAGGTCCTATAGTATACACGGATAGGAGGCTGGGCTTGTCACCACACAAAGCTGTTATAACAATTTTCCCTTTTTCTATCATTTGCAACTACCCGCCCCGGCACTAGAATAACTTGCCATATTTGAGGGAAACATACTAAAACAAGTGACGGTGGGAAAACTGCGAGGGAAGGATTATAGTTCAACCGCAACTCCTTTTGTCCCCTTAGATGCAGATCACTGACTTCTAGGTGTATAGCCGAGGGCCAATGGCTTCATTTGAAGTTTGGGAACCTGAAAAGGGCCTATCGCGAGGTCTTTTCTATCGCCGAATTAGCTTACACCACGATTCCAATCTACCCTCTATCCAGATCTGGTTTATGGTTTGCAGCTAGGGGAAAAAAAACCACTTAGGTCTATTTCGGGCGACGAGGAGGGGAAGCTCCCCAGATACTTAATAAGAAAACCCACGGGGCTAGCTATGTTCTGCCAACCTTTGTCCCCCCCCGCCCATTAAAATAACTATACTTAAGCTAGTTTTAAAAGATATTACAATGTTAGCGTTGCTTTGGAGTCTTTCCCGGCCCATAACTGTTGAAATTATGAGGATACAAACATATCGCTGCGAGTGATCAATGATGACGCATATGCGTATTAGTATCTAGACTCAACTTATCCTTCAATCAATCAGTCCTTAAAGATTAATACCTAGCTGGTATGGAAATTTTAAACTATCTGTGTGAGGGGGCTTCAATCTCAGCGCCACTACTATCTTGTGGGGTGATGCCACCTTGCGTATATCAGGGTGTAGGGAACCGATGGTAAGGGAAGAGGCAATACGTAACGAGATGTCTCGTTTGTATTATCAAATCCATGAATTTAAATGTATTCAACGCTGGAATAGACCGACCATAATGCATATTCTTGATAGCAAGCACCAAGTCACATCCAATCACTCGTCACATGTTTGAGTAATTTTCTCTCCCAATCGCTCACTCTTATCGGAACCCCCAAGATGGTATCTCCCGCCGGTCGGGTAAATCTGGATCACACGGATCGCCAGATATATTCCATAGTTTCTAAATCCCTCTTCCATCAATCGACTGCCCCCATGGTTACCCGCACCGATTGGAGATACCTCAAAAAAGAAACCATTCGCTATTTTGCGGTAAGGGTATAAAACCACTTTGTTGAAGACTGAGATGTTTGTGCTTTGCATCGTATCTGGGTAAAGGTTAGACAAGCATTGATTGACAGCTGCAATCGATCTTGGGATCGACGTATTTCCCACCCCTCTTGGCAAAACAGAACATACGCAAAGGTATCTATAACCGAATTTATCGTTATGTGATATCGGTACAGTCGTTCATCCGCCACGGGAAGATCGTCGGAAGAGTACCCGGTTCAAATCCCCACCTTCGGTAAGAGTGTCCTGGCAATACTCAAGTAAAGGATCATTGTCGAAGATGAGGAGAACTCTTCATTGTTATCAGTTGGCCCCATCTCCCCTCGCCCACTAAAATTCCGCATTTTCGCAAAAAGAAACCCTCTAGTCCTTAGAAGGCGACCATTTAAAGTGATTTGTTATCGTAAAGATCAACTGATTCGAAATTCGGGCCCTTGATAGATTCCAAATTCGACGTTTTGTTTATTGCTTTTTGGCGAGTTGTCCGCCGCACGGCGGTCACGAGGATATATTTATTTGTTTGGTTGTTCTATTCGCTCAGGCACAAAAGTTAATAGGTTGTACAATACACAAGATCGACACTAGCATATTCGAAGACCATGCGCTTTTCGCAAGGGCCCAGGCGAGACCCAAAACCAGCTTTAGTTACTCGCGGGGCCGAAATACTTGTCCACGATAACTGGCGTTAATTATTCTGCAATCAACAGCGACCCCTTGGGTGCGCCATAGATCAACTGTTTCAAAGGCGCCTCTTGCTAGCCAGCAGTTAGACTATCGCGCGCCAATTCACACTCTTACTATGGTAGTTCCCTCTTCATACCATGTGCATTCCTTAGTAAATCCGAGCTGACACCACCCACACAATAGCTTTAATCCGCGAGCTCAGTTTCAGACAGAACTGACCTGCTACCAGTACCAGGGTTACCGCCCAAAATAAGACCAAAGAAAACAGCAGACGCAAAAACTGCGAGGATGACCACGGCAAGTACCAGGCAAAGAGGAGCAAAGTTTTATCGAGAAATAGAAATAAAATAAAGAAAAAATACCCGTAGTTGTTTCGTCGTTGTCTTTTTCTCTCATATTTATAAGTTGCCGTGGCGAAAGGCATCCTTCCGCTCTGATTAAATGCCATGTGTATGAGTTCGTGGCTCGGGTACCCGTAGAAGAATGGACGACGTGGTGGGTCGAAATATATGCGTGGCGGCCAGTCGTATTTCAAAGGGAAAATATTTGAACATTTTCTTGTACTGCTGTTCGAGTTTCCTTTCTGAGTGGAATTCGGGAGGGGCGTTAGAGCATATTTCTTTTCTTCTTGTTGTGCAAAATACATAGCTGGTTGCCTGCTTGCTAGTCTTTCGAGTTTTGTTGCTGATACTGTCCACGGGTTGGCAACAGAGAGCCTGAATTAAAGAACTATGATCTTAAAGACACAGTAGTGTTTGAAGGTTGACTTATTTCCCTCATATGAATTCTCTTTTCTTCCTGTCTCCCTGGGTTTTGTACCTCCTTTGCTTCTTCCCTGTACTCCCTCGTATAATCGTGGTTTTCTTTTTCTCTCTTTTCTTTTGACCCCTTCTCCTAATTCCGCCTGCATCGCGCAGGTCAAATAAGTAAATTTGTCATGGAAGCAAGTGTCTAGGAGAAGGAAAGAGTGGGGTGAGCGGGTTGAGAAGAGGGAAATTTTAATAGCAAAGATAAAAAGAAATAAAAATGACGTCCGAAGAGAGGCTCCCACATGTACCTCTTGGTTACTCTACATATGTGGGCCATCGTTGCACGGGAAATTCCAAATCAGCAAGGGTCACGTTTTCTTTGTCCAGCCGTTTTTACTTCAATTTCCCCGCGCATAAGGACCGAATATTGTAGATACTGGACCCTAGCAACCGGCACTCTGGACTCTACGTGAGGAACAGGCAGATAGTTCTTCGAGGCAAGGGTCTCTTCGCCATCGCTGCCAGTGCTGTCGTGGTTCCAACCAAAGCTTAGAACGCCGAAGTTTCGGGAACACCCCAGAGAAGAGCTAGGCTAGGTCGAAGGCATGTAGGCACTCTAGCTATAGATGGACCCTTTGGTTATTGCTACCTGGATGGTGCAACTCTTGGTAACGCACCCAGGCGCGCCCGTTTTATCAACCGCCTAGTAAAGCAAACCTCGAACTTGTGGCTTAATGGGTATTATGACTGTACCCTTGAGATGCTACCGACACGAGGAGACGCGAAGTTTACCGATTACCAGGAGCCGTTTGGCCAGAAACTTGCGATGATAGGTAGGTATCGGTGATAGGATGTAGGTATCGTATCTGTGTCGATGGCCGGGGAGCGATACATTAACAACCAGGAGAAGAGGTAACTCCAGGTCAAATCACCGTTGGTGGGAACCGCTATCGCGAAGGGGTGGGGGCTTATGTAGTTGTAGTCTCGTTTGATTTACTGCATGTGGACTTAGACTGGCCAGGCATCTAGGTACATGCATACATACATGTACATATGGATGGATGTTCTTCAAAGAAGGGTGTTTGGATTGTTACATGTATTCCTTCCTAGTCGAGTACGGTGGTTCAGTCTCCTTGAATGGATCATGAGGGCCTCATTTAATTCCCAAAAGATCCGTTGCCCTCTGCAGTTGTTGTTGCTTACGACACCATAACCAGCGGTATGGTTCACCACTACCAGACCATGGCGGCCACTGCTCCACCTTACTTTCGATGCCGAAGACCACCACCCCCAGTGGTCCACCGCCCCCTCCCCAATCTAGGATGAGACTGGTCCACCACCTGCTCCGTTATTCGTGCAGGCTTTGCGGCGCCACCACATGCTCCGTTTCGTTCCTTCCAGCACATCTATCCCTGGCCAGGCTTGGCTGGTATATATAATGATCCTACGCTCTCCCTCTGGGCTCCTCCGTTCCTTCACATCGTTCCTTGTTCCATCATTCTATCTTCGCCCTCATCTCAGGCCTTTGCCTACCTTACTATTCGAACATCTCCAGAGCTTTGTGTTCTCGCATCAGTTCCAACAGCTAGACCAACAACAACACCATCACCATCTTCCACTCCAACAGCCTTAGAAACTTTACTTAGAGCTTACGCAAAAAGCCTACCTACACATCCATCATAATGCAGATCTTCGTCAAGACACTCACTGGGAAGAGTAAGCAAATATCCCAAGTCACTGGCTACTTTGCCACATCGAGCTGCCTGCTAACAGTCATACAGCCATCACTCTCGAAGTTGAGTCCTCAGATACCATCGACAACGTTAAGAGTAAAATTCAAGATAAGGAGGGGATTCCGCCAGACCAACAGCGTCTGATTTTCGCTGGCAAGCAACTAGAGGACGGTCGGACTGTGAGTCATATAGAACACCCTGATTCCAGAGGTGGCGCTAATTCTTTGCCCTAGCTTTCCGATTACAACATCCAAAAGGAATCTACTCTCCATTTGGTCTTGCGTCTAAGAGGAGGAATGCAAATATTCGTAAAAACCCTGACGGGCAAGACAATCACCCTGGAGGTTGAAAGCTCAGATACTATCGACAATGTCAAGAGCAAGATTCAGGATAAGGAGGGAATCCCACCAGATCAGCAGCGGTTGATCTTTGCAGGAAAGCAGCTTGAGGATGGTCGAACTGTAAGTTTACTTGCACTTTGTGGTCTATATCTTTCATAACTAATGCCCTTCACTAGCTCTCGGACTACAATATCCAGAAGGAGTCTACCCTCCATCTTGTTCTGCGGCTGAGAGGAGGTGCCCCCAAGAAGCGATTATGCAACTTCAAGGAGTGCACCAACGCAGCTCAGAGGATTGTGGGTGATTGCACATTCTGCGATGGGCATTACTGCGGACGACATCGGTTGTTGGAAGACCATAAGTGCACAGGATTAGAGGACTGTAAGAAGGAATCACACGACCGAAACGCCATGAAGTTGAACTCAGAGAGGACAGTTGTCGGGAAGGTTTAAGATCTCGGCTGTTTTTCTTTACTCGGGCTCAATTTCTTCGGCATATATACCCTTTCCATTCTCTTTTTCTTCTTGATTCCTCGCCATCGTTTTCCGCTCCAAAGTTGATGATGGCCTTGGCTTTAATTACGAGCGGAGTTTCAAGCAAGATGTTCGGCGCTTCGGGGGTTTTATACTCTTTCTGTAAATTATGAGATTTTCTTTTCCAGATTTCTTTGGGTTCGGGGGGACGGGGTTGGTCTTAGTTTCGGTTCCTCCGTTTCTCACTTTTCGAATTTAGCGATGTTCTCTTTTTTTTTCTTTACATTTTGACCCGTCTCCTTTTTGTTGTGAGGGAATAATAGAAGTCTCGATGGCAAGCAAAGAAGGTATTCCAAGCACTCTGTTCTCAGTCTTATTTGTGTAGAAGTTCAACACGCGTAGTGTGCTTGTGTACCGTAAAAGATAAGGAGCGTATGAAGGTTTCCGTTCGTTTCATTTCGAGTGCTTGCACCCTACTGCCCGGCAAGGGCAACCGCAAGTTGACAGATACGAACGGTATGGATTTCAACTTGCTGGCGGGCGTTTCGACGTGTGGATACTGTAGCCCATCACAACCTGCATCCATCCCTTTACCTTTTCTTTCTAGATGTGCATTCCCGAACCGGCGCCAGCGCGCGGCTGTCTCGTTTGTAGGTTGCATGCAGACACAAACAATAGATAAAAATGCCCTTAACTCTGGCTGATGTGATGGATGCTGTTCCTGGGTTACTAGGTGTGTGAGTATCTGACCATTTTACTCTGCCGGTCTGGCCTGCATACTAACATACATGCAGGCCGGCAAGGTAAGGTAAGGTCTTTGTACCTGTCTGTCGAGTTCTCATAGATGGCGGTGGTGGCCCTTACTGCTCGCCCGAAAACAAAGTCTGCCGATATCTTATGTGGCAAACCATCAACAGACTTTTATTTTCTGGCGAGTAAAGTTTACTATTCTCCAGTACGGCGGGGGGATTCGAGAATATAGGGCCAATGGTAAGCTGTATTAAACCCTTTATTTCGTAGAATCATCCACTAGGTTCCCTAGATGCTGTACTATTCCCTTTCCCCTTCCCCTTCCCCCCCTTCTTCTCTGCAGCAGTTCGATTAACCATTTCAACCGCGTCGTCATGCTACATGTTATGTATGCTGCTTCATGAAACCCCCAAAAAAAAAAAAAAACGCCCCTCCCCTCTTCCTCCAGGTCTTCCTCCCCACTTGAGAACTCGATGGTTTTTCCCGTATGCGGGTAGGTGGGGTTTCAGTGGTGATGGATGCTGCACCTCGTGGTACTTTTCCCATCTATCTACATAATTAGGCAGTTGGTGATTGAACCCCTTAGAGTTATCGCGACCAGATCAAATGGCAGTGGGCCCGATCTCTGACACCTACTGAGGTATGCTACATACATACTTCTATCGGCACACATAAGAGAGCACCATACATGTAACTATCACCCTACTTCCACCCGCGCAGAATAGCATGGACCTCTAAAGCACCCGTACTTACCTGGAGGGGTGGTAGGTTGCTCTAGATTGTCTAGCGATCGGACCGTTATTAGCAACTGCCCGTTGGCGAGGATTCCTTTCCTTCCTTCCTTTCTTCAAGAGCATCTGCTGCACCTGCACCGCCCTAACAGTGGCACTGCCGCTGTTTCCGACTGAAATTTTTTGGCATGTAGCCTAGACTTTGGGCTGTGGATAGGTATTGCCACTCCTCGGTTGCGTGTGGTTCCTGATCGATGTCGAAAATCCTTCTGACAGACGACAGACAGACAACGACAGGGCAAGAAAGGACCAGAGAGAGAGAGAGACACGCGAGCTGCTGCTGTTGATCCCTGGTTGTGCCACAGCTGTGCTTATTGCTTACTAAAGCGCGTTATCACAGGAGATGACGACAGTGGAAACAAGAAGAGAAGACTCAGAAGACCCTGCACACATCGAATTGACCAACCCAGCAAAAAAAAAAATAAAAAAAAAATAGAGAGATATAGGTACAACATACATGATACATAGGGAGTGGACCTCAGTTTGTCCAACCAAACTCAGTCGCGGGCATAAACATCCTACCATCCACGAGGTTCGATTGCATCACCGATACACCTCACGCCTTCCTGCCCTGCATACTTCCCCAACACAGCACAACAATATTACATCCCGGGGATAAGGTCACTTTTAACCGGATAAACACCCACCCACCAACCCACTAACTAACCCACCTCCGATCACGATGTCTACTCGCAGAACAGCGCGTGCTGCTGCCACTGCTGGGAGGAGAGTACTTGATACAAGCAACAATACTAATAACGCAAGGAAACGTCCACTAACGCAACCACGACCGCCTCCAACATTGCGGAAGAATGCTCCGGGACAACAACAACCAGAGATCGGAGTATCACGTGAATACAACGACGACGACAACGACAACGACGACGATGCACTAAGCTCCGAGTTGAGCTCTGTGGCTTCTTCTAATACAACCTCGGAGTTCGAATTAAGCGATTGCGAGCAACAGACAACATCGCGATACTTCCAGAAGCCCGACGCCGCTGCAGAAGTGGTGCTAAAGTCGCAACTACCGGCTAACACAAGGGGACGTCGCGGGGGAGTGAGCGTGAAGATAGAGGAAGCAATAAAGGCGGAGCCCTCCCCCGAACTCGGAGATCTACCCGCGCACCTCAAGCCCTCCTCCGGCATCAACAAACGTAAGCATGGAACAACCCGGAACAGCATACCCTCCACTGTCGCGCCGCCAAATTGGCAAGATATGTACGCTGCAGTCCGCGAGATGCGCTCCCGCATTCCGGCACCAGTAGATACTATGGGCTGCGAGCGCCTCGCGGACGCCGCCTCGACACCCAAGATTCGCAGGTTCCAAACCCTCGTGTCGCTCATGCTCTCCAGCCAGACCAAGGATACAGTTAATGCCGTCGCAATGAAACAGCTCCGGGAAGGGCTCCCCGGGGGGCTCTGTCTAGAGAGTATCCTCGCCGTGGAGCCAAAGCGCCTCGACGAACTCATCCACATCGTTTGCACCCCCAATTCCCCCTACCCCTAACCAACTAACCCCTCGCGCGCCTAGGTTGGCTTCCACAACCGCAAAACTACGTACCTCAAGTCTACTGCGCTCCTCCTCCGCGATCGCTTTGACGGCGACATTCCAAATACCATTTCAGACCTTTGCTCCCTGCCGGGTGTCGGGCCGAAAATGGCACACCTTTGTATGTCGGCCGCCTGGGATAACACGCAGGGAATTGGAGTGGATGTGCATGTCCACAGGATCACGAACATGTGGGGGTGGGTGAAAACCAACACGCCCGAGGAGACAAGAGTTGCGTTGGAGGCCTGGCTCCCGAGGGATAGGTGGAGGGAGATCAATCACCTTCTTGTCGGCTTTGGACAGAGCGTGTGCCTGCCGAGAGGGCGCAGGTGCGGCGAGTGTAGTCTAGCGGAGACGGGGTGGTGCAGGGGCGCCTGGGTTGGGGTTCCAAAGGCACGGAGGAGCAAGGTTTTGAAGGCTGAAGTGAAGGACGAGGAGGACGTAGAGGAGAAAATTAAGGAAGCGGGTGGCACGGACCAAAGTGCAGTTAAGAATGATCCTGGCATTAAGATGGAGTCCGAGGGGAGCACGAGCCTCACGCAGAGTAAGAGACGTAGAGTCAAAATCGAGGACCAAGGCGAAGATACCGGCATCGCCGATATAGAGGATGTTATTCCGGGCCTACAACGGCGGAGTGCGTACTTGGAGTAGACCCTATCTGATGTACAGTCGACTTGACGCATTGTTATTACTACCCCAATGATTATAATTTTGCGGGTAGCAGGTTTTTTCATGACTCTAACGACTGACTACCTACATGTAAGTACATGTCAATAGGTTAGGTCCGTTCGGCAGTAGGGCAGGACCAAGTCTCCAAGAGTGAAAGCAGCCACACCGAAACAGAGCCTTCACTCCCTGTAAACTTCGCTTTGGCCTGTTGTCGAGCGCGTCTCTTAGTTTGCTACTACTCTGCGTACATATGTGCTGATGGCAGTGAGCTGCGGAGAACATGGCACTGGACAGTAAAGAAGAGGAGATTGGAGCGGTTGTAGAGGTCTATCAGACAACCTACCATAGAAATGTAGTCAGGATCTTCACTGGTTAACGACCAATAACTTCAACGAGATAGCTAATTACTAAAACTTGATATCTTCGATAAACCACCAAGGAGATCAGGAAATTCCGTAGGGGATCAAGGCCACTATAAATACACATATCATCCATGCGTCGGAGTCACAGTCCATAAACACCAAATGCAGACTATGCCAACCCAAACACCAAAGTAAAAATCAATCACTCAATTAGACATTACCATTATCCTACCCCTACAGCTCATATTCACCCGTCTGCACAATCATCACAATAACAAGCGTCGTAACCATAAGCTTTGATAAGTCAGTCCCTGCAATACGAATATCCGCGGAGAGAAACAAACCAAACAAGCCACTAGAGTCAATAGAAATATGCTCCCCCGACTGGCGGGGAACTTTCCTCTCATTAGCCACGTCTGCGATTCGTAATATCTATGTTAAGTCAGTCCACTGTGGCAATTATGATAATCCTCTATGTCCCCACAAATACTGGGCGAATGCCCGGGGGGGGTAAACAAACCGATTAACACCAATCATCAGCACTAGCAGTGAAATTCCGATAAAGGTGGCGCCGAGGGGCTTGCCCATGTGACGGAGCGGTGTGTATCCTGCATCTAATAGGGAGGTAAAGGGGGTTAGTTACTCTGGCGCTGTCATGAAGGGCTTTTGATACGGTGGAGATGCGGGTGTGGTCGGGCCCCAACGCTGACAACACATACGGGTGATTGCCCATGAACCAACGGCAACCACGGCCACGACGCGGCCAGAAATGGGATGTTCAAACGGAGCAAGGCAAGGCAATGCAACGGCAACTTACCAGATGTGTTCGGGGTAGTGACGGCAGCGGCGTTGAGACGGAAAAGCTGGGTTATGGCAATGCCTGCTCGGGGAAAAGCAAAAAAAAGTAAGCAGGGCTTTTTTTTCAGTTTTGTTTTTTGTGAGACTAATGATTGGTGATGACACGAGCCGTTCACGCATATGGGATATGGTGGGGAAAAAAAGAATTCGAGAGAACATACCGATCGAAGCAAATGCAAGGGAAGTTCTCAGCCACGCTAGAAATGTTCGTTCTGTTATTTTGTTACCAGGGTTGCGATTAGCGATCGTGCCGGCCGCTGAGAAAAGTAAAGCAGGGCAGAAAAAAAAAAGTGTAGCCTGGAAAAACAATAATCCCCCCCCCCCCCCCCCCCCCCGGGGCGAATGAAATCATCGCCGCAAAACAGGAAAAGTCGACTACTCACCTAATGCCAAATGGTCTCTTGCAACACTGCCCTTGTTCTCCAGCTCTATCGCACCAAATTTTCCGAGCCAGCCGTCTGACGTTCTCCTGACATCTTCTCGAATGCTCTCGTGGTTGGTTGTTATTGTCGCTGCATAGTTCCTTGGGTCGCCTCGAACGGCAAGTACCGTATTCTCATCTGCGTCTGATGCAGCACGATGCTCCTTTGAACGTCCGCTGGCGGAGCCTAACCGTGATGGTTTGCGCCGTGGATGATGATCAGAGACGTTATTTTCGGTGGGTATCGAGGTGGTTGACGCCCGGGAAAGAACTGGCGGGGTTATCGAAGTGGAACCATAAGTCCCATGATCTGTGTGAAATGCCGCCTCTCCTCCAAGAGGTGAAGATGACAATGGTGATGATGACGCCGACGATGTGTCTGTGTGCCGTTGATACTGGACTTCAAGGTTTTCCATGGCCAGTACGATAGCGGTATTTATGAATGTGGATTAGCACAAGAGCTGTGTTCCAGCGTGTAACCTTATGAAGATATTCTTTGCTTCCTTTCGCTGGCAAGAAGGATTTGCGGTATGTCGTGTTCAAGATTTCCCGTCAGCTATATGTATTTTTTATGCTGTGCTGGGAATGACAAGGAGGGAAGAGGTAAAGTTAAAAGAGAGTTCAGACGTGGTAATGTATGATAGCCAAAGAAGGAAAGTAATTATATGTATAGTATTGGGCGGTGAACCTCCAGCCCTGAGGGGTCAAGATTCCCATTTGGACCCTGTGGGAAGCCTCCTTTTCTTTTCTGGGGCAAGAAGCCGGGCGGATGCTGGCTGAGTTGAGTTGGCCAAGACTTTCAGTCTCGATCACAAGGTTTGGATGAAACATTACACACGACCCAAGAGGATTTTAAGTTTCTAACCCACGGTACCGAAAACTCGATATCTACATTATCGTTGAGGGGGCAATGGGTCATCGATCTCCAAAGGGTTTATAAGGAGCGGAGTAGCCTATCTTCATCCAAAAACCAAGCCGCCAAACCTCGGTTAGAGGGGAATAATACACCTTGATACTAACTAATCCCTGCTCGCGGGGTACAGCCGCTAGATTGATTTGGGAGACTGGTAGCGTGACAAAGTCTACTTTTAGGGTAGGTACTTTTTTGAGCACGTGTGCATGTGCTATAACACTATAAATACACACATGTGTTTCTCCGAGTGCTATCCCATGATGGAAATCGGCTTATCATAGACCTGGAGATACAGCGACACCTCGGTGTAAGAGTTAAAACCTCGCTATAAGAAAAAAACCTTGCTGTAGGAAACACCGCCTAGAGTATACGTCAAGAGCTCTTGCACCGAAGCCCTACTTGCCATAAGAAATATCTTGCGATAAGAAACGAAAACTCCTGCGCCTAGCTAGGTTGCCGTTTCTTATAGCCGGGTGTAGCTGTATGGGCTTATTAAACTTGCTGCGAGAGCAAGATGTTGCCATCACATTTTCAAGCTGTAACCCAATTATCAAATCGGAAATCAGCGGTTTCTCCCTTTGGTAATTAGTCCGGCGCATGATAATACGATTGGTAGCTGAGGGTGTCCTGGTGAAAATGTTTTGACTGGATCTGAGATATCCCGTATACACGTACTGCAGTTAACTTCTCAAGAATGGCAAGAGGGAATGGCAAACGAACCGCCATTATCCACGATTAGAGTTGAGAAAGTTGACTTGATTGGGATATCTACCTGAGGAGAGAATTAAAGGGAGCACAAGCGGCTATAATTGTGGTCTGGAGCTAGCCACTTGTCGATCGCGATCAACGTATGTGTTAAGCCATCGCTCCCTTCAGCCCTAGCAGATCCTTTGGGGGCCTTCATATGAAACCTCTGCAGTCACCAAAGTAGGAGACAAAACCGACTGCGGCTAAACCTCGTAGGGTGATAATGACCGAAGCCAAGTGAAGTGGGTGAGAGCTGGGTGCAAGAAATATGATTTAAGACCTCTACATGCATGGTATATATATCGCCCGATCAATTGCCTTATTATCGTTCTTTAATATCAGGCTATCCAAAATTTCCGTTCATGTCCGAGTGAGTATTTGTGCGCCAAGCAGAAGCACTAACTACCCGTGCCCGCATTTCCCACCTTTCTGTATTACCAATCTAAATTAACTAGAGAATTAGCACCTAATAACCAATAAAATTAGCCTCCATGCAGTTTAATTGGAATGTCTCCATAGAAGGGTTAGGATTTCTTCGCTAGCTCAATAGTAGATTGGCCAGTCAATGTGGTATCTGCAGCTCCTGCAGTATTGTCACTACGTCTGTCCTACTTCATAAATTCGGGACTTGTGTTCCCATAGAAGAAACATTCGCCCCACTTTGCCCCGCCAACCCTAATCCAGGCAACGTATCACCAGCCCTCCACGGGGCTCAGTGCGTACTGAAGTGAAATAGTGATATTCCGAGCCTTCCAAAAATCCTACCCCCTCTTTCTCTCAATTAGTGACTGCACTATTCTTAGAATAGGGTCTGTCGGGATATATAATGTAGTGGTTGTCGGTGTTGAGTCATTTATTTCATGCAGTTCATGGGGCTATTTGCTTTGTTATTCTGGGAAACCGGCCAGCAGTAATGATTCTCAGCGGCCCATAGTATTGTGCAACGGCTTGTCCACCTACCACCGATTCTACAATAAATCGGATTTTCAGGAGGCGACCCCACGTTCTGTATCCCCCTTACTAGTTTAAGATCATATCGAGTGATAACCTATGATTCGTATACCACATCACTGCTCCGAAGGACATCCGAACACCCGTAGATAAGAAGCAATACTAAGACTTTCGTAATCTTTTCAGCTCATTCAAATCACCAGGGCCTATCGGCTATATACCAACCCACCCCAAATAATGACCTATGTGGTACGTATCACGACAGTATGTCTTAACCCGCGCAGTGCTACGTCGCTAACCAGCCTAGCTCGTGCCCAACAGAAAAGCTGAAACATGTCACACTTGTGCTTGAAAACGAGAGAAAGCTTATTTGGCTGTGGGACGGACGGCCTCAGTCGGCTCGGGTTTTGTCCCCCGGGGCCCAGGCTGGAGCTAGCCGGAGTTTTTTCTTTTTCTTTTCACAGCGCAGACTAAGATATAACTACTATAGTGTTGGTTAATGGGTAGTTAATCCTTGTAATACATTTGAGCTCAAATACGTTTTTCACTCGTATAATGCTTGTGGAACGAATATCCTGTCACACCGATCATTGACCTAAATTTGATAAAAGTCAAGTACATGAGCCTGTTTCAAAGCGAGAAACATCTAAGCTTATACCCTAAGGTCTAACGAATCGGATTCAGTGTTTGATTAAGCTTCACTCGTGTCGGATCATAGACCGGCCACACTCTGAGGTGGGGGGTTGGCCCTGGCTTTGAGTCCTTAGGATACTGCCAAGTAAATACACTTACTCAAAAGTTGGCACCTGCAGTAAATTACTAAGCCAGTTGGTCACTCTCTTAAGGAACGATGATTAACAAAACCATAAAGCACGCATCGAATCGAGTGATAATATATGATTGCATTTACTCTTAATTAACTTATGGCCGATATCCTATCAGCAGATATTAGATACACGTTCAAATCTATCCCGAGATTCTAAATGCTAGTTATGCTCAATTATCTTTCTAGCGGTATCAATTTGAAATCGGAGAAATCTTTTTTAGGATGATAAAGCAGTGGATATATAAGCTCCATTTACAGCACACCCCCGGTAGACCTACTCCACATATATCGGTCCAAAACCAAAAGTAAATTAAATATGGTAGTCAAATATTGATTATATCCGTTGTGCTTACAAATCACAACTTGTAAACACCGCCCACGCACCGGCGACCGGGCACATGATGAATGCTAAACATACCACTTACTAACGTTGGTCTATCCAAGGAAGGCCCAGATACTATATCCCAGACATAAGAGATCAAAGTAAAGATAGTGCTATTTCATCGAAAGCGAAAGATTCCACCACAAAAGAAAGCAAATAAGCCCGAGAATGAGTGTAAAAAGAAGAAAATAAAACACCTAAACGCAACCGTAACTCCCATTCTACCCTTACGAGAGCATTCCTGTGCCCTATAACCGTGCGCCTGAGATATAGAATTTTGAAGCAACCCTGAAATACAGCTAGTGCTGAGAGCCTAGGTTAGAAATTGGTCTGGTTGGTGGTTCTGGTGGTGTGCTTACTGTAATCAAATCATGTCACAGTCGTCTTCTTCCAGTCTGCAGTGAGTGGGAGAAAGCAGTAACTGGGGCGGAGATGTATCGACTGGTACTGGCCCGGGACCGTGGGTTTCTGTATATAGTAGGGTTATGAGTACTTGATCCATTTGACTATAGAAGTTTTGAGGTATTTTGCGGTATTGACGATCACTAACCTTAAGTGGGCCCGAGGGAGTAGTTGAGCTGAGATCAAAGCGAATGGTCATAGTTCTAGCCTTGTACATTGCGGCGTGATGTGGGGGGCCTGGTTATCAGGTATTGAGTGTTTGAGTATTGAGATTTTGGTGTTTGGGTATTTGAGCGGAGAATCTGACTAAAGGATTCAGAGTAATTGTATTCTCGTGGAGATAGATATTGCTGTCTGTCCTGGCTATTTCAAAGTTAGCTTACGGAGGGCAATTGATGAAGCTTTAAATACTCCTGATTCCGTGGCAACCTCTCCAGAGATACATCTCAAACATGTACACCATAGCCCTAAAATGCATCATCATACGAAAAAGTGTAAAAAAGCAAAGGTGTTTAGTAATCGCCTAGGAAAACAAGAATTATGGGGCACGTAATTACATGTAATTAATGTGGTTGCACAACCCGCCGGCGGGGGAAGGGAGGCCTTACACGGTGTTCGGGCATTGGCACGCCCGCACCAGTACGCGGTGCACTGGATAATTATAGGTGTGTGCCAATCACTGGTAACATCGAGGTCATAGCCCCTAGGCGAAGGATCTTCTATCCGTGACAGTTTATTCATGCCTGAGTTGCTCCCACACGCCCGTTAAAACGTCCGGATAGGGCAATCCTCCTGTACATTACAGAATAGAACATCATCGAACCCTGGTTGGTAGCATTTTCGGTACCGGCCAGAATTTAATTGCGCATAAACGGGCTCGGGGATACGAGTATTATCACTTAACCTGTTTATCGGCACCCGAGAGGGGGGACTCACCAATAGGTTGTTGATAGGGTCAGGTTTGAAGATTTCTTCAACCAATCATAGGGTCTCTTAGCCACGCCGAAAATTTCCACCCCGCCATGATGCCCCGCGAATAATATTCGCTCGAAGCAACCCACGGAAAATTCCGTTTTGGAAGCCATACCGTCGGTCAGCCGGACCCGACTGTAGAATTTGACCATTAACCTGAACACATATGTCAATGATTGCGATAATGGCCAGGACATACATACATGTACACATACCTGCTGTTTTATCTGCTCAGTGACAGCGCTAAGCTTTCCTTTCTTTTGGGCACTTTCGATTGGACCGTTTGGGTTCACCTTGCACAAGTGTTTCATTTTGTTTCCAAGTTACACATAACCCGGGTACCTGATCCGAGTATTGCTTATTCCCACCTCCACCATTCACCTCGCAGCCCGCAACTGGCGCATCATCCAAAGATTCCATCCCCATAGACAACCGCTTTGAAATTTCCCATGTGCATGGACGCACATGTTTTAATGGGCCCGTAATCTGTGAGGCTTTTGCTTCCTACCCTCCTCATCTGTCTCGGGATATGCGGCGCAAGTTTTCTAGATGGCTTCTGCTTCCTCTACCTCTGCTTCTTTTCCTTCCCCATCACACGAAAACTTCCGGGAGCTGCATCCGCAGCGCCACCATTGCAGTGACTCCTTACGTTAAAGCCGCTGTTCTTAAGTTCTCAATGCACTCCTCTCGTTGAAGGTATTGTGGGGCGATAAGGTTTGTTTAGCAGGCAACCAAGTATGTAGCTACATGTGAGTACTCTATCTCGTATGCTACCAATACGCTGGGATGGGAAAAGCAGTCATCATTCCGGGGAAGCCTTTTTTTTTGTTTTCTTTTCTTGTTGCGGGGTCGGTTGAGGTGCATTGAGATGTTTCTGGTTCCAGAGATGTTTGAGGCGAACAAAGCTGAAGTAAGGGGGGTGCACGTGCGAGAGGGTGTGGGCGAGTGCTGGTTGGTGATTCGGTTGGCTTATGTTAGACCAGTTGTAAAGGAACCCTAACCCTTCCCGTCTACAGTCGGCAAACACGTTCTGCGAGTGACACTGTTCGGGTGACGAATGACGAATGACACGTTGTGAGAAAAAATATGGTAGAGGGGTAGAAACCCCCACTTCGCTACATGTAACTACTGAATATCATCCTATCCAACTAATAACCTTTGCCATACATATTATATTCATTATCCAATGCAGCACGAGCTCCGGGTGGCCTAAGGAAGAGCTTTTTTTACTGCGAGTGAGCTATTTTCAAAGAAGAATTGCTCTCCTGAGCAAGGCTCTGAACCCTACAGTAATGCGGGTTTTGTTGTTAAATCAGTGTTAACCAATACTCGCGGCCTAGTGTTGTCCACGGGGTTGCTGGAGGTGAATGCTCTGTCCATGGACAACACTACAGTAGTATTATGTCACTCATGGTACCACAGCTACAAACGATACTTTGCCGACATACATAGATATTGTTATAAAGACGCTTAGAAAGCCAAGGTGTATCCCTAAATGGCAATTTTCCAAGGCATTCAACTTCATACTAATTGAAACTTCTAAAGTCAAAGCGCTAACCCGAGAAAGCGCACATTCGAGTTACATATTCTCCCGAGTATTGGAGTATAGTATGCGAGCAAGGTTCCTCTACTGAGAGTCGACACTGACCATGAGATGGAAATTTTACTCGAGGAAAATAGATCTACGGCACAAAAGAAGGTACAACCGAACACAAAGACATGATCTCCACGGCTCGGTAAAGACACTTCTTTCTCTCCAAGATCTTCTTCTATGCCGCCTAAGGATCTTCAACACTGAGCGTAGCTACCGTCACGGAAATCTCCAGTCACGCCCGTTGAGAAGGGCTAGAATCACTTTTCTATGAATAATTTCCCAATGTATGATAAGGCTCTGTTGGAAATGATTCAATGTTTCCTGAAAAAGATCACTACTCAGACTCTTTTTTTTTCCCTGCCCTTATTTCCTTTTGCGAGGCATGTGAGTGATACAAAATTGACTTTGGCCTTTCCCCACGGAAGTAAAAAGGAATAAAAAATGCAAAACGCAAAATGCAAAATTCTAAATCGAACTGTGGAGAAAGAAGGAAAAAAAAAACTATCATGTAACTCATGTACATGTAAGTATGTATATGTATGTATGTTAACGTTGTTGCGTGATAGATGGTACAAATCAAAATCAACGTGGATGACCGAAATACCAAGACACAAGATCCTCTATGTACCCGGCCTAAATCCTAATGCTTCCCCGGTAGTGGAAGGGAAACAGCATGATTGCAACAAAATGTTTGTGGAATTGAAGACTCATTCATCACCCCTAAAGGCGTGACGTGACAGGCTATTCTCAGGGCCCCACCAGATCTCTGGCCCTAAATAAGGTTCTATTTGCGCACCCTGAACTGTTACCCCTCCGGTACCCCAGTGGCGTAATAATTAACCAGCGCGGTATTTTGATAAACCTCTGGTCTAACATTGGCTCGAGCGTAGGATCTAACGTGCTCGTTTTGCTTTTTCTATCTGTCTGATGTTTCCTTTTTATAGGGTCTGTTTTCCGGTCCAGTTCCTGATTGGGCATGAAGTATAAGTATTTTGCGTGATCATTGCGCTTCAGTCATTCCAAACTGGGCGTTGATTAACCGCTCTAGCCCCTACGACGCTGTTCATTCGCTGAGGCTAGAGGCAAGGAAGTCTTGACATCCCGCGATTCATAGGTGTATTTTCTCTGCGAATCAGAGAACGTGGATCGTACGTTTTTGCTTTTTTTTTTTTTTTTTTTACTTCTCTCCATCCTTTTGTTTTACTTGGTGCATGTTTCACGGGAGGTTCGCTGGGCTTTGGCTTTGCGCGTTTCCACACTACCTACATAAGTAACTACTTCCCAAAAACAGGTAGCAAGTTGGAGACCTGACCTGGGAAACACTCCCGTAGTCCACAATCGAATTATACTAGTGCTACCAGCTGCGCATGGGCTGCTATGTTTTGCCTGGTGGATGATTTACCGGTAACCCTTCAATCCTACACCGTGACTCCCGTTTTTACCCTGCTAGTAGCGCTGTTGTTGAGTGGTGACGTCGCCGCTTGCATTGCAATTAGCGGGGCTCCATGTCTCAATTAAACCTCGAGATCTCGTCGTCCCTGCGTAGAACCCCATAGCTAGATGCGTAACTACATGAAATCGACTCCACACAACTACAGAGTCTCTGTACGTACGTCCCTACGGGGGGGAAGGAAAAAGGGAAAGGAAAAAAAGGTTGGGTATCGTGCATCCGGGCGAGCATGAGCTGAGCAATCAAGGAAGACGAGAGCGAATGACCATCGAAAGCAAGCTGCAAGCGAAAAAATAAGTCTTGACGTGACCCTAGAGTATGTAACCCGGAGGGGGCTGATTTGGTTGGTTGGGGTTGGTGGTTACAATACGATAACTTAATCTACTGACTGACTGTATCGTATCGTACTAGCACTTTGGGTGCGCTAACGACTATCGTGAAGTCTCGTCACTCACTCACAGACAACACGGGCGAAAAAACATGAAAAAGAAACGACGACACACGCATAGTGAACAGAAAAAGAGGCGCCTGCATTGATTGACTTGATTGCCTGGTTCTGGCCCTGGGAAAATTCCCTGGATTTCGCTTGCCCGCGAAAGTGAGAGGTCACGCGGCGGATAGAGGGATTCCGAGGCAGATCTTTGTCCTTCGCTTTATGATTTTTTCCAATTATCCACTATTTCCTATAACGGAAGATGTGAAGAAGTACTCATTTATGCTTTCTACTGTATCTGCTTGCTGCTACTACATACTTTGCTGTAGCCTTACACTATTACTTATCTACTTACTGCCTACCATATGTATGTAATGTATTATTGCCGCATTGTCATTACCTTCAAGTTTCAATTGTCCCGGTTTAATACTTTTTTCTGGGTTGACCAAGGGTTGGGGGTTGTTGTGTAATGCCGCAATAAGCAGTATCCTGACCGTACCCCGGGCTCACACTGCTGTACGTGGAATGCTTGCTGCTGCTTGCTGCTGGCTGGCGTGCTCATACTCACTCACTGAGTATAGTAAAGTACATAGCGGCTCTGGTTCTGCTGCTGCTGCTCATTAATGCATTGCATTTCATTGCCCGGGGAGGGGGGGGGGGTGCGAGGGAAGTGGATATATCACATCCCAAGGGAACACATTATTCGCCCCCCCCCCCAGCTAGAAGAGAGAAAGAAAGAAAAGAAAAATAAAGCAACTACATCTTCCCGGCAACTGTGTACTACTCCTTGACCTTACTTCTAGTTTTTCTACAATTGCACATTATTTATTTTATTTTTTTTCCCCCTTCTCCTTCCTCATCCTTTTCCACGGCACGGACGCTGCAACAACGCACAGTATTATATTATCTATTATCAACCTAGTATTCTCCATAATACACAAATTTGCAAAAAAAGCCTCCCCAGCGTTATCCTCACCCGACAGAGCGTCCCCCCCCCCCCCTACCACACACACCCTTTCCCAAAGGAAAGAAAAAGGGAAAGGAAGAAAGTGAGACAGCCCGAGCTCCTCCGCCTACCTACCTGCTTTTCCTGCCTACTCTACCTACATTCATCCATCCACCGCCCCCATCCACACACACCCCGCCGAACCGAAATAAGTAACGAGGTCACGATGGTGTCGTCGCCGTCCCCCAGAACGAACTCCTCCTATACTAGCGCTAGCTACTGCTCCTCAGCTCGGGGTTCAAATACCAACTGTATCCCCTCCCCTTCAACACAACATCACCAGCAGCATTCGTACTTTCCGCCACAGCAGCTTCAATTAACTGGTACTCAGCTTCGATATAGTAATACTACTAGCAATACTCAAAACTCCAATTCGAATATATATTCCGCCAGTTCACGCTCATCATCTACTGCATCGTCGCCTACTACTACTACTACTTCCACTACTATTTCTACAAGCAGCTCAGACACTACTGCTGCTACCACTACTCCGGGACTGCCATTCCAGTCCCAATCCCAAAGCCCGTCCCAAATCTACCACAACCACAACCACAACCCCCGAAGCCAACGCCCTAGCTCCCATCCCCATACCCACCGACACCCGCGAAGCCCATCTCGTACCCGTACCTCACCCACCACAATGCTTCCCAACCGCCCCACTACCTTCACCCTGACCACCACTGCACCCACACCATCCACTCCCGCGCCCGCTCCAACGTCCTCCGCACATTCATCTAAGCTCGCCTCGTACGCGCACTCCCTCTCGGCGCAGCAGCAGCTCCAGCTCCATCAGAAGGAGATAATCCACCAAGCCACTCGCATCCCACAGTTGCTGGGTACGGGCCCAATGAGCCCCCGATTGATTCCACTGGGAAGCCCCGGACCGGTCACACCGCTGACGCTGGAGGAAGGTGACGGTTTCTTTGGGGGCTTTGGAGGACATAGCGCGTGTGGGGGTGTAGTTGTAGGAAGGAGCGTATAAGTGCTATGAGGAGCTCTTGGTACGTCATATGGGTCCATGGCCTTCTAGCTTTGGCTAGCTAGCTAGGACGGACCTTGTGTGTATTTTTTTTTATATCCTCTATCATTTTTTAAGGACTTTGGGTGGGGTTTTTGCTTTTGTGTGCTTTTATTGTTTTTTATTCTTTACTCTTAACCTTTTGGTTCTTCTTGTGGTGATATGATTACGAGGTGTGAGATGTGTTTTTATTTTCCCGTTTTTTTTTCCTTTATGGACCAAGTCATTCTTCAGGAGTTTATTTGCTTTTGCTTTTTTGCTTGTTAACCAGGTTTTGCCTTTTTTTTTCTTTTTTACAAACCACCATTGCGCGGAAGGGGAAACCTAGGGAATTGGAAATTTAGGGAGCATGGGAATTGAAGCGAAGTTGAAGAGGAAGGGAAAAGAATTGTTTTTTTCATGTTTATTTTACTTTTATGATGATGCCGCTGCCGCCGTCGGCCGGATGAGTCGGTGGAATGGGATGATGGGATTGGGATTGGGATTGGGATTGGGATTTGTCTGTATAAAACAAAACAAAGCAAAAAAAACCGAGTTTAATGGCTGTTTTTTTTCCTTCTCATTCTGGGGTTTTTTTCCTTTCGTTTTTTTCTTTTTGGACTTACAACATAAGAAGAGAAGAAGAAAAAGCTGATCTAAGAATAAGAAATTCACTTTTCTATACCATACCTGCTGCACTCGAGTCCCAAAAATACCCTCCCAACCCGAGCCCCAAAGACATCCCCGGTCCTCTCTACGAATTCTGCGGGGTGCATACTCTACTAGTGTCATGGAAGTGATGACCACCAAAATACGGTTATGGTACATACGGTACATACATACCGTGGAGTTACTGTGGCATGGTACTTGCTCTAGGTTGTATATACATGTACATATGACAATTGTTATGTAAGTACATGTATTTATTATACATGCCTGCCTTACCTGCCTGCTTGTGCAACACAGCACCTTCCCCAGCAAGGGACCTCAACCCAGGCAGCGTACCCCCCCCTCCTCCCAGCTCCCCCTTCTTCCCAAACCCATCCACCCACCAGTAAGGAACGTGCATAAATTGTTGCAGTACCACACACATGCCAGTGATTCGAGACATTTGGGCCGACGGTTCGCGGCTGTTTGGGGTGCTGTGCTGTGCTGTGTGTGTGTGTGTGTCTATGCTGCGCGTATCATCAATCATATCGAGCGTCGAGATGAGGTCGCGCGAGCACTTGCGCCTTTTGAAAACCAAGCAGCAGCAGCAGGAGGGAGGGTATATACAGTAGTAGTTATTAAGTGGAGTAAGCAGAGTTTACTACTACCACTACTACATACTAGCAATGTAGCTAGCCAACAGGGTGTCGTGCGCAGTTTTGGGGAATCGTATAGTTGATGTTTACTATTACTGCGACTGCGAGAATTAAAAAAAAAGGTACGTACCGGTACCGACCGGTCCGAGCCAAGCTAGTGCAAAGTGCAAAGTGCATGTAGGTATTTGTATTACTCTCCCTGTCTATAACCAGCGCCAGCACCAGCATTACTATTATATAGCAGCGGGCGCCGCGGAAAGCTATTTCCATTTCCATTTCCATTTCCATCTTCTGTGCGCTCAGGCACAGAACTGAATTATCAAACTGAACTGGCTGAGAATCACCTGCCAGGCCAGGTAGGGTAGGGTACATGTAAGTACATGTAATTACAACGTATGTATAAATCAAAATACAGCGCACAGAAACAAAATAAAAAAATAAGCCCGCGGGAAGGGCGCTCCCAGCGGGCCGGCGGGCATGCCGCTTCCGGCAGTGGTAATGATAGATCTGGCAGACCCAGGTTGAGTTTGCAATTAATTCCCAGCTTCTTTGTTTTTATCGTGCATAAAAATGCATGCATGCATACATACAGAGGAAAGAAGTACCTACTAGATTACTAGCGGGCACCATGTGTTCAGCTACGTGAGCTACATACATGTACATACATACTACTACTATGAATAGAGAGAGAGGATGCGGGGTTAGCAGGCCTGGGCTGGTTCGAGAAAACGAGAAAGAAAAGAAAAGAGAATGAGAATGAGGCATCCTAGACAGTGGAGTGGTCAATTCATTTAGTAGACAAAAGAGACGGGTTTTCCCCAGTTGCCATTCGGAGAGAGAGATGGCGCCATAGAATACTTCTCCCCACATTTACATCCGTATTTACATCCCTACAAGCACGCCACTGTGCTCTCTGCTCGTACTTTCCTGACGTTTATAAACTGGACCACTGTTGCATAACATACTAAATTCTGGACTTGGCGCGTATTTGTCTGGCATGCGATGGCGGTCATTTTTACAAACGTCAGCAAAGTAGTATGAGTACAGTAGGTACATGATGTATGTACTCTGCTCTAGAGCGCTCTACTCAAACCTACCCACATACAATATCATACATCATACTTACCTGCCCGCCCATGACAAACTCCCCGTATCAAACAATATTCGTGAAGTAATAACCCCCCACATTTCCCTCCTCCCCCAATTGATGGGAAACTTTTCCCACCTTCTTCACCTCCAGATTCAAGAACATCATACGAGCCTACGTCGTAGCGTCGCAATTGATGGTGGAAGAGGAGTGGGGAAGGGCGAAGAGCGGGGGGAGGTTGAACCATGAACAACACTCCCAGTTACCAGATCTACCAGGCACGACGTCAGGAGCACCAGTCGATCAGAGGAATTGAGTTAGAGGTGCGAAGGGGAAAAAAACTTTTTGCGCCAGCAGATCCCCCCCCGCTCTCCCCCCAGCAGCCAGGGGTTTTTATTTTTGCGCCATGATAATAAGTATGTATGTAAGAAAGAAAGAAAGGAAAGAGTGGTTTTTTCTTTTCTTCTTTTCTTTTCTGTGCGGAGGAGCGCTCTACCATGGGAATTGATTATCGAGTGGGCGGCTTGCTTTTTTGTCGGTTTTGTCGCGAGGATGGAGGGATTGGGGGATGGCCGGTGGGGGGAGAGGAGGAAGAGAGAGAGGAGTTTGAAAAGTGTGCTTGAACGTTTCGAGATCCTTTTCATTTTCTTTTCTTTTTCCTTTCTGTGCTTGGGAAATGATGTTGGAGTCGGATTTGAGGTTTTGGGAGTGAGGGTGGAAAATGCGCAGTGCTATTCTGCGAAGCTCTTGCACTTCCTTGCCTTGTTACTTATTACTCCAGCTCTCAACTTCCCTAACCACCATCGTACTAATTAATTATCCAACCAGAAGATCACTTCACTTTACTCTCTACTCCCACTACTCCATCAAATCAGATCCCAGCCAACCGGCGACAACTAAGCAGACTCTCCGTGGCCATCATGGGGCTGATAGTCACATACAGTAGAGTAGATTTTGATTACTTACTACATCCAGCTCTCTCACTCTCTCTGACTCGGTTAACCCGTACTGTACGTGGTGATATCATCATTCGCCGCCGCCGGGTAAGGGGAAGGGGGGGGGCCCTCCCTTGTCCTGCCTGTCCTGCTTGTCCTAGCTAGTGTCTCTCTCATTTTTTTTCCTCCTATGTAGGCCCTCTGGGCCCGCACTTTGTGGGATTTGCGGGGTACATGTTATCTAATTCCCCAACTATCCAGCCAGCCAGCTACATGTAGCTAGACGTATCGTATCGTACCTCTCTAGCTTAATCCTTGGAGCTCGAGCACGGTACAATTAATTAAAGGCCCCACGATACTCGAACGTCACTTTTTCCTTTTTCCTTTTTCCTCTCTTTTCTTTCCTTTTTTTCCTTTCCTCATTTTTTCTGATCCTGGTACGTAGGATAAGATCGTAATATAGTTACATAGGGTTTCGTCGTAAAAAAAAAAAAACTATGGGTTGATAGGTAAAGTAGGCAACCACAGATCAGAGTTGGCGATCTCTCAACTCTCTGTGCCAGTGTCTCTCACTCTAACTCCCCCCTCTCCCCGGATAATCTTTTGTTTTTCTTTTTTTTCTTTTATTTTTCTTCTGCTTCCTTTTCCTCCGCCTAAGACATTTTTTCCATGTTCACAAAAGGTGCTGCGAGGATTTCAAAATAATACATCAGATTTCAAGAAAAATTCCCAGTCTGGAGGATCTTCAGAGGGGGGAAAAAAAAGCCTTTAGCCCTGCATTAATTAATTCAAGGGTAAAAAAAAAAGAGAGAGAGAGAATGACAGGCATACTACACACACGGACGAGCGCGAGCAATCCATCTTCTGCTCTCCCGTTGGTCGCCCGCAACTACGCTACATTTATATATCTCCTCTATATACATATGTGTTTCTATATCCCTAATTGTACCGGCGCGTGTGGAGTAGAGGGGGAACGCCGAGGAGCGTCTGTTTGGCGGGCAAGCGAGTGACGGTCATGATGATACATACGACCAGTCTCTCTCCCTTTCCTCTCCGACAGACAGCACAGTTTTTCCCCCCCCATGCCATGCCATGCCATGCCATGACGATGACGATAGTGCGATAGTGAGGAATGGGTGATGATGATAACCCACCTCCACTCCTCTCCTCTACTACTACCGGGTGGTGTTACAACCCCCCCCCCCCCTTTTTTTTCTTTCTCCCACCAACGCGCGTTGGGCGGGTACAACCGGTAGAGTTGAGTTGAGAGAGCTTGCCCATCACCAGGAGAATTGCCCTGTCTGTGACTCGACGAGTCTTGGGCCCGTCGTCGATGTCGGCGTGGTTTTGCCGGAGCGTCAGCGTACGTGCCCGCGCCCCCCCCCCCTCTGACCCGGCCCCAGCAGCTAGCAGCAAGCAGGCAGGCAAGCAGCAAGCAGCAAACGACGTAACTGTACATATATACAGCTGATCTGATCTCTAGGCCGCTGGTATATACCGACTGACCGCGAGCGCAGGTTTCAGGATTGCGATGTTGGGAACTGGCCTGCGCCACTGGGTTAGCTGGGTATGGGTTGAACGGTAGGCAAATTATAAAGTATGGAACATTGTCTAAGGTGGGAAAATTATGTACATGTGAGTACATACAGAGCCTCAGGAACCAAGGTCAGGTCAGGTACGTACCGCCTACATTCTACATACTTATGTACATACGTCGTTGGTCGCACAGTAACGGGGGGCTGGCTGTGGAACCCGTGATGGGATGGATTGGGGATTATCGCCACAGACAGACAGACGGTAAGAAAAACCAGGAAATGAAATGAAATGAGCACGATGATGATGATGGGGACTAGAAGGAGAAGAGGGAAAGCACACTGACGTCGGTGTCGGCTCGCCTGTGCATTCCTTATTGCAGATGGATTTGTTACATAGCTACATACATGGTAAGTATACTGTCCGTTTAAGCTTTTTTTTTTTTTTTTTTTTTTTGTGTGTGCTTTGCTTTCATCACTCTACTGTCCTCGCTGTGCGTACGTGAGGATCTCAGATTGCCTTGTCTGGCACGCACGATTCCCGCCGGAATCTGCGATGATGCCGGGGGGGGCATGGCTGCGGTAGCGAAGCGAGTTTCAAGCCCAGGGCAAAGAAGAAAAGAAAAAAAATGGACGGAATTGTAGAGAGAGAGACGTCATGAGTGAGCGTGACTCGGGTTTTTTGCAATTGTGAAAAAAAGAGGGAACGGAAAAAATAAAAAATAAAAAATAAAAAAAAGGCTGCGCGTGAAAAAGCAACGTGAAGTCGAAGGAGCTGAAGAGGGGGGGGGGGGGATTTCGAGGTTCGAAAAAGGGAATTTGTGTTTTGACAGGTTGGGGAGACCCTGCATATCGGACCAGACGGACAGAAAGGGAGGGAAATGGATGGGATAAGATGGGATGGAAACGGAAATGGGATGGATGGATAATTAAACAGGCATCATGTATGTAGGTACTTGGGTACATGTATGGTATACCATACCATACCATGTATCAAGTATAAACAGGCCAAACAAGAACAGAAACCTATGCCGGCGGGTATTGATGGTGATGATAGTGATGCTGAGATAGGAATACGGACTCGAGCTCTTCCAGCTGAGCAAACAATTGAAATTGGAATTGGAATTGGAATGAAATTGAAATTGAAACCGCGGTTGAGCTCCCCCGTTGGAGGAGGCTCAAGCTAATTGACTACAATAATAATACTACCCAATGCGGCATCAATACCCGCACGCGCGAGCGGCTATCCAGTCCCCATCCGGGGGGAAACATCACATTCACATCATCCACCACAACGTTTATTGACTGATTGATTGATCAATCGATTGATTGATTGGAGGGCAGAAGCATGCGTGTTTTGCCATCAAACGGCTCTCTTTTCTTTTCTTTCATTCTTTTAACCCTGCACAGAACCTAATCTAGCTACATACCCTTCCTGTCCGCGTGGTCGGTCATGCTATGGTGATGATGATGATGGAGACACAAGGTATTGCTTTGCTTTGCTTTGATATCGCCGAGGAACGGAACAATTGCTGTTGTTGTCAATGGGGGGAATAGCAATCGCAATTATTTATTATATATCGCTGTAGCTTGAGCCTCATGTCGATACGAACTAGGTAATCTATGCGTAGGGTCTAGATTACTACATGTATTTGTGTTTCTAGCCTTGCAATTGCTCCCCAATTGAACCAAGGCTCTAGATCTATAGGTCACGTACTGCGTACTCATACCATGAGGAATAGTTACAAGTAATTCCTTGCGAGCCTGTTGTTGTTGTTGTTGTTCCTGTCTTGTCCTCATGATCAATTTCAATTACTCTACCGCATGTATGGTGGTTTCGGAGCTGTGCTGCTGGTGGTCTTACAACGCCGACCTCGATCTTCAGCCGCAAGGGTTCATTTAGTAGAAGTAATCAAAGGAGTGTAATCTACGCGATCATCTACATACGAGGGTTGTGTAGGTGCCGTAACATGTAATGGAATTGAATTGTGTTTTACGGATTGAATATGTGTTATACGTTAATTGCGGTTATGAAACCAGAATACATAGAATCTTGTTGGGACATAACGCCACACCTCACCCCCCCCCAGCCCGCGGCCGGGTAAGACCCGAAACCGCAACGACAACTGTGGCTAACCACCCTTTCCCCCAATATCGACATACAACAAAAAACCCGGAGGACCTCCCCCCCCCCTCCCCACCACCCGCCCCCGCCTGCCCGCACCACCATCACTACCACCACCACCAACATCACCACAATGGTCAAACTCAAACTCAACACCTCCACCTCTACGCTCTCCGCGCAAAAGCCCACCGGCGCCTCCTCCTCCTCCTCCGCCGCCGCCGCCGCCGCCGCCGGAGGTCCGGGCAGCAGCAGCACCAACAATGGCGGCGCCTCGACCCCCAAAACCCCCAAAATCAAGCTCAAGACCAAAGCCTCACTGCCGACCCTCAAGCTCAAGTCCTCATCCTTCAACCAAGCGACGCCGTCGTCCCCCCTGCGCACACCCGTCCTCAAGCTCAAGACGCCCAAGCAGCCCGTTGCACGCAAGCGCCGCCACGAGCCCGGCAACGGCTACGACAGCGAGGCCTCGGACCGCGAGGAGGACCCGGCCATCGAGGAGCAGTTCATCCTGCGCATGCCGCCCGGCGAGGACTGCGACTACGTGCGCGACGTGATTGAGCGCAAGGAGCTCAACCCAAAGAGCGACATATGGTTCAAGTTCAAGGACTCGCGGCGCGCCGTGGTCTGCGTGCGCAAGAACCTGTACGCGGCCGTGCTGGTGGACCTGCCAAACATCATCGAGAGCAACAAGACGCTCGACAAGAAGGCAATCTTCAAGACGGCCGACATATGCCAGATGCTGCTGGTGGGCGAGCGGATAAAGTCCGAGGACGAGGTGCTGGGGCTGCCCGTGCGCCCGCAGGACGTCACGTACCCGCATGGCCTGACGCCGCCGATGCAGTGGGTGCGTAAGCGGAGGTTCCGGAAGAGGATCTCGAATCGCACGATCGAGGCCGTGGAGGCCGAGGTGGATCGGTTGCTGAGGGACGATGAGAGGGCCGAGGCATCATCGTTTACGCTTGTGGATGCGGCGGAGCTGGCGAGGGAGGAGGAGGAGGGCGAGGACGAGCAGGGCGATGGGTACGACCTGCTTGGAGGGCAGGGGGAGTACGACGACGAGCAGGACGCCGAGGGTGAGGTGGAATACGACTTTGCGCCCGGCGAGGAGATGGACGGGGATACGCTGGCCAACGACTTGGAAACGGCGCTGATGGACGAGATGGAGGATGAGGCAGCGGCACCCGAGGAGAGCGAGGATGAGGAGGACGACGAGGATGAGGAGCCGGAGCTGGACGAGGAGGCCACTCAGGCGGCGCAGGAGCAGCGGAAGCTCAACGAGGAGATACAGGACCTGCAGGAGGCCATAAAGTCGAAGCTGAAGGAGTACGACAGTATCTCCAACGTCATGCTCAAGGCCAGGATCAGAGGCGTGATTGCCAGCTTCCAGGCAGAGCTGGCGCTAAAGCAGAAGCAATTGGCAGGATAATTGTTAGTTTGTTTTTCCCCTCCCTCCTTCCTTCTTTCCCTCTCTGTCTTTGCCTCGGCCTCCCCCTCTTTTTTCTTTTTTGTTAAAAAAAAAAGGACCTTGCTTTAGCAAAGACAATGATTGAAATCCCATTTTCCCCCTTTCTCTTTCCATTCCCAGCAGCCGGTCTTTCACTGTCTTGCATGTATTTCTCTTCCTTTTTTTTTTTTTATAAATTATATATAATTCAAATTGTGGGTGTACGATTACCAATAGCTAGAGAGAGTCTTATCAGGTTGGCGTTCTTCTTTATATTTTTCTTTCTTCTTTTTCTTTATGGAACCCCCCCAAAAGAGAACTCGGGGAGGTCATGGTGGTGGTGTGGAATTAGAAGCTACAAATTCACGCTTCTCTCTCTCTCAAAAGATTACAATTACTATTACTATAATATTTTTTTTTCTGTTTGGGGGGGCCATGGCCGGAATAGCCCAGGCTACCCCTCCTCACAGATACAGAGCAGCTGGGTACAACCAAGTAGAGAGAAGAGGGAGAGGGAGAGGGAGAGGGAGAGGGAGAGTTAGAACATCGTCATCCACCATCAAATATCATCATATCAAAACATCGTACCACACCGGCATGCTCCATTATCAGTTTACTGCAAGATAAGGTTTTGTTTGTATCTCTACCACCACCACTACTACTACAACTACACCCGGGCGGAGAAGGAAAGAAAGAGAAAAAAACCAAATCACCGCATCGCACTCGCCCCATCCCACGCTGTTTCCCTGCCCTCCCTGATTCGGCCAGCTAGCTAGCCTTCTCCCCTTCCTCCCGGCCCCTTCCTTCACCCATAGCTGAACCCCTGTCCCTCCCACTCTACAATGCCTACATGTACCTAAGTATGTACAACTGCCGTTTCGTCCATGACGACGATAGCGTCTCGTTTAACAAATTAAAAAAAAAATCCGGGTTGGGCGTTGGGGGGAGGGAGGGGGGGCGTCGGCGGAGCGTTCCGGAGGGGGGGGGGGGGCAATGGATGGAACAGGTGAAACAGTTAATTGGCCGAGTGCCACTTCCATTCTACTGCAGCACAGCCAGCAGCGTAGGTATGGTAGGCCGGTTACATGTGCAGGGCAGGCAGGCAGAGTAGAATTTATCATGTACGGACGGTCGTTGGCTCCAAATTACCCAGATTGCCGGACGCGTGACTGACACACTTAACGCTTATCTCGAGAGAGAGAGAGAGAGGGAGAGAGGCGCCGTATCGTATGTAGGGTACATGTATGTACCGTACCCGCTGCAGTACAGTACAGCTAGTTAGAGAAATGGGAGTTTCATTTCGTCCCATTACTTCCCGTCCACTCAATCCCTCCCCCTTTCTAGCTTCTCCTTCTCCTTCCCCTTCTCCTTCAGTGGTTGGTGGTTTGTGTATAATCTACAAATGCAAATGAACACTTTGGTTATCTGCAAGGAGGAGCTCGAGAGCACTGTAGGTAGGTAGAGGAAATTAGGCGGAAAAATACCCTTGGCCCCTACATCATGCGTGTAGATTAGGTTTAATGGTTCTACCTACATAAGCACTATCCGCACCCAGGGGCCAGGCAGGCAGGCAGAAAAGTTCACAAAACGAGAGAACAGGCAGAAAACACCGAAAACAGCGTATTAGACGCGGTACCGAGGGAGGGAAAGGGCTGTATGGGGATGTATGGGGATGTATGGGATTGGATGGATTGGCTGGATGGTTGGATGGTTGGATCAGCTTGGACGGATGCGTAGTTTTTTATGCAGGGACTTGCCTGTCTGTCACGCGGCATCGGTGACGTGCTGGTGAGTGAGTGAGTGAGGCCGGCCCCATGTCCATGGTCTACACTCAGTGTTTTTTCACAAATACAGAAAGGAAACACACACAAGGGGGGCAGTTTAGGGTAAGCCGAACAGACTAAATACACACATGGAGAAAGTACATGGAGGTACTAAACAACTTGGAGTACAGACCGGTGCCTTTAGAGCGGCGGGAAGGGTCCGGGAGCGGGAGCGGGAGGAAAGGAAGGTTTCGTGGATCAATCTATTTTATTTTATTTACCCTTACCACAATAGGTGCTCTCTATGGTGATGATGTTGATGATGATGACATTGAAAGATCCACCCCTCCCCTCCCCCCCCCCCCAGCCAGCCAGTCAGGGGAAACGAGCGGGACAGCTAGCTACTACTACAGTACGCATCATGACTTACCGACTGACTGACTGCCTTGGGCGCTACAATGCCGTTTCGTTTGGATAAATTCGAAAAGGGATAATCTTTTTTTTTTTTTATTTTTTTTTTTTTTTTAATTCTGTCTCCCGATAAGATAGACAGATAAGAGTCGGCAGTAGGATGCGGAGGATTTTTCTTTTCTTTTCCAAAAAAAAGTCGTTAATTGACTGCACGGGAAAGATTATGCGGGTGTGGGGAAAATCTCGAAAGAGAGAGAAAAGAAAAAAAAAAAAATGGCGCGTGGTGGAGGCGCGGCACGGCGCCTCGTCGAGTGATTGTCAATGATATGCGCCGGATTACTACACAACCACCACCACCAGCTACGGACCCAGCGTCACCGTACGTACCGCACCGTGACAAGCAAGACGAGACGAGACGAGACAAGACAATTCCCCCTCACACAGAGCCGTGCCCATGACCGTGATGACGGGTGTGTAACAAACGTGCTGTAATGCAGATCCCCAATCTCTGCCAAAGGGGGTTTTCCAGGGGTCCCCCCCCAATCCAACATAATATAGAAGTTATCCACCAGACCCTTCCTCCTCCTCCTCCCCCCAATTACAGGTATTGTGTGACCGGTCAGGTTTGATGGTCGGTATGTCACGTTGCATTGCTGCCTGCAACTGTCAGATGGATTAAGGTTTTAAAATTGCATTCACGTAACGTAACGCAACAAGACCAAGACGAAACGTAACGTAGCCATCCATCCACCACGGCTCACGGGAGGCTTTCTGGTGCTTGTGGCTGGCCTGGTAAGCGAAATACTCAATGTGGAACAGCATCGAGGGCTTCGTCGGCATCCGATCGATTCGATGGGGGCATCTGGGGTTGCCCAATAATTCCAAAGATGCATGGAGATGCCTGGTGGTTGAGAAGTTCGTCGTCGTGGCTTATCACTGAAATCAGGCCATCAACTCGTCACTTGACCCCCAAATCGCCTACCACTATTGTTAGCACGTATCGACGATAACCCGACCTCTACGGAGAGCGTTAGTCAACCCCCAGACAGCAGTATTCACGACATCATATGGCAGAATCTTTTCGTCTAAACCCTAATCTGCCGCATTTTTGAGTTTAAATCAATACCTATCGGATTAACGGAAACAGCCTCAGGCTTATATATGCTGGATGCAAGTGTGAAGAAGATAGGTTAGTGTGTGATCAATAACGAGATCGGGACTATAGTCTAATCCGCAGAGATATGACAAATAGTTTAAAGGTTGGGAACGTAACATTAACATTGCACGAAGGCTGCCCTGCTAGTTATTTCACTCGTAGAGAGCTAGACACGAGGTCTGGAACGGCTTCTAGAGATAGGCGATTTGAGGGGGAGGTTAACTTTGGGACTAGGCACCGGTAGCGGCTGCCCATTGCCTCATATCATGGGACTTGATCGACTAAAGTCCCTTTGTGCTTGGACTTGTTGGGACAAGCTGGAGTGCTTGTGGGTTGATAGAGAAAATATGAGTTTATCCCCAAATACATATCGAGGCGGATACACGGGAGCTTAGGCCTCCATATTTCCCACTACCTGTGTTTCATTCCCCGCCATGCATTCGTGGGACCAGAAGCGGAATGTGCATGAACCAACTACCTCTCAGCGTTGAGCCACGGGGCGGGACCTATCGAGACTTTCCCCACTGCTATATCCTCTGTCCCTGGTTGTAGCCTACGAGTCGGGTTGTTCACAGGCTCATGAGTTATTGTGTTAGGTTCTTTATGGACCACCTTCCATAGAACTATAGCTTCCACTCGAGACTAAAGCTAGTGGAGTAGTACGCAAAGTATTGCATATCAGTATACAGACATTACTATCGCTTCATGCTATAGTTAATTAGGTAGTTTAAGGGTTTTGTTGAAATAAGGCGGACTGGACATGCAGACAGATATCTAGAGCCGGCACAAACCATCTTAGAATACCTCTTGGTGGGATACCCTTTTGGCGACAATGCCTCTATATGGTCGAGAATGGAATATATCTAGATAATGAATTAGCAACGACTCGCTAGCAACTATCGTGCGAGTGAGAGTTCATGATTATATTTGATCCAAACCTGTGCTCCAGGTGACACGTGCTAAATAAACATATGGTCTACATGACCTGTGAGATTTGCCAAAGTACGTAGAGGCAAACAGAAATCTACAATACCATGGAGTTGGCGGGGGTTATTGAGACTTGCTATTTTATGGAAATATGGGATTTAGGTTTATACTGGTAGATGGAAGAACCATCTTAGCTTATTGAATGGATGTTCGTAATAATATAGACCCCTACACTTCGAGAGATTGAGAGTGATGGGGCTGAGGAGGGGTTCTCTTGTATGTTGAAAGCCTTTTCGGAACATTACATTAGACGGTAGCGGTGCCTTTGCGATCTACGCCCTCAAAGCGGGGCTCCTAGAGCAATCTCGGAACTTCCCACTGGTGCTGATCGTTATAAGGAAACAAAAGCCAACACTATCAGTGTGTGTTTCTGGGAACGATCTCAGAAGACATAGCACATGGTGGTAGATGGCACAGTGAGGTTGATGGTTAGTTTGGTTGTGCAATTTTTTGTTCGCTTGGGGTTTGTTTCAGTTATAAATTCACCGTAGAATCTTGGTTTCTATGTGCTGGCGCGTTGAATGCAAGTAGCATAGACACGTAAGTATAAGTATGTTGGTATTACATGAATACTATCATCACTAGAGACAGAGCTCCTAACATTCAGAGTGTACTTAAAATACAGATACATTATAGTAGATTTCAGAGGGAAAGCATACATACATGTAGAGTTATACCAGCTATAAATATTCAGGTGAATAAATCTTCCGAGTGATATTATATGACCACAGTTAAATCTTCATGATGAGGCGCTAGCTATAACCGAGCGATAAGATGGATATGCGATAAGGAACATGCATGATAAAAGAGACCCTGGCACTTCATCTCCCACGAAACCCAACGAAAAGAAAGCCAGCTACACACAAATACGCCAACAGACGATTTATATTATTCACACTATTGCTCGCTCTAATGCTAACAGGCAAGAAGAAGAAAAAAAGACGTACAGAAGTACAATTCGCCTTACACTATATCCCTTTGACCTTTCTAAAACATGCTAACGCTCAGAGACAAACAGAGACCGGTTCCGTGGGGCGGGGAGAGAGGGGGGGATGCGAGGGCTATTTCTCCTCCTCCACCTCTTTCTTGATGGCAATGGATTTGCGGGTGCCCATAAATCTACCTGCCAATTTCCCCCCATAGTATCGTCGGGGCTTAAATTGCCCCCTCCCGCTGTTCGAACGGATGCCCTTAGGAGAAGAGGGAGACGGCAGCCCTTCATTGGGCTCTTCATGTTTAGCTCGCTTTTTGGCGGGGCCTGGGTAAAACGACAAAGTCAGCAATTAGTTTCTTCTGTGCTTTATCTACTCGGACATGCCGAAATTCGTCGAAAGATCTGGCCGGATTATGGGGACTCGGGAATTCTGGAGTTTTACACACCGTCAAACCTCCCGACGGGAGGGATCGCCACGTAAAAACCTTTATCAGGGAATCCTGTAACCTTGGCTGCACTTCCAGGTGGGCAATCCTCCTTGACGGCTGTAGTAAGCCCCTTGGAGGCACTACCGGTTGCCTTTACAGTTTCTCCCCGCGCCATAGCCTGGTCTTTGACAAGCCCGCTACGCCTCGAATTCTTGTACTTGGTGAGGAGGTTGTTCCTTTCATGCTCCTGCTCCCCGAGGACCTTTTCGGAGTCATCGAGACGTTTTCGCGCAGCAGTAAGAAGCAGCTGGGTAGCCTTTAGCTCCTTGTTGTGGTGAAGGAAAGATTGGTGGTTTTTCTCGATCTCCAGGTTCAGAAGCGCAATTTCTACGGCCGTAAGCCAAAAGGTCAGATGTAGCTGGGGTTGGTCAACATACGCTTTAGCAGGTTATCCTCTGCGTCGTGGGGATTGCCGGGAGGGCAAGGGAGGGAACTATTACCCTCCGAGTTGCGGGTGTTGATGAATGACCGCATTTTGGGGGGGAGGGGGCAAAAAAAATCCGGGAAATATTTGCGTGATGTTGAAGTTGGTGCCAGCCAGGAAGGGAGGGGACATGCACTTGTACAGCTGCGACGGCGACGGCGTTCGAGGCTCACCACGTTGAACCCCACCAAAAGATAACACAAGAGGTCAATTAAACCGTCGCTAGGAGTTACAAAACGGACAAGCACCGGAAACCTTAGGGATTTAATCGACTAAATATCTACATGTACCATCACTGACTAGTTTGGTTAATGAAGTACTTGCGCAGATGTATCAAATGGAGCTTTCAGCAAAACAGATACTCAATGTTTCGTACACATTGGACAAACTACATTGGACAAACTACACTGCACAAACTACAGGTGCTATACCGAGGGTAGACACGCTCTACTACTAGCTCTATAATGTCTGGAATGGACACGAGTTCTAGTGAATCCAGTGGGTCCGGGTCAGATAAAAGGGTATCTAGATTGGTCTTTTGCAAAAGGTCGAGCCTAGCCACTGCAAAAGACAGCCCCGCTTTAAAAGCGTATACTGAGTATGTTAAGGCAAACTCATCCTGGGAAAAGTACCAGCTGCATAGCGGATAAATACAAAAAAAACATAATGGAACCAATTATTCGGGTACATCACCAGTACATTACGATATTCTTCATCATTCATAACCTTAAGCTTTATATAGTACATCACAAAAGTACCAATTGAAAAGAAAAGAGAACGTTATAATAGAGAACCATAACAACACACGCCCTATTACTGCTACCGAACAACTCTGCCGAGATATCGTATATAGCCTGAAAAAAAAATGAAAAAGTCGAAAAAAGGTCAGAATGCTTGGCAAGAATGCAAATACTATACACTCAGCAAATCCCCAACACCTATGAGAGCCTCAGCAAAGAATCGAAGCAGACAGCAGAGCAAATAAAGCAAGTAAGTACAAAAATCAAAAAGGCACAGCCTCTAGCAACAGGGAAATCATATCATGAGACCATCTCTAATGTCTCCATCTCCACCTGCCTCCAAGTCCTTCAAAATCTCTGGTAATAAGTCTTCTACGTCTTCTGTGAGTAACGAGCAGCTCAGTGCTATCAACCGCCTATAATCGCTCATCTTTTCTCCTGCTCCACTCCTCGCATGGGCTTTTATAATTGTCTCCCTCAACTCCTCTCTATCGAGTTGGGCTTGCGCCAGTTCACGTGCAGCTACCAATTTATCCATTAAGGAGTCTGAGTCGTCGACATTTGCGGTTGGCTCCTTTTCATCCTCGATCTGTTGCTCCTCTTGGCGAACCAGGCTTGAAAGTTCGTAATACTGACCGCGTTCGAATATTTTCTTGAGTTCTCCCGCTAGCGTATCTGCTTCGGTCTTGAGCAATTCAATTCGCTGTTCCATGGTAGCAACATCGCCAAAAGGGGCCAGCGTCTCTTCGGAAGTTGCTTTACAGGCTTGGATCTCGTGTGTCGAGCTGTCGAGTAACCGCTGTGCTTGACTGACATCCTCCTCTTTATCTTGCAACTCATTATCGAACGCTGTTGCAAGCCCTTCGAGCATCTCCGCCATCTGTGGTATGACTTTCTTGGTTGCTGATATTGCCGCCTCAGAGATATGAGGGCGGGGAACATGGCTAGCGCTGGCATAGTTCACTGCTGCAACAGTTGCAGCTGATTGCGTGGATGGATGCCTCTGATAGCGGGGATTGTGATGCTGATGGTGAATGTGGTTATCATGCGGTTGAAAAGGCGATGAGCTCGAGGCCAATGGATAATCACCGTTTCGTCTTTGACGCTCAACTGCTACAATGTACTGGTCGGCTGTCTGGCCCTCATTATTCGCGATGTTTGGATTAGCGTTGTGAGCGAGTAAGCTTCTAACACATTTTTTTGCACCATTTCGAGCTGCAATTGTGAGTGCTGTGTCGCCTGGGGTGTCTCTAAAATCCAATACTCTCGCGATCTCGGCCATTGAATGTTTCTCCCCAAGCTTTTGAAGCAAAACGTCGTAGTAATATCTGGCTGCTAGAAGTTTGTTTCGCGAGGATGTTGTTGCCGCTATATGATGGAAAACTGTTGAATTGTAGTTATCTACATGAAATATTGTGTCTCGCAGGGTTTCGACTAGCCGAGGGAACGACTTTTGGTCGTAATTGTTGGTAAAGAGTACCGCACGTATAAGTGGTGTTTCTCCGCGTTTGTTGACCATGTAAATGTTCGCACTGGCCTTATATAATAATTCTATCACACGTAAATCTCCCATCGCTGCAGCCCAGTGAAACGCTGTGTGGCCTTCGTCGTCGATAATTTCGTTTACATCGAAGTCAGGGGGCGGGTTGATGAGAAAGTCTGGAAGACCTTTCTCGTTTGCCATGAAGTAGTCAAGAAGTTCGTCGCTATATGCCATTCTTCTCTGCTGCGAAGAGTGTATTAATCCTGGTGAAGACATCATCTCATGGTCTATATGTTCCCGCTTTCGCTTTAGAGTTGTATTTAGTGAATGTTGAGACGGATCGTCCAATTCCAATTCGGAAAAATCGCCCTCTGATGCAGAAGAGGACTGTACAGAAGGAGAACTAGGATCATTGAGGGGGTCAATGTCACTTAAATCATCTTCTTCAATTTCGTCTTCTTCAGAACTGACATGAGATGGCGGCGCTGGTACTGGGACCGGAGGGGGAGGGGGCTCTGTTTTAACAAAGAAAATAAGGTTTAATTTCATATAAACATGTTGACGAAACCGGGGGAGCTGAAACTTACTGACTGCACGTTTAGCAGGCGCCGCAGAACCTCGTGCCGGTGCTCGAGCAGGTCTTGGCTTTGTAGATGCCGCGGTAACATGCTTGGGGGCTAGAGGGGGAGATTCGGTAGAAGGTCGGAATTCGAAGATAGGCTTTAGTAATTCGCCGACGTTGTAAAGGGCTGCAATCTCTTTTGCTCGTTCTAAAGGAACCCAGGTCCCTAAATTATAATACGTTATTCCATGATCAATCGAACGGATTCAAGATTTTAGATCCTCGCGATAGCTCTAAGATAGCCCTGACTCACCCCCCCTCCCCTTCCTCAAGAGTCACTTACCTTGATATTTCCCATAACCACCCTGTACCTTCTCATGAACTCCCCGTTGGACTTCCCGCTCCAAAATCCGTGTTCTCTGTGGTTTATCGAACTCCGCGACCTACAAGAAACAAAGATTAGGGGCTTTATTTCCAAATCGCAAACACCAGGGAGCTAGACCTTAAGCACTTGTGTAGCGTTCACCCATGAGTCAGAACGTCTTCTCATGCAGGCAATACCCTTCGCAATACTTTGAGCGGCGCATTAGTAACTGACTGGTTTTTTTTTTTTTTGGGGGGGGGGTGGCGATGCGCAATTAAATTAACCAGGGAACGTACTATTCATAACTATAATATCACTCAAGATGATTAGCAAAGATGACTCGATAACTCAGATCTCAACAGGTAAATCAGAAAAGCCCCTATGTGTCCCCGTCGATATCAGCGACACAGTAGAGGTTTTATTGAGGAGGCTCGATTAATTACTCCGAGTATTGAGCGCTCCCTGCCAACTAAGAGTCACTAGAAGGAAGAGGAGAACTCACACCGGAGTACCACTGTATGTGGCCTTGAAGACAATCGGCGCTGGAGTATCGTCGTCCATTCTTTGAGAAACGTCGGGCGGCAGGCGGGGATGATGAGGGGAAACGCGAGGGGTAAGGGGGAATTGAAGGCTGGAGTTGAGGAGACGCGTTGGAATCCGCTTGCACGCAGTGCCAAGCCTCTAACCGACTTTACGTGTATATGGTGCTGACATTTGCGCTGTGATTATGTATATTCTATCTTTGATAGTTATAATTACCGTTATACTTGGACCTGGAGGGAGTAAAAAAAGAATTATTACAGTTTAAATTATAGCTCTTATAAAAGTTATCAGATATGCGGCTCCGGTGGAAATATTAGGAACTCTGTAAATATAGCATTCCGTTGACAAGAAGCTAGACAAACTAGGACAGGCGGCGGATAGGTACGGTACACCACTTAAGTACTACTAGCTGCTGCGATAGGTATTGTATTACCCCAAGAATAAATGTAGGAGGATATACTTATGTACATGTATGTATGTGATCACTACTTGTCAGTAGTCAAAGTGCCTAGGACTATTGCCCAATATATATATATATATGAACGTCTTATACATATGTGACTGCTCTCCTTTATTAGTACTGTAGCCAATTAACCAATCTTTATGCCCTCCACATGACGACCGTTGCATCAACTTGCAACAATAGCTACAGTACCAAAATGAGGGGTGCGATCACTAAGTTTAATACTCTTCCTCCAACGCCGGTTTGATTCGGTATTCGTCGCTAAATTTCGTATTCCTATGTACATGTTTTGATTTCGCCGGCCCCGTACTTTCATACTATATTCGGTGGATGTGTAGGATTATTTGTCCATTAGCGGTGCGTTCTTAAGCTTATAAGATCTTCCAACAAGATCAGTTTGTATTTTGCCGCCTGAGCTAAGAGCATTAAGAGTGAGATTATACAAGCTATTTATATTCTATTGAATTTGATTTTCGGGTTCTAGCATTCGTATTCACTCACATGGCCCTGTCGAGTGATATTACGTGATCCGATAGTCTTGTGATGCCGGTGCATGTGCATAGATCGAACGGTTTCTCGGTGAAGCTTGCCGATTGATAATTCTAAGAAACTACATCTCTTACATCGGATACTTGCGTTGCAACTAAAGTATGAGAGAGCGACTTGAACGTCGTCGCCAGCTTGCACGACAACCACAGCAGAAATACAACAGGATACTATCTGTCTATATATGACTATTTGTGCTTTTATTATCTTAGCGTTAATACGGCTCAATCGTGATGATAAATTTAATATTCTGTTATCGTAGCTCGTTTGCTTGTTTGCGAGGCGGGATTTAATATCCGGGAAGTTTTGGGAACTCGCAATACATGTATGCGTACGCAATCCACCTAGGTACCTATAAATCTCAGTTCTAAGCGCTCACTCGTATTTGAGAAACCACAGGAGGTTTCCGTGGTAAGAACGGGACCTAGCTGGTCAGCTGAGAGATAAAGAGGCGGGGGGGATCTAGATACTACACGTATATCTAGGAAAGAGCAGAGCAGGGTAGATATAAGCCTTGCCTAACATCCTTATGGGCCTAGTAAATTACAGTACCAAAAAGACGGGTGGGTTCACTACGGTATTCTCGTTAATGCTCTAGTAATGCAGTAAGAATACGGTATTGGTACAGCAATCTTCCTCTAATGCCGGCCCAATCCGGTATTCGTCACTAAATTCTGTAGTGATTCCGCCCCATTTTCCATACTGTACTTACGCATGGCTGGTTATTAAGATATTTACATATGTTCGTTCTATTTAGGTCATGATCAAGGGATAGAGGTATATATATAAAGTTTAGACTCCGATAGATTAACTATTCCTAATGTATTACTCCCATTTAGTCATTCAAATAGTTTCTCTAACAACTAGAATATCGAAAGAAAGTGTTTCTAATAGATGCATATCATAGTACATAATATTCAATTCGAATTCGCTACCTGAAAAAAAGGACCCTTGGGTTGATGGGTCAATATTGTTGCAGAAATCTTTGGTAGGCGCTGGTAAAACGGGACGAGCGAGACGAGATACGGAGCTGCTTGGTTGAGAAGAACTCTTTAACGTTGACATCGAATCGCTTCTTCCCCTTCTCCCCTTGGTCCGTTTTCGTGTATGTCTGTTTGACTGAAAGGCTGGCTATAAGTCATGAATCACGTCGGATAAGTACATTAGCGGCTAGTAGATGTATTAGACATAACAACTATCCCCACTATCCCTCACTCTTTACAGTAGGGATCGAAGGATCGACCGGACAAACCCGCGAAGCGTGCAAATAAAGGGGCGACTGCGCTTTTCCGTTAGCTTGTGTTGGGAATAGATAAACGTCCTAAAAAGCGCCAATCAGACTGTGACATAGTGAATAACGGTTTTAGGGGTGTAGCCCTGGTGTGTGCTGTGAGTTGGGGTTGTTGAGCGGATGTAGACTAGCCGAGTGATTTCCCATGACCGAGGCCCTGCTCGATCTGGTTTGACAAGCGATGAACAGCCCACTGTTCCACCGTATGTGAAAGGGGAGAAAAAGTACTTCTTATTCTTCCACGATCATGACCTCAAGACTCAGGGCTTCCCTGGACGGAGTTCCCACCGGTAATTGTTATTAACTGTACAGCTGTACTTTTATGTCAGATACCTCAAAGGACAAGGCCACCAATCTCTTTATTTAGCTCTTGCTTGTCTCCTTCTAATTGGTAGCACACGGGCCGATATATAGAGCTGGTAATATGATGCGAGAAGCAATGCCCTTAGGGCCGGGCCTAGTCACTGTTATTTCCCGATCATGGTCGTAAACTATGTAGCTGTGACTCAGGATCGTACGAGAAAGGTGGAAAGACATTGGTCGAATACCACGTGTTTTCTGAGACCATTCTTTAGGGGGTGTTGTTGGGATTAAACGAGAGCTTGTGGCGGAAGCTGAAAATTCTAAGCTGGACATGAGTGTAGCCATTGGTTCCTTGAGTGGTCGTATATACGTATCCTGGAATATATTAGAATCTGATATCGAATTTGTTGACATGATGACTTGTCCAAGCCTTAGGACGATCTATTGTTATTTTGTCGATTGGGTGTACATGTTCAGCTTCAGTGTTATATTAAAGCTCTGGTTTCAGGGACCTACATACATGATGTATCCGCATGTAAGCCACTGGTTTGTGATCTCACGCGGAGATGATTCGGTGTTGAAAGGATACATGTACATGTAGTGACAGACATAGATCCCTCGGGATTAGTGTGGCCGGGGGACAGACATCTTCGTAGGTAGTCCGCGGATTCATCGCTGGTCTTTAAAAAAATTCATTTTTGTTTTATTTCATGTAAAATACATTCTTTGTGGGAGTTTCAGGTATCGCACATGTAACCATACATGTATCTATGTGCATGTAGCTTTCAGGACTTTGACATTAATATGGCCCCAGATAAGAAGAGTATTTGAACGGGCCAAGCTTAGGTTGGAGATGTGAGATGTCAGTATAAAATTATGACCGTTACGTGCTGCAATAGTAGTTACATAGGCAAGCAGGTAAGTATCACCCTTTGTACCATAAGCCACCGGGACCATGGCTAATGAGATCAAGGTAACCCCCACGAGATGTGCCGGAAAGTGATGCAACGACTCGATTTACCACTCACAATTCCAACCACATGAAGCAACAATATATGGTATATAGAATTCATTGTGAATTTACTAAGGGTTCACCTAATAGTGTACTCCAATCCCAAGCCGTTGCATCACTTTTAGGGGTCCCTGGTACATACATGGACATATTAACCCGGTCCATCCCTGGAGATCACAAAACACGTACGAGGGTCAGTTCAGCAACGCGAGTTCTGGCTGGCCGTCTGACAGGATCCATTTCTTCTCACAATCGGGGGGGATAGACGAGTAGATATGTAGAGAAGAAAGCTAAAGCCTAGAGGGTGCACTGAGCTTCTGTATATACTCTAGGCGGGAACATCAGCCCTTTTTCTCTTTCTTTCTTTCCGGATGATCAGAGCCTCTGCAGATCTAGGGCTGGGGGGGGGAAATTAAAAGTGGAAAGATAATTACCCCATAACATGAGATATTGAATCGTTGGAACCAGAAATTCAAGGAACAGGACAAGGCTGTTAGATATTCTCGTCAGTCAGTTTATCCAATTAACATACGGTCTTACTCTTCTATGTTCGGAAGTGACAGGGCTTGGCTGCATTTTTAATCGGAGCACCTTCTTCCGCAATCTTCCATTCCTGGAAGATTTATTGCATGCTATTACTGTATTAGGCAGTGGCACCTCATGCGCCTTCAAACATCAGGCAATCATCAGCCCACTCGTCGGCCCATCTTTTTCTCCCCCATCCCGTTGCCAATTCGCTCTCACTTTGCCCCCCCCTCACTCGATTCCCTCCCAAAACTTCCTGTGTTTTTGACCGTTCCTACCATTTCCTGCAAACCCAGTACTAGTCATCCCTTGGATTAGCGTCACCTATATTCAAATAAAACTACTGTCAACCAACATCAGTCCACCTCGACCTCACCCCTCCCCACCACCCCCCCCATCTGTGCCCTGCATCGCCAACACGAAATATACTACTCCTCCTCGTCTCCTCACTTTTCACCCTCTTCCTGCTGCTCAAAAGACACCACGACATCCTCCGAAGGGATGGAACTAGACTACGACTCTTGCGCCCAATTTCTGGCGAGGTTGGATGCTGATCTGAACACCAGCTCTAATAACTCAAATTCGAACAACACTAACAGCTCGAGTTCCTCCCACCACACCCTCTCTGCTTCTGCTTCCCCTGCCAGCATACTAGACACATCTTTCTTGGATAACAGGAATTCATCTTCATCTCCCCCAGGTCTATCATCTGGTTCAGCTACATCTCATTCACCAGAGTCTCTTCGTTTTGATTACGACGTCACTGCTGCGTGGAACCCAAACGACCCAACCTTCTTCTCTCCCGTTGACGATTCTGGTATTTTGGCCGCTCAGTCTTGGGACGCCCTCATGCCCCCAGCAGACTCTTCACAACAACAAAGTCAACAGCAAGCAAGCCCATTAAGTGATTACATCAAGATTGAGGACGACAACTCTCCGGGGCGCTACAACAACTTTTCAAATAGTCAACAAGCTACCATCTCACCGAGCAATTCGCTCATTGACCCCACAACTCAGACCGCGCTGGAGGGAACATACAATTTCGGCAAGGATAGTGAATCCTTGTTCGATTTCAATACATATAGCGGTGTTGGTGGACAGGCTCAAGGGAATGGGAACTCTGAGGCTTACACACCAATGGGCTGGCGGAATCAGGGACAGCAGCGTGATGATTTCACAATAGGGTGGCAGTCACCACCACCTCAACAAACCCAACAGCCCCCACGACAACAGCGCATGTCTCTCTCGCAGGAGCAGTCGCACAGCTTGTCGCCTGCTTCCTCGCACCATTCCCACCGCACCACAAGCAGCCCCGACTCTCGTGCTCACGACTCGCATAGCGACGACAACTCCATTCCACGGCCAAAGAAAAGGAAGACAAGCACTGAGGAGAACAATGAAGAAAGTGCGCCGACAAGTACCACAAGTGGTCGCAAGCAACAACCAAAGAAGACTGCTCATAACATGATTGAAAAGCGATATCGTACAAACCTTAACGATAAGATCGCTGCTCTTAGAGATTCTGTCCCCTCACTCCGCGTCATGGCTGGAACATCGAAGCTTGGCGAGGATGGGGAGGACGATGAGGACTTGGAAGGGTTGACGCCAGCACATAAGCTCAACAAGGCTACTGTGTTGGCAAAGGCAACTGAGTACATTAGACACCTCGAAAAAAGGACTAAGCGCCTACAGGACGAGAACGATCAACTCAAGAACCGCCTAGCCGCCTTTGAGAAATTGGCAAATATGAACCCTATAAACCCCATGCAACAAGGCGGTGGCCAACGAGGGGTAGGTGGTGGACCGGGTGGTGGGTTGATGAGTAGGCTTATGGTAGGTAGTTTGGCTGGGTTGATGGTTGCAAACGGGCTACAAGAGAATGAGAGTGGTCAACGGCAATTGTTTGCAATACCGGTCGGAGGTCTGGAGATGTTTGGCATGTCAGGTCCGGCATTGAGCGGCAGCCAAGTGTTTTGGTTGTTATTCAAGATGGTCCTTTTGTTTTCGGCCGTTGTCTATGTATTCATTCCAGGTTTCTTCGACTCGAGGCAGCCCTCGGAGAAAGAGGGAAACACTCCCCAAATTTCACCCGTACCATCACTTGCATCATCTATCGAGATTCGTCGAACTGCATGGCTCACTGCTGTTCAGTCTGTCTGGATACCACGCAACTCTATTTTCATGGAACTTGCCGCACTGGGTTTGAAGGCACTCAAGCTCAGCCTCAGGAAGTTTGTCGGATGGCACGGTTACTCAATTCTCACAGGTACGACTGAGGAGCATGAAGTCGCTCGCGTCAAGGCCTGGACCATTGCTTTAGATGCACAGCTTGCTGGTGGTGATGCTACAATCACCCAGTCACGACTTCTCCTTACCCTGTTGGCCTCAATGACCCTACCCGCAACCCGCAGCCGACTGATGCTGAACGCCCTCCATATTAAGGTTCTTTTCTGGGATCTCGGAAGTCACTTCCAATCGCTTGCAGACAAGCTGGCCACATACTACTGGAACGAAGCGAGAAAAGTTCAACAATCTACCGATCCCTCTGAGAATCTCCCCGAGCATCTTACCCACCTTTTGGAACTCGAATCAAGTGATGTTTTGGACAGCAAGATCATCCAGAAAGCATACAATCTCGCATATGACCAGAGCACCGGCAACAACTGCGGAGCTCAGGACGAAGGTATGGATACCGTTGTTGAGGATGAATCGATCCGTTCCCCACTCGACGCCCTGGCAGCATGGTACTCAAGCCTCATCATCCAATCTGTGCTCGCTGCTTCCTTGAGGCCTGTAAAGCACCAGAAGCACCTCAACTCCGACCTCCAGGTTGCTCTCAGTATCGCACCACCCAACAGCAAGGCCCAGCTCCGAACACTAGTTGCAAAGGCAATTCTCGACTCTGATAAGGAAGGAAAGGATCTCCGTTTGGCTCTCAAATCTTTCGAGGAGGACCTGCAGATTCGCAGTGGCCGCTGCCAATCCATTCCCAAAATTTCCGTTACTCCACCCTCCATCACAACCACCACAGATGTCAAGATTTCTATTCGTTGCGCGATGGCACTCAATCTGCTATCCAACGGTCGTCGTGAAGGTGCCACCCGCCTCTTTGCTGACTTTGACTGGCGAAAATCCTGCAACTCATCCGATCACATTTCTTCCGAGCTTGGACTTCTTGGATTTGTTGCGATCTGGAGGACTTTGAATGCCTTTGTATCTAGCGATGAGAACTGGGTCAAGGAAGCTGGCGAGAGTGTTGAAGGGGTTGCAGCAGTGTTGAGGATCTGGATTGGTGATAGGAGACAGAGGGGGTCACGGCGAGCGTGGGTTGAGACAAGTGACTGCAAGCGAGTCATTGGTTTTTGTACTGGGTTACAGAAGAAGTTAGCGGGGTTGGAGGAGGCAAGCGACGATGGATATGTCAGCGGCCCACACGGTGAGAGAGGAAGTCACGAGCCGGCATCAGCCGTTTGATTTTTTTTTTCTTTCTAATTCTCGCATTTACTCTGTTGATGCCCTTCTAAAACGTCGTAGATATGGGGTGTATTTTTCTTTAGTTGTTTCTTTCTTTCATGGGTTTCGTCGGACATTTTATGGGTACTTGCTTTTTTATTTTTTTTTTATTTTACTGTATCAGGATTGGGCTCTTGGGGGGGTTTTGTTTGATGTTTTGACCATGCGTATTTCTTTCTTTACCACTACTTGTTCATAGGCTTTTCTGTGCATTACATTGACCTGATTTTCGATGCTTATCAAAAAAGGGGGGATATCCTATTCCATTCAACCAATAATGTGCTTCTGCATCTCTTTCTTTCTTTTTTTTTCCTTTTTCCTTTGATCCTTCCTGTAGAGAGAGTACTGAGTCCTCTTTTAATAAAATCCGGAAGCGGGGGGTGAGTGAGCCGGGATTAAGAAGTCGTATGAGGGTCCGCGCTGCGCTGTGATGTTTTCGAGCAGTAGAGTAGAGTAGCAGTTCGGGCCGGGCTAGACTACACGCATTTCTCCAGTCTGGACCTGCGGAGGTAAAAAAGAAAAAGAAAAAAAAAGGAAACTCAGCTGGTTCGTTATACACACCGCAGGGCCACGGCGCGGTAGATATTACATATTGTACATATAAGACACTGAAAAACCCGGCTCTTCGTGCGGGGCGCGGGGTGCGGGGTCGAGTCGAGTCGAGTCATGGGCCATCACTCGGGTCCGTCCACTGCAAAGCAGGGGAAAAAAAGCGGGTGCAGCCCAACGCAAAATCGGAAACAAAGGTGGAGAGAGGTAATATACATGTAACTAGACTACAAAATCTGCTTCCGTGTGTCTGGTGCGTGGTTCGTGTGGTGTGTCATGTGCTGGAGGTGGTGGGCTCTGGCTGTGTATGTATGGAGGTGCTCTGCCCGATGTCTATCTGCAGGACAGGTCACAGATCTAGAGCCGTTCAGTCAGGTTACCGTGTGTGTGCGTATAGCAGACCAGAGATCAGATCAGATCGGAGCCGAGGACGAGTGATGGGCTGTGACTGCGTGTGTTCACTCGATGCGTCACGTCATGCTACATACAGCACCAAAGAATAATATAGCCCTCTCCAACCCAACTCAATTCAATTCAATTCAACGCATCAAATCTAGCTCTGTAGTACAACACCCACACGCCCACCCACAGCTACCCCGCCAAGTGCGCCACCACAGCGCCCAACCTCCGCGTCGCCGCCTGCACGCGCACGCGCACGCGCACCGGCGTGGTGCAAAAGACCCACGATGCCTCGTCGGGTGTGCCGAGCGCGGACCCGACCTCGAGGGGGCCGTCGCTGTAGCCGTTGCTGTTGTTGGGCATTTGTAGAAGGGTGGGTTCGGTGTGTTTTGTTTGTTATGATGGATGGTATTGTAGACAATGGTCTGGTTTCTTTTCTTGTAGTTCTCTAGATCTGGGTATGGCTGTTATATATCCCCCCGGGGATCGTCGCGACTGGTTGCGGCCCGGTATACACCCGGCCCTGTGGGGTAGGGGCCGGGGCCTGGATGCAGGAGCCCCAGGCTACCCGCTGCCAAGACGGCTGTTGGCTGTGTGCAGCAGCCCCGGTAAAATATACCATTCTCATGTCCCCGCTCAAACTGCATCTTGGCGCGAGACGTGGCGAGTGAGATTCCGTGATCTGGAGTGTGGCACTTGTGTGGCCTCCGCCATTGAGGGTTGGAGGCATGCATTGTTTGACAGACAGTACGGAGAAGCAGTTGGAGGTATCATTGGTTAGTTAAGTAGATATCTCGACACAATTATATTAGACCCCCCAAGCCCACCACAGCCCAAAGAACACAGCGCCTCCACAGCTCCACAGACGATATAATAAACACAAATACCCCCCCCAAAGCTAGGTTAAGAAACACACGACGCACCCCCCGTTCTGGCCTAATAAGTAAGTACATACGTCACATCAATGGGTCTCAAGAACACGATTCCGCGGACCGCTCACGAGTAAGGGGCGGTTAAAGGGCGCCATTGATGAATCAATCAAACAATAAACGAACCAACGCCCATGCCGAGTGGTATCCAGTGACGCAGCTTCTAACGGGCGTCCTGCTCCCTTGATCGTGGGTCGGGGGGCAGGGGTAGGTACTCAACTGCTGCTTGTGGGTACGTGGTGGGTGTGTATGTGCCCCCTTTCTTTACTCGTGGCGGGATCTGGCTTATATTTATAGAGTGCCAATTATCGGAGGTTGAATACCGATACCGGGGCAGCTGGGCTTCACGTAATGCCAATGATCGACCCACCCACGAAACGTGACCCATCCCCCCAGCCCCCGGCGCGTCAAGATGCGTATATTTATGATTGGACTTTTACATACAAACTCCAAACCCCTCCACCGCCCGCAAAACAGTGTACCTCCCCCCTCCCCCTCCCAATACTTCACACCCACCTAACCCCCCAGACCTACGACCACGACGGCAACTACGACAACCACGCCTCCAGTCCCCACCCTGGCCGCAACACCGCAAAGCTCCCACAACGCGCACCACCGCCGTCGACGCCAGCCTGGCATGCTCACGCCCCACGCGGCTGATCTACTGGGCGCTAGCTGCACGACCTCCACGCGCGGCTGCCTCTACCCATCCGGATGCGGAGAGCGGTGTGCGGATCACTCGGTGGGGAGGTGTGGCGCGCGGAGGGGTGTTGATGCATGTGGAGATGGTGCTCTTAGAGACTCGCAGGGGGTATCTATGATAGAGAAATAGCTGCGGGTTTCAATGTACAAATATTGCGAGTTAGTTCAACCTTCCCAGGTATTCAAATGGCGGCTGGTTTAGTGGTGTATACAAAAGGCGGGCTTGACGTTATAATATATAACCCAAAACAAAAGGGTACAGTGACCATGCAGCCATAGGGTTAAGCTCAACCGGGGGGAGAGCCCCAGTATGTGGATCACAACCCATCACTCGCTGCCGGATGAAGCTGCTCTTACCCCCCCCCACCCGGCTAGCTAGATATAGAGTACATACAATAATGGCCATACAGCATACAGAGATGAGGCCGGGGGCGGAGTACAGTTAGTTAGCTGCGTACATGTCTAGACTCCCGTAGCGTGTGTACCGCGGCGTCGACGTACTTACTGTATCCCCGTTGAAGAATACGTCCTGCGTGACCCGGGCCTTACAGGATTCTTCCCGCAGTCGCAGCAATATCCCACGAAAAGATACACGTGACCCGACGAAAGGAAAGAAAAAAAAGGTTAGTCCACCAGGGGCACCCAGCCCCATGCGCGGCTCCACCACGACCACCCCATTTCCTCCACCACCATAACCACTAACCCAGCCTCTCAACGCACGCTGGTAGAGGCCATCTCCGCCCTTTCAACTTGGCCAAGAAAAAAAAAAATGGATTCAACCTACATGTACCTAGCCTGGGACGGGAGGCTGCATGTAGTAGCATGTCATGTGATTGGTGAGTTGAAAAAAAAAACCCACAGGTGATCAACTTTTTGTTACGGCAAAGGTTCCTTTAAGGGCCAATAGGACTATCGGGTCGCGCAAGACCCACATTTGCAGTAGTTCTACCAGACTCTGTGGTATAGAGATTCCTTCTCATCAGATACACAGGGTGGGTTTCATGAACCATACAACGGGTGGTTGTAAACTATTCGAGTGATACTTCGTGATCAACTTCATATGTAGCATGACTGCATGCGGACCTCGCTCGCTATTGGTTTATCGGCAGTACATTATCAAGACAGTGTACAACTAAAGTAGAAGGAAAGAGAAAATAAAGCAAGGGCAAAAAACCCATCTATTTCGTTCGACAAAAGAGAGAAAAAAAACACCAACAATGGTATCTAAATTACAGCGCCCGTCGATTCCCCAAAAATACCTCCTCAGAATTAACGAAATAAACCAACAATCACTTCCCCTTCCTTCCTCTCCCCGCTTTCGGTGTTGTTGTAGTTGTCTCCACCTCGGACGGGGGCGCGATCTTGAACTCGTCCCCGAGAGCTAATTTACCTCTGAGAACACTAATCGCCACGATCCCAGTTCCATAGACGCTCCATCCCGCCTTGCTGAGGGTCACTACATCACCATCTCCCTTTTCGGTGCCGAGGATGAGTGTCTGGCCGTCGGTCTGCTTGTCGTCGTCTTCTCTTTTCCCTTTGGGGCTTTTCTTGGTGATAGTTCCCGCGCCAGCGGCTTTGAGCATCTCAACAAGAGAATCCTCTTGCTTGGAAGCCTTTAGTTGCGAGACAAGTGATGGGGTGATGTAGACATTGTAATCCTTGAGGACACAATTGAGCCCATTGCGGCCGCGCTCAATGGCAGTAGCGAGCGAGAAGGACCAGGCTTCCTCATGGATGGGGTCATGAGGGATGTATGGCTCAGGATCTGGAAACGTTGTTAGGAGAGAGTGATTGATAAAGTAGTATCGTGGAAAATACCTAAAAAGTAGCCAAGTTCTTTGCTATCAATCAACCATTGGTCATCAACTATAAACTTACCCAAAGCCACCCCGACCGTTAATTTCGGTGTCCTTTTCAGCTCTCCGGGCCCTACAACGAGGAAGTTGACCCCAGCAGCACTGACATTCTGCATCTTTTTGCCGCCATTCGCTCGAAGGAATTTCTCAATGTCCTGATTTTATCCTTTATTAGTAACGCATACCTAAATTTACGAGGGCGTTCTTTTTTTTTTTTTGCAAACGAACCTTTTTTCCATCAAGCCCACTGTTGCTAAACACGATCTTCGGTGAATCGCCCTCATATATGCTCCTCGTCCTAGTTGCCGGCGTGGTGATTGCGCCAGACCCACTAGCATCAGCTTCCTCAATACCCCCAACCCCATGTGTTTCCTGCGTTTGCGGCTGTGAGTTTGATTTCAGTTTCCTAGCAGCAGGAGGTTTTTTTGCTGATGGGGGAGCTCTCTTCTTCCTCGCCCCTGCCTTTGCCTTAAGTTCTGGTGCCTGTGATTGTGTATCATGAAATGTATACTGCGTATCGCCCGGAAGCTTCCCACTGCTTGGGGGCGGTGAGGGCGTCGCATCATTCTTCTTGCTCGTTACCGGCGTTTTCTCCATAGGCGTTGTCTTCACACGCTTTACCACTTGGATCACAGACTCTGCCGAGCTTTCACGAGGAAGCTGGGTGTTCTGATCATCATCTTGATGCATATCCTCGGGCCTTCGTCGCTTCCGCACAAATTTACTTGGGTTCGGTGCTTCTGGAAGTTCTTCTGAGGCAGTGCTAGAAACAGTGTCAGAGGCATCTAATACCTCCTTCTCCTCCTCAGCCCGACGCTTGCCCCTAAGAGACTTTATAGACATGACTTCTTCGGTACTCGGCCTTTTTTCTTGCTCTCTCACAGCCTTTTCGGCGCCCTTAATAGACGCAGCCCCTTTGCCTCTAGTAGGTCGCCCTGTTGCTACTGCATCAATTTCTACGGTGGCAGCAGTACTAGGCAAGCTTTGTACTGTTTTTCTCCCTCTCTGGGTTCTAGGTGGTGGCAGCACAACCTCGTCTTCCTCGTCGGCAGTCTCCATGATAGTATCTTCCTCTTCAGTAGGCTTAGCCCCCTTCATGTGATGCAAGACCTTTACTACACCTTCTTCCACGCTTTCATCAGTGTTACTGTTCACCCGAGCACGTCCGGATCTCCCTCTTTTAACTTTTATGACTTGAGTAGTCTCCTCTTCACTATCCTTTATGATTTGCGCCGTGTTGCTCGGCTTCCTGCCCCCCCTGGTAGCAGCCTTCCTAGGCGCAGGTGCCTTTCTTTTGTTCTTGCCATATACTATTTTGGGCGTCATTTCCTTTTTGTGTTCCTCGTGCAAAAAGCCTTCTGGAACGCCATGCCCTTTTATGTGGCTCTTTGGCGTAGTGCTTTCGTCAGAGAGCATTCCCTCTTCTTCATCTGCATCTACGACTGAAGCGACTATTTCATCCATGGCAGACCCAAAAGAAGTGATCATGGCCGACTGGCTAAGTTGTCTTCTTACTGCTTCTGCAGAGCTTTGGCTTACTTTTCCCTCGCCACCTGGCTCGGGAGAGGCAGCAGAATCATTAGAAGTTCCCATGTTTGCTATAGGAGCAATATTATTAACCTTCCTGGGACCAGCCTGGAGAAAATCGGGTGTAGTACCTTTCTTTGAAGGGGATATTTCGATACTAGTAGACTTCTTTCCCGTCGGCGTCGAGTCTCCATGATCTTCGACGACGTCCCTAAAGGTATCCTTTACTCTTGACAGCTTCGCCCTAGGCAACGTGACCGTCGCGCTATCCGGATCCATAAATCTGCTCTTCACGCTAGGAGTCTCGTGCACCCTGGGCTCCTCCGCGACTGTTTCTAGAATGGCGGGTGTGGACCGAGAGATGTCGCTATCGGTACGCCTCAGTGGTTCCCGAGGAAGGCTGTGCTGGACTAGCACCTGCGCTTCATCTTCCTCGCTTTCTCCGCCAACAAAGATTGGAGATGCGCCAAGCTCAAAGATTATGGCCCCAGATTTTGTGTGGATGGTTGCATCCGAGTCTAAGAGCACTAGCATGCGCTCTTTGGCCGACCTATCCGAGCACGGGAGAGCCTGTTTGGCGGAAGCAGGTTTAGAGTCTGTTCTGCGAGCTAGGCGAACAGCTTGGCCAGGGTTAAGAGCTTCAATAAACATAATTCCGGATTTTTGGATATCTTTTCGTTTGAACCCAGCTGTCAACAGGCCGGCGAGGAATACCTTGATAAGGATAACGAGGAGGACTCACGAATCCCAGCTATTAAATCGGGGCTTCCACGGCTCCCATACTCGAAGTCACCCTTTGAGAGCTTCATGGGGCTGTCCGAGCCGGCACCAATGATGTAATAGGACGTTCTTTCACCGTCTGTTGGTTGAAGGCGGTGCCATATCTCGGCTTTGGGGTCGGAGCGGTTCACGAACCGGAGTCTTGGGGATTCCATTTTCGAAGGGGAGGTATCGGTGGAATTGGTTTCTTTGTCAATGGTGATGGTTGGAGATACATGAGCTGTCGCGGGTGGGGAAGACGCGTAGAGTGGATGGGCATGGAGTCATCATAGGCTGTCGGTGCACACGCGCTGGCTGGGTGGCTAGCGTCAATGTCGCGCCATCCAAATTAATTAGATCGTGTTTTGTGCAACGCTAAGACTAAAAGTACTAATCTTCCTGGGCTCATTCCCCGTGCAAGAGTTTAAAGGTCCATAGGTAGCCTTCCTTCTTGATATTGCACCGAGCTGTGCTACACTTAGAAAGGTCCAAGACAAGGTATATATATATTGTCAATGCTGAAAAGAAGTATGAGGCATATTCATGGATTCATCCATATCCTATTTCTCCACTCCTTTTCACTCTTAGAAATAGACTATAGGGTTTACGCAATGCGTTCAATAGTATATTGTAATAAAAAAACTGTTTCCCCCCAACGCCAAACAGAAAAACAACCACATAACTTGTACATAAGATTCATCTTCTACCTTTGCCTTTCTTCCTATTTCGCGGGGGCGGCGGCGCGTCACCAACCGTAACAGTGCCTTCAACAATCTCTTCCCCCTGGTTCTCCATTTTTTCTCTTGCCTCCAAAAAGAACATCAAGTCCCTGATTTGCTCCTTTAAGTCCTCATTTTCCTTTTTTCTCTCCTCGCTCTCCTTCGTCAGATATTCAATTCTCTCCATCAACCCGCTATTCACCCCTTTCTCTTCTTTCCATTCCTTCTCCATCCGTCTTGCCATCTCTCCAAATTTCTCGGCCTTTCTCTCGGCCCGCTCTTTCCCACGTTCTGCTAGGGGGAGAAGTTCCCGGGTCACTTCGTTGTATTTTAATCTAAGCTCCTTTAACTCCTTCATCAATTCCCTAGATTCTGCAACAGCATTTTCGGCAGCATGCGCGGCTTCAGACGCTTTATCGGCCGCCTGTGCAACCTTTCCCTCAAAGTAAAGGCGTTGACTATCAAGTTGGCTAGTAAGAAGATATGTATACTCCATACTAATATTGTCGAGTTTTTCTCTAGGAACATAGTCACCCCCATTGTTAGGAGAGTTCGGGTCATGGGGAGCAGAAAGTGCCGAAGGAAGCTCGACTAGTTTTCCATCTGCTTTGTTTTGAATGAGACGGTGGACATATCCATCGCCCACATAGTCCCATACACGTTGGGTCTCGATGTCCATAGCATAGCAGTGGGATGTCTCCTTGTAGTGTTCAAAGGCGTGGGCATCATCATAGCGGCCACAGCCAAGGTTTCCACATATCAGACTAGTAACAAAGGAGTAAGCACGAAAACTCTACTAATGAAACAGGGTATAAGCATACCAAATCCATAGATTGTTGACAGCTCCGCACGTACCGCAGCATTCATCTTCGTCCTCATCATCATTTCTCTCCCGAATACCAGGCCCTTGTGTATACCGGCAAACAGGGCAGCTACTGTCCTTCCATTTACTGAGACAGGCACAGTGGAATACATGCTGGCATAGGATCGTCAACAAGCCTGTTGTTTCATCCATACGTTCTAGGCAGACTGGACACGTTGGTAGTTCTAGAAGTGAGGGTGTCGGAGGAGGTGCTGGTTTCGTAGAAATATGGCTAGCAACTGTAGCCGACGAGGAAGCGGCAACAGCTGGAATTGCAGGCCTAGGGCCTTGAGAAGGGAAAAACGGATCATTTGAAATTTCGGGAAATGCGACAGAGGAGGCTTGATTGTTTGAAGAGGGCTTCTGAAACTGTATGGATTTTATAAAGACGACATGACAGTTCTCGGGCTATCAATAATATCAGTAATTGATATATATTAGGGCTGGTTAGGACCTCGCATACCTCCATGCTATTAAAGACTTTTCCATTGAATTCGGTTACAAACACTTTTGCGTCATCTTTGTGTCTGAATTTCATGAGAACCATGTAACGGTTGGCTTTTCCGGTCCTAATCATTCTAAAATGACTCACAGTATCCCTTGTCTCCTCGCCAACAAACCCCATAAAATCGGAAGGGGTCATATACGATGGGACTGCTAGAATTGCAACGGTAGTTAAGGTGTCTTCATCTTCTTGAAGCTCGCCATTATCTTCCCCCCCTTTCTTCTTAGAAGCTGGAGTGTAAATGCCTGGTGTTTCAAGAACATCGCGGTAAAGATGTACCACGCCGTACCCAAATTCGGTGTTCTTGGTCTCCAAGGGAACAAAGTGAGCTTTCGCGGCAGTGCCACCAGCAAGAGGTGTAGAAGCTGCAGGGGCTTTCTTCCGTTGGGTTGGTACGCTACGAGCCCCCGGGACCGGAACTTCTTCAGAACTCATGTCTATAGATTCCACCGCGATCTTCCCAAAACGCCAATCCAACTGCTCGTGTGAACCAGGCGGTGAATTCTCAGTGGATTGTGTTTCCTTCGCCTTTTTACAGCTAGTCTCCGCCTGAGTTGTGATCAGTTTTGACACTTCTTTTTTGTCAGAAGGGCTTGGTGGGGGATGAGTGGGGAGTGTGGTAGCAAAGATGTCAGTTCCTGGGGGTGGAATCCAGGCCGGAAGAGAAGACAACTGGGCCGCTGAGAGCTTTGACAACTCCGGTAAGGAATGGGCTATTGGTGAAGTAGGTCTGTGAAGATCAAAGAAGAGGTGGAAAAAATATGATGGCATTGAATATTGAGTGTAGAGGTTGAGGTATCAGTAAAGACGTCATTCGAGAGCCTCTCAGGTAAGAAGTTTCAGGTTTTGCGTAAGGAACGTTACGAATGGGTAAGTGTGGTGGTGGTTTTTTTTGATGCCCCTGTGTACTACATGTTGCTTTGGGTCTCTCCAAGGTGGGGTGTGGGGAACGCGCCACCGGGTTAGGGTTAATTGCATCTAATGCCAAGGTAAATGTGGTGGACGCGTCCCTTTGTCCCCACTTTACGCGTCTGCTGGCCATATCTTCCCTTCGTCCCATCGTCCTGAATTCGGCTGTCTACATACGTGTAGACTCTTAGTTTTACACATTGAGCCAATTACTGCCGCTATAGACTCTTCTTTTTACGGCTACTTCACAATCGCAAAATGTCGACTCCCGGCCTTCCGATGTCATCTCCACCTCCGGAAAACCCCCGAAAGCGCGCCTTTGATGATGATGAGGACGAGGACATGGACAATGGTGTCCCTTCAAGTCGTTAGTAACCCCGACAGATATTCTTAGTCGTTTGTCTTTGCCCGTTCATCTCCTAAATATGTGTAGAGGGTGTCTCATATTTTATGGATATACTCAGCTCTATGGTTAATGTAGATGTCGGATTAATAAAGCTAATTGTACTTTCTACCATCAGCTCCCGCTTCTACTCCTGGCTGGGTCCGATCTTCACCACCATTGATGGATGACGAGGACGAAATAGACGAGACTGGCGGTGTAAGCATACTTAATTTATTCCCTAGCTTTAGATCGTTGTTGCTGAAGAACGGAGACAGGTTCTGGATTTGGATGATATAGAGGAGGAACTTGAAGGAGAGGATATTATGGTAAACATGGAGAAGTAATTTTGATTCCAGGGTGTCTCTGGTTTAAATTCTGACATCCTCCCCAGAGATTACACTCAAAATCTCGTTCTCGACCAATATGAAGCCGACAATATTGATGATGAAGAACAAGAGGAAATCGATATCGGTATCCGCCGTGCCCTTGATGAAAAAATGAACCGCCGCGATAAGCTCCTCAGCCGCCGCAAACCAGCAATTTTCATGAGCGACGATGAGGAAGACGACCAGCAAGACCTATTCGAACAGCAGCGCCGTAAAAGAAGAGGAGTCGGTGTCTATGATGAAGAAAGGGACGACGACGATATGGACGACCTGACGGGCGAGACACTATCCCTAGAGCAACTTGGAGACATCAAGGCTGCCAGTATTGCTGACTGGCTTTCTATTGCAAACGTACACCGTAGCGTTGCCACGCACTTCAAAAACTTTCTCCTCGAATATACCGACGGAAATCTTGCTTCTGTGTATAGCGCCCGTTTTAGGACTCTCGGAGAAGTGAACGCAGAGTCTCTCGAAATCTCGTTCCAACATTTGGCCGAGCACAGAGCAACGCTTGCCCTCTTTCTTGCAAATGCTCCAACGGAAACCTTAAAGATTTTTGACCAAGTTGCTATGGAGACAACTCTTCTCCATTATCAAGACTACGAGCGTATTCATTCCGAAATTCATGTTCGTATTGCTGATGTCCCAACATCATATACCCTCCGTGAGCTGCGACAAACTCATCTCAATGCTCTCGTCCGTGTTCGCGGTGTAGTTACCAGGAGAACTGGTGTGTTCCCGCAGTTGAAGTATGTCAAATTCAACTGTTCAAAGTGCGGTACTACTCTTGGGCCTTTCCCACAAGACTCAAATGTTGAAGTCAAAATCTCATACTGCCAGAACTGTCAATCGCGCGGACCGTTCACTTTAAACTCCGAAAAGACTGTTTACAGGAATTACCAGAAGATGACATTACAAGAATCGCCTGGTACCGTCCCCGCAGGAAGACTCCCTCGACACAGAGAAGTCATCCTGCTATGGGACCTGATCGATTCTGCCAAGCCCGGCGAGGAGGTGGAAGTTACAGGCATCTACAGGAATAATTATGACGTCCAACTTAACCAAAAGAATGGTTTCCCCGTCTTTGCTACTGTCCTTGAGGCAAATAATGTTGTTAAATCTCACGATGAACTTGCTGGGTTCCGATTAACAGAAGAAGACGAAAAGGCGATTCGAACACTCGCGCGCGACGAAAATGTCGTAAATAAAATCATTGACTCAATGGCGCCAAGCATCTATGGACACCGCGATATCAAAACTGCCGTGGCGTGTTCGCTTTTTGGCGGTGTTGGGAAGGATGTTCAGGGGAAACATACAATCCGTGGTGATATTAATGTCTTGCTTCTTGGAGACCCTGGTACAGCAAAGTCACAGGTGTTGAAATATGTTGAAAAGACAGCGCATCGCGCTGTGTTTGCTACAGGCCAAGGCGCCAGTGCGGTGGGTTTAACGGCAAGTGTAAGGAAAGACCCTATAACTCAGGAATGGACACTTGAGGGAGGAGCATTAGTATTGGCCGATAAAGGAACTTGCTTGATTGATGAGTTTGATAAGATGAATGACAAAGACAGGTATGCTCCTGGGATGTAGATTTTGTTGACTTATGGGCTAATATCAAACTCTAGAACCTCTATTCACGAGGCAATGGAACAACAGTCTATCTCCATTTCTAAGGCCGGTATTGTAACTACCCTTCAGGCTCGCTGCGCAATCATTGCCGCTGCCAATCCCATCGGTGGCCGTTACAACTCCACTATCCCGTTCGCCCAGAATGTCGAACTCACAGAACCCATTCTCTCACGTTTTGATGTACTCTGCGTTGTCCGTGACACGGTTGATCCTGAAATTGACGAACGCCTCGCTGCGTTCGTTGTGGAGTCTCATGGGCGATCTCATCCCGTCGGCAATTCAGGCGGTGGGGACCAGCCAACAGGCTCTAATAATGGTAACTCGTCCGGAGTCATCTCTCCCATACCTCAAGAGCTCCTCAGGAAGTACATTATGTACGCGCGCGAGCATTGCCGCCCGCAGCTCCATCAGATGGACCAAGACAAAGTGGCACGTCTCTTCGTTGAGATGCGTAGAGAATCACTTGCAACAGGAAGTTTCCCGATCACTGTCCGTCATTTAGAAAGCATAATCCGTTTATCAGAGTCATTTGCGAAGATGAGATTGAGCGAGTATGTTTCCATGAAAGATATCGACCTTGCTATCGCGGTCACCGTGGATAGCTTTATTGGCGCGCAGAAAGTAAGTGTGAAGAAGAGCTTGGCGAGGGCATTTGCGAAATACACATTGCCGAAGACTGGGCCCAAGGGACCAGTTGGGGGAAGGAGGGGAAGGGTTGCTGCTTAGTGGCCGCGAGTGAGAGGTCATGGAGGAGTTTGAATTCTAGACGAGGGCAATACTATGAGCAACGTTTGAGTGTTTTATACCATAGCTAGTTAATTTCTTCCCTGTCTTTGTCGGTCCACCAACGCCATACCACGTTGTTTTGTACTCAAACGAATTCTTGAAAATACCCACGACTCTCTCTCTACCTGATACCTCTAACTCACTACCCGGAAAAAAGAGAGGGAAAAACGTCGTGTTGCAATATAATTTTTCCCATGTGTGAAGTCCCCCGTCTCTACACGTTTGCGATACTACATAAGTAGTTGCACCGCCACATCTCAGGGCCCAGCCCTACTTCCCACAGTCACCCAGCAGCACCACACAACCTGGCAATCGATTTCGGCTCGCTCCCCGCCAAACGTCAACCCTATCGAATACAACAATTTTTTTTCCACCCCAACGAACGACGACAACAACTAAAACGGTCCATCAACTTCCGGAAAATTAGTCAAGATGTGAGTTAAATTCATTTTCTTATTCTATGCTTTATCGCGCGATCCAGGCCCAGGAGCAGGATAGGGAAGGATAAGGGGACACTCGGGCGGAATGAACATGGAGGACCTCCGGAAGCTTCGGATAAGAATTGGCAATGGGATCGCATGCAGAAGAGTAGGAATTGGGTAGTTTTTGGGATGGACTTGAGCTCGTTGAACTCGAGTTAGCAGTTTTGGGGCTTGGGTGGCAAATTACCACCTAGCATCGATTTTTTGCGGCCATAGAAGGAATACCCCGAATGCTAACGGGTTATCTCCTTACAGGGTCAACCTCCGTACCCAGAAGCGCCTCGCAGCCTCAGTCATGGACTGTGGTGAGCGAAAAGTCTGGCTCGACCCCAGCGAGGTCAGCGAGATCAGCAACGCCAACTCTCGTACGCCGTCGCCTTAACTCTCGCACTCGACCGTTGCAAGAATGCTGACATGAGAGGGAATGTATTCAGGCCAGACTATCCGCAAGCTTGTCCGTGACGGTCTCATCATCAAGAAGCCCGCCACTATGCACTCTCGCTCCCGCACTAGGGTCCTCGCGGATGCCAAGCGTGCTGGTCGCCACACTGGTTTCGGTAAGAGGAAGGGTACCAAGGATGCCCGTATGCCATCTCAGGTCCTCTGGATGCGCCGCCTCCGTGTTCTCCGCCGTCTCCTTGTCAAATACCGTTCCCAGGGAAAGATCGACAAACACCTCTACCACGAGCTATACCACCTCTCTAAGGGTAACACCTTCAAGCACAGGCGTGCTTTGATTGAGCACGTTAGTTTCCCCTGTTCGAATATATCCGGTGGTTGAATGAATGAAAGAGTGTGGCTGGTGCTGATAGTTTGGTGTAGATTCACAAGGCCAAGGCCGAGAAGGCCCGTGAGCGTATCCTCAAGGAGGAGATGGATGCCAAGCGTGCGAAGACCAAGGCCGCCAGGGAGAGGAGGCAACAGAGAATCCAGGAGAAGAGGAACGCCCTTGTTGGCGACGAGGCTGCAGAGGAGAAATAAATCTTACCTCTAACAGCAAAATTTCAAAAAAAATTCGGTTTCCCTCCTTTTTTACACTACTGCGTCTTTTTTCGTTGGGATGGTTTGTGGGTTCTTTCTGTATTCGTCTCGGGGTATATGATGAATCTGGTAAAATACAATTAAAGAGAAAAAAACAACAGGCATCAAGGCATCTGGTGACATTAAGTGCATTTGGAGTCGGGGTGTTTTTTGTTTTTACTTTCTTTAGTACTGTAGCGAGCAGTAGAAGTAATACAAGCGGGGCCGATGACATCTGGGACCGGTCCGGTATGAAGTTGATACCTATAGAACATAATGCTTTATGACAATGATAAAACGAAGTCTGATACAACTGCATACACCTTTGGCTTTACATTACTGGCGTCTTCGGCGTAGAAATAAGAGGTATATAGTTGGTTTATGTTCTGAATATATTTAGGCTTCGTATTCCCACGACCTGTCACCTGCGTCATAAAATCACGTGAATACTACAATTGAGCATTGGTCCTACTACGAATGTAATAGCACAAACCGGATATCTACACATGAGAGAAGGAAGTAGAAACAAAAACAAAAACAAAAACAAGTAATAAATAGTCCCCAGTTCCCCTGGGTGGCAAGTATTAGCCAGGTCCGATACGAGGCCTATAAAGGTTCGTTAGTATCATAACTCTAGATAGAATAACTATATCCTGAACATACATGTCATGGTGCTCACTAAGATTACTCAGGTACTTGTTGTACTCCTCGACACGCTGCTTGTGGCTCTTGATGCCCTCCCGCTTCAACCTTTCGTCCATCTACTTCCTGTTAGTACACAGCTCGTAATATATAACCATAGTTCAAATGAGGCCTACCCTCTTCCGTTTCCGTTCTTCAAATCTTCGCTCCGCCTCAGTCTTCCCAGCATAGTAGTCGTTCTTCTCCGGATCCTCACGTTCCGCAGATCCAGAGCGTGATCGTCCTCCATCGGCTTCTTCCTTGGAATCCTTTGACTGTTCCCCGGTACTGGAGAGGGCGCGCTCGTTACTATCATCGCGATCCTCGGATTTGGACTTCGTGCGGCTCTTTTTCGACTTCTTCTTTTTGATCCCACCATCTTTAACACCACCCTTGAGCTTGAGTGAGCCCCCTATGTTCTTCAAGTATTAGCGGCCATTAGATGAGGCGTAGGAAAATGCATAATATACCAGTGGAGACGTAGTCTTCCTTCCCCATGGCGCTGGGTCAGTTCGAGACGTATGTGATGATGCTCTACCTGTTGTCCAGCTGTTGCTAAGGACGGAAGGTACCGGTGTAACCATGACCTGTTACCCGGCTTTAAATTCGCACTCGGTAGAGAGTTGATGTTTTTGGCATGTCAGCCAGGGACCGTGAGAGACAGACACCGGGAGCGAAGAGGATAAGTTTGTGGGTTCCCCTATAAGTTTGGGGCAACATGGAGGCTTCCTACATCATTTTTCTTCTTTTCCCAGTTTCCGAGAGGTCGTATCAAACGGGTTTTTTGGTACGCAGGAACGACACTTATTGTTGTTTGAAATATCATTTCCACGACTACTTTTTAACAAAAAATTATTTTACATTAAACGACAAACGGAACACACAAAAGACATCATGAAAAGCTCGATAACCCTTTCCCTTCTATCCCTCTTTTCCCTTGCAGCTGCATACACAGCTCCCGTCGGTCCCAACCCTCAAGGCAACCCCTTCTCCAGCCCGGGCCTCAACGAAATCGTCCCCAAGGGCACTCCGTACAGGATCAAATGGAATCCAACATCTCCGAATAATACAGTGTCACTTATACTTCTCCGTGGACCATCAACGAACTGTGTACCCCTCTACCCGATTGTGGAGAAGACGAAGAACTCTGGGGAGTACGAGTGGACGCCCAAGGATGACCTCCAGGTCGATTCGAGCCGCTATGGGATTCAGTTGATTGATGATAATACCGGATTTTACCAGTACACGACGCAGTTTGGGATTGGAGATAAGAGGGAGGACGAGAAAAAGAAGGAGGAGGAGAAGAAAAAGGAGGAAGAAAGGAAAACAGCACAAAATTATGCCACGACCTTAGTTACTGTAGTCACTGTTACTGCAGCTCCAACTCCGACTCCGACTCCTACTGAGACGGTTGCCTATTTATGTGAATTGGACAGTGATGGGCATTGTATGCAGTAGTAGGTTTAGCTCGGAGATGCCTATGGTGCTAGAAGTTATAAAGGTTTTTTTCTTTCCATGCAGCTTCTTTAATCATTGATTGCAACATGACTTGATTGTGGGCGTCTATTATGTTCAGAGTACTGTGCAGGAATATAGCAAGCTATCTTCCTTTGATGAAATCCTTAGAGCTGTTGTATGTCAATTGTTATGTATTAGCTTCATTATTATTCTTACTATATACGCGTGTAATCAAGTGTTTTATTACCAACATTCCTAGCCACGGAACTTGCCGTTTCTTTGCACTTACCCTGCCTCAGCAGCAGAGCTACAAAACCACCAGTATCTCTCGCAGCCTTGTCAACCAACCCAACTTTCAAACAACTTCTAATTCATACGATAAGACTCATAGTAATCACAATGGAATCCGCTATAGCTTCGGGGCCCCCTCCTCGTCCCAGGCGCACATCAACCGATTCCCAAAACTCTGTTACAGCCATGGAGTAAGCCCCCAGCTCAATCATAGCTCAGTCCTAGCTCTAGCTACTACATGGATAAGCACCCACTAACTACCCACGCTAGCTACATAAACTCGCAGCTCGCTCTCGAGTCAGAAGCCCGCGAAATAATGCCATACGCATTTGACAGCTGCACAAATGCCCTTGGCCCACTGCGCCAACCTGTCTTCTCGTGCAAAACATGCCAGGTTCCTACAGAGTCATCGCCCAAGTTTGCTGAGTTCGTAACTAAGGGCGCAGCGGGCATATGCTACAGCTGCTCAATATCGTGCCATGGTGATCATGAGCTAGTAGAGATATTTAACAAGAGAGATGTAGTGTGTGATTGTGGTACGGATCGGATGCCACAGGGTAGCTCGTGTGATCTGAGGAAGGTCGCTGGTGAGAAAGGTAGAGTGGGAAATAGATATTGCCATAATTACTGGGGCAGATTTTGTTGGTGTGATACGGATTACGATCCGGAGAGTGAGAAGGGCACAATGTATCAGTGCCTATTGGGCGACGCCTGTGGAGAAGATTGGTTTCACGATGGGTGCATTGTGGGTGAAAAAAAGGCCGAGAAATATCCAGATGCGGAGGATGCAGTTGTTGTATCTATTAAAGGGAAATTGGGGGACGTGGGTACAGCGGGTACTGCTGTAGAGGGGGTACAGGGGGGGGTGGAGCCGGTAGAGTCGGGCCAAGAAGACGATGAAGAAGGGGAGGAGGAAGAACGTCCCACCGGCTTTCCCGAGGAAGAGTCCTTTGAGCACTACATCTGCTGGCTTTGTGTGGAGAAAAACCCTTGGCTGCTTCGCTATGCGGGTACACCGGGTTTCCTTCCAGCGGTCGACAAAAAAGACGCGCCCCTCTCCGCAGCCACCATTATACCTACTGCAGCTTCGCCCGCCGCTCCAACCTCTAAGGCAACTGCCCCAGAAGAAGTTGCAGGTATAAATGATAAGAAGCGGAAGGCAGAGGGTGAAGCCGTAGAATCTGACCACAAACGTGCGAAAACACCTGACGCGGCGACTGCGCTCTCTTCAGATCCCAGCAACACGTCTACTGAGGTCCCAACCTGCACTTACAATAATCTTCCTCCCGCCCCACCTTCAACATTCCATCAATCTCTTTTCCTCACGGCCACCTTTCGCACGCACTTTTGCCGTTGCGCCACCTGTTTCCCACTCCTCGCACCACACCCATGTCTCCTCGAAGAGGAGGAGAGCTACGAGCCGCCCCTCGATGCCTCCGAAGATGGGGCCTCGGTCCACTCTGGTGGCTCCCTCTTTGACCGCGGAGAGCGCGCGCTGGGGATGGTGGACCGTGTACACGCAATCGAAGGTGTCATGGCATATAACCAACTCAAGGAGAAGGTAAAGGACTTCTTGAAGCCTTTCGCAGCCAGTGGAGAGGCAGTTGGTGCCGACGACGTCAAGAGGTATTTTGCAGAGCTGAGGGGTGATGTGCCTCCGAAAAAAGATGACGGCGGTGCGGCTGATGTCGCCGCAAAAAGAGAGGAGAGTGCTAGGTAGTTAGTCTTAATTCATCTTCTCCCACTTGGCCTTATCTTTGCTGTATTTGTTTAGTCTTAGGGTGAGAATGAAAGGTGTTTTTTCGATCATTGGTCGGTATAATTTTATTAGGTGATATTACCAAACCTAAAGGGGAATGTATATGCGCCCCGCTAGTTACACGGCCCCCATCATTAACACTGCGATATGTCTTAAAAGTATGCATATATTCTAACCATCATCTTGGATGGAAGATTGTATAAAATACATGTACCTACAATGTCGATAGATTGCTGCCATGGGAGATCCTTGCCAGCGCTGTAAACACCAGAAACGGTTAAAGAGACTTCATGTGTGCGTATATGACGAAAGGTGTCTTAATAATTATCATCAAGTCAGCTTTCTTGATCTTTTCTCCTATACACCACGAGCGTACTCTACATGTTAGTTATTACCTCGAAGTTAAATACATGTATGCGTATACACGTACCCACCGCTACCCGTCCCTCCATGACGTTTCCGAACACGACCAATATTGCATACCGTACAAATAGGAGGGGCTTGGCGCTCCTCCGTGTGTATGCAATAGCAGTCGTGTTCGGAAACATCATGGAATTAGTAGTACATACATTTACATGCTAGTTTTTTTAAATCATTCCATTCGTGTTTCTAGGTGTAGAATGCCACATGCAGTCGGAGGATATGGTGTTACTAGGATGACTACAGTACCAAAAATGGGGATGTAATAGATACCATAGCAATACGGTATCATGAAGGGTTTCCGAATTAAATCGGAATTTCAACCATTATACCATAGCAATGCTGTAGCAATACCGCAGTGTCATAGTATTCTAGCAGATAATGTACTGGATACACCCGCTTTTTTGGTACTGTACATGTGCATGTACATACATGTATACATATATTTCAACCTTAAGTTGGGTGTAACAATTTAAACTTTGTCCTTTTGCCAGGGCTTTCCGGGTGCGCCGACATAAAATCGCTCCTAAATCACCCCCCCCCCCCCAACTAAACCATTCAATTTAGTGTTATCGCACACTTGTATTTGGGCCCCCCCCCCACCCTAGTTTGTTTCAGGTGTTTCGTCAACAATCATACTTCCTCCACACGGCAGTGATATTCTCATAAGAAGGGGGAGGAGTGAAGCTTAGCTTTGGTGGAATCTCTATCAGCCCTACGTGCGATAGTCTTCTCACTCGCTCCTCATTTGCAAGCTCAAACTCTTATGCCTTTTTGCGCCTTTTCTCGGATCAGTGCTCGTTGAATCTACTTATGAGATTCTAATTAGTATTCTGTCAGGGCGATGTATGTGTTATAACCTATCGAAACAGAGCGCTCCGCATCCTAGGAACAGGGGTGACATGTTCACGATTTGTATGAAATACAAGAGTCTGATGACTACTCGTACCGTCGTGGCAAGGGTAAATGTAGGAAGAAACCTTTTATGTGTTGCTTTCTAGGCAGACGTGAGCGCTGAGCTAGTGTTTGTGTGTAGCTACCCCATAATTTACCGAGTTGTTCCGGATTATTAGAACATACAAGTCTAAAACGTCATTGGTTGTTAATCTCTGATCTGACGTCCCGCCAGCGCCAAGTTCATTTCCATCTCTCGGTTCCAGCACCCCCTTCCTCCCTCGTCCTTTGACTAATTGGTAAACCAATCGGTAATGTTTGGATGAGTATCTTAGTTTCGACTATGTAGATGCATGCGAAAAGAGGTGGTCTGAAGTGGGAACAGCTTAATGGGTAATAAAATCAAAAGAGGTTCATTCTCCTCGGCCTCTGCCCTAGCTGGAGATACTTATGGTCAAAAAATAGTCTGTTAATGATATTTTAGGTGCAGTTGCCACTTAAACCATCGCATGTATTTATGCAAGGCAGTAAGGCGAATCATGCCACCACGTCTCCTCCTATGACAGATCATATTAATGTAGCTACATAGCTACACGTACTTACTTACTTAGGCATCGACGTTATGCAGAAAAAATTTGACATCTGCAGTTCTATCCACCTACCTAGCTGGGCATATGGTCAGCAAATAACAGGCATTCCCCAATTAAAAGGATACATGTAAAAGTCGACTATCGAATTGATAACAAGGTTTAATTGGCCCCGCCAAGAACGTTTTTCAGATGTTTTATCACAACCACCCATCCAATCTTGAAGAGGTAGCCTTCATATCAAAAGCGTTTGAGGCTCTTCTGACCCGGTTAACAATCTCAATGAGGCGAGAACCCATGCCCTTTTCGCTAGATACTGCTTGTATCAGATCAGGAAACCACAGCCCCCTTTCGGTAAAGTTCATATCAGGTTTAACCTTACATCCACAACTCGGTGAGGCGAGGTCCACTTTGGGGGCAATGACGGGCCTGGTACCTGCATTAGCTGGGATTGTCTCAGGCATAGACCATCCCTATGTTGGAGCCTATGTCCGGTAGAATTGAATACATACAGAAGGTAGATACAGATACAGTACTCATATCTTACTTTTTTGTCTGGAGGTTTGAAAACATGCAGATGCGGTAGGCAAAACAAAGCTCATTTTCCCGATTAATCTCAACCCGTGTTCGCTAACTACAAAGACCTAAGTAGGTGTTCATGTCAGACTGCCGCTGTTATTCAATGGTTCCCGTCCCTCCCTTGTCATGATTATGTGAGCTTTTTGTGCTACTGAGATTCCTCTTCCAGCTGGGCCTCAACCACCACCCCCCCAATAAACGAATCTTCAAGTGTACAAACTGGGCAGGGCAGTGATAATGGCTGATGGATGATCAAAGACATTAGTAGCTAGGGCATGGAAACTTCCGCTGCGGTACAGATTTCCAAAAATACTAGTAGCCCTAGCTCAGTACTTTTTTTTCTGAGGAAGTTAACATGAGGCTGGTTGCGCTTTTTTAATTGAATGCTTGCTGAATGATATCACTTTTCCTTTTTCCCTCTTTTTTTCCTTTTTTTCCCTTACCCACCCCCTCCTCTCTCTTACACTCTTACTTTGTAAACCTCCGAACCAGCTTCTGAACCAGGTCAGTCAGTTACTACAAAGATCTCTTCCGAATATTCGATTCTTTCATTTAAAATTCCTCTATCTCACATGCCATGGGTTGGAAAGGATGCTCTATCTATGCATGGCATGCACTACTCGACCTTACCCTTTTCGCAACCTTAGCACTGGCTATTCTAGACACAGAGGCAGCGTCTCAACATATCGACTCAGTTTGTTAGTTCCCTTATATACAATCTATACCCACCTCTCTGAAACTAACTCATATCACCAGATGTTGGTAAACTCAGCGCAGCATGGATTGACGCCGAGCATGCAAAGGGTACTGGTTGTGGTGAACGCCTTCTAGGCGGCCTCGACAATACGAACCTCACGTTCGGGCCTGTTCACGATGACACCACGGATCACTCAAATCCTTATTTCATCTCCTTGATATCACCGCAGACCGAAAACCTTACAGTCTCCATGCAATCTTCAATATCTTCCAGAAATCTAGGTGCTACATGGTGGACGGTGGGAGCAGAGCTCGACGACGACGGCGGGGAATACATATTAACAGGCTCACTTAAAAACACCAAAAACCTCTCCAATAACAAGTTTTCTGGAAACTTTGGGGGCAGTGGATCCTGGTGCGGAATTAAGAAGAGCGGTTTTGAATGGGAGTATCAGGTTTCAAACACCACATTCACCGGGACGATAACACAGGATGGAGGCGCGGAGTTTGAGATTGAAGGTACTGTGTTAGACGAGGATACAGGGCGGATAATAGCCTACGCCATACAATTCCACGGGAAATGGGACTCGGGGACAGCGAAGCTGAATTTCTCATCCAAGAATCCAACATGGCTTGAGGCCGGAACGGGGGAGAACGACTCGGTTACGGGAGCTAGAACGTCTGGGATTTTGGTAGACACCGGCCCTACGCCTACTGGGACTGTAGTGGAGAATGATGGGGATTTCATGGACGATATTTCCAAAAAGCTAGGGTTAGGAGGCATTGTGGGGGTAATATCTGGGGGGGTGCTATTATTTGGCCTTATTGGGGGGGTACTATTTTGCGCCGTGATCCAGAGGAGACATCGAGAGGCTAGGAAGGTGTATCCCGAGGTTGCATATATCTATACACCATCGCCTGAACCTGATGGAGAGTATCTGGGCTCGTATAGATCAAACTCGGAACTAGATATGAGAGAGGTTTTGGTGAACGACCATTCACTGCCAGTAACCAACCAGCATCAGTGGAGGCAATTCTAACTCCCCCACTTTCGTTGTTCCCCCCTTTGTTGTTCCCCCTTTATTGATTGTTTATGCGGGCGTTTCCACTTTCTGTTTTATTTGGTTGTGCTTAATTCTCTGTATTTTTTATCCCAGGGTTGGATTGGGTTGGCGGTGTGCTTCTTTTCTTTTCCAAGCGGGTGACAACCCATTGCAGTACTGTCCCATTCCATATACTCGATTACGATACCTATCATTTTCATGTAGCAATATTTTTTAGGGCCGTCGTACTCCTAGCTTTCAGGCTTATGGCAGCTGTAGTTTAATAGTTGACGCTGGTAGCCATAGCAGATCACTAGCATAGTCACCTAAGGGCCGTGTTTATAGTTAATCCTACCATGGCCCCACTTTCTGATATGATCAGTCTATCTAAAGAGGGAGAAAAAGGAGCGCATACATATATTTTCCAGCCGCAGACTGGCAGGGAGGGTGTGCATACGTACATGTATGCAGTACTGAAGGTAGAATGTCTGTGCTACTAAGTACTAAGTAGGTACATTCTCCCGTGGTGTTGCATTTGTTGACATCCCCTAAATAATGACCTCCATATGACTGGCCAGATTGGAGGACCTGCTCGGTAGGGCTGGTCGCAGATTGTTACAGAGTAGGTCAGTATTATCCATCTCTCCACCTCATTGGTGTGTTGGTAATAGAAAATGTAGAGTGATGATAGGGTATCAAGTCAGTTAGTGCCACAAATAATAGGGCAAAATCCCGGACATTTTAGGATGTAACTACGGTATTGTATATAGAAGGTCTCTCAATCTTCTATTCCCGTTTGACCGCTAGGTATCCTCAAGGTCAAGGGCCATAAAGTCTACATGTATCTATGCCGGTAGTTGACTCGATTTGGCAGCTCCCAGGTTGGTGGTGATCTTCGCTACGGCGATTTTCCTTTTAGACCAGCTTGCCCATCAGAGAGCGCGGCCCCTCAACGAGCGTACACCCAAAATTTGGTGGGTAGCATCCGTTGCAACGGGCAACGCTCGCTGATGGGCCGTGCTCGTTTATGGGCAAGCTGGTCTATTACGCAATATTTTCTTGTCCGACTAGGGAGGGCCAGGTTAGCTGGGCCGGGATGCTGGGTACTCGGAACGGGTATAGTAAAGCATGGCCCTAAATCCGCCACGCCCGCACTATTAAAAATCGTCATATTCGGACCGGAGTTTATCTTTTCAACGGATGTAAACGGTGTGGGGAAGCTGACTGGGTCCGCGTGCGCCCATAGCCAATAAAGATATATAGATATGCGCATCTTCAGTAAAGTACATACCAAGCTACCCCTCATCTTAAAGCTAGCAATATCAGTACCAATATCAACACCCAAACCTCACGACACCTGAAATAATGGCCACTGAAAAGAAAAGCCGCATCATCCTTGGCCTTATGACCTTTGGGCCTGTACGTCTGATTTCCCATCAGTCGAACCTTCTCGTAGTTAATTGATATCGAATTAGGTCCGAGAGGACGGCGCTCGCATCACTTCCCTCCAAGAATTCAAAAACATACTCACCGCTTTCCATGATCGCGGCTACAACGAACTCGACACAGCACGCAGCTACTGCGGAGAGCAGCAGGAATCCTTTACCGCATCCGCCGGATGGAAATCAGCAGGCTTCAGCATTGCGACTAAGCTCTACCCACACACCCCAGGTGTTCACAAGGCCGCATCCATCGAGGAGAATATTACCAAATCACTCAATGAGCTAGGTACGGACAAGGTAGATCTGTGGTATTTGCATGCAGCAGATAGATCAGTCCCCTTCGAAGAGACACTGCAGGCGGTCAATAAAGCATACAAAGAGGGGAAGTTCGCGAGGTTAGGGTTGAGTAATTATACCGCATTTGAGGTGGCCGAAATCTGCACCATGTGTAAGGAGAGAGGGTGGGTGAGGCCGAGCGTGTATCAAGGAATGTACAACGCCATTACCAGAGCGATTGAGAAGGAGCTGTTCGTGGCTTGTAGAAAATACGGGCTTGATATTGTGGTCTATAACCCGTGAGTTGTCCTCTTCATGATTTATCAATCGCAGATATTAATGGTACTTCCTTAAAACAGTCTAGCAGGTGGATTTTTCACCGGCAACTACAAATCGCCTGCCCTTCCCGACTCAGGAAGATTCAGTAATACCAATCCCGCGCAAGGCGGTGCCTACCGCGCTCGTTACTTTCACGACCACTACTTCAACGCACTCAAACTCATTGAACCCGTTGCCCAGAAGCATAATCTAACCATGGTTGAGATTGCGTTCCGGTGGTTGTTACACCATTCAGCGTTAAACATCAAGAACGGGAATGATGGGATAATATTGGGTGTGAGTAGTCAGAAGCAATTGGAGGAGAATCTGGATCAGCTGGAAAAGGGCCCGCTGCCAAGTGAGGTGGTAGAAGTGTTGGATGAGGCCTGGGAGTTGGTGAAGCCAAACGCCCCGAAGTAAGTGTTTCCCCTGGATAGAGCCATTTTTGACGTGTTAGTGATTAACTTGAGGAATAGCTATTGGCATTTGGAGTTGAAGTATACTTACGATACGACTGCCTGATCCGCAAATGAAGTGCACAGTGGCCTAAAAGGCACGCACCAGATTAAAAATAAGTTTTATGTAGATTTCTTCTCTGGTCTTGCCGTGATAAGGCTTAATGTATATGGTTGATTTGAATTAAAAACTTGGTCGAGTCGTAGATGAGTGACCTGCTGGTTCAAGTGTGTGGCCCCCCGCTAAACCCTAAACCCAAAACCCAAAGCAGGGGTAGTTTTTTTTCTGTTTTTATTCTTATTTTTCTTTTTTTTCTTTTTTTTTTTTTTTTGGGGGGTGGGGGTGCGATAGGCAGCAAATATTAGGTATATATAGCATTATGCACATTCTGAAGAGATCAATTACTTCCCTACACAATTAATCCTAAGCCCAGAGACACCCAATTATAGGATAGAGAGCCATGCAAGCTAGAGACTTATCATGTCATTTACTAGTGTGATGAATATCAACTAACATTCAAAGATCGATTCTACTTGACAACACAGATAATCTTACCTCTACGGTTCTCAGGCCAGATGGTTTGCTTGATAGACACCTGTTTGGTGTTCATAAGACACTCTAAGGGTTTAAAGTTGCCGGTTGTATACAATAAACCAGACTGGGCATGAATATAATGCAGAACCTCATGACTTAACGATTCTTTACCTACTACACGAAGAGAAAGGTAGTGGAAAACATCAAATTCAAATTACGGGTGGAAAGACTTTATTGCATACTACATATACCCTGATCGAGGAAGAAAAGGACCAGTTAAAAATACAAAGAATATGAGGTAAAAGGCCAACAGTCCATTACTTCACCACAATCCAGCTATACCCATACAGGAAGAGAAATACAGGAAGAGAAAATAAAGAATAAGTTTTTTCCGACGCCCAAACCACTTGTATATTACCAAGATCTAAGTTTATAAGGATGTCTGCAAGTAAAAAGAAGAAATGTTTCTTTTTATTAGCGAGGGATGCATTCCTAGTTTATGACGTTATTTATCCGCTTCTAAATTTCCCTCTACGTCCTAACTGCTAGACTACTACTTTTCCCCCTCTTCTAGTTCCCACTTGATAAAGCCTTATTCCGTTTTTTCGTCGAAATAGCCTTCTTGCATATGAAAAAATGCACTCTAAAGCCCTGCGACCGATTGACCGACCGACCGACTTGACAACAAACTTAAACCGCCGCAGTTAGCCGCAATTGGCTGGATGTGGTGGACCAGGATGAGCTATGTTCCTTGACAGATGTTATAAATACGTCCCCTTGATTTAAACAGAACCAGGCAGTTCCTTCAAAAACATAAGAAGACCTCGAGCACCACACTCATACCTATGTCCCTCTCGAGAGGATTGATAACCGGTGTCGATGCATCAATCATACCCCGTCACCCCCACCTGACTCGCGAAGGCCGTGGAAACGCTGCGGACATCGTCATCCACGTCCCCCCTCCTGCCTAGCCCGACCCCGACACCACCGATGCTACTTCCCCCATAGACACTACCCTCCGCGCCGGTTTTGTACCCGCCGCTCAAATCCATCCCCATGCCGAGACCACCTCTTCCGCTTTCAACATATCTCTTCAAACGATCACTTTGGCTCAAACTCGTCTGCTTCGATCCAATACCATTGTTTCCACCAATAACGGAGCCCGCAGAAGATCCTAAGGGCACACCACCACCTGCGACAGAACTTGCACCAGCGATAGATACGTCTGCTTCGCTTGGCGCAATTGTGGAAGGCGCTGCTGCACCACGCGGAGGAAGGGAAGGCCAATTTTCCATAGCAAATCCTCTGAACATTGGCGGGAAAGCGCTTGTCACAGCAGCAGAATGGATCGAGCTGACATCGTCTGGAATATATCCGATAACACTCCCGGAGTCATTATATTCAGGTAGTCTAGTGATGTGATTATTATTGCCACTGTAATCACCTTGCCTGTTTAACTTGGCAGAAGGGCTTGTGGCAGTAGTAACTGCTGGTCCAATTCCTCCAGGTAACCTAGATCCAGTAGGAACACCCCCGCCGGGGGCCGTCTGGTAAGCCATCTGATATCTCTGTGGCCCACGGTAAGTCTGTCTAGGCTTGGAGAACTGGATCAAAGAGACCTGGAGGTTACTAAGAGGCCCTTCAACGAGGCAATTCTTCTCTTTGTAGTGCAACAGTAGGTAATGCCACAATGGGTGCTTCGATAGAACCTTCGGGTTGCCAAGAATAACAACCCCAAACTTCGCTCTAGTCAAGGCGACATTGAGACGTCTGGGGTCGTTCAAGAAACCGATCCCTTGATGATCATTTGATCGCACACAAGAGAGGACAATGTAATCCTTTTCTCTACCTTGGAAGGCATCGACAGAGGCGACTTCAATTTCCTTGTATAGTTCCTTGCGAAGAGAGCCATTTGTTTGCATGGAAGAAACAATATAGGAGCGTTGACCTTCGTAAGGGGTGATGATACCAATCTGCGAGGGTAGAACACCAGCTTTGAAAAATCTGGTAATGATCTTCTCGCATGCTGAAGCTTCCGTCCGGTTTAGGTAACTGGTTCCACTTGCTGATATCTCTTCGTTCCCCAAATTACTCCAAAACATCATAGGTGTATCCGCTACAGGCCATGGGAAATCGACATTCCTCCTCAATCGTTCTTGTGTCGTAACACCATTTTGCAGACTCCCTTCGTAAAACATATTGCTAGGGAACTCCGACAGGCAAGGATGCATACGATATTGCACGTTCAACCTAATTGGCGCACATCCAAGGATAACAAGACGCTCAAAAAGCGACTGATGCAGACCTGCACGTGCTGCCTTCTTGTTCATGATGACGGGTCCGAGCTGTTGATGATCACCAACAAGAACAACCTGTTTACATCCAAGAACCAGAGGAATCATACATTCCGGCTCGGCGGCCTGGGTACTCTCATCGATCAAAACTGTCCTAAATTTGAACTTTGAGAGTCTGGGGTCCCCAGCTCCAACGCAAGTACAACAGATAACATCTGCATTAGTAAGAATCTCACGTTCGGCGGCCCGAGTGAGATGTTTGAACTTTTTCTCGTCCTGGGACGACAATTCTCCCAACTCATTCTTCAACTGCGCTAGCTTGGCAAGCTCGACGTTACTGTCATTGAGACGGACCTGCTCGTGTAAAGAGAGGAACGAGACCTGAGACTCGACATCCTCGCGGGACTTTGCCGTAAGTCGGACAACTTTAAGCCCTGTACGATGGATCTTTTCTGTCAACTGATCAACTGCGACATTAGAAGGCGCGCAGACAAGTACTTGCCCGGCATTCAACTTCGCAAGGTGGTAGACGATCGTGGCTGAGGTAACGGTTTTTCCGGTTCCCGGAGGCCCCTGAATAAGTGAAAGTGGCTTCGACAAGACGCTCTTCACTGCATGAACCTGGCTTACGTTGAGTTCTGGTAGGCCAGGAACTGAAAAACGCCTTGGCATGCTCGTCTTCAACGGTGCAGCTGCTACTGAGTGACCAAGTAGGCGATGGTAGATATATCCGCTGACACTCATTTCATCCACGGCAAAGCTCTTCATTGCAAGTTGCATCCTGTCAAAACTTGTCGCCTTCCAAACGTAGTCCGCACAAAACGCAAGGGTACATTCCGTCGGTACAGATTTGTCACCTCCGTTCCGGCGAAGCTCGAGCGTTACTTCATCACTCTGATTGTTTGGGATCTTGATAACATAGCCAACACCCTCCCAGTGCGCCCTCAGCTCTCCAACATAACGCAGCCGCATTTCATCACCAACCGCCAACTTAACGTCTCCAAGCTCCAATTTTGGGAGAACAAAGGAAGCCAGATGCTTGTTATTCAATCCAATATCCCAACGCACAACCAAATTGTCCTGACTTTGAGACTCCTTGAGCTTTCGGTCGTAATCTGCCTCAATCTTGACAAGCGGCCCGAACACGTTCTGATACTGGTACGCATCATCGTAGCGAAGCAAAACCGGAGCAGGCTCATCGTCGACTCCGGCTCCCTTCTCGAGGTCTGCCACCGTAGCATTTGCGTTGTCTTTCCATAGCTCTTCAAGCTTGCCAATCATTTGGGGTGAGAGATGGCGCGCCCTGAGCTGCTCAGCATCACCTGGAGTAGAAACTAGCCATGGAAGGAAAGAGCGATCCTCAATCAAAGGCTGCCAGCGTGAAGTGTCCCAATTCATGTCTTTGTTTGATGGCATAGCAGCACAAGGTTGACGGCAGAGAAGAACTACGACAGTATCCGACTTGGCGGGAATAAATCCGAGTAGGAAAACGTTCTTCGTTCCACAATTGTAGCATTCTAGTGTTGTTTCTCCAAGGGGTGATTGGGGGTGGAGCGAAACTTCCTAACTTTTGTTAACATTAATCCATAAACATGTGATTAAAATCTCACCTTGTGGCGAGCGCGGACAAGGTGGTTGATGATATGGGATGAGGAGGTATTTCCCCTTGCGCTACAAAACCATTTACTACAAGCTAGACATCTAACCACACTTGACGCTGAGTGGATGCCACAATATCTATATATAAAGAATTAGCAATTATCTGAGCCGGTTTGCCGCGAATAACAACTCACGCGCAGGCATGTGATGGAAGTTCAGCTTCGATCTCGGGGTCCATGGTGCTTAACCCATCAGTCTCCTCGCCATAGTTCCGGTCACCCATAGCAGAGCGTCCAACCGGGACACTTGCTAAACTAAGTGTTTCATCAACAGTTTCATCATCGTCATCATGACGCCGAGCTTTGAGGTCGAAAACTGAAGATGTCTCAATCGTAGAAGCAGTATCATCGAAATGATTCCCTATAGAAAGTCAATAAGTAGTCAATCTTTTGACAATAAAACAGTAGTTTGCATAACAGTGGTTCTTAGGGGAAGGTAGGAAGTAGAGGGGGTTCATACCAAGGTGGGTAAAGGAGCCGTCCATGTTTGCGAACTCAGAATTTTGTGTTCCTAGGTGGGAGGGGAAGGTGATAGCTGAGCGCAGGCGCTATTTGTGGGGAGTCGGATTAGGTGCCCCACTCAAGTATCAGTTCTGCAAAAAGTTTTGAAGTTGGCCCAAAGTCGGGGGGGGATATATTCTCAAGGTTTGTAGATCAAGCCAGGTTAGATAGATCAAAAATCGAAATCCAAGAATACCAAAGTGGCAAAGATGATTAAAGTGGTTGCAGGAGAGAAGGAAGGTGTTGAGTCTTTCGTGCTTGCTGCTGCCCGAAAATTACCCGGCTTATATGTCACGTGTACTGGAGCCTTAATCAAGCTTTTGAGGGGCAGTGGAGAAGAGAGCGTCCCAGCCCTGCAGCTGTGGCTATACAATAACAAACAATTTTCTAGGCAACACTCTTGAACACACTCTTGAACACACTCCTTAACTAAGTCAAAACACTTTGCATAAGTAGCGGCCGACTATAATTCGCTCACGAAGCCCATTTCTTTTGCGCCATGTCAATCAAATATATGTCTCAAGAGGCTCCCGATTAATTACCTACTAGCTTCTGTATTAACTCTTAGCGTTCAAGACCACCAACCAGCTACATACTACCTCAACATCACCGTCACACTGTATCAAATATATCTCATCTCTCTAATTAATTAAGGGTAGCCACCACAAACTCGATTATTATACAGTCCCAAGAATGTAGCTACTTTTAGAGTCTCTCATGGACCCATAGGATGTTCGGCTTTCGACTTCCTCGACATACCGTACTCTATTGTGAAGAATAAAAACAATGCCTTTGCGTCTACACATATCTGTTGATACGTATGTTCATCTAGGAAAGAACCCACAAAAGCGCATCCCGCCCAAGCCTTCTCCAGAGTGATATTCTATGACGCAGAGGGATGAACTAAAAACGCCACAACCAATGGCCATGATAGTACTTTAGGTGCAAGAAGATGTCAATACTGAAATAAGAATGGGGTCAAAAGGAGGAATTTGATTGAAGATGGGTAGCTAGGAAGCTTGTGACCCAAACACCAAGGAGAGTACACCGTGCCTCCCCGGAGAAGAAAAGTAGATACTGTGAGAGAGATAAAAGTGCATGAGTAGGACCAGGAACGGAAATTCTACTAATATGTACATAAAAAGAGCAGGAGGTACATATTATGATATCGCCAGCGAGATCATGTTGGATACATATAACTCATCTTAAATACTGCATCCAGGTACCTCCCCGCTACCCAGCCCAGAACCTCCCAGTAAAATGCGGTATATAATGTGTATATATATGAGCGTAGTTCGCTGACCGCTGCTCGCCATGGTGTTGCAGTGTCTAATCATCAGGGCTGCAACAAGGCTACAATATATTTATAGAACACCTAGTTTCGTTTTCAGGCCATACGGTCCCCCCCCCCCCCATCGCGCCGCACATACCACATACACACACACACATCCTCACGTAGTCAGCGGTACCAGGAGGGTACGTTAAGAGTAATAATCTTTCTTGAAATACATACATGTACATGTAGTCCCGAGGCGGGGCTAGAGGGCACCAATAGATGCCCACATGTACATACATACATCCACAATGCCAAAAAAGAGGGGAGCATCCTTTCTCCAATATTGATTTGGTTTGGTGTTCGTCACTAAGTTCAATAGTCTTATAGTTATTTCCACACCCGCCCCTCCTCATACTGTACTACGGGTGTAGGGGTAAGTCTATAGGCAGTGGTCGTGGTTGCAACAACAGTAGGTGTCTACAAACTGTAGTACATGTATGTACATGTAGTTAATCGGAGCGTGTTTTTATGAACGCTTTATTACAGGGATTACACAAACGCTATTTACATGTATGTACCATACCATGTGTCTGCTGGGTTCTACCATTCTGCCCAGCACGATTTCAAATCCGTCAAGCAATAGTAAATCTACGCATAATATAAAATCACTACTCTTAAAACAACAATATCCATCTCCTTACGTTCAAAGTTTGGGTGGAATTATGTACCCAATTCATGGGCCATCACTCGCGCTTCACAGGCTAAAACTACGGAAACCACCATTCATCTAAGCCGGCTAGCTGTGGAATGTGACCACATTATCCTCCAGCCCGGAGTCAGCTTATATTCCAGGCAGAAAAAAAATGATAAGGACAGTTTCCAATATATCTGTATTTATTCAGTGTTCCCTTAAGTACCGGCCTGACTCTGGCTCCTCTCCCCTCCCCCCCCCCCCCCCCCAGGGGGCCCCACTCTCTCTTCTCCTGAGCCGGTCCGCCTAATTTACATGGCCTTACTTTGAATCCGTGCTGGACTAGGGTGTTGAGAAACATGTTTACATATACTTATATATAAGGTTAAAACTCATGCATAAACCACGTTTTTGATTACTCCGAAATTATGATTACTATTATTATGCCCTTCATACATGCTAACATACATCGACATACTCACCACATACGTGTGTTTGAGCATACTTTTGCCGCCTACATGTAGATACAGTCGCACCTCGTTATGTCGTGGGCGTATTCGGGGACAGGGAGGAAAGCCGTACCTATCCGCACGAGACAACAGGAGATCCGGGATATTAAGTTACGGGGTAGCGAGGCGCGACTGTACAATGTGTATGTATGGACGCCCATTCTCCTCATTTTCAGCTGGTACAAACTCCCTTAGCCAATTTCAAGAAAACTAAGCTGAAAAGAAGAAGGGAAAAAAAAAAAGGACCAAGAAACCATTACATGTAGTTACTCTACCCCCGGCCAGCTCATAATGCCGCGCGTCCAGGATTGGCGCTGCAGCCCATTCGAAAAACGATAATCACCACACAAACATCCACGGCACACGTCAATATTATCACAAAGCTTCTTGCACAAGGAGAAAGAGAAAAGGCGGAGAGGATCCCCCAGGGAGTTTTTCCTGCCCAAGCGGGGCCAAGAAATCCTCCTTGAGGCAAATATTGATTGTCCGTTCCCTGTCCAGGTAGTTTAGACTGTTGACGCCATGGTAGACCTCAAAGCCGCGACCGCTATCAGCGCGGCAGAGGAAGAAAGACCTCGAAATGAAAATAAGGACAGGAAGAAGAAAGAGAAGACAAACATCCCGCCCAGAAACCAAATACTGGTACCCCCGATAATAAAAGATATACCGTTTCGACATAAGTAAATCCCGTGGATTTAGAGTCCACCCCAGAAAAAAGAGAAAATAAAGCAACAGCCATTAAAGCCGATATAATACGCCAAAAGAATCATGATAGAACCACAAGAGAAAGCCGTAAATCATGATAACCCCCCAGAATGAAACAACAAAAAGAAAACGAGAGTCAAAATACCCCCTTCAAAAAAAGAAAGAAAAAAGAAAAACTCCTGCCCCTTTATAACACAAATAATTTTGAAAAAACACACCCAGCCCAGGTACCTATAAAACGAAATATAGAAAAAAATAATAGGGCCCGTCAAGGAGCCTTCAGTCCTAGTATTCAACTAGAGCAATAAACCGTAACCCATAACAAAAAGAAAAGTAAAAACAAATGCACGCCTACCCCTCTATCGACTAGTAACTTGATACATCTATTTCATTTTTCTTGTGGCGATCTGCACCGGATGGATCCTGCCATCTCGGTCATTTTTATTAGGGTGCTTAGGTAGCGGTTGTGTTTGAGTCTGTGATTGCGACTGCGAATATTTGTGTTTGACTGAGCGCCTATCCGAAGAGAACCCTCTGCTTAGAGCCGATTTGATTGTGTCCATCGTAGAAGCTCGGACAGGGGCCTCCCTATCGATGATTGTGATAGGGTTAACATCAACTTTGACAAAGATCGTTGAGAACAGGAATTGTTCGCCCTGGAGATCATAAAGCGGGAGATGACGGTATCCTATGAAAGTTAGTTACTGAAATTGAAATTAAAGCGTCAAGGGTTTTGAGAACATACCTTGTTGCAGTGAGATGAGTTTGGCAGTGTATGTGGCAATTAAGGTGCGATCACTTGAATCCGAGTTTTCAGAATTGTATACCGAGAACCGGACAAACATCAAAGTCTCAAACTTGGTGACGACAGAAAACGACATTTTCTCCTTAAATGTCGGGTGAAATCCATCATCTTTTACGACCTTTGTGCGTCTCTTCTGGGGCGCGCCAAGCCCAACCACCCCCTTCGTCGCGCTGGCGTCAATTCCCCCTTCGCCCGTTGATGAGCCTTTCTCCTTATCATCGGCGGTAAAGACTTCGACTACAACAAATGGGTCTATTCCTTCATCGGCCTTATGGTCCTTTGGCCTTGGTAATTGCTGCGCAGAGATAACTTCAATCGAGAATTTAACCAGCTTCTTGTCCTTCTTCGTCTTTGCCGCAGCGGCATCGGCAGGTGGATCATGTGTGGGTCCCCGGCCACGAAGCTCTTTTGGCTTCAAAACGTAACCGGTCCTGTCGTCTCCGGCTGCAAACATCGCCTCATTAATCTGAACCCCAAGGTCATAGGTCTGCCAGTTGAGAGCAACCATTTGCACACCGCGACGCCAGAAGCCACTGGGATCAAAGTTTGAAGAGTTGACACGGAAACCCGAAGGGTAAAGACGCATCAGATAGCGGACATTATGCTTTTCAAGCTGCCATTTTTTCTCCGAGTCCTTGCAAAACTTTTCAAACCTCTTCTCTTGGAACGAAAACACATGGTTGAAAGTTTTACTCTCTGTAAATCCATTAGCAACCCAGCTCCAATGGACCACAATTTAGGGAAAAGAACTTACCAGGAAGTGAAAAATTCACAAATTTCTGTCCTCTACAATAAACTCCCAAAGCACCCAGTTCCGATGCTATTTTCGTTGACCGCTCCCTGTCTTTGTTCCTAGGGCCTTCCGGGCCGTCCGAATCGTCTGAAGCACTTGTCCCACTGCTACTTGTACTAGAGACGCCTTTTCCAGAGACCCACTGCTTAGTCGGTGAGCCTGATAAGCTCCCAGCTGAACGGTTTGCCATCGCAGCAAAATCCTCCTTGAGTAATGCCGAGTCATGTTTACTACTTCCTTTCACTTTGACCAGGATCTTGTATTTCAACTCCTGTGGGCTCGGTAAGGAAAATGAGTTTGTGATAAATGGTTCCAAAACGAGTTTTTCACCCAACACTTTCTTAAGGATGTCTGCCATGACAACTTGTTGTGGTATGCTGCAATGAACTTCGAGCGAGAGTATCAAGGGATATGGCGAGGCCAGAAAAGCGTACTTTCCGATAGCTGCAATAACGTCCGTGAAGTAAACCTCAGAGGTACCTGTGCGGCCGTGAGTGACTTTTGGACGGCCATCATCCCCATCCCAGCAGTCTATTTCAACACAACGGCACCCGTGCTGCAAGGTCCGGATATAACCTTCAATCGAGGATTCACCTGCGACTTGACGTCCCAAGAGATAGGTATTATGGGAGCTTGAGATGAAATATTCGTTCAAAGGGCGATCAAGGCTAAGATTCTCTTGTGGTGTCGATGTGAGGAGTGGGGGGTTATAAGAACCTGATAAAAGGAAATCGGAGAACGCAGATATTGTCATGCGTATATCCTCTAAGTGATCTTCGACGCGGTCTGCCGCTGAACGAATAATCCCAGTGACATTATCTGAGTGGGCGCGTTGATGTTGGTGTTGCGCGGATTTCCGACAGAATTTGCGAAAGACCTTATCAACATAAACTTTGTCTGCGACGACATCCACCTTTTGAACATCCCTCAGGAAACTCTTAAACTCTGATTTGGTCATTCCTGCCTCTGTGTCAAAGACAACATCCTTCCAGATATCTTGGATCTCTTCCCGTTCTTTCAACAACTGCACAAACTTCTGGAACTCTGGGAAGTTTAGATAACCCGAGTTATCTTTGTCTGCGCGCTTAAAGCGGTCTTTAAGGAACTGGCGAGAGCAATTGATATGGAGGCGTCGGCAAAGGCGTTCGACGTCCTCAAATAGGAGTCTTTCGACCTTTGGGGATTGTGGCGGTGTAATAGTGCTTCGGGTAGCCATGTAGTTTCTCCAATGAGCGTCAACAAACTTTTCCCCTTGCATAGCCAAGCCTGCCATCAACTCAGTCCTAAATCGGAGCATCTTCTCCAGAGTTGTAGTCCACATTTTAAAGATGTCAACAGATGGTGCAATAATATGAAGGGTTTTTAATTTTCCGTCCAATTCCGGCTCGGCATAGATGATAGTCGCCCAGCGATCCTCCATCCCCATGGGAACTTGAAACTCTTCACGATAATTCCTCGCATCCTGCCCCATCCGTATCTCCTTTATATCATCGACGTAGAATCTTGAAGACTGCTTTGTAGGGTCCCACGACACCCGTGCATTCTTCACATCGAGCGTAAACATCCTCGAGATCCTCTTCTTTCTAGTCACCCGTGTTAAAGAAATTCCATTTTGTAGCACCTCCGGAACAAAAACCCCCTCCATAATACTCTGTTGGACAGCCGCCACAGACCTACTTCTCTCTCTGCCCGCAGTAGAGCCCTCGCCATCAGTCCCGTCCAACGCCTCAAACTCAACGGCATCCTCGTCGTCACAGTCAATGTCGTCCCCATATCGACCCGACTCTCCCGCACCCCCGCCTATTCCGTTAAAGCTGTCGCTGCGGTGTCTCATGATCAGGGGCCCGCTTCGTTCGTCTTGATCGTGTGCATTACTTGACGTTCTTCTCCGTAGCTTCTTCGACACTCTCCGCATTAAGCTCGTCTTCGTTGGTGTCTGCAAGCTGGGGGAAACTTGAGGGGTGGTCACAACGCTGGCAGGAGGGAGTGTTATTGGTGTGATTGAGAGGCTCTTATTTCGAGCTCTTACATCAGGGGAAGGAGTCGGCGAGGTCCTTGGGCTGTGGTGCCACGTTTTTGACGGCTTGGGGCCAGCAGTTCGGTTGGATTCTTCTGGCATTATAGCTGGAGCTGGAGCTGGAGCTGCGAAGCTAGTTAAAGTTGGAATAATCGTCTCCGTAGGTATTATATGAGCTGCAGTGGGTGAAGTGGAGTCGGTGGAATACGAGGGAGCAGTATCTTTCGGTCTTTGGGTTATAGGCCCGGCGGGATGCGGAACTTCTATCATGTTGCGGTCTTTGGGGAACGGGGCCTCGGTGGAGCTATGTAAAGGGGCAAGGTCGTTCTCAAACGGGGGTGAGGTGGTTTCTATGTTGGGGGAGGGAGCTGTGCCAACCATGATAGTGGTCGACACCGGTACTGGAATTGCTTACGGGCAAGGGGGAGGATACTGGTAGGTTACGATTTATGGAATTGGCTGAAGAAGATGGTTATGATGATGTTATAGATGGAAGGTATGAGCAGCATACGACGGATGGGTGGGGGGGGGGGCGAATTATTCTATAACGGTAGTTTGAATACTGTCTGTTGACACGTTCGCAGGTACGTAGAGAAAGCCCTGAGAGATGCTTCTCAAAAGTTCCAAGGTCAGAGTAGAGCAAAAGTCACCAAAAAAACAAATGCTCCCCTAGGGCACGGCTAGATTGATTCTCTTTTGCTGGAAAAGTTTTTAATGGACGTCTGTTGCTTGCACTAGAGTGGGTATGTAGAATGTTCTATGGCGGCTGCTGCTGTTGCGTCAGTCGGATGGAATCAGTCGCAGGGGGAAACCTCTGAAAGAGATTGTACTGGCCCAGAACGGTGGAATGGAGAAGGAGGGGGGGGGTCGTGGTCAAACAGTTTCCATGGAGGAGGGGGGCGCGGAACATCACCCACCTTTTGTAAGTACGCACGTACTGGAAGCTCAAAGGGTCCAACAAATCCCTTCCTCTTTCTCCTCTATCAGGATCTCTCTCGACCTCTCGACGCCCTCTTGCTCAACCGCAACGCAACGTAACTTGACAATGCTGCTACTGGTCCCCTTCTACAAACAAAGCGCAAGCTGCTGATCCGACTGATTACTGATGGTGGAGACAACGAACCTTCACTGAAGGGCGACATGAGTAGGCCGAGGACGAGGAACTTTATGGATGGGATGAGACCAGGCGGGGCAAAGTTACATAGGGGCAGGTAAGGTAGGGTGAGTTACTAGTGGGGGGGGGGTGTTCTGGCTTCTGGGGAGGACGGATTAGTGATTGATATGATTTTCCAATTTACTTTTTTTTATTTTTTTTTTATTTTTACTTTTTATTTTTTTCTTTTTTTGTTAATTTTGGGGACAAACCGCCGCAACCCTCCAGGTACTGGAGCGCGCGGATCACCACCACCACCATGCCTACTACCGACGACAGCCTCACTTTTACTTAACCAGTGCACCTTTTTCCAGACAGACAGGCAGACAGACAACTCGAATGGATGATCGAGTGCATTAGTGTCAAGAAGACTACCTACCCCCTTCATACCCACCCCCCGTGAAAAATTGGATTTACATATCCTGTGGGAATGTATGAATTCGAAGATAAGAGCATGAAATCGCGTATGTATGACCTATTCCCCTTAAGGCTTTGAAGGTGAATCTTCTCCACAGACGACACTGTCAAGCCCGCCAGGCAACCGTTAACAAGATGGATGTGTCGATAGATTAGATTACTTACATACATCGACAACTATTTGCGGCTAGTCCGCTTCCCAAAACAGGTGCATACACTGAAAAAACAGCCCTGGGGCATCTCGGAACCATCCTTCCGGTACCTTCAGCTGTCACCTCTCTTCTTTGCTTGTTCTGCGATTTCCTTTTTTTTTTTTTTTTACAATTATCCATCGCTCCTCCGCTACATCATCCAACACCCCTCTCTCCTACCTTTTCACCCAGGGGACCCTGACGGCAAGGACTTCCTCCTGTAGCAACTCAAAATAAGTAGGGTCCTACAACGGTCCGGTAAAAGAATCGAAGAGTAAACATGAGATAGTCTTTCCGTTGGCCCACTCTCCCTCTGCTCCCCTGCTGAACTACCCTTCAGATTAAGGCTGAGTCGGTTCAAACATGACTGATCTGTATAATCATCAGCAGCAGCATCATAAGCGCTATGCTATCTGGCCCCCTGACGTCATTAATTGATACTTCATCTCTCAGCCCAGAAGAAGAAGATTAAGTCCAACCAACTGACTGTTGGGATGAAAAAAAGGGTAACTTTCATGTGTGAACAACGGATCATTCCCAGGCTTTCACCAGGCACACTAGTTGATTTTGGGTAGATTTAATTATCACCCTCCCTCCATCAATATTGATCTCCAGCGAATCAGAAACTATATCCCATCCTTTCTTACTTTATCTCTCCTCCACCTGCCCCGTGCTCTGCGCCTACTACCTTCATCCTAGTGAAGCTATAGGGATAGGAAAGCGCCCCCCCCCCCCTTTTCACTAACATTGTCAAATATTTGACCCATATCACATGATCTCCGGAACACCCTCTCTTCCTGACACAGTCCCTACCTGGGGTACTGGCAACAGAGGGAGTCACTTGCGCTCTCTCCTATGTCTTGCAATTCCTCCCTTCAATTGAGGATGATATAGATACATGTAGGTCTCTTTACATACATATAGACACACGTACGTATGCCAGTTTCGAGCAAAGACCACCATCATGTAAATGTATACAAAAGTAATCGACCCATAAGGTTGGCCGCAGCGCTTGAGCCTTACAAAGGTCAGGATCGCATCGGATTCGGCTAGCTACAAGCGAAATAAAGAACACTTGGCTACTACTACTGGCGGAAGGGCAGCTCAGTTGGGGTTAGAGTGGTTTTCAGACCCTAAAGTAGTTGCTTGAGAGGGTTCGTCCTGAGGGTGTAGCCGGGAATGGTGCGTGAATGCGTTGAGTTATAGCGGGAGGGAGGGAAGGAGAGGAAGAAGTTAGGTACAAATCACTACGGTAGCTGGGAAAGAACTGGTGTTATCTTTCACACTTTCTCCTTCTCCCCCTCCTCCCCCTCCTCCTCCTCTTCCTCCTCATCCTACATATTCCCCGATATTCCCTATGATAGCTACCCCGTACTCGCTTTCAAGATCTTCCTTACTATTTACTACATTATATACCAAAAGGATCTACTTACATTCATTCTTACATGCCTACATGATACTGTATATTCATCCTGTGCCCGATCGCACAATCGCAAATTCTCGTCCAAAAAAAAAAAAAAAAAAAACGAACTAGGTAACTACCCTGGGGCATACCCCAGCCAAAGGACCCTGTTCCCCCACTGGCCCCCATTGGTCCAATAGTGGCTTGGAAACGTAGCGTGAATAGCGTCGGATCATCCATGCAACTCCAAATGCGAACGCGCGGCCCGGTTTGGGGCGCTCGCTCGTCAAACTTCCAGGCTTCGAGAAGGTCGGTTCGAAGCTAGCTAAGCTAGTGGGCCCTGCGCAGCTGCGCGTGGTGTGTGGGTGGTTGTTGGGTGGGTTGGGTGGGTTGGGTGGAAACGAAACATGGTTGGATGGAGATGGAGGGGGAGATGGGATTGGCATAGGGGTGGGAACGAGACGAAACGCGAAAGCACGTGCGAGTATGAGGGAGGTGGAAAAATGATATGCTGACTGCAGAAATACGGTCTAGGTGTTATATGCATGCTTGACGTGAATATTAATTGAGCATCTGTCTGTCTACATGCAAGTACCTAGAATACATGTATCAAGGTAGAAAGGTACTTCATAATCAGTCTACTGTAGATAGATACATGTAGATGGGATGGACCGGAAAACGTGAGGGCCGGTAGAGTGCTATCTAGCCTCGAGGAGTAAAGTAGGTGAGTTAAGGCAAAGTCATATATATGCGCCTCAGCTTTCTCTCTTGCCGGGAGAGCTGGAGGCCCTGAGTAAGAACTAAATCTAAAGCACGAGGATATTTGTGGCTATATTCTACTCTACCTTGTAATGACTACATGACATCCTATGTCAGTACATATATTAATATATGCATACAGAAGGCAAGGTAGTACTGTTCACTACCGAGTTGTTTCCGGGGTCGGCATTGTTTTGTTATTTATGACTGGTCGTCGTCGTCTGATAAATTATAAAGTAATTGATTTAATTGATTTAATTCGGACATGTACTATACCGCATACCGCCTTAAGCTTGGTACTACATGTATACATGTAGATACATACTGCATTTAGCGCTTAGGATTAGGACATGTAGTACATCTACTCACTCTCTCTCACTCTGGCACCACGGTATGTAAGTACATGTACTTGTGTACATGTACTTACTATACTTACCCTCTCTCCCATCCCCCACCTCATGGTGCCTATGATATCTCAGCCCACCGCTCTCGAATCACACCGCACCCACCGTGCACGCGGTCTGCCCTGTCCTAGCTAGCTCTGCCCCCGTCCTGTTCCGCAAAACCTCAGCTCTAATCCGCAGCCCGACTTTCAAAACCAGACAAGAAAAAAAAAAAAAAGGAAGGGAAAAAAAGGAAGGGAAAAAAAGGAAAAAAAGATTAAATCATAAAAAAAATTTGAGAGGAAACAAACATATTACATGTTCGATCTGTGCTCAGTGCACCTCCTCCGGACTCTTCTCTTATGATAGATGGGATGTCCGATTATAATTTCAATTCATCCGATACGTCATGATCTAATGCCATTGAACCGGTAGGCCGCACCGCGATGCTCGTCTCCTCTTCTTCGTCGCTCGCGCGATACGATTATGGGGGATCTGCTGGGTTAATTCGGGAATGAAGGTTTCTCACTCTACCTACAACATGTCATGTCCCTACCCACCCCGCTGTAATTAACCTAACCCTACCCTGGTAGATTAGGTACATACATGTGAAGTATAGATTAGGTTACGTTTAGTGGGGAATTTACAGCCTGCTCATAGGGCGACGGTTTTTTGTTTCTCCCTCCTCCCTCCCCCGACCGATACGGTATGGCTTTTTTTTTCCCCTCTGCTGCGTCGTCGACCAGGCGCCCAAATAAACTAAACAAATCCACGCGAGCCACAGCTGTATTTAGGGTAGAGTGCTGACCCTGGTGCTTTCTTTAGAGTAGGGGGGTTATTTGGGGTTGGTTTACTCTTGACACCACTCACTGGACTGTTTAAAAACAGTCACGAATGATCATGGGCAAAAAAAAAAAGGGTTGCGAGCTGAGACAGTGAATGATGTCGATAGACACTCGCTGCTCCATCACGCCAGCAGCTGAGGAACTAGATTAGCTTTAGCTTTCTCCCGTGTAATCGATCAACTATCAAAACCATGATGTGGGCCCCCGGCTCTCGATATTTGCTAGCCCTTTCCAAACCCGTATAATCCGACCGCGCATGGCATGGTGTAGCAGCAGATATGGCACAAAGACATAAAAAAAAAAAAGGGTAGATCAGTAGGTACAACAGCAACAAAGAAAGCAAAGCAAAAAACTATAATTAATTGCGTGACCGCCAGCACTGTCCAATTGGGCTGCACCAGGGGAGAAATATGGCCATGAGCGATGACGATGATGCGGAGAACTCTAGAAGTTAGAAGAAAAAAATTTGAAGAAGCACCAAGAGCTCAAGGCGCCGTCATGTCATGCGCAGACAAATGGGATGCTGGGGGAGAGTCGTGACCCTGCTCTTGAGACTTTCCACTTGAGACTTTCCATCAGTTGGCCATCATGGGCTCCTTCTTGCTTGCCTGCTAGTTAGTTGCCTGACCAGTACTGTGAATATATGATGATGTATGTAGGTAGAGTACTAGCTAGCCAGCAATCGTATCGGCCTAGACCTAGGAACACATACTGCTCTCCTCTACTACCTGCCACAACAAGCCAGGCATCATGTATAGTAGTGCAGTTTAAACTTAGGTAAAACTACCCGTTTTTCCACAGAGCCCGGTCCAGGGAAATCGTACGATGGCTCTCAAATGCTCCGTGACGCGTTATTCTCTTGTCACTGTTCTTGGAGCCTCTTGGTCTCTTGGTAGCATATGCCCGACTCCTCGATGTTACAACTAACGGATAAATTATCGGAGAACCCCGCACCAGTTTGAGGGTTAGGGTTCTTACATTTTGCGTAGCTACATATGAGCAGATACCAAATAGAGTAGGAAGTACATGTTGGCGGAGTAGATCTGAACGGGAAGGAAGTTAGGGAAGGGAAGGGAGGAAGGGAAGGAAGGGAGGGAATGGGGAAATATCCTTGCGGGAAATTGAGTGTGCGTACCTACGGCAGCGGATTTGCAATGCAGGTCGCCTAGGGTGTCGTCAGATATCTTCCGTCGGGAAGTGGAGGTGAGGGGGGGTAATTAATCCATCCGTTTTTTTTTTTCTTCTTTATATTTTTTTTATACCGGATAGGGGAGGTGGGAGGTGGGGTGATTAAAGGAAAGGGATCATAGGCTGTCACTCGTAAGAATGTGAATGTGTGTAGACCACGTATGTGACTAGGGGGGGGGGCAACTTAGTACTTTACTTTAGCTATGTCACCGTAGCTGAAAAGCCTACCCGCTTTACAAAACAACCTTGAAACCGTCTACCAGGATCGCGTTCAAATTTATTTTCCAGCCCCCCGAACTCCGGGTGGGAAAAATATGGAGCTCTCTCTCCACTATTCCGGCCCTAACTAATTATAAGGCTCTGTTGTGAATTGTGCTTTTAATTGCTTGGTGATTTAAGTAGCTCCTACCAAGGAGGATGGATAGATAGGTACATAACATGTAGGATAACCTATCTACACAGACACCATCCTGGCTACAGGGGTCTCCTCTCGTACCTCCTGACAAAAAAAAAAAAAAAAAAAAGCCAACAGTACTCTGGGCCAGGGACTGAGATCGGGTGCAGCGTGAATCACGATCTGTCACTCGCTCTTCCCACAAACCCGGGGTAGCTACTGGATGCTGCGAAGCTAGGCGGAAATAAATATACCAAAACACACAAGCACGGTTACCCCCTTTCATCACTACCCGCCGCGGGGTGCCTCGTTTTTTTTTTTTTTTTTTTTTTTTAGAGTTCTTGGGACACGCGACGGACATACGTACGTATTCGCTCAGAGGGACAGGTAGTTCTTTTTACTCGTAGATACATACAGCTGTGCTTTTCTTCTGCGTCTCTTCCTCTCTCACTCCATTCCTTTCCCCTTTTTTTCGAACGTGCCTACTGTAGCCCCCCCCCCCAGACCCTCCTTGCCTTAACCCCGCGCACACAACAATTGGCACCGTACCAGGCTCAAGCCCAGGGCACACCCAGCCCAGTACCACGGCAGGGCCAAGGATTATAGCATGTAATCAATTACATACATACACGCATGCATACATACATACCACATACTGTGGGCCGTCAAGCTTGGAAGGCCACTCTACACTGGTGCCAGTAAAGCTAGGCGGTCTTGGGCAGTGTAGGCCTAGGAGGTTGTATGGTTCAATGAGAAAAACTTTACCTCAGTCATGATCCATAAATCAAAGTGTAGATTTTCTAGTAAGTGTAACAATTTTTTCTTTTTCTAGTTCTTTTCTGCCTGTTTCTATTAGAAACAGACCGATGCTCCCCGGGACTTACTAAAGACCTATGAATACCCAGAGTATAAAAACATGCGCATGGTTATAGCCGCGTATAGGAATCCTACCATTTAGGTGGAGGAACTCGATCCTTACACTTCTCACCGGCTGGCCACTAACTGCTGCCGCCACCGCGCCGTACTTGGGTAGGTATTAAGTCGATACGTCCAAGATCTCACCTCATCAACCTACATATCAATCTATTCTCTAGGCAGTCTGGTTCAGGTTACACCAGCTCATCACCGCCGATAGACAGTCCACTAAGCTAGCTACATTTATCTATCTGGGGTAGAAGAGTCAGTTCGCCAGGAGAACCTTGTTCCTCTGCCTCGGTGACCGATGATGATGGCCTTCGGCCCAAATTGTGCCTGGTGCGGTTGTCAATCGGACCGGCTGGCGCAAAAGCCTGGTTTGCAACCCACCATCGTTGCTGAGCTGGCCCCTTGCTCAAAAGAGGGGGGGGGGGGAATATCTGATTCAGTGTTGTCTGCGGGGAAACATGTGGAGGTTGGTGGGTTGGGTTGAGATGGGAATGCTTACTTTGGATCTGTGATGGGTTTGACACTCTACCTAAAGGCGGGTCACGTGTGAGTGAGCCAAAATATCGAGTGATCCTTTGTGATTGCGAAAGACGAATCAATCAGAAAGATTCTATCATTACTACTATTACTATTATTTTCATGATCAATGATCAATACTACATTAGGTCCTCTATCAGTCTATCTGAGGCTCAGAAAAGCAACCGCGTCGAATGCGTGTAGTTGATGTGGAAGTACCCATCACAACTGACAAGGTACTGCCATAGGTACAGATTTAATATAATAGAAAGAAGTACCTCCAAGGAGATCAGCAAATATCTACATGTATTGTACCTGCACTCCATGACCCAGTAGGCAAGCCCCCAGTTCGGTTACTTCTCCAATCGCGTCGGCTCAAACCTGAGCTCCATGCACCTAGTGATGTGATGTAGGAACAGCAATATCGATCGACAGCCGCCGAAATATTTTGGGGTCTACAGCCTCGAATCGATGATTACATTAGCCCGGCTGCAACCGCAACCGCAGCCGCAACCGTTACCATTTTTTTCTACGACCATTACTATTTCCTTTACGACTATTACTAAAGTAGAATACGATTGCGTACGAACGCTCTATTCATGTCCGGTCTGAATTACCTTTGCCTCTCTAAAGTTGGGTGAGTAATTAAGAAGACTAGATATAGATGGCTGCTGGCGTGGTTCTGTAACAGTTATCTATTGATATCTCAGCATGAAATTGCGAGCTTTGAAGGCGTAGCACTTACCTAAAGCAACTACTGGTGGCTTGCATAGTAGGAGTTGAGATCTAGCTGAGACAAAGGCTAGGTACTGGCCTATCTATAGTACTCTGCTCGCGGGCATCCGCACCCCTATCGCGAATTAGCCACAACCAGAGAGCTGCTACGTAGTGACTCTAGCTCCAGCCAGCTACATACTCTAGAATCTGCTCACACGACCAATAACCACACCGAGCACAACATAACAACCTCGTACCTGTATTGCATACCGCAAAACCGCGAGTCTACTACATACTCCCAGATTATACATATGCCCCCTCAGATCACTTATCCGAAAATAATCCCTAGCCTTAAATACAAGCATGATCTGCCGGCACATTGTTCCTGAGATCGACCACCACCCCACTGATGGACTCGGACGCGTTTTCAACGAGACCGCAGGCCGCATCCTGTCACGAAGTGGGAGAAGGGGGGGGGGGGAAACAAAAGGAAAGAAGTCCCTGACCTTTAACAGAATGAACGAACAAAGTTTTTTTCCGTTCGATTGTGAATTGGGGGAAGAGGGCGCCCAATGGTTAACGTTGAGGCTAAAGTCACGACTTTATTTTCTTACCTGCAGTAGGGCATGTACCCCCCGTACTAGGTACAAAGGTACACACGTATGGAGAGAGGAAAAGGAGGAAGTGCGAGTGGGAACTTCAATTGAACCAGAGGGGTAAAGAGAAAAAAAAAACTTCCACTGACGAAGGGAAGAAATTCCGAGCGCTCGAAAGTACTTCCCCCCCGTACACGTGCACATACATGTTACCGTGTATGTAGAAGACTTACTCGGGCATCTCGTTATCGGTGCACGTTGTCAACGATAACCAACCGACTTAGCTACATACCTTTTCCTTCTCTACAGACTTCCAACCCCGCCCAGCCAGCGGGTTGTGTATATAGTGTGTACATACAGTCAACCCCTCAATAATACGGGGGCACTGCAGACAGATTGTCTCTAGATCAAGTGGAGAGCCCCTCTCCGGCTGTGGATACGGTATGGGGTATAGTTACTTCATCACGCACGTAGTTGACCCTTCTAACAGCCGATGGGATACTTGAGCATTGAAGTGCAGGATTAAAGAATGAAAAATTAAAGAATGAAAAATTAAAAAAAAAAAAAATTAACCCCCCCCCCCCACGATGCTGCCCGTCCATTGGCGGCAGCTAGCTTCAATAGCCGACGATGGTAGATATCAAACAAGCATTTATATTAGTTATACGTGCATTGCATGCTTCGCTCGTCGTGGATCATCGGGCGTGCCGGTCGGTGCGTTCTTAATTGCCCGGAGTACTCTGTGATATCGATACCTACTCCGCTGGCTAGCGCTCTGGTTAGCTATGCATGGCTGGAAGTGGAGACAGCAAATACGGCTGGAAATTCTCGTAAATAGATACTAATACTATAAACGCCATGTTGGAATAGGTATAACGGCCGGGCTACGATATGGAGTTTGAATTCTCAAAGCCCCCCAGTGTGGGGGATTTTGAGGTCTGTGGAGACACGTGTGTAGGAGAATTGGATACCCATACTCCAGTACATACCTTGGTCACAGAAGAAGAAGGGGAAGAGGAAGAAGAGGAAGAGCTCGAGTTGAATCCATACTCCTACTATAACTAAGAAGGGGTGGTGGAGGGTGCGCATGTATCTATATCTATCCTAATCTGCAGAAAGCCGGACACGTGCAGGAGGGTGCATTTGGTTGGCGAATAGGGTAGAGCAGGTAATTAACTATATGCATATGTTATCACTCGCACTTTGCGATTCGCACCTTCGCACCCAGTATCAGATGGAATTATATTATAATCATAGGAGTGACGTACTTATGTGATTTGGTGGCCCAGTGATACTGTTCGTTATAGTACTACGGGTGTAGGGGTAAGTCTGTAGACAGTGGTCGTGGTTGCAACAGCAGTAGGTACCTGCGGGCTTGCCCCTACACCCGTAGTACTGTGGCCGGCATAACTTATTCTACAGTACTATAGCTGTAGCTATAGTTTGCTTTTCCGTTAGTTCCCAGGTTTTAGTTTTCTGGAGTCAATATTTTACTAGTCTTAATATAATGCTTGTAGCCTTGTAATTGTAGATATGACCCCAGGTGAGTGATTTACGGTGATGGAAAACGAAATCCCTATCAAGACTAGCTAATCAGGCGACCTTCACGACCGCATATTTATTTTGATCTGCAAAAGTATCATGGAATCTATGTCTCGTGAGTAGGTCTCGAGACTAAATCAAGTTTTGCCCCATCCCGGGACTAGGCCTCAAGTTGTCTTTTTTTCGTGCCTATCACTAGATCCAATCGGTGCTGGCCGTCCGTTAGATAATATATACTTGAGGTGGATAAGTCAGTATCAGTATAATGAACTTGGGGTAGCTATAATGGCGTAAGTATAGAATCATGATTAGTGTCGATCGACCTAATTGGATGGAGATATCGCATTCTGAATTTTCAGCGCCCGTATCCCATTGCCAGTACTTGAGCTTTGTTATTCGGCCCTGGGGATTAGCATTGATTGACTTGCTGGGTTATACCCAGTGCTCCCGGATCGTTCTCTCCCGGGACTCGTACCCTATAGCTAGTATATTCTTGGTGCAGTATTTTGACTTGCATCTATAGGGAACTATCTATCTGGTGATTGTGACCTCTGGAATCCCCACGGGTTGTGTGCTATAGACAAATCTGTAGATTTTAGTTAGCCTACGCGTAGATATCTTCAACCTAGGATGTAGGGGGGTATATACATGTATATAGTCGTCCCTCCTATTATCCGGGAAAATAGAATCTCCGAGGAAGCACGGTTTCCTATGATTCCCACTCTTCCGAGTGTCGACCTTTCCTTTTCGTTAAAAAAGCGGTTTGAACGCTACACGTAGGTAGAGACCTTTTTTATTGCGCGGCGGCAGATACTCTCTGCATTGAGCATCATGCATGTGGCGTGAAGGATTTTTTCCTAACCAGCACCAATGGGTGTATAATATAGATGACGTAGAAACACTTACCTAAAACTTCAATCATAAATCCGGCGGCATGAACATCTAGGGTAGACCATGGATAATCTTTTTTGTGATGCCCATGCGGGTGGGTCAATGATCATGAGCCAGTGATTCACATAACGGCAATATTTCTGCATACACCCAAGCCCGTGTTCGTGTGCATACACATGGCTGTAATGCATCCAAAATAATAACATCAGCGTCTTTTCGCTTCTAATATCATGCCTAGTCCTACTAGCGTTCCTCATCCCATCGCCGGCAAGTGGTGTTATCTAGAACACAAGAGTTCTTGTTTTCCGATCTAGAAGAAAACTCATAGAAACACTAGTTAGTGGTGATCTGCCACCACACCCGAACCACATATAATAGCATGTACAGCCAATAACATAATGCTTGTGTTACCAGATGTTTGACCCGACCTTATACCTAGGAAAATCCCCTTGCAGGCACTAATATTAGGCAGTGCATAGGTCGTTGATTTTCAGCCACAATTCCGCAATAGGCGCCGGTGGTAGTTGGGCTATCCTTAAGCTTGTCGACTAATAGGAAAGCATATCGGTTGTTACTTGATATCTGAGGAGCTAGAACTCTCTATGGGTGCCCCCTCAGGCCCGGGGACGTTGCCTTTTGGTAGATTTCGTGAAAACACCATCCCATGTCCAACCTCCCCCGGGCCCGCTAACAATGGTCAGAACTAGTTTCCTAGTTTGGAATTCTTGTTTTAATGTATATTCTTCAAACAATCGTCTTGACTCACCTTGAGTCAAAAGCAGGGCTCTGTAAGGTTTAGGGCCCGTTTAATTGGCGGGCCGTAGCAAAGATAACAGCGTTTTGAAGCAATCACCAAAGACGTAGCGGAGTTCCGTGTTGAAACAGAGTTTTCTAGGTGGTTGCCTTTGCCCGAATGGCTTCAGTAAAACAGCTATAATCTGACCTTGATTTTTTTTTGAAAGTTTCTATACCTTTGAGCATACCTACCCATATTGCGGAAGCAAGCAAGAATTCCCATCAGATCTTAATAAACCACATAATATGGATTTATATAGGGTCGATACCTAGACCTAACGATAGTAATCGTTCTAGTCCTTAAATCCCACATCAAGGAGACTAGTATGTTGCAGCTTAATTGAGTTCTGGGGAGGTTAAACTTAGGGGTACTGGCAGCTAATTAGCTAAGATCTTAAGACGAACGCTCTTAACCTTAATCCTGATATTATCTGATCATCTTAGTGACGCCTTATTCGTGTATATATACATAGGTTAGTTCGTTGATGGAGTAAGGCCCACTGAACGGAATATAACCGCACCGACCCTACCTAGCATATTTATATTATACCCAAATTAAAGGCTGCACTGGAACCCAAGGTTACGGCACTATATGTAGCCCAGAAATACAGGGTTAGTTTTGAAGGTTACCCTATATAAGAACTCTCAATGTAATGTTGACCCAGTTCATACCTTCTGAACTCGAGCTGTACCTAAACAATAATATTGGTACTTATCGTAGGCCTCGGCTCCATACCAAAGACCAACACCACTATGATTTCGGTTAACAATAAACGCGCGGTGGGCGCCGACATTTCTTATTGCAGTATTTTCTGGTGCGAGGTTGAGGAAAGCTTTTAGCGGGAGTGAACCCTGAGAGCGAACTGATGAAACTATCCAATAATTGAACCGATGGTAAAAACAAGGAGAGAAGGAGGAAGGGGGGAAGGTCCCTCTATAGTATAGTTTTGAAAAGAACAAGTGTCTACAATATCAAAGTACACGCAGTTTGGCAGCTACAGTGAAGGCCAAACAAGTACATATATGACGTAACAAATGACAACCAGCAAAAAAAGAAGCCAAAATCGTCCCATCTGCCATTTACAATGCCCAGCCCTGGCCCCCGCATGGAAAATTTGCATAAAATCTCGACTAGGGTTAGGGTTTCCGGAATGCTTTCTCTGGACCCATGCATGGGATATCACTCACTTTTTTTCTTTACATCTATCAATAATCAGAATTCGACCCGGCCGTTTCGTAGCAGAGAACCGATTTGCCCATGCCGTTGCAAATACACCCACTCTCCACTCCTAAATCTCTCCAAAAACCCATTTCCCCCCCTTTCCCATCCTAAAATACACGAAACCCAGAGCACCTCTAAAATAACCCGCACAACCTATCATTACCCTCCCTGGGAGGCCCCGGCCCGAATTCATCTCCATCCCCTTCCCCAAGACTCGGCCGACCGCCGGACGGTACAATCCTGACACTCCCATTTTTACCCACCACAGGACTGGGATTGGCTGGGGTGTTTTTTTTTTCTTTTTTTTTCCTCCTCTGATCAGTGTTGCGGTCACTGGGGATCACTCGCTCATTGCTACTGACAAGAGAGCCCCTTGTAAAGCGGAAACCCTAGCCTCAGGTAATAAGGAGGACGTTGCTCGTTAGTTGGGGCAGGGCGGATCCGGCCACGACCCGATCCCGGGCCAATGTTTCAAGTGATATCACAGTCAAGCCAAGGGGACCAATGAATGGCATGTATCAGCCATTGTACCGTTCAGACCAACGGCGGTAACGAGGAAGATTATCTTATCGGATATAACTACTCGGCTTGGCCTCTTGACATGTCTCTAGATGGCCCTATAGCATAGCATATATGGGGTGAAATGAAATTTCAATACTCTACGGAGGTAGTCCAGCTCTCTCATAGCTAACTAGCACGTGGCTCAATAGTTGCTATGTACCTTCAAGACATCATCAAACAGGGCAGCATGTACATGTAAGTTATACACCCGGCCAAACCCGGCCCAGATTATTCATTTCCGCAGCCATAGCATAATTTCACTTTCCTCCTCCGTCACCGTCACAGAAAAATTATCATGATGATGATATGATGCGTCAACCAACCCATCTTTTGAAATAACGATCTTCTCCCTCTGTCCTTCCGCTTGTCCTGCTTTGTTTGGGCCGCATGACAGCACCTGTAGCCATCCGAGGGGAGGGGAGGGCTTCTCCGAAACCAATTGCCCAGGTAAAGCAAAGCACCCGGGCCCCGCATATTCCAACATATGTACTGCCTTTGCCTGTAACCCACATGAAGTGAGTAGTAAAGTCCAACTGGTAAGATACTGGAAACGTAGTATCGCATCACATCGCATCAGCGCGGACGCTGGCCGCACAAGGAAAGAAAACAAGGGCGCCTGACGGCCAGTGGCGATCGAGCGTACGGGAGGGATAAGGCCAGTTGGTCTAGTTAATCAACTAAGGCTACGTTCCACCCTATTGATTCGATTTCGCAAACCGTGCTAGCTGTCCTGCGAGCAATGGACCGCCAGGTCCGTTGAAACAGTAGCTATGTACGTCGGTAACTAACCCAGCTCAATGTATGTAGGTAGGGCACATATTCATGGAGAATCACTCGCCCGTTTCTGCTGTTTGTATTTTTTTCCTTTCTTTTTTCGTGGGTTCAGCTCGGATGAGGTTAGGAGACCGCCGTCCTGTAATTTGATACGAATCATCGACTAGTCAGTTGGTCGGCTTTCAAACATGTCCGGAACAGAAGGTGATGCCGAGCACTCGTGCTCGAGAGAGTAAGAGGCGAAACGTCCTAGGCACTCTATTTCGGTCGGACACATACATGTCTGTTATGCGCGCGGGTTAGGTACATAATTCCACGCAGCTGGGTTATCTAGGCACGCATTGCTTGTACCTGTGTAGGTAGAGAATACCTATTAATAATAGGCAGGGTAGAGTATGCACTCTATGGAGATAGAGTAGGTTGTAACAATGCATTAAAAGTGGCTGATGCCCTTCTTCCCTCAGCTGCCACGCTGCCGCTGCTGCACATCGACAACGACCAACTGTCTCGATCCGATTATTCCATCCCGTGCTGCGATTGGCCGCCACGTCGACTCAAAGGTCCCCTCTTGAGATTGGGCGTTGGGTGGGGTTAGGCTGAGCGAGTGTGAGTTGCTTTGTTTATGTTAGATTAGAGATCAGGTAGAGGCATGTAGATAGCCTTGGGTGATTCTTTATGATGCAACCTTGGTCATGATGGCAGGTTGTCTTGGTCTTGGGTGTGTTCTGGTTGGCTGGAATGTCAACGACTGATTTTCATTAATTAGCTTAGCTCGTAGGTCAAGTAGCTGTGTAGAGCAGGTACAATACATACCTGATACCTGATACAGTACAGTCAGTCAGACCTCAGCGAACTTGTTTGTTTCTTTTCCCTCCGGATCATATTCCTCGATATCATTTAATCACATGCACCACGCCCCATCAGCCCAGCTCGGAGAGCGAGGCCCATATCGAGGAGTCGATTAGAAACAGATCATCTACATTACATCCACCGCAGGAGAGCAGGGGCCAACAAAACACAACTTGTGCACAAACCACCTTGAGACCTTGACATGACAGGTCGCTAAGCTCACAGCAGCACAAAATCAAGATTCGGCAATCCCACACGGCGAATTGGGCATCTTCTTTGCCACGGGCTATTATTCCCTATGCCTATGTCCCCATGGTCCATGGTCCATGGCCCAGGGCGCAAGCTGCTGTCTGTCTGTCGATCCCGTTTTAATTGTAGATCCCGTTGCTTACTGCTTTATGCTGGCCTGCCTTGCCCGTTGCGCGCGACTCACAAAACCCACTAACTAACCCAGCCTAACAGCTCTTAACACCCGCCGAGAAAACACTATCCATTTGTTCTCAAGACAAGGCAAGCACCGCTGGCCAACGGAACCGAATAAACTCCATGCCCCTCATACATCTCAATCATCTACATATGCCGCTCTCATGACCATGTTCCCCGATGAGCCCTGTAGGGGGGACCCGGGAAGGGGGTGGATCCAACGTATAGCTAGCCCATAGACAGATAGATACGAACTACCATATCATAGGCATGCAACGGCCGGGCGGTTGATCCAGTTTTAGCTTCCATTTTTATTTTTTAATCTGGTTTTTGTTTTTGTTTTGCCTTTCCAGTTTGCCTTTAGGAAACATCTCGCGACGACGACGACGACGACGACGACGACGACGTGCGCTAGGAAGAGGTGATACTGAGATTGTTATATGGATATATAGAATAGGATGATATAGTAGAGCTAGGGCATGCATAGAAGAGTGATACTAATTTTGCATCAGATTCTCGTCATACAGCCATGGCCAGGCCAGACAAGCCCAATGCATGTCCACTCCCACTCTATCGGTCAGTCAGTCGTGGAAGTGTAAGTTATATAGTAAGCCTGAAAACCGGGTTTGGCCTCGACGAAGATCGTAAAACGAAAAAGAAAAGAAAATGGGTTAAATTCACCAACAGGAGTAAGGTGTCTTATTCAGGTGAATGTCCGTTAAGACACTACTTCCGTCACTACACTTGTTGTTATTATTATCGCAACTAGAATAGCAATCAATGTATGCGCAGGATAGTGACCGCCGAATTGGTTATAGTTTAGATATGTGGAGCTCTCCTCTGGCTAAGCATGTATTCTCTCTGACATATATCCACCATCCTTCATTAACCTCATGCGACACCATATATGTAGGCGGGATGGTGATGACGATGCATATGATTATGATGGATGGATGAATGACTCCAAGTGCAAGTGCAAGTGCAGAAGCCCGACGACGAAGAAGAAAAAGGGAGGAAGGGGGGAAGGGGAGGTGGAAGACGAAAGACCCACCCTTAACCAACAAAGAGCAGGAGTCCGTCCGTTCGATCTCCAGTCTGTCCGTTTCGTGGCGGTGTCCTACGTATTCATGAGCACTTAATTGTATACAGCGGGAGTAACCCGTTTGCCATAACCTGTAGGTACCTTCATACATGACATAAATTATACCCCCCGTAACAAGCTAGCCTGCATGATATGGATGGAGTAGCCCCCTGGCATTGATTGATAGCTGGTTCATGGATAATCACTCGTAGATTAATCCATTTACGATTGTTGACTAAAACCATATGATCGATAACCGCAGCTAGTTAATTAAACTCATCATCTTTCTTGTTGTTCCACTGATCGCCCTGCTTGATGCTGCTCGGCGGCGGCGGCGACGGCGGCAGTGGCATATATAGGAACTACATGTAATGTAGAATTAGGAGGGAAATATATATATAAATACATGTATATCAAAAACAAGCACGAGAGGGAAGGAGAAAGCATGTCAGCTCATTTTACCGGCTTAGCCTCACTCAATCATGCTTACTTTACTCCCGCGATGCGCAATGGGGACTAGGAAGGAAGGGAGATTAAGGGACCTCAACCTCCAAACTATAACTAATGCAACCAGCAGTATCAGCAGCTATCGCAAGCAGTAAGTGAACGACCAGCAGTATCCAATTCCCAATAGTGCACATTAATAATAATAATAGCAATAATAATAATAATAATAATAATAATAATAAACAACGGCAACAACACCTCTTCTCGCAACCCCAGCGATAACAGGTTCATGTCGATCATCAGGCTCATGCTTCAAAGGACGCCCGCGAGATCAATGATACGAACATTACCTCGTTCTCGTTGACCCTCAATCATATCACGCAGGCCCACTGCCTGCTTTGCCCTAATCCTTGTAAAATGCCAATCGAATCATATCATCAAATGCGGCTACTTCCTTACCTCTAGGAATTACTTTTTGGGTTGACAAATCACTGGTACTTCTATAACCCCATTTAATGGATGGATTGGGGATGTGGAGCGTGTATCAAGCAAGCATAATGCATAATAGGCGAAGGGAGGGGAAAGAAAGGCTACAGCCTTGTTGTCTGTCAATCAGTCAGTTGGTCAGTATATACAATACATACCACGGCACTGTTTCCGAGTCAAATAAGCCACAGGAATTCAGTTGTGTCTTGTTACACGACCTGCATAATAATACTACATCCTTCTTTTTTTCCTTCTTTGCCCTGCCCCGCGGGTGGCAGATGGGTTAGTCATAATCGATTTAGATTCCAAGAAACACTCATTCCTTGTAAAACATGACGGGTTCGAATAAAAAGGATCAAGTGAAAAAAAAAAAATGCACCCGGTAAGTATGGTGGTATATGGCGCCCAGCTGTGGTTTTCAGGTTTTCGTTTTCGCCCGCGTCCTTTTATTACTTTTCTTTTTTGTTGCTCCTCCGGCCGGGAAGTTACAGGCAGACCCCAAAAAAGAAAGGAACCGCAAGGCCGGTAAACAAGAGTTAAGGGCGTATGTATGTAGATCAACCATCCCAAACTTAAGCCCAAGGATTATTGACGGGAAGCGGAGCGGTCCACCATATGAATCAAAAGGTAAAAGTAAATAGAGGTAACGATGCCAGGCAGCCCTTAAATGATGTTTCAGCAAATAGATAGGCCCTACTACCGCCATGCATCTCACCCCACCAATTAATTGGCAAGGAGGGCCACGATTTCAATATCGAGGAAACCAGTTAACCGCAACAGAGGAATAAGAAAATAACCCCACCACAGGGGTACGGCATGCACGTGCGCTCTGCCTTTTCCTCCGCCGTTCGACGATTCGACGTTTATTTTGTGTTTTACGATTCGATTAGCCTGCGTTGCATGCGGCCTTCCATTGGTCCACAGCACACCACCGAAGACTCCGAATCTGAGTTTTTGTGATCTTGATCTGCGCCCAGTGTTTCTATTAGCTCTTAATTATATTCTCTAAGTTCATGAGTCCTCAGGACACTGGAGAGATCAAGCTAGTAGCGCCTTCGTTTCATTAATTCCTTTTTTTTTTGAGGATTTCCCCGCGTGCTCACATTAAATTTCTTGATCTTTTTCCTTCTTCCATTATTATATTTAGTTTTTTCTTTGCCCCCCCATTCCTTCTGCAAAAGATATATTGCTATCATTTGTTTGAGTCAATCAAATCAAAAGCCACGAGCCCAGATGTCTGTCCCGACCAGTAAGGGAATATCGTGAGTGGCGGCGAAGACATCCACCACCGCCCCACTCACTCCTCCACTCACCTTGCTCGTAAGTTGTTTTGTTATTTATTTGTTTTGCTCACCTTTTTTTTTATCGTTATTCCTTTTTCTTCGAACACGTATTCTACCCAGCAGCGAGCTAGGGTTTTAGAGTAGATGCGATAGATCAGTCTTTTTGTAAACACAACCCGGAACAACCCTTTCGAGATTACACTCATGCTCACTCACTCTCACTGGGGCGTAATCTATCGAGGCCTTTTTTTTGTGAGCAGAGGTGAGTGAATTAGGTAGGTAGCTTAGGTGTGTAGTGGTAGAATTAGAAGATGTGCATGTAAACAGAGTAGGTTGTTGGCCATAAGTGGATTATGTCTCATCCAGTACCGAATTATCCCACCACTTCCCCCATCTATTTTTACGCCCCCTCAACCGGGCGCGTTTCAAATGCATCTATCACAGCCTGTCACTCGATCGCTGGGATTATCCTCTTCCACAACCCATCTTTTCTACATATTCACATCCATCCCCAACCCGACCAACCGATGTTTGTAGGTGTTTCGAAAGAACATAAAGATCCTGGTCGTGGTCGAGGACAGAATCTCGAATCTCGATCGAGTATCGAATAGAGATGAGTAAAGCCTATCAGGATCTGCGAGGCAAGTTGTATTTAACCCAGCGCAACCCGGTCAAGGAGTCAATCGACAGCTTTGCCCAGCTGCTTCCAACTTGGCCACCAGCATACATGTAGACATAGACAAATACATGTATGTATGAAAGTAAGATAACATGGTATGTCAGTACCCCACGAAAGGCACAGCCAGTAGAGTGACAGCATCCATCTATCCAGTCAATCAATCAATCAGCCAGCCAGCTAGCCAGCCAGTCAGACAGACCGTTCCCGACCGGCAGACAAAACCTCATAAAGGTGATATTGCGTGATCTGGTGCGCCGCGCATAACTTTGTCTGGAGAGGAGTTACTGCACCCACCCACCATCCAAAGTAGAAAATGAAAAAGAAAAGAAAACGAGTAATATGCGCATAAAGCTTGGTTGTCAGGACAAAGGCTATCCCAGAACAGGTAATAAGTATATCTCCAGTAGTAGTCGGACCAAAGTAGTGTCAAAGTCCCCCGAGATGTTCTAGCTACAACGTCCAACCACCGTATGGCTGTAGCTACCGCGCATGTATCGGGCGAGTGGTAATCGCCGATAGCGGAAGTGGGGGAAGTGACATTTATATGTATCGGTGTAGAGTGCTCCATGTGTACATATCTTTTTTTGGTCTAGGTACTTTTCTGTAGACTCGCATAGTGAATAAAAAATGATAGCTTCTACGATATCATATAAATGACTCTTGGGTACTCCGTTTCCCTGCTCAGCGAGATCCCTATTGACCGAGAATTGTGGCCCTCCACCACATAAAATCTGGCCGCCGAGCCTGCAGCTAGGAAATATTTGTATGTGAATCTCGCTGAGCAGGGAAACGGAGTACTTTCATTTTTTTCTTTCCATCCTTCGCTGCTTCTGCCGCGTGTAACTGACCCTTGTTATTCCTTTCTGTAATTTGCTGTTCTGCTGCGGTCATTAGCTCCGAGTTATAGTTCTCTTTTAACTAGTATGTCTTATCCCACTTCATGATCGTATGAGTTGCTTCTGCTGTTTCCTTGCTGGCAGCATATCATGCATCACTTTACCTAGACTCCTAACTCTACTCTAGTGAGTTTAAAACCCCGAATACGGGGACAAACCAGTCAGTGTGATATGTCGCCATTGCGGTTTCCAGGAACGGTAAAGATCCGGGTCAACCCTCGAGGAAAAGAAAAGAAAATTCTCACGAACTCTATGATATGAGTTAAATACAAAGCTAAGGTAAGGAGTGAGAAGTATTAGCATGAAATTGGAGAATGAGGAAGGGAGGGATGCGGCGAGTGAGGGAGGGACGGTGCAAGATATCATGCAGAAGATAAACCGCACAGCGCGCACATGTAGGTACTTTACGAGATACTCAACACCACCAGAAGAAGAAGAAAACATACTTTACCTACTTTACTCTACTCTGCAGCTCAGCAGCATGTCATGTACCTCTAGAGCATCGGAACATTCCCTGCTGTCCACGAGATTGACGGATTACCCCTCACTGTTTCCGTTGCATGCGTTGTAGGCATCCATCCACGGTTATAATTTTATTATTATTATTTATTATTTTGCTTGATCCTTCCCTCCCTCATACATATAAAATTCCGGGAAATAATATCATTTCGCTATGCACTCCTTACACGATATCAACGGATAGAGTGCATAGAAGGGGAGTCCATGTAATAGAGTAACGTACTTTACAATTCAAAGAGGCGGGTGGGCATGCGTGGCCGAACCGACCCTGACCCGACCTTACTTGGAGTATTATCGATTTTCTGGTATCGCTTGATCCCTTCATACCAAAGATTCGCAGGCGGCGTAACTGTCGCCCTGGGCCTTGCGAGTACGTATGATCAGAGCTGCGTGGATAAGGAAGAATAAGTAAAGTAAAGTAGACTAAGCATGTATCAGACCCTTTTGCTGTGGACCCTGTTCGATCGGGGTCACCTTGTAACAAACGGTTGCTACATAATAAATCGCACCGCACAGTGCAGCGGACGTAACAAGCTTAGCAAGACGAACCAAAATAACAGGTCCTACCTAAAGTACAGACCATTAGACCCGTAGAGTAGGCATCAGGCAGGGTTCCGGTAGGTGGGTACAGTACTGTAGGTAGGGAAATTCAGGCGAATAAATCTCGAATGATGACATGTACTTACTTGCGCCTACATACCCATTCTAGGCAGTGTAAATAGAGTAGGTATGTACCTGGGGTATTTTCCCCAAGTAGACAGTCAGCACTCTAGAGTAAAGTACCTAGAGTACCTACTTACTTTACCAGTGCTCTGCCTGGTAGAGTAGGCACTCTACTCTATGTACCGGTAGTTTTGGTAGGCATGTACCCCCCCGCGCGGCGGCACAAACAGGAGCAAGTGAGTAAGTTAGCAAGTGATCAGTGCCACAATTTCCTGCAACTGGGGCCATTCTAACCTCAATTCCCCCCCGGTGGCGCACTCCGCGAGGTAACCAGGGTTACTACGAACTAAGGTAAAACGATTTATTCATAGCCGCGTTAATTGGTTAGCTAGATGAGCAGGAGTGTGGTGGTGGTGTTGAACACAGGAGAAACAAAAATTATCCGACGACGAAGCCCATGCCTGCCATGCAACAAAAAAAGTTCAGCGCCAGTTCATTAATAGAACTTGCAAGCGAAGGGCCAATAACCAACTCAACCTGAAGTTTTCCCGGATCCTTGCGCAAAACAAGGTTCAGGCGCTTGGGCATTGGGGAAAACGTGCAGTGCAGATCGCAAGGGTCTTCTCTGGAATTGAAATCACAGATGAAGGTGGGAAGAGGAGGAAAAAGGGCACTTGTGAACTGAACCTGTCTCTCGTACCCCTCTAAGCCATTCTTGGTACTGCATATCTGACCTACATGCCGAACGTTGATAGAGTAAAAGTGGCTTCTCTCATCAAACGGTCGCTGATCAAATCTGTTTTTGTGTCCCGACCCAATTAACCAAACAATTTGCCATCGAGTGTCATGAAAGTGCATCACGATCAGGGAGCAGAAGCGCAGCACCATGAAGATTACGCAAAAAAGTGACCAACCACCAACCAACCACAAACCCCCCTCCCAGTCCTACAAACGTTGCTCAGATCCGGCAATCTACACAAGTTTCTGATATTTGTGTTTCGTTTGTTATGTTCATATCCGCAGCCAGCGGCTGGTTACGTTTTGGCGTACCGGAATCTTCGGAAGAAGGCGTTTTTATCTTTATCCTTTTCGGTTTGGCCCAACTCTAAGATTGCACTTTCTTCTTCCAACAAGTTCGTCCTGGTTGAAACCTCTTTGTGCTCCCTTTTTTCTATTTTTTTCTTTTCTTTTTCTTATCATCATCAGTTCCCACGAGGAAAGTTCATGACCGACCGGTCGGGCGATCCATGTCTTTTTTCGACTTTTCTTTTTTCCATCACTTTTCTTTTTCCTTTACCACTTTTGCACCTAGCTGATCATGATTTAGCTTGGTTGGGTCCTAGTTCCCGGCCCCCCAGCTCGTTAGGCTGGTGGAGGGACAAGTTGGCTGTTCGGGGAGCAGGCTCGGAGACAGGCGATGACGTTTGATAAAACATGGCAAATTAGCGCCTCACGAGTCGAATCAGTTTTCTGGAAATTTTGCCGGCGGCGGGGTCCAGAATTTCCAGATCCCGAGTTGGGTATTTCCATCAGACCTTCCTTCCTGTGGGGGCGAACCGAGTGGGTTATCTAAGGAAACATATCCTTGACCCTAGTTTACCTGGTGGAGCAGACAAATAAGCGAAGCTTGCTTCGAACACAGGCTGCAGATCTTGATGGACTAGACCTGGGCAGTGATAGGGCGAGGAACCAGGGGCACTCTCTGCGAGGGAATTCTCCTCCTCGTGGTACGGCGGCGTAAGTGATCCTTAATAAGTGGACTAATATGCGTACTTACTTGCCGACGAGATCTACCAGGAAGCAAGCCTTGATTGACATTGGCTGGTCAAATTGTAGGTGAACAGAGCCTGTGGGTGAATGAGTGATCAATGATAATTTGGTGAGAGACTGAGTCGGAGTACTCTACTAGGTAGCATGTACCACCTAAGCTGGGACGCCCGTCCCCAACTCTACATATCATCCATCGCCAGTGTGATACTGTAAAGTGGCTCATGTATATTTCGAATTCAGCCCCTAGCATCCTTCAGCCGTCATCCTGCATTGATGCTGTTGTCTGCCCGGAATTGGGCGCGAGTTCGGAAGGTATACAAAGCTAAAAGGCAAGGAGGGTATTTGGATTATCCTTTTTTGAGATCACACACAATTGACATGGAAACCCCAATTCAACTCGTGGATGGATTGACGGTATGTAGCACAGAAATCAACTGCCTGTCTGGCTATATACATATCTGTGGCCCAGTCAGTCATCAACCCATACCCGGAGCAGGAGTAGCAGCACTGCAAAGGCTATACACAGTATGTGGGGCAGCTCCTTTATTACCGTATGTATGTGAGATTTTGTCCCTGGGCCTCGGTGCAACCTGTGAGCCTGAGCCTGAGCCTTAAGAACACACGAAAGAGAAAGTGAGAGAGGAGTGAGAGAGCAAGTTACGCGTCCTCCGATTCGTCCGCGATCGAGTTAGATTAGTTTTTGGGTGTCACTTACAAGCGATAGCCAAATATGCCTCTAACCACCTATTTCATCGCCAACTAGCGCCCCATCACGAGAGTTTTCTGACTCTGGACTGGTACCCAGTCACATACAGGTGTCTCCTCTCCCTGTCTTCCTCTGGAAATAAAAAGCAAAAAAGAAATCATCCGCGTCATTCTGCTGCATCTTCTCCGCTTCAGACCATGTGTTGGCTGTTTTGGAAATATAGACAAAATTGACTACTATTGGTAGAAAATTGGGCTGTCCCGGCAATCTGGCTGGGCGTCAACCTTGACCCACAACTCGGCTTTCTGATCGTGCGTCCGTGCAGCATCATCCTCGCGACTTACTTTCGTTGAACCGCATCGTAGTTAGAAGAGGACCAACTATTTTGGAGCAAGCCTTGTCCGACCAACCACAAAAGAGGCTTGTGACAAAGACAATCCTGGGTGGTCTAGGTCTTGATCTGTTTTTTTTTTTCCTTCTCCTGTGCTAAGGGAATACTTTTTTAAGGCCTGATATTCGTTTTTTTTTTCTTCCCACGATTTCTGATCATATGCATCAGAACTATGTTTTCTCCCTCTATTAGTCTCATAAACAGGACCAAAAAGTTATTATGATTGTGCTGACTGTCGTTCTCAATCATAATCATAATAATAACAACGAACAGAAAAGAACAAGACAGGTAACAATAACAAGTAGTGAGCATATCATGCAACTAGGCAAGGAGTGAGGGAGGACGAAGGAGAGAAGCTGTTGCGATCCAATCTGCCATCATGCCCATAGCAAAGGCGAAAAAAAAAACATCATCTCCGATCCATCGATTATATCGGCTTCAAGAGAGTAGGTACATACATGAAGTTAATTAAGCAGGAGACAGGAAGGGATCATCACCTTATCTTTTACCTAAAATGATTTATTTCCAACTTGTTCTTCGTATTTCCTCTCGGATGTTCCGTTTCACATCAGGTATTTAATATTGTTTTGGGATAAGCGGAATATCGGTTATGGACACGACCCAAGGGGGGGGGGGGGAGAGAAGCAAGCGAGGGATGAGTTATAGATTAGTAGGTATATGATAGGGAGAAGAAGAAGAAGGAGGCAGAAGCAAGTGACAGACAGCAGCGGTGAGGGGTCCGCCAAGGTGCATACATACGAGGACGACTACTCTTCTACCTTGAAGGTAGGACGGTGTATGTACCCTACATACTCTAGATACAACACGAGCTCGTGGGGTGCAAAATAAAAAAATAAAAAATAAAAAGGTGTTCGGGAATATCCATGCTTCATCTAGACGCATGGCGTTTTTGAATGCTTGGACGACTTTGCTCTAACTACATGTACATGTACTTACACAGGATGGGTTGTATGTAATGTAGGCTATTGTAGGATGTGCGGTAAGTATCACCAAGAGTAAATAAAGCACTGTCATCCGCTCGCCATGCAGTTGAACCATCGATGGATGATGGGTCTGCTACCGTCTCGGTATTATTATTTGTAGGTGAAACCCAACGGGATTCTTTCTTCAAGCAACCCCCCATCCCCCACTATAAACCCAGACCCCAATCATTACCCCTGCCCTACTTGATCATGTATGTACATGTATGTATATGTATGCATGTAGGCCTATCAGACTGATCTATCGTTCACTGCAGCACCCTTCTTTTAACATTGATACCCCTGCACATCTCCACACAAGCCATGATCCCACAATCCACCCCAAATCTGGCCCCCTGCGCCCTGCGCCCGTTTGCTTCATGACGATTGGAGATGCATGCCCGGTAAGGTTCGGTGACGCTAGGACGCAGACAGCTTAACTACCCGCTGTTCCATCCACCGTTCCTACCTCCTACCTGTATACTTTATAAATTTATGTATGTGTAGCCGTGCAGCAGTTCTCGCTAACTCGGATGATGGAATCTTGTCGGCGGTCGATGCGCCATCCATCCACAATCCATCATCCTGGCTCAGGAAGTTGGAAGTCTACCAGAAGGAGGTTGGAGCCTCGTCCTGATATGCCTGTCTCTTTCGAGGTTTCCTTTCTGTGTCTCTGTGTCCCCCCCCCCCCCCTTGAGCTACAGATGTTGTGTCTCTGTTCTTGAGACTCAGTCCAAATTATGAATACAGCCGTTCACGGGGTTTTGACGAACACGGGGGTTGGGGCCAATAAAAATCATTATTCTTAGGCGTTGCTACATTGCTACATAGAGAGAGATTCGCCAAAACCCGTGAACGGCTGTACCCTAGTTCATATACTACATGATACATATCCACACTAATTACTTCATCTATGATTTCCGGTACCCCTCCCATGATATTCTAGAGTTTACACCACCACGCCTGCCTACCTAGGCAGGTTGGACACAATTCATCCATCACCCATAACACACTCAAAACTGAACTATGCCATACCATACTATCATCGTACATTCTGTGTATGTGTCTGGTCTGGTATCTTCTCCTCCTCCTCCATGCCACATGTACGGCCTCAGTTCCGCATATGTCGAGCGTCCCTCTCCAACCAATTTCCATTCCTTCCAACAGGAAGTGTGGGCTGCAAACCTATCCATCTGTTTCAGCCGGCATTCTCCCATCGTCGTCTCTGGATACCATGGCGGGCTACCCTGCCTAACAGGAAGAAGATATCATGTAGAGCAATGTAGCATCAAGCAACTGCTTCTATCTATGTTACATGATGCTGCTGCTGCACTTTCCCACACGCGAATGCGGTACGTACGTATCATAATCATAATTTTACCCCATTCCAAACCAACCAAAAGCCTTCAAGCCTTCATCTTACACGCCGTATATGTACGTAGGCCGGTAGGTAAAGTAAGGTAGGCAGGCAGGCAGGCAGTCAAGCAGGCAGAACGGATTGTCTAGTGTTTTTTTTTTAAATGATATCCTTGCCATTGCATTTTTTTTTTCTTTTCTTTTTTTCCATTTTTTTTATTCCCAACACCATGTACGTTATTCAAATCCTGATACTTTACATGTCTCCGCGGGAAGCCGCCCATTTGCACGCCATCAAAAATGTAGTCGAACTTCTCCATGCCTACTGAATCGAGATCTTTCAGCCGCGTGCATGATGGTCTTTTTTACCAAGCGTCCCACACACTGACCCTCCCATCCATCCCTCTTCTATGGAACCCCAGTTCCCCGCCCCATGTCTTACTAGTCAATAGCAACTACATATTCAAACTACTCATCGTCACTTAGACACCTCTTTATTATAATGACCCGGCACCCCCTTTCAATTTCCGTTCCGCCTCCCCCTCCTTTGGGTTCTTCCGTGCCCCCAACCCCAGAAGAGTGTTTCTCTGGTCAGCCGCTTCACCGTGCACATGTGGCTTGGGATCTGAAGCTACATATACTACTTATCAGTCCTCTTCCTCTTCCCTTCTATCACTATCGTATCTCCATACACGCCCCCTCCACAGTCCATATCTGCCAGGAAGAATATCATCATCATCACCATCATCACAGCTATCATCAGTACTCACTCACAATACTTCATTGAATTGTAAGTTCATCGAGTATATATATATATATAAGATCATCTTTTTAACATTGCTTCAGTAACGCCCCAACCAAAAACCATATACTCATAATGTCTTCATACACCACAATGGATGAGTCTTTCACAAACGAGAACGAGATCTATTACGCAAACTCAAATTTCTCAAACTACCCAATGTTCTCAGAGCAGGAGCTTTACTGTTTCCTGCCAACCGAACAGAATGCATATCAGGATGCGGGTGCAAGGGCAGTGTACCCACAATTTGCGACGGGATATTACGACAATGGGATTGTCCCGATGCAGGAGTGTTACTCAATGGGGGCTCAGGATGGATATATGAGTGCGGAGGAGGATGTCTTCAGTTGCCAGCCCAGTCCATTTCTCGAGCAGCAGTACCCAAGGTCTTCTTTCATGAGCAACAATGACTGTGCATCTCCAATCACCCCCTCAGGATCGCCACTTGCATCAGAGATTGAATACTACCACAACTCAGTACCTTCATTTATGCTTGTCCCCGGGTATCAAAATGACCAGGTCCAGGACTACGGCTATGGAGTTCCTGCAGTCTACAATGTCCCTTCATTGGCCAGCAGTGTCAGTAGCACCCAGGATATGGTTCAGGATTCGCCTTGTCTGTCCTCGCCAGCATTGGGCAGTCCCGGATCTGACGACGAGGAGGATGAAGAGGAGTACGAGAATGACATGTCCCTCCTTCCCAACCAGGGTAACAAGGAGCTCCGGGGAATGGGACTATACGACTCGCCCCCAGATCTTCTGTACACCAACTGTTCCACACCTACAGGATGCTCACCTGTCTCGCCTCATGCCACTTTGGGAAAGGGATTGGTTTTGGAAAGGAGTTGGTTACCGAAGAAGGGGAAGGTTGAGGAGGAGGAGGAGGAGGAGGAGGAGGAACCAATGATGTATGATGAGGAGGAGTGTGGAGAATGGGATGGCACTTACCAGAGCACCTTCCAGCCACAGTATGATATTTCCTTTTATGCCTCTCAAGCCAATAGAGCGTGGTAAATATTTTCTTACTTCTCTTTTCCTTTACTGTCTATTATACTGGGTTTGGTGGTTTTTGGCTTTTTCTTGCTGGGGTGTTCTGTCTTATATACATTTTTGCGATACACTGTCTGATATGGGTTCTGGTTTGGCTTTCTGTTTGTTTGTTTTTGCTCATGGGGGGGGGGGTTATCTGTTTTTTGCAAAGAGGATTTGAGTTGTTTTTCCATACTGAGCTTACACATGCCTGTATCACTATCACGACTTTTCTTTGTCCATTCATTCAGCGTTTGGTGTTATAACGGCATTTTGGGGATTACTTTCTTCTTTCTTACTGGGCGGTTTTTATTTTCTGTTTTTATTTTCTGTTTTTTTTTTTTTTTTTTTTTACATTACCCCTTTGTCCAAAAATTCATGGGGTATCTTAGCACGGGGAAAAGCATCTTTCCTTTACCTTTGCATTACTTTGCATTAGTATTGGTTTTTAAAAACCGATTGTACCAATATTATATACAACCCACATTTCGAAATTCGAAATTGTGTGGTGGTGGTTTCAGAGAAGAATCATTTATGATCATCGTCACGACATGCGAGGAGTTCCAAAATAGAGGGCGTTTTTTTTTTTTTGCTGGTTTCATAACATGGCATAGAAATCCTTTTTTTTCGCACCCATGATTTTTTATTACCATAATCAAATTTCCACCTATGCATACTACCCACATGCGTGCAGTGCAGTGCAGCAGCAGTACAGTTTTAGTTTTTTAAAATCATTTTTTTCGGACTTGCTTTTTTGGTGGTGAGGGCGGGTAGAGTACGAATAATGACGATGATGGGGTGGTTTACAGCTGGTTGGCTGGCTGGCTGGCTGGCTGGCTGGCTGGCTGGCATCATATTAGCTCGAGTCTTAATAGCATATATGGGACTCGAGTTCACTTTTCGTTGGTTCGTTGTCGTCGTTGTCGTTGTCGTCCTCATTGTTGTTGTTGCTCGTCGGCAATTATATTTCACTTTCCACTTTCTGCATGTGATTATTAACGATTTCATAGGTAGTAGGCCTGTAGTTGATACCAGGAATGGTTGGTTAGTTAGCCGGGGTTTCATTTTGTCATTTCGCACCTCTTTGGATGGACAGACGTACAGACGCATGGTTAGAAACGTTATGTTACGTTATGTTACGTTACGTTATGCTACGGGGTGGGATACGGTTATGTATCACGGGTTAGTTTGGTTTTAATAAGTACATCTTTGATACTTTGCTTGCTTGCTTGTCTGTCTCGCCTGTCTTTCTATGTGGTGGGGCTAGTTGTCTGATATATGATTAGAAACAGATAGATTAGTCTGACTACAACCTACCCAACATCGACATCATCATCACCACCATCATCATCATCACCATAATTATCATCACATCTACAACAACAACATACCAGCAATATGGGGAAGCCGGGCGTATGCGCGAACGGATAAGTGCTTGATTAAGGAAGGAATGGAACTACTTAAGAGTACATGTATATATACTATAGATAGAGGGATTAGCACAGACAAGCAGACAGGAAGGAGAATAATAGCAAGAATAATAATTAAATACATGAAGTGCGCCAGTGTTTCTGGAGTACATGTACAGAGAGAGATGTGCAATGATACTCCTTCCTGCCTGGCTTCCTGCCGGCCTAGATGACCTCCGCCCCTCCCTAGAAGTTTGATCATTACCTCTTTGTATAATGCTATACAATCTATGTATAAATATCTGATCGCGATCAGATCCGGCCGGACATATCCCACATTCCCCCGCTAATATTACCACTTTAATATTACACCAGCTCCTGACATACTACCTACCTACCTAGCTTGTATATTAGGGTGCTACATGTAGTATTAGTTATTAGTTATTGCTCCACATCCGTACATGATAAAGTCTTACCCTGCTTCTTGTCTTGTCTTGGTCTTGGTTTTGCAATGTAACCTGTTGGATCGATCACTGTCCCCCCCCCCCCCACCCAGCTTAAGTATATGTAGCTAGACCTAAATATATTAGTCACCACTACCACCACCACATCGACCGTCGGGAGGTTTCCCGCAGCAAGTCTCACTTCCTTCCGTCCTCATCCATCTTTTCCCACCGCATCATGTGCGAAGACATACATAACTTAGTTTTATGTGTAACACGTTCGTTGAGTTATGTAGGTACATACCTTCCTTTTTTTTGCCTAACTAACTAGTTAATACCCTAGAGAAAGAGACTGAGCTTGATCCCGGGGCGGCGCAGCCGGCCTTTTCGAAGGTTCTTTTGATTCTCTGCCTGCTCTAATTCACACCACATACATACTACATTGGCATGCACTAATATACCGTACCCCTGTCGGCTGGCCCTGCAGAAGAGAGAGAAAGTGTGGTTAACCTCAATTAAGGCTTATCGACTGCCGTCTGTATCGGCCGGGGGTTAGGTTATCTATTTAGCAAAGTAGAGCACAATATGTAGGGGGGAAGGGAGGGGGAGGGGGAGCCAGTTAGCTACATAGCTAGATGAGCTGAGTTGACTTGACTTGACTTGCCGAGCCCTGGATATGCTGGGTTGGGTATCCCTACAGGCTTCTGGAGTGCGCACGGTATTAGTACCTACATGGAAGTCTCGTAGGAAAAGGAAAAAAAAAAGGGCTACAATCAACGGCCATCCGTCGGTGAAGATGGGATGCATCCGCCGACAGTTCTGGAGCAGTATTAGTCGCAGTAGTATTAAAAAAAATATTTAGACGCGGACTGGCTGGCTGGCTGGATGGATGGCTTGAACTGTTACTGGTCTTGCACACCCTGGAGCACGGAGGTAGAGTACATAGAGTACATGTATGTACATGTACCTACACATCTCTCTCCGCACTACCTGGCAAATGTTCCTACAGGCAGGTGAGGGAGTATCCAGTTTTTTTTAAATGCTCTAGAATTAGCAAGACCTACAATACATACATGTACATACAACATACACATAATACACACAATAAATAAGTAGTACATGTACATGTAAGTCTACATCGCCCCGTGTGGTATGCTATCAACCACCCACGCACTTACTGCATAGGGACCCACGCAAACCGCCAAAACCACGCAGAAAATCGGGCATGGGGGCTAATTATGAAAGAGAGACAGATACGGTTGATTCGGGGGTTTATCGCTCTAGAATCCCAGGGTTCTTGCTGTTGTTTATAGCGATCTAAGCGAATGAGAAGAAAAAACATTATCCATAATATGTTACTTCCAACCCCCCAGTCCTCCTCCTCCCCCCCCCCCCAACCAATGATCAGGATCATCACATACTTATGCCCCCCCCGCGCGCGTCCTGATCCACTCCGGGCTCCCCACCCCGTGTTTCAACTGTTTTCAATTCTGGAACCGACCCGAGGTTGAGCGTCCCTGGCTTAGGAAGGCAGGTAGGCAGTTAAGGCAGGGTAGGGCTGGCCGGTATCGAGCTGAACATCTACCTCTTCATGAATCGAGCCGGCAGAGGATATATTACGCCCTTTCCTGTCGGGTAATGGAAATAATAATGAAAATATATAACATCCTTCCCGTTTCTCCCTTCCTATTCTCGTATGTCAACAAGTACGGGACAATTGCAACACATACACTCCGACGTCTATTTAGGGGTGTTTTAAATACGCACATCACATGCATTACCTTCCTACATACGCACAAGTACCTACATACCTTAATGTGAAATTGGTTTCCGCTCAGGAAGGACAGGAAGACATCATCAGCAGGCGAAACGAAATACCAGTAGACCGGAAACTTTTTGGGCTGGCTAGTGTTTAGGAACCCCGATAGTGTGTGAGCACTCATGGGCCTATTTTGGGATGTCAGGCACAACAAACAGTATGTATATATTTTGTACCTAGCCATGTACCTCCAGTACCGGCGGTATCTCCCTGCTCTTTCTCACACCTAAGCCGCTCCTTCCGTTTAAATGTACATAGATCGAATTGTTCGGAGTTTGCCTTATTCCCCCCGTATGGAGGTAGCACTACGGGGCGCGCAGGATAACTTACGTTCTCACTTTATGTACAACATTACCACTTTTTTCCCTCCATCGGTTGGGGTTTGAGATCGCTTGCGCTTGGGTAACCGTGCACCGTCCCTCCTACGTGGCGGTAGGGTCTGATATAGACAAGGTACATATAAATTTTATACCTAACGTTTTATATCTGCTTTTTGCCTTGGATTAGCTATTGGGATTTAGAAAGGGCCTACCTGCCCATTTATCCAGTCAATTTAACCCGATATACCCTGCACTGTGGTACCTGGCTTAGGTACCTCAGTGATAGCGATGGGGTTTTAAAGTTGCATGATCATTCTAAATTCCCACCCCCTCTCTTTTTTTCCGTTTCGAGGAGCCGGTTTTCCACCCGAGTGCAAGACTGTGAATGGATTTAGTGATCGAGTGACTAAGCGGGAAATAAGCCCGAAATCTTATCTGCGGCAGTGCGTGCACGCCTAGCCACAGGTTTGGGCCTGAGGGAAGGTCGGAGGTGGAAAGATTGATCTGTGTTGTAATTTATGTACTGAGAATGCTGTGTTTGCCTAGGGACCTGCAAGTTGATCAATTATCACGGTAATCATACGTTCTCGCTGGTAAGTCTCAGACTTACCATCCCTTTATGGTGCCACAAGAGGTCAATGTGTAAAAGGGTGTCATTGATAATGAACTCGAGTGGAAAGTAAGAGGCAAAGTCAGCCGACTCTCGAGATGGCCTTGGCGCCCAGCATGACAAAAGCTTATTTCCGAAAGAAATCAAAACCGGGCGCATATGTAATCCGCAGCCTCGGTTTAGGATAAGATGTGTGTTGGTATTGGGCCATTCATGATAGATCACTCGGAAGTCCCAGCGATGGCGGTTAGCAACTGAACTAACTGGACGCGCGAGAAAGGAATAGCGAAACCCAATCTTAGCCCCGGCTACAGAAACCATGATCGATAATATTGCGAAGGTGGATGTGATAGGTTCAGAAACATTGCTAAGTGGTTGGTGGTTAGCTCTTCAGAAACATCAACTAAGCTATGGTTAGACCGGGTGATCGCGAGAAATCACCAGAAGGAGGAGGACTTCGTGTCAGGTAAGCGCAGCACACGATATGTAGTTGGTTTAGGGCGCACAACACAGATCCGATATGCTGTATATTTGTATGTATGTCTTCAATCTTGAGGTTGAAAGTCAGTGGCGGTGTTTGCTACCGTATTGAGTCTCTTGTTGGCATCATCTAAAACCTGACACAGACATATCCGACACGCACGCTTTGTTATATCGGGTCACGCCACTTGGTAAGAAGGGTGGATATTTCTTTCCGCGTGTGTGGGACTTGTCCCGTGGGCCTGGGAGCAGCAGCAGGAGCAAAAGAGAAGAGGTCTAAGCTTTGTGAGGGGATCCGGGTTTGGACTCTGATCACGTGCACGGACGGTCTTTCCTTACATTCGTTATTTGTCTCAGCCCGGAGAGCGGCGGTGGGTGACAGCACGTACTTTATATGAGGACCTCGGATTTGGCAGGCCGGAGGACCTGTGTTTCATAGTCTGCGGATCACAATTAGCTAGGGGAACCAGGCAGGTCAAAATTTTTTTTATTGTTTTTATGCCAGCAGGACCATGATCCCAGGGGACTTGACAGAGAAGGGAAAGAATGTGAGGAATGCCCTTAGTAACTGACCAAGGACTGGCATGTATGTATACTCTGGATACGCGCGGTCACATCATTTGCGTTACCTGGTTTAGCCAGACAACTGACAAATGGGAGATCCTCCTCACACACCCATATCGGACACAGAAGGCGGGGGAGAGCTAGTCTGCTAGTTGTCGTCATCACATCAAATCCTTTGAAACAATTGATCTCCTTACTTCATTCTCTTCGTCTAGTGGTTAAACGTGCTTCTCAACAACTGACTGGACCATAGTAAACATTAGGTCTGATCAACCACGAGATATAATACCTCTTTTCCTTCGGGGGACACAGTTTGAGATGGAGTCTAGAACCATCAATCACAACGTACGTATGGCGGATATACATTAATAGTATAACGCGGCCGCCTGCCTGCCTGCACTATTTCATCCAGTCAACCGAATTCTTGGACTTGTAGGTATATATGTATCTGGAGCAGTACATATCTTAGCTTTTTGTTTCAATTCTGCAGTAAATAAAGGAAGGCATGTCCGATCATGCTCATGCTTACAGTTCTCCATTCTCGTGAGACCTATTAAATAATAGTAGTGAGCACAATATGTATGCAGGGGTTTAGCGGATAAGCGATCGACCTGTCGGGCCCTGGGGCCAAAAGTGGTAAGCAGATCAATCAAGTATCTAAGGAGGGCTAGTACTTGGGACGAAGAACAACTACCCGCTTAACTTTGTCTTTTGTCGGACGCTGGATCTAGATCTGGATGAACCGGATTAGTATCTATGGTGATAATTGGGTGGTTTAGGAATGACTTTGCGTAGTGTGGTATTGATACATGTTGACGAGTGATTAGCAATGACTCCAATTTGGCGTAGATGACCTGGTCTCGTATCGTGGGTGCTGGTAGAGTTTGGGGGGTTGACTAAGGACTAGCAAAGAGGGTGAATCTGGAGATGAAAATGAAAAACTCTCTAGTATTGTCTCATTGTTCCACGGTGTCTTTTGAGGTGTCCTTTACTGCTTGCCCCACATGTACTTTTCTATATTGAGACAACCCTAACCCAAATTTTAACAACACCCTAGATTGGATATACATGTATGTACCACCTCATCACTTTCATCTCCAAGGTCTAGCTCTGTGATTGAGTACCGGCGAAGATAAGTCGTGCCCACCCGTTTTATAGCTAACCGATCTAACCAATAGGTTCAGGCTCTACAAGCCAACCTTCGAAGGAGCTCTATCTAGTTCTAAATACGGTGTGTATGTTCCGAGTGTTCAGACCCATATTTGCAAAGTGAACTAATATATGATATTGAACCCCACGTTCTTCTTCTACCTATCGATAGATCGAAGTACATACCTAGAATATATGTCTTGCCTTGCCTTAGGTAGCGGCCCGGTAAAGTACTATGGTGTCAAGGGTAAGTGAGTAGAACATAGCAACGTAAACCGCACCGCCGCGTTCTACTCACTTACCCTTGGCGCCGGAGTACATGCCCAGAAAATGGTCCTCCTGGGATAAGGAAACGATCAAGGAAGGCATATTGAATCGAGACTAGAATCATGAAAGTAAAACGAGGGCTAAGGACCTAGACCTACATGTATCAGCGCATAAGTATCACAGGTATTAACGTTCACCAAGCCATTCTTGTATAAAGCGGGGGTCGGGCCGCAAAGAGAACACAGTGTGGCTCTACTCGTTAAAATATCTGCTGTGTGCGTGTATGCACTGTGGCTCACGACTCCTCGCTGCTATCTGTCCTTTAACTATAACTAGGATCAAACAGCACATAAAGCGGAGCGGAGAACAAGACTGGGAGTACCTTATTCACATAGAAATCTGGGGCACCCCCGCGGCCGGTAGCTCAACAACGTATCTAGCCATTGAGAAACACTTTAAGGCTTCTTCTACCGAGAGAGAGAGGGGAAGAGAGGGGAAGGGAGGAGGGGTGAAAGGCCGGGGGAGCACTGATACATACTCATCGAAAAAATATCGTAGGGTGACAAAGGCTCTCGTGATTTTAGGTCACGAAACGACTATAACTTGGCGACTACTAACTAGAGATACGAGAAAGATATTGGTATGATTAGAGAGCTGAAGGCTATTAGAACATAGTACTAGGCCTAAGTCCCTATTGCCGGCTTTTCGGATTAAACTTTTAGAGAGATTTTCTCACCCCACAATATATAACCCTACACGAACAAGAAAGCACTGCTATATTTTAGTGGGCTCGACCCCGCGATTGGAGCATTGGGACTGTCTCGTGTGTGCCGGTCAAGCGCAGGATTGAAGATACTAGTGGTGGTTAATTCATTAATTATATAAGATACTTGAGATTGCCTGTATACCTGCTATTTCCGGAGCATAGAGTATTGGTGTATTGATATTTGGTACGTTCAGGGTTGGGGGTATTTATATAATTATTTGGGGGGGGGGGGGGTCAATGATCGTTTGCCGGTTTGGTTATTGGGGTATAATTATGATAATTATGATTATCCCCAAGGATCAATTCTAGGTGTACTTAATTTGATTAAGCTAGTCATGCACTGGGCCGGGTCATAGTATACGCCGATAACCATACATGTAATATTTGTTTTAAACACGCTGTGAATTACGACAAGTTCCTAGGGTATGCGGGCGTACGATAGTGTGTATTGATCATATCATTCGGGTAGGGAAGTGGCCAACACAGTTGGTTAGGATTATATTGTTATCGAGTTTAGGAAAGAATGAGAAATATTGTATTATTACATAAAGTAAATTTTCTGAGGAGTGGAAATTAAAGGGTTGGTTGGTGTCGATAGGGCCCTTGATTCAAGTCTTTGCTCGGCCGGGAAAGATGTCTGTCGGGCGTACAATTGCAATATGTGAGGCTACATGTACTTATATGTGTCCGCTCATATCATCAGAAGGAGGCTCAAGAGAAGTTACTATATTTCATGCTTTCGATGATGAAGGCGTTGGTAATAATTGGGGATTACGATACTGGGGATGGGATCGATATATAGGCACCCGGATTAAGATGGATATAGTGATAGATACATCAAGGTGTTGGCCAAGTTTTAAATAAATACTGCTATTGATATATATATGGGGCCCGGAAGGGCGGCGGTTTCTGCTTGTGCCTTGGTTAACATTAGCAACTACCTACATGTATTCAATTTAAACGGTCATGGAAATTGCTAATTTTTTCCTTTATTTTTACATATGTAGTTATCTTCCTAGGCCTAGTCTCCTTCTTATCTATACTGATATTCCGGCGCCGACATGCAATAGTGTTTCTGCTGGTGTCAATATTTGGTCGCCAATGAGCTCCGGAACCTCCTAGACACGGCCGCGGCTATACCTTATAAAACTGTAAGCCTCTAAATTATAAACCAGTAGAGTGGTGGATTAACGAGCGCATTTTCTTATTTCAATCAAACCCGTTCAGCCCCGACCTGCAACTATATCTTAAGCTGTCCGTATAGGTTCACTAAACTGTAGTGAGTGAGTATAAAAATTTTCAATCTATCCATAATCTCTACGTTCTATATAATTTGTCTATTGGTGATAAATATAACCGGTCTCTCCTGTCAAAAGGTGCTATGCTGCATCCCTTCGAATTCCGATCTCGGGAGCAGATACATGTAGTTCTCTATCTAACTCTGGTAGAATTGGATCAGCCAATGAGGATGCTACCTGTTTATGTCGAGACTCCTACTCGTTTACGCCCCTATTTAGTAATGCAGCGATGCAATTGATATATATATGGTCTAGGTACATACATCAAATAAATCAAGAATGAGCGGGGCAACCCACTCTAAATCTTCTTTGAATGACTACTATGCATGCAGGATTCTGACCTAGATACATATACATGTATGTACCTTGGGTGTAGGGGTAAGTGAGAAGACACCACTCTACCATGGTTGCGTGAAGGGTGTCTTCTCACTTACCCCTACACCCGAAGTACAGTACATAAACAGTGACATGTCGTTTGGTTTTGATTCGGCTGAGATAATAAGGTAATTTATGACGAGATAGCCATTTCTTAATTAATATCTATCTATCCGATTGAACTCCTAATCGTATGTCTGATATCATGATCAACATTTGGGCGCTCTTTGAGTTGGTAATTACTTATAAAATGAACTATCAATCAAAGAATAGCTCAATTGGATCCATCCCCAGATGTCTAGGATAAGTTTGAGAGAGCGATAAATGCTATACGCTACCACTATTTCATCGGGGCCGGAGATCGTTTCTGTTATCGGCCCTCAACAAGAATGGAACGGTAGCATCCCGAATTTTTATCGTCAGCACCTTTACTCAAGCCGGGTTGGCTAGTGACGCCCCTGCGCTAGGCAGAGAAGGAATTTGAGTTAAATACGATATACGCCATGACATACGTACGCCGATAGTAGAGGTGAAAATGATGGAAATTTCAGTAAGGGGGTATCTATGGTTATCTATATAGAGGCGGGCATAGCTAGGAATTATTGGGCTTATGTGCATACCTTTAGGGTATACGTATATGATAAGGAGCGATGCATGGCGAACTGTTTGGTTAAAGGACTTCATGAAGAAGGGTGTGGTTATTTGATTGAGGAGTGGAGATTGCTCCTTATACTTGTTTACAAGCCATCTGGCTGCCGTTTGTGGGCGCCAGGACCTATTATTTGCCAAGAAAACATTATTTTACACCACCCAAACATTTACGCGGTCTACAGATTTCTCTAGGCCAATTGTCAACAAATTACATGTACTTACATGTAGGTTAAAAGTATTGAGTGCAAATCTGACTACACGTATGCGGGGTCCCCGCTTCCACCTATTCTCTCCCGGACCGGTTGGGGGGGGTGGCTTTCGGTTGTCGAGGGAAAGATTAAAAGGTTGGCCCATGTATTTTTGTGCCAGTTAGGTACATGTATGTAAATAAGGGTCATTGTAGTTCACCATAGATCATGGAGTATCACTCGAATTTGAGATCCCGAAGGGAGGATGTTTTTTTTGTTCAATTTAAATAATTAATTGAGGAGGGGGGTGATTTTCTTACGGCTCAAAAAACCGATCGATCCCGCCCACCGAAACTACATGTAAACGCGAGCTTTTAAGAGGATGGGGATCTCTAGTAGGTTACATGTATCCGCTCGTATAAGACTACATGTACGTTACCACATGTACATACATGTATGTACATACAAGTACCGGGTTAACCATAAGTAAATACCGAGAATCTGATAAGATAAACACACCATATTCTCTTATCAGATTCCTCTATTCTTCGTATTTACCCTCGACCCCGGTACATACATGTATACATGTAAGTTTCCCGTGTGTTTTGGGTGCTAGCTACATGTATACATGTATGTACATGTACATAATGTAGCTCCTTTTTCTTTTTCTGTTTAATTCACATACATGTAGTTCCTTAGAGATGGGGATGTAATTATCAGTTACCAGGGAAGTTCATACCTTCGCCTGTTATTTACAAACTTCTTTTCTTTTCGAGATCACGCTTTAGCGTAAATCCTCATCTTCCTGGATCTCATCTTGATCATCGGCTTGCTGCCCAACACCCTCTTCTTCTGCCATCTTTATTAAGTATTCCTTAACCACTTCGGTCTCCACTAGCAAGTTCTTTTGAACCTCCAAGTCATCTACCGCCTTCCTCAACAAATTCTTCTCTAGGACTCGCAGTCTCTCCGCCACCTGACCAACTTCACCGGGTACATCCTGCATCACCTCCTCTGCGGCCATCAACTCACTCAATTGCTCAATCACCCTTCCCTGCACAAGAGACACCGCTCTTAGCTGGTACACCTCCCACAATGCACTTTTTTCTAGCAGGCTCTCCAGGTGGGAAATCTCTTCCACCACCTCTCCTTCCCACATCAACAGCAGCTTCCTACTTCCATCATTCTCCTGCAATAGTCTGAATGATAAACCGTCTTCGTCGTTAACACACATTAGCCAGATAAATGTACCCAGCCAGGTTATCTCCCCACCCAATAGGATGATCCTTAGCCTCGGCGGCTCCCTCATCACTGCTTCCTTGGCTATACCGAGTGGGTCTTCAGGGTCGCAGTTCAGCTCGAGAGATAGCCACAAGGCGTTTGACATACCGGCATCGATGAACCCGTATGAGAATACCATCTCGGCTGCAGACTTCTCGCTTCCATAGCTGCGGCGCCACCATCAGTCATCCTCATAGACGCCAAAGTGTAGTACGTACTTGATAAAAACTTCCCCTTCTTTTTTGTCTACACCCTCTCTCCATAGCAATACAACGTCACCCTCCTCGTCTATGCTATAGTATGCAGTTGGATCACCATGGTTAACAAAGTCCAGGACAGGCGCCATCCCTACACCCAACCGGGGGAACTGCAACACGCGGGACCGGAAAATCGAATCGATATGGATCCAATCCTCGAGTAATAGTTCCTCTGGAGGATCCCACCAGTGAGTCTTGCACCATGGCAGGTGGGCCGTGCTGGTCTGTAGATGTGTAAACTCGGTCATGAGGGTGTGCAGCTTGCCTTCTACTGCCTATGTGTCAATGATTACGAGGTTAGTTTTTGAGATCTAGTTCCCCTGTAAGGGTGAGATCTGATGGAGCAGAAGAACAGGTGGTTTACAGTAGCTAGACTTGTGCCTTTAAGAAGGTGACGCTCGTGCTCGGTCCAAGTTGTTGGCAGTGCTACCCTATCAGGAAGGAATTTGACATATCTTTCCCAATTCCATAGAATGTTAGTTACTACCCTTCCTGACTACTACTACCTAAAAAACCATGCTAGTACTGCTAGTAATAGTAACAGCGGTAATAATAGTACAATAGTAGGAGAATTATTGTAGCACGCCAACTTACTCGCTCCACGCACCCCTTTGTCCAACGCCCAAACCAGCTGCTGTACTAAAACTGACCAACAGAAAAACCATTATTGCACCTCTGGGGCTCCTTGAGAAGTCCCCAACAGCCCTTAAGACTTCTGCGAGATGGTGGTCATATTTGGCGCGGGCTTCAATGGTGGAAGCGCAGAGTATTAGATCTTGTGGGATTTTCACGAGCGGCTCTGCATTGTGGTCGTCGTCGTGTTTGTCAGAGGCGGTAAAACTAAAGTGAAGACCGGTGCCAGATGAAGGAGTAGTGACGGGCTTTAACGCCAGATGTATCTGGTTTAGGTGTGCGAAGGCGGGGAGGGAGTCTGGGGGCAGGTGGGTGAGGTGCATTCTTGATTGGTGGTGGGGTGGGGATTGAGGTTAAGGTATGCAAAGTGTTGCGACGGTATCAGTTATTTGTGAGGCTCTACTTTAAACTCAACACGGATATTCGAATTTAAAGTATCTACCTACTCTACATCCCTTGCACCCCAATTGACCCCCCAACTCGCCTATCAATGTCGGCGTTGTACATACATAGGCGCAGGATTAACTATAAATAATTTTAGACACGTCTCCGCGCCGTACCTGATTACATGTAGGTCTTATCTTCTTATGATCGTCATGTTAATACAATATATTGATTGATATTACTAGTAGTTGTTTTTAGCCTAGGCATTGAATGTTGTCATGTACAATAGAGATGTCAACGATATTTGGCCCTTCAACTCGCAATTCGCACAATGTGTTGCGAATGATCTAAGTATTGACCTGTTTTTTCCCTTTTTTTCTATGCTGTTAGCTTATATCTTCACAGGTTTTTATTCTTCTCCCTCCCTGCTGCTGTAGCCTGTGAGATTTTATCAGCATTATCCAGATCAATCGATTACCAGTGTCACTGTGATTGGCCCCGTCTCACTAGCGTTCTAGCCCTCTATCTCAGCCCCTCAGCAACCCCTCATCCCGATCTTCCTCGGCCACAGCTCCCTCCCTTTCAAAAAAAGAAAGAAAGAAAGAAAGAAAGAAAAACATAGCAAAATGGCACGGCCACCTCTCTCTAATGTTCTCCCTCCCTTCTTCCTCGGAACCACAACCTTCAACAGCCAATACAACGCCGCCCCGCACCTGCTACCCACAACCGCCATCATACACAGGGCCCTTAGTAGTGGCATCGCCGCATTCGACACATCGCCGTACTACGGTCCGGCCGAGGGCATTCTTGGCGCCGCCCTCTCCACGGCGCCACATGATCGCGCCTCGTACATCATTAGTACAAAGGTCGGCCGTATTTCGGCGGACACGTTCGACTACTCGCCAAAATGGATCAGGCAGTCGCTGGCGCGCTCGCTGGAGCGACTGGGGACTAGTTATGTGGATATTGTGTACTGCCATGACGTGGAGTTTGTGAGTCCTGAGGAGGTGCTGGTGGCGGTGAGGACACTGAGGGAACTGAGGGAAGAAGGGAAGCTGAGATATGTGGGCATAAGCGGGTATCCCACGGGCGTGCTGGTGGAGCTGGCGAAGCGCGTCAGGGAGGAGACGGGAGAGGCGTTGGACGCGCTCATGTCATATGCGCACTATACGCTGCAGAACACGGTGCTTGCGTCGGAGGGGGTTCTGGGACGGTTGGTGGCTGAGGCTGGAGTCAAGTGCGTGCTGAATGGGTCGCCGTTGGGGATGGGGCTGTTGAGGAGCCAGGGTGTGCCAGTGGGTGGTATGGGCGATTTTCACCCGGCGCCGGCGGGGCTTCGGGGAAGGTGTGCGGAGGCGGCTGAGGTGGTTGCTGCGGCGGGGTCGAAGCTGGAGACGTTGGCGCTAAGGTTTAGTATTGAGGGGTGGGTGCGGGATGGGGCGATAGCTGGGTCAGCGGTGGGTCCGGTGGTGGCTGGGAGAAGGGTTGATGCGGGCGGGATGATGGGCATCTCAGTGGGGAGTGTGAGCTCATTGAAGGAGCTGGAAGAGTTGCTGGCGATCTGGGGGAATGTTGTGGAGGACCTTGAGCGGAAGCATCTGTATGAGAAAGTGCAAGGCGTATTTGCCAGAGGCGTAGCAGAGAAGAATGATTGGCGCAATTATTCGTGGCCGAGTCCAGGGGAAGGATATGCCCGTGGTAAGTTGGAGTAATGATATGGCGGTCACTGTGACCAAAGCGGTGGACATTGACATTTGCTACTGCTGCTAGCTAACTAGCTAGCTAACTTGGCCAAGACCGATTGCATCCTCCCCGGTAGGTTGACGAGGGGGGGGGGGGGAAGAAAAAGGAACATCGAGCTATAGGTAAATAGCTATATCATCAATAATTCGTTAGCAGTAAGGCGTGTCCTTCATTTATTCCTTGCGCCGCAACTGTGCTTCTTAGGCAGATATGCCCTTCCCTCCCATTGACCGTAAAATATCCTTTGCTCCGGGCGGTGTGCGGTGCGTACACACACATAATTAAACTCCTTTCTGTGATTTGCGTTGCGTGTAGTAGGTATACTGCAGCTGATCAAACCGATGATGTCTTTTTTTTTTTTTTTCCTCCTTCTCCTGTCCGTTATCCGTCCCCCTTTGTTTTAGAGCTCGGTGGGGGTGAGGTGGGGGGGAGGGAGAAATGTACTTTATAGAGGGGCTTTTTGTATGCGTGGTGAGGGGCGGGGCAAGAGTGGGCTGAGGTGAGGTGAGGTGAGTGAGATCAGGTGGGCATGGGTGAAGTCCGGTCAGGACGGGTTTGGTTAATTCCCTTTTTTTTTTCTTTGGTGCGAGGTCGAGTGAGATCCTGTGGATCTGTGACATGCACCAAGTACGTACAGTCTCCCTCCGCTATAACGAACCCGCATATCCCAGATTATTAGGTACAGCGGACGAAATTTCACCATTTTCTATGTGAAATTGAACTTCGGATCACCAAAACCTGTTTGTAATAGCAGATTTGTGGCTTTATTGGCGTTCGGCACATATAGCAGAGGTAGACTGTAGGTACATGTAGGTAGTAGGCGCACAGGTATTTTGGTGCTCGCCCAGGTGGTGTGCACATACCTAGGCACTATACTACACCTACATGGAATGAGAAACCCGGTCTCTACATAGTACCGTATCTGCGTGATGTGCTTGACTGACCCTCACAGCTACGTATTTAGCTGTAGGTACCTGGTGTCGCAGTCTGCAGCTGGCCGGGACGAGGCTAAAATACCCGGGAGGGTGACAGACAATTGGTGCGATTCAACAATGGGTCATTCATCTATCAAAAGATGGAGAGATTAGGCCCTAGAATGTGTTGGGACCCGGAGAGTACATGATCAGTACATGTAGGGAAAGTTGGTATTTAAAAAAATAAAGATACATTTTCGATAGTAGTAGTTAATTGTAAAAGTGATGTTGCTGAATTATGCACATACTACTATCGACGCTCCAGCTTGAATTCGACTTGGGGGGGGTGGGGCGAAGAGTGGTGGGTCTTGGGAGTTGACATGATATGAGTGATCCATGGTGAGAGACTGGGTGATTAGTGTCAGTGAAAATAGCTAAAAGGTACATGTAACATAGGTAAAAAAAATATTTTTATATAATTGTAAATAATATAGTGATATCCATGGGCTTACTGTTTAAATTCACTACAATTCATGCTATATTCCGACCCTTTACTCTTTTGAGCCGTGTTAGTGATTGGGTCCGTAGTGAGAAAAGATAAGATAAGAAAGTGATTCTAAATATTTGCTTGTACCAACGCACTGCAGTTTACGCACGATACTATCGCCCCATTAATGCAAGCCCCTCCCCTCTTGTCCGCATATACGTTTATTGGATTCAAAGTCGGAATTTCCCGGAGGTACCAGAGTAACAAGTCTCATTATTTCCCTCCCAGGCATTGCGGCCCCCATACGAGCTAAACTAGCTCGCTGGTGCCCATCGCTAGTTCGTACCGGAAAGATGGATTTATTACACTCCACGTTGATCGACCCCCCTCCCCGGACTCCAGGAGGCAGAGGTAGTACTCAAACTGTTTTATTTTTTCGCTTATCCCCCCCGCGCCGGAAGGAGGCGTTTAGCCCTCAATCTTTTGGCCCCCCTTTCATTGAATGCTCATATCATGTGAGGTTTATAACTTAGTTGGACATGCATCATGGTTTACAATTGGCCACGAGTTACTGGATATAGTCGTGACAATCACTACTTGTACTGTCTTGTAGCTATTTCGATATATAAAGGTAGGAGGTGAAAAAAAAGAAGGAAGGAATTCGAAACCGACCTTATGCTTAAGCGGCCCTTGGTCCTCTGGCATGGATCCCACGAGGTACTTTCGAGTGATATTCAATGAGCGAGTAAAAATATGGCTATTGAGAGACTCGCTTGGGCCAATCTTATCTTCCTCCTGCGTCTACATGTTTTGCCGAGAGTTAATTGATTGAGTTGTGTAGGGTTCCTGCATGAGTAATTGGCAAGGGCGTTAAAACATCTACACACTCTAGATCTATCGGTGCCGTGTATTTACATTGCACGCTGCCATAGCGTATCCCTTTTGAATGATTGAGTGTGCCCACTATTTCTCCCTGGGTAATTACCCCTTCATGGAGATATATTCGAAATTAAAATTTGGCCCGTTTGAGCGGGTGTGTGAGGCGCCTTGGAGTATCATCTACCGCCTTGATAAGCACTTTATTAAGCAATATATAAAAAGTGATTTTACCGATATCTTGCTCTGCACTGACGATTGTTAGATTTTTGACCCTCAGTAGAACACCAAGAATCAATATTTGAGACGCCCCTCGACAAAGCCGCTATTCGAGGGACTCCGATTGAATTGCGAATACGGTATATGCCGCTTGAAACCACCCAGCTCAAGTGCAGGTGCTATTTTTTCCGTGAGACCGCATAAGTTCTTTCTTTTTTTTGCCGTGGGAGGCGGGGAGGTATGTGGAAATACTTTCTCAAAGTGGTTATATTTAAGAATGCTGTCGATGGTATTAGTCGTTATGAAATAACGAGTAGCCTCAACATACAAAAGGTGTAGCCCGTGACATGCTTGCTGAACATGCCCCCGCCCCCACCATCCCCGCCCCTTTTGTTTCTCGTTGCCTTTCGGCACAACTTCCAATTATAATAGTTCATCGATATCGATGATAGAATGGAGCTCGCCAGGTTCATCGGTGATCACTCGAGGGGCGCGTATCGATCTACTTCCACGTTTTTCTCGCGTGTTCCCATTAATAGTGGTATTAGCGGTGAGTGTCGCATGGGTGACCGGCTTCACCCTGCAGGCGGTCGGCCGCAAAGTCTGTCCAGGTTCATCAAGGTGGTGGTTCATGGGAAGTTCCCTGGAGAAAGGGTGAGCACTAGCCAATTGGCGAATTGGGCACAACTAACGGTACCTGAAACTCTCCAGTTTTCCTGAATGTACCTATTCTTAATGACTAGGTATCTGTTATTTGGGATGGTAGAGATCTCTAGAGAGAAGTAGGGGGATGTTCTGTTGGGTACATACATGTAGATAGAACCTGGGAAACGCAAGAAGGAGGTTAGTGTATGTTGTGTAATATTCCCGTAATCCGTACTCGCCAAACAACCACTCACAACTACATGCACTAATGACTCCTGACTGTGATGTGCGACTCGGATGCTACTATTGCCTAAATACCCTTTTTCAATGAAGACTAGTTGCTGGTGATCCTTACTGTCTTGATTAGTAATTATTGATTTTGAGGTATATTTTTCTAGAAAATTGGTTCTGCAAATTGCATTTGCTGGCTACGATAATTCTCGGAGTGCTCTGGTGTCTTTACGACTGAAAACAGCCGGGGGCTCGAGGGGGGGACTTAACTCTAGGTATTCGGTGATTGATAGTTTTGTATAAACCCACCAACCACGTGTGCCACATTCGGGTCTCAGCTGGCAAACCTCCAATTCTATCTCGGGGTCTTACACTCAGAACACACCCAAGAACAGTAGTCTCTCATTGATTCCTTATGAGACATATGAATCGGAAAAGCCGATTCCCTTCCCGAGAAACCTTCCCGAATCTCTTGGGAAGACTCCAAGACTCCAAGAATGGCCAAGCAATTGAGGAGGTCGAACTCGCGAAATCTAACTATTGCACATCGAATAATCATTTCCCACCACCTTTTCCCTTTCCCCTTCCTGCCCAGGCTGTCTTATTTACCACGCGTCATTAACCTCATGCTCATGCAATGCAGAGTGCAGTGCACTGTGGAAGGATGGTCCCTGCAAGATGGATTTTTTTCTCTCCCTCACTCTTGACTTCCTCAGCCCTCCCGTATCATATTCTTTTTTTTTCACTTCCTTCATCTTCCGGAGATATCGATAACCGGATTTGCAGGCCGTAAAGGCCCGAATCTCACTGACAGGGGAAGATGAGAAAAGGGCGATCATTCACACAAATGAAACGCCATCGGTGGGGTGTTTTGGGTGTTTGGAATGGGCCTCATCGAAACAAGGTACCGCAGGTACATGTATTAGAGATACCGTATGTATGTAAATAAGTTGCTTGCGCTCCATGGAGAAAAACGCCACATGGGGGGGGGGGGGGGGAACCCTGGACTGTGGGCGAGGTCGAAAAATTAAATTAACACTGCCAGTACTCTCTTACTCTCTACCTGCTAGAGTACTGTACTGTGTACCTATAGAGATGATGGGGCAAATCTGTTGGGAGATGGAGGCTAGGGAGGGACCTTACATACTGGCCTGTCTGTATACTTTGTATAACATGCCTACCTTTAAACTCCTCATTTGAACACCAGATCCAGCCAGTGCTACAGAAGAAGGAGTTCAATATCAAGCTTCCCCGCCTTTCTAAACGGTCGGTTTTTGCTGGTTGAGGTTTGGCGTACTATTATTATACAGGGAATAGTCATGTACATCCTGGGATTACCCTGGTTTGTATCCTGGGCCATTCCTGGCCATTTCTGCTGACGACACCCCATTGACAGGAGCAATCGCCCTTGCCCTTCTATCCACACTTACCTATTCTCACCTCCCAAGAAAGGTCCCGCCGCTACTCAACCCTCGATCACTACGCATACTGGTATAGTAAATACCACACATGCACACGATACAATTAGGTAGGGTGTTCTCGGTTTTCATTCCACAGTGACTGACTGGTCCACTGCCACCACCACCACCCACCACCCACCCACCACCAAGGCACCAGTTCTCCCGCTAACAGCTAACTGGCCTACAGATCTTTTTGCCCCTTGAGAGCTTCGCCTGATCACAGTAAAAGTCTACTAGAGCCTTGTTAGTTGGTTTGCTCGTTTCTCCCCACACTGCCCCAGGTTGCCAGGTATCATCCTCGTCTTCTCCACATTTCCCAGGCTTTACCATACATCCACCCCATCCTTCTTGATGCACCTGACTCCATTTGAGAAGGAGACGACAACACCGCCAGCAAGATCAAGAAGAGGAGGAGAAGGAAACGTCCCAGGGAAGCAGCAGCAGCAGCAGCAACAGGAACAACCACGATATTAGAGGCGCCGGAGAAATAAACTGTCCCGAGGGAAAGGGTTTACTTTTTATTTTTTTTTATCTTACTATACCATTTAACTACCAAACAGCGGTCGATCATTTAACCGCATCCCTTTCTGTTGAAAACCCTTCATCCATCCCCCACCCACACCCAAGTTCTTTTTCTTATCGACACCGACATCAACAATCTACAAAGATGCCTGGAATACTTCCAATGAAACTCATCAAATGTGGCAGCAGTCAAACACGTATTGCACAAGCTTGTGACCGCTGCCGTTCAAAGAAGATACGTTGTGATGGGATCCGACCCTGCTGTTCCCAATGCGCAAATGTCGGATTTGAGTGCAAGACATCTGATAAACTATCGAGACGTGCCTTCCCGAGGGGATATACCGAGTCACTAGAGGAGAGGGTGCGGAGTTTGGAGCAGGAGACGAGGGAACTGAAGGACTTGTTGGACTCGAAGGATGAGCAACTGGATATGCTCTCACGGATACACTCATTCTCGCCATATTCACCGCCCGCGAGTGCGGCATCAGGAGTATCACATCGTAATAGAGGTTCGCCAGCTAGTGCCAGGAGCGAGTCGGCGGAGGTAATTGTGGAGGATACTTTTGTGACCCATGAGAATCCCTCTTTAGTGGCGGGTGATGAAGACGCTACAGGTGGATTCTATGTAGGCTCTTCTAGTGGGAGATCTTTTGTTGGTATGTCCATTTCATCCAATCTTTCTTTCCTTCTCTCTCTCCCTTACTTCTTTCTTTTCTTCTTTTTTCGGCCTCTATGTTTTGGGGCGTTTTTGATATGCCTACCCCACACTTTGGATCTGTAATCAAAAATCCTAACATCCATTTCCCCGCAAAAGATCTGTTCAAACAGAAAGTACAGAACGGCTGTGCCGATTTTCGAAGTGATACATTTTTCCGGGGCCAGACCCTCGTGAAACCATCAGCAGACGCACCACAGACCCGGCAACCGAATAGCATCAAAGCGCCCCCACGGCTTCTATCGGACCATCTTCTCGTCTCTTACTTCCAAGAATATCATCCCCTCTTTCCGGTCCTACATCGCCCGACATTCCTGGCCTCGTATGAGATACTGGTTTCCGGTGACGGGTCGACAGCCGCCCCATTGCCGAACCATGCCATTGCCCAACTCTTTTTGGTTTTCGCCATTGCCTTGCAGCAGAGTGAGGTATGTAGGATATCTCCGCCAAGCCCCTGATACCTAACCCAATTATTCTTCGTGCACTACCTTGTTTTTATATGTCTTCACTCATCAATACTGACAACAATAATAGCCAAGGAATGGTGTTGAAGATCAAGTCAACGCCCAATGGCAGCAAGCCCTTGACGCTATCCTTCTAGATAGCACAACAGAGACCCTACAATGTCTTGTTCTAGCCCAACTTTATTGCTTCTCGAAAGGCGATTATGCACGTCTGTTACAATACAAGTCACTCGCTGTAGGCATCGTTCTTCAATTAGGGCTTAACCAGTCTCAAAAGAAATTCTCTCTCAGTGCCTTAGGTGGCGAGATGCGAAAAAGAACGTTTTGGTGTGTTTATTGCTTAGACAGGTACAGTAGCCTAACACTGTATCATTTTTTCTCGTGACTTGAATCATTGACTCTCATTTCCCCTTTCAGTTTTTCCGCGGCTATGCTCGGCCTACCTAAACTTTTAAACGAAAGTGATGTAGACACCGAGTATCCATCAGATATCGATGACGAGTATGTTTCTGAGAAAGGGTTCCTGCCTACCCTGCCGGGGGATTCGACGAAAATATCTAGCGCACTTGCGTTGTTCAGGAGTAGTCGGATACTAGCGAGGGTGCTGGATGCCGTTTATCCGACTGGTGGATTGAAAGAATTGACTTATACCAAGCTCAAAGAGCTGGAGGATGAACTTGATGCATGGAAATCGGGATTGGCTCCTCATTTGAGGTTGGAATTCGTGAATGGGACGCCAGCGACAAATGTCGTGCATAGTCGCAGTCCGTTGTTGGTATGCCATCATTTAGCTTTTAAAGACGAAGGATTAGCAGACGAATTACCCGATTCGGCCTGGATTATTATAGAACTTATCAGAAATGATTAACTGACTGGATTTTTTCTTCTAGGTTTTGTCATATCACTACATTCGCGTATTGATTCATAGACCTGTTGTTGGCTCTACTCTACAGCAGAAATCAAATGCGTCTTTGCACATCATCAGAGAATCGAGTAAATGTATTGTTCAGATCGTTCAACTCCTAACTGAGCGAAAACTCGGATTTTCTTTCTGCCTTAACAAGGCTAAGATACTTGTGCTGGCTGGGTTTATCCTTCTTTATAGCTCTGCGGAATGCCCACAAGACAGCTCACTAGCAAAGGAGAATCAGAAATTGATTGTCGGCATGCTAAAAGAGTTGGAAAGCTGCTCCCCACCCCTATACACAGAGCTCAAGTCAATTGCTGCATCAATCATAAAACTCGAGTCTCAAACCCCACGGAGATCATCAGTCCCACCGTTATCATCCCGCCATGATAAGCCTAGGGAATCATCAGTCTCACCGCAATCTAGCCCCACAGAGCAGCCCTCAGTACGCCGAAGATTCTCATCCATCCTTCCTGGGATGGATGTCCGGAAATACAAAAACCCGGTTGCGGCGCGCCGGGCCAGCGCAAGTGCACAGGACATGCCTAGTAACACGCCATATGGACACCGACTAACATCGGCTTCCCTTACCGATCTGTTACCGCGGAATCGATACTCGGCTGCGCCATCAACAAGTCCGTTTGACATGCCGTATAATATGGAAAACGTGTGGAACAACGTTGGCGCGGTAAATGGCAGCACCGCCTCGCTACCGCAGACCTCATCGTCGGACCGGGTCTCAATGTCAACTAATGATTGGGAGCGGCTACTGGCAACAATGGATGCTACACATGCAGCCCACATATACGGTGATGGCGGCGGCGATATACTACCTACTAGTGATATGGACATAGGTGTCCGCCCGGTTGATCAACATTGGAGTCTAAATGGCTCAACAAGAGAGTACTCACATAACAGCAATGTTGCTCCAGCTCCACCTAGCACATCGAGTTTCTCGACGCTGAGTGAAGAGGGGTTTCAAAGTGATGATAACTGTGGGTATCCGGAAAGCGAGGATCTCGGTGACTTTTTGGGGCCATTGATGTCCACGGGTGGAGGAGGAGGGGGTGCATTGTTGGAGGGAGAGTGGCCCATGTGATGTGATTCTTTTTTTTTCGTCTTGGTTGGTTTATTTTGTTTTTTAAAAAGAGGTTAAAGAAAATGGTATGTAGGCTAAGGCTGGTTGCGGTTTTATTTCACGACGCTATGTAAAACCTGACATTGTGGTCATTTTTTTTTGTCGGTAGTTGTTGTTTTAAACGCCTTGCTTTTATTATGCGTGGGCCTGGCTAGCTGTTTTGTCTCGTGCGCTCTTTTATATATTTGTCTTTTAGCCTTTGTTCTAAGTGATATAATTACTTTTTTTCTTTCTCGTCGATATATGTATCGGATTTTATTTGAACCCTAGCTTGCTTCATATGCTTATCACCTCTGTGGTTATGACGTTGGGTTTGCCTCAATTGTCGAGTTTGCTGTTCACTGTTCTGGTTTGTCTTGCAAGCTTGCGGTCCACCTGAGCGCTCCTTCCTAAGTTATATCTACGGCCTCTATACCTCTGTTCCCCCCACCACTCCATTCGGCCTAATTCCTCTTTTATTCCTACTCCTCGTCCTTCCGTCTCTTGCCTACCTACCTGCCTGCCCCCCCTGCAGGCTCAATGTCAAGAGATGAGGTCAGCCAGCAGCAGCAGACATCGGATGGAGGGGTGTGCTTTGGGGGAGGGTAGCCCTAGCGCCTAACTCTCTGTCTGATGGGGGAGGAGGAGGAAGGGAAGGTACATGCATCTGGTGATGATGATACCGTTCTTATCTCCGTTTCTGCTTTTCTATCTGTTTTGCGGTTCTCTGTTGTATTGTCTTGTATGAGTAAGTAGCAAGCAACAACTACGGGTGGATGTGTGCTATTGTACCTACATGTATATCTTATGGACATGCTTTGATATTTGACCCGTGCTATTATGGATAAAAGAAAGGCCAATTGCATCTTGTTGAGGTGCAACCAGATCGCACTTGAGTATTGCCGGTGCGATGTAAGGGAGAGAGAGACGGATAGAGAAGAAGTGGGTGTGTCAAGTGTCCGTTTACTCACGGCTTAGCACTCGCCCTGACCCATGACGACGATGATGCCTCGCAGCACAACCACGACCTGGAACCACCCGATCTACAGCCACCACCACGACCTGGAACCACAACCACTCACTCCACTTTTCTGGCACTGGTCTCCGTTTTAGACTTTTTTCTTGCCTTTACTCTTCTCGCTGAACGGTGACACCTCCAGGGGAGAATCCCCCGATGGGGGAGCGGAGGGAGATCCACATGAGTATAATTGACTACATTACAACACAGAGGCCAATTTGTCCAATTAAATCCTAAGGGAAAAAGAGAAATGGAGAAAAAGTAAAAAAAAAAAAAAAAAAAAAAAAGCCAAAGGAAAAAAAAGTAAAAAGAAAAGGCTATAATGTAGCTATAGCTGTACCATTACGTATTTCAAGATTTGTTGGATTCCGCCTTCAAATCGGTTTCATGGCGCTCGCTCCACGTCAACGTCAACATGTCAAAAGACGCACATGTCGGGCCGATCACAAGGGATAGTTTCTCCTTTTCCTTTTTTTATTTCTTTCTTAGAGCTCTATATTGTAGATTCGTTTTTTCTTCTTATGAGACCGGTTAGAGGAGCAATTGGCCGAACAGAAATGTGATGTGAAGGGAAGGAACAGAGTAGGTATGTCGATATGCCAGACCCTCGAGACCCCAGTAAGTACATGTAGCGAGTCCATGGACTCTCACTCGTGACCTTCCTTGCCCTTTTTTTTTTCCCCGGTCCCTCAGAACCAAAAAAAAAAGAGCTTTGTGACCCAATGTACGCATGTGGGTAATCACCAGGTCAGGCAAAGCAATCTACTCTCCACGTACCATTCAGCCATCAATCAATCAATCAATCTGCGCGCAGCCTCTGCACGCAACCACCCGGCACTTTCAATTCCAGCCCCAGAGAGAGTATACCAAGAGTATATTATTGTACCCATATACCAGCCATGTAGCTCCACCGCACACCAAAGTGCAATAGTGACCTCCGCCCCCCCCCTCCCTGCCAACTGCACGTACCCCTCCATTCCCCACGTTTTGGGAGCACCGGCGGGGGTGGTAGTCCCGAAGATTTGCTATCGGAGTGGGAATCTTGGGTGTAGCGTGAGATAGATGTGGTGCGGGAGTTCCCTTCCCTCGGTGTGGTGGGTGTGGTAGGTGGGTGAGCGAGCGGTGTACCTACGTACATGCCGCAGAGATTTGTTTAATACTCTACGGCGGGAAAACGTGGGCTGTTGTGCATGGCATGGCATGGCATGGCATGGCTCGGATTGTGATCAGGATGAACGAACAAGAATGGAGGAGAGAAAACGTATTGGGAGCTGTAGGTACTGGTTGGCCTGTGAATAAGTGGTAGGTACTCTAGGTACTGTAGATGCCGTAGATACATGTACTAGGTGTAGCTATTAATTGGATATACTCGTGAGGGATACCCACATCACATATGATGGGGATTTGTGATTGTAGAGAAGTATACATGTTCGTACCTACAATACATGTAGTGTTATTATTGTGTACATACACGGAATGATAATATCGACATGCAGGTCGCTGGATGGGTTCTCTAGACGTAGAGTACAGACGACAACCACAACCCCGCGATGATTACCGTCCGCTACTTAGCAGTCAGTGGAAGTGACAGTTGCTACTACAATTTCTGCTGAAACTGCTGAGATGAACATGCCTAAGCAACAAGCCAGATAGGACAGACACACACTCACAACGGTTTCCGATATTCAAGCAAGACATCAATAATAATAATCTCAGGTCAAGTCACCATAGTAAGAAGCAAAAAAAAAAAAAGAAAAAAAAAAAGCTAAGAAGGGCAAGAAAGCGATAAAAATAAAAAGATTTTACGCAATTGGGTATATCAACCCTAGATAACAAAAAAAAATTTATACCCCCATTGCAAGTGCCGGAATGCACTTCTGCCCACCGCACCACCAATTATCACACCCGTGACCTCTCCAGCAGCCTCCCGCACAACTGCTCATCCACCACGCCGTCACTATTTCCCAACCTATCGACTGCCTTGATCAAGTCATAGTTGATGCTCTGGCTCACGACGCTATCACCCCTATAGTCGGGATGGGTGCGAACAAACTCCCTAATCCACGCGGCACCCGTCTGCAGCTCCCCGCTTGCGCGCTTCGAGACTAAGCTTAGATATCCGGCCAGCTCGCATCGGGTCACGACGTCGACGTTGACTGTGTCGAGGTAATTCTCAATCAGGGGGATCAGCCCCAGGAACTCATTGGTCTTGCTACCGTTCATAATCTCGTCGATTGTCATGAGGCAATACTCCTTCTCGACGGGACCAGGGGAGGCGGGGCGTGAGGGTGCTGGGGTGCCCCCGCTCGTGGTCTTGCGCGGTGGGAAAAGGTTTTTGCGGAACCAGAACTTTTCGGTCAAGACCGCACCACGGCGGTGTGCCGTTGCCATGTTCTCATCGACCTGGTGGTGGTGGACCTAAGGTTAGCTAGGGACACAGGATTTGACAAGTAACTAGGCTCATGTGTGCTGGCCCCAGCTACAGGTAGCAGGAAAGGGATAATACTGAAACCAACCTTGGATATCGGGATATAGAAGTTCAATCCGTAAGACAAGATCACTCTCGTGAGAAGTATGATGAATATTGCAAATGCAGCATTCTCATTGTCAGTCAATTGAATTTCCATACTACGGAATTCTACCCTCCAGCCAATGTTACCACCTGGTGGAGGAGGCTTGAACCGCATATGTTGCCAGTTTGTCGATTGGATATTCTTAGAACCCCAAATAAAGAGCGAGGGTCAGCAATCGCTTCCTGTCGCGTTCTACCAAACTGGTCTCACCTCAAAATGGTCCGCCTTACCTTCCGGTGACCCATCTAGGGTCTCCTGGAAGATAACCAACGGGTCCCGGATGAACAAGTGGGCAAAATGGGTTGCTAGGTTCTCGTCCATACCTGCATTTTGCAAAAGAAAATAAAAAAAGTCAGCTACGCGTTATTCCCGATATGATACGATGGTTATGATAAACCGAATCCAGGATGGAGGGGTGGGTGCCAATCAGACCATCATCCATAAGTGACTTTTTAATATCATTGTCGATTACAAGATCCGTATCATTATACTCTGGCCTAAAACGGGGATCCTGCGAGATGTACGCCGATACAGAATCGTATCTTGATTTTGGTATCACGAAACGGTTATTTTTGAGCGGCTGTAACTTCCGTATCAGCATCTCTTATTAACCACGAGATCCACTCTGCCAACATTTGAATCATTTCAAGAGTAATGATTAGGAAGAAGGGGGAAAAGGGGGAGGCGGTTGACCTTCAATCCCTTTTCTTCATCGGTACGATCGTCTACAGCTTGGGAGATGACATTCCACCTCACATCCACATCCGCCAAAAAGCCCTTGAAAATCGGGGTAGCCGCCGTTAAGGCCAACATTATCGGGCCCAATGGGCACAACTGATCATACAGCATCCTTGCCTCGACGATATTCTTCGCCTGCAGCGTGATCTGCAAGCAACAGCAGCCCATCCCAAAACCCATAGCGTCCATATAAATGTGACCTTCCTGTGCCGCACCATTCCGCACGTCGTCGTCCTCGGGAAATAGATGTCGATCGTAGTCTATTGTAGGGTCACGGAACGGTCGGGGCGTCTTCTCGTCATAGAAGACGGGCATATTGATGGCCACCTTCTTGCCACGCCGTGACCGAATGTTGGCCGATAGCGTTGGAAAGCGGATGTGCGGGTTGATCACAACGTCGGAGAGGAACTGACTACGTGACCTTGACCCATCCGCAACTACATGAGGATGAGTGAACACATCCTTTACACCCAGTAGCGGGAAGTTTGGCAGCGTGATGACCGCCTCGTTTTTCGCCATGTGCTGCTTTGCAATGACTCTCCTGCAAACGCAAAAAGTAAATATTAAAAAACCTGTTTTAGGGCCTCGTACAGGTTTAGTAGCAGAAGTGTGCTCTAGCTAGCTGGCTAAAAACGGAGCCAACTAACGAAAGACAAAACGACGCACCTGCGCTTCATGTCTTTCTCCACAGACAACAAATCCTTCCAGGTCAGGTTGAAGGGCGCACCAGGGGTTGATTCGATCTGGAAACGCCCGTACTCGGGGTGGAAAGTCGGCATGGGCCCACAGACACTACATAGAAGAAGCTTATTAGACATTTACTCCCTACTAGGTTGCAGTGTAACTACTGACTCTTCTGGTTTACTGATCTCTGGAACACCACCCCCTGCCTTCCTTAATTTCTCGTCATTGGCAAGCTCCTCGAGAATTTCGGCTTGCCGAAGCGAGAGGAGAGCATGTTTCTTCTCATCATCATAAGAGACAACGAGATATTCAAGCTATAGAGCAATGTCGTCAGTACGCCGTATTCGAACTCAAGTCCGTAGTGAGAGAGATATTAGTGGAACATATAAGAAGATCTCATATAGCCCCCCCCCCCCCCCCCCCCAAGATTAACATACCTCATCTCCCCACAATAACACATCCCTCTCGTTGCCCCTGTAATTCTTCCAGATCTCCAGCAATTGCTACAGAGACACCGATTATCATTTATCAGTATCCCCACCCAAAAAAATCGGCCAAAAATAAAAATATAAGTTGTGAAAAAACCGCACCCCCTGCATTGGGCCCGGCTGTACACCTCGCATACCTGTATTCCTAACCTCCGAACCTCATCGGCATGGTACTTTGCATCCTCCCATTCCAGCGGGGTTCCAAGAGCTCTAATTGGGGGGAGAGGTGGCTTAATCAGCAAGATTCATTTCCCCAGGAAGGCGGGCGGGGTAAATGGTAGGTAAGACATACAGTAGACCCATTTACGATCTATTCCCTGGGCGTGGGCTTAGGTGCGGCGGCGGCGATATGCGGCGGCTAGTAGAGTGATTGCAAGTGATTGGAGGAGTGCTAGCACAATTGGAATTTGCGGGCAGCCGTGGGGTGGGTTTGGGGGGGGGGGGTTGTTGGTGGTGGTGGTAATGATGCGACGTTGGGCTTTGCTTGCACTATTTGCTGCGGCGCGGGGTTGATTTGCAAGCCGGGATTAAGGAAATAATTTTTTTCCCCCCTCCCTCCCTTTGGGACTCTGCTGCTTCTGCTTGTTTCGTTTCGGCGATAAGATTGTGGCTGCACTAAAAAGCTAGACTTCGGTTTCAAACGCCCGTATTCCTTTTAGAACAGGTACAGATTTAATTTGTGTGAAGTGTGCCTAGACCTAGAAAGTGATGTACCTGGTCAATGAGGATTTTAGACAAGCTCTCCCGATCCCGCCATAGATCAAATCAATCAAAAACCCAATCAACTAATCCCTGGAGGCTGCAGTTTCCGAAGATTACTAACTTGGCTATTGGAATTACAACCAGTGAGGTCCGTCCCTAGATGCTCGATCACAACACACAGCAGAAGACGCAGCAGCGGGTTGAGACACGAACAAACGAAACGCAGGTCTCGGGGAGGATAAAGGGCTCGTGGGCCAGAGAGTGAGAGGAGATTGTGTGAAGGTGTACGGAGAATGGAAGGGGATAGGATGCACATACATACATACACCAACCAGATGCGTAAATAAAAAAAAAACATCCCTCCCCTAAAATAAAATAAAGTCCCTATTTATGTGCTCCATTGTATGTACATACAGCGAGAAATGCGGAGCGGGGAAGATTACCAATTCAAATCCCATATGAACCCTTAACTTCGATGCTCTTCTCTCTCCTGAAATTAATTTGTAAAGGACTGACTGTTTTTCTTACGGGAGCAGTGAGAGCAGTGACTCAAAGAGTTGCTACATGTTAGGAAATCCCTACACTCTTTTCTTTTTAGGTGCCCCGACTAGCTGCAAATGTAACCCCTTCCCCAGTTTGACGCGAATTTATCAACGTTCATCTCGATATGCCTACCAAACAGAGAGGTAGATAATCCACCCTATCTGGTTACTGCAGATGCTGTGCAGGTACCCGTATTCCCCTTCTCTTTCGTAGCCTTGCGGTACATATCCTCCATTGCCTGGAAACCCACCTACTGGCGGCAATGGATAGGGCCAAACACAATATTTACCGACATTGTAGCCGCCATGTATAATAATAATAATGTATGTAGAGGAGATAGGTCATCATCGCCGTCGTCGTCGTCGTCGTTCATCATCTCGGCTGGCCCGGTCATCCAAATCCCGATGCACTACTAGACTTTGCTTTTTCAACAACAGCAACAAATATACTCAAAAAAGAATGATGGCCACGAGGTGCTCAACAGCAGCTTGTCCGTTGGATGGCGATGCACCCACATCCACTTAATTGCCACCTGTTCAAAGTGTAAAGCTCTCACCCCTTTCCCCTTCTTTTTCCACCACCACCACTAGCACAATGGCTTGCGTGATTATTCCCTTCACCCATCAGGTCATAAATTCGGAGAATCGACACGATGCATATTTCGGTACGCCCGCCCTGGGCCTTATCGCCGTGCTTATCCTCGCAAAACACCCTGCGTCCGAAATTGCCCGTTTCGTTTCTGCATTGCACCCGGGGGGAGAGAGGGCGTGTACAGTAGTATCATAGAGCATCTGTAGGTCTCTCTATTATAGTAATGTTAACGGCCCAATACAGAATAAGAGCCTCACGTAAAGATCCGCCCCTCTGTTAGCTGCACGATCTGACATCTTTCCTTTTGTACCCCCCCTTGTCTCCCCATCTGAAACGATTTTCCTGGGGGCTGGATCGGACTTTTTGCTGCTCGTTGTGCTATCTACCTCAGATTTTGAGTGAATTCCGCCGCTGGGAAAACAAACATTTCCTCCGCGCCTGGCTGACGTAGGTCCCTGAAGGTGTTTGTGAGGGGGGAAGGGGGTGGTAGAATCTTGTTCATGTCGGGTATATGGATCGGAATGTGCCAATTTATCGTAGAGTAACGACAAAAAAAAATGTGTGATTATAAACAGTAACCCATCACCGCCATTTACCACCAACTACTGCTGTGCGTCATGTCTTCCTCACCTCCCACGTGGTTTTTGTTTCGAAAAGAACCAGAGAATTAGATAAAATGAAAATGTTGTATCCGTAAATTGGTTGTATTTCTAACGAGTTATATAGCATCGTAAGCTGGGGCTCTGATCCACCCTGTGAAGTCGTACAGACAATCCACCATAACGAAGCAATTTGCATGTGCCGTAGACAAACACAACATCAGCGGTCGTATTTAGAACCCTTCCCATAAATCGCCTGTCAAAGTAATAATCGCCCCTGTCGGTAATCTGGCCGATCCGAGTTGAGTCTTCCATGCCGCGGGCATATATATGTGCAGAACAGATATGTAGAGTGCATGGACTCTAGATAGGTGTTACCCCCCAAGGCGAGGGTTGTCATACAAGATGCAAGATAGATGATCGCCATTCGAACCAGCGGCGGTCTCGGTTCGCCCAGAAGATTGCCGGTAAAAGAAAAGAGCGATCGTTTCGAAATTCCCCCCACCCACCCCGAATCCTCGCCGCGTAGAAGTCCGTCGGGCTAAATTGTCCCATCTTTGATGAATGGGCCGATCTGACGACGAGACGACGATTAAACTATCAGATCGGACCCTTCCCCGACATTTTCACATGGCATACTGGTACAGTATAATATTCCATATTACTAAGGCAATAATTATTAGTTAGTGGTGAGGCAGGGGAAGCATATGTAGGCATGTAGGCAGTAGTCCCTGCATAACTAATAGAAGAATATTAGCAGGTAGGCAGATGCTTATCTTGCCAACCACGCAGATGATTGGTCGCCACACTTTAATTGGACGTCGTTGCTAATATATTAATGTGGCCAGGCCAAAATTGTCGCACAACGTCCGGTGGTGGACTCCAACCTCATACTATGTATCTCTGCCGTTCTATATCCACAGTTGCAATTGGAGATCTGTGGAAGAATTAGCTAAACTAAGGGGCTTTTGATATGTTTGTATGTGTTTGTTTTTGGATAAGGGTAGGGGAGAACTAGGGTAGTCAAAGTGAATCTCGTACCTCCTATCAGAGCCAAGTACTTGTCATTGTGCCTAACTGGCCAATATAGAGCAAGATTTCCCCGTAGTATTTATATTGAATAGGTACCGTGGACCCCTGAGGCCCTATTGTGTTCTAAGTACGCCACAATAATGATGGTAAAGTTCAGGTGTAACATTAATGGTCGACCATGCTATACCATCACCATGGCCAGCGAAAGAAATCGGCCTCAGAGATATTGTAAGTAGGTTAAGGAAGGCCAACAGGACATGAGGACAACACCTAAACTTTAATCTATGAAAGGAGTGTTTTTTTTTTCCACTGCCTGCCTTACCTACATGTATTATTTCTTGTATCTGATCATCGCCCCTGGCCTGCCTTGCTCAGGACCCTCGGTACATGGCATCAAGGGGGATGGCACGGCTACGAGATACCCAGGGGATGCGCGTTTGCTTTTTTCGCGATCTATCCTCGCGTATCTATCTTATTTTACCAGTACTCTAGTTCTAATTGGCACGATTCACGAGTATAAGGCTTAGATCTCCTGATCGTGCAGGATGCCAGGGATCATGCCAGTTATCAAAGAAGAAGAAAAGAAGGGAGGGACACATTAGATCGGCTGGTAGGTGATTGTTAACTGGCGGGCGCGAAGAAAGCGGATGGTCTCACAGCGAAGTGCGGACTTGTAGACGTGTTCATCCTGGTTTCCAAAGTGACTAAGTTTTTCAAAGAAACCTGGTTTGATACTGCAGGTCCCTTGAAGTTCTGTAACAGTTTAGTAAAGTCCTGACCTGACCTTGACAAGGTTTCAGACTTGACTGGAAAGCAGGGAAATGAAATAATTCAGGTCCTGTGTCCCTAGGTCAACTTGGAATAGTGAATCATTGACATATAACCTACCTGCATCGTTGATCTTTGTCCCAGTCAGACAAAGATCCTTCAAGGTCTACTAATCCCGAGATCTAGAACAAGCGGCCCCCGATATGAGACGATTCACTGATGCAAGGCCCGTCAACTTACCTAGTTAAGGGGGGTGAGCGCATTTATCAAATCTAGTAGCCAAAATACCGCGCCCAGTAGATGTCTGATGATATCCGGTGTATCTCACAAAGCAGAGCACGGGGACAATTGGTTTTAAATTGCTGCCTTGAGACCCTGGAACAGCAAGTTTTTCCATACGCAATCCCGAGTTTCTAAGCCTACTTTAGTCAAGATAGGCGACTTTCAACGGCTTTTGTAGGGGGGAGGGGTGTTGTTGTGGTTGGGAGGGATCTTATCCAAGAAAAAAAAAAGGAAATACCTATACAGAAAAAGGTCTCAGATCTCCATGTACATATACTTCCATCTCAGATCGAAGTAATTCGAGATCGATTCGCATGTTTCACACACACACACACCGCAACAATGTTTAAGGTGCACTGATGCACCCCACATGAGAGTTGTCTCCGGGATTCAGTAGTACGTGGCCGTTGAGCGATCAAGGGTTTTTTGTGATTCTGGGTTCCTGTTTTCCCTGGTCTCAGATTTTTGAGATCGAGGCAGGGTTAGGGTTGTAACAAGCTCAGGACCCTGATTTTGTAGATCAAATGACGTCAATAAGACCCAGGCTGTGGGTAAGGCTGCTGATGCTGGGATACCGTGTTGTTTGGATGAATATGAGACATGAAGGAGTAAAACTTTTGCGGTAGAGCTAAGATCCCACCCTGTACGAAGCTGCAGTAAGACAGGTCGAAATACATGTTAATAATAGTAGCTAGTAGTGCTGGAGTCGGAGCTGTAGTAAGACACAAAGATATCAGAAGAGGAAGGGAGAAGAAGAGAAGTTCGATATTGTTCCTCTCACTAGTCTCTAATTGGCTACACACTATTTCCTTTTGTCCTTTGCAGATAACCAGTTGGGCTAGTTCCCGCTTCTTTTGGTGGTACGGAACCATCCCTCAGCCACTATGGCCAGATACATGTAGCCAACCTGAATGTTACCTACAGCATATGCACACATACACTCTCTATCTACATGCAGTACCATCTGGTCTCAGGAACAACCGCCCTTAGACTCGGTGTCCAACAGTCATTTCATCCATCTTCCATAGATTTCTTTCACCTTCACCCAATGCATCCTTGCATCCTCCTGCAAGATTATGATTATGCTGCGCTAGGGAATGCGTTCCAGTTATGGATGGCCCAGATATCAAACGGTCTGAATATCACTTGCTCCATGAAGCAATCCGGGAAATCAATTCCTCTAAGGGTATTCCTATCCCTATTATCCATCACACAGTCAAGGAATTCTGTGGTAAATAGAGCAAAAGAAACTGACTGACTACATGTAAGTAGTTATTTGGACGTCTCACGAATCACACGCCATACATATAGTACTAGCGCCACAGCTCACTTGGTTGACCGCACGAATAATCCCGCGCCGAGTTTGAGGAAGCATCCTGTCAGCAAGATTACCGAACCGATGCAGCTTGTGCATACAAAGCGGGCACGAATTATACCGTCTCATTCTTTCTCATATGGGCAACTCATTATTAACCAACCAACCAAACTAAAAACCTTGTCTGTCCACCAGATACCAAACACATGGATCCCCCAATAAACATACAGGCCTTCGCCGGTTGCTGACTAGCTAGTCAAGTCATTCCACAACGCTCCATAACGAGCCACTCACCCTTCCTTGGACTGCGTCGTTATCCTGGGAAGAAAAATCGGGAATTCCAACGTGGGCCACTCTATCTCCCTTACCCCTCTCAACCCCATGCATTACAAAGTTAGATACACCACTTAGAGGCTTTATTGCAAGAAAAGCCACATGCTAGTAGATAGCTCGGTGGTGCTTTCCTTAGATAGATGCTCATCTGGTTCCTTCTGTGACTGAGATTGTTTAAACGGTGCTTTGTCCCAAACCGATCAAAAGCACCCTATACAAGAAACGTATATACCCACTCTCCGCGCGCGCCGAGCGAACCGAACCGATCGTGCAAATCCTCAATCAATGAAAACCCATCCCTTCATATCACATCTCACACTTTTTTTCTCAAACTGTACTACCACGCCTTCCTTTTCTTCTTTCTGTCATTAATTAAACCATCCTACTATAGCTACTGACCGGGGAAATTGATCTCCTTGACTCCAGATACACACCCCCCTCGCGAATCGCATATCGTGCGTTGTCCCGCGGGACAATCAGTTGCCTACAGGGTGGCTAGTCTAATCTTATTACACCCTTACTAAGTTAACTATTTGCAACTATTACTACAGCAACAACCACAACCACAACCAGAAAAACTACCACTCTACCGCCCAGTCGGCTTTGTGCGCTTTCAGAACAGTCATTCGAACAGTCAGGTCGGCAGTAGGGCACAAAAAAAGAAAAGAGAGAAAAACCACAAGGCGCATAAAACAAAACAAAATGTTCCGAACTAATAACTCCCCTGTAGGTACAGTTGTCATTAACACAGCTTCCTCTATCAAAAAGCAAAACCTACCTACAAAACGTCTTCTAGGCAGCGATGATAATAATCAATTCACTAACAATTGACCAAATTACCGGATGGTATCTGATGACCCTTTCTCTCCAGATTTCCCACCACTTCTCCCGGCAGATTTCCCACCGTATTATACCTACATCCAGCCCTAACCCACACTCCAACATCAACATCACCTCACCTCACCTCATAACCCAACAAAAATAATATTTAATAAATAATAACAGCATATCAATTCCCCACTCTGCAAGTTTCGTTTCGCTTGACTTTCGCTCACTGCTGGTCCTCCTCCCCTTTCCGTACCCGTAGCCAGCTAGCCTGGGCCTCCGCTAAGCTTTTTTTCCCTCCTATTCCCTCCCCTCCCCCACCCGCCAAGAAAAATTCTGGCCCTTTCTCGCGTGGCAGCCCTTAGAAATGTGGTCTAGGCGACGGGCATCCCCCACTGCGGGTAGGTTACTATATTCGCCCTCCCACCCATCTCACTTTTTTCCCGGCGGAGGAGGAGGAGGAGCAACTAACTAGTAACTACATGTAACTAACTGCTAACTACACTCGCCCACGGGGTCACTCTGTAATGGCCGACAGGGATTTTCAAGCCAATAGTTGGCGGCGCCAAGCTCCATTATAGGACACACCCACCATCGGACAGGATCCGTGAACGAGTGTACCTACTAATCATAGTGTCTGAATGGCGGATAGGGCAGAATTATTACAGCAGCAGTGAGCAAGTGTGGGAAATGAGATCCCCTGATTTACTTACTTAACCTGGGTGTGGGGTGGGAAAAAAAAAAAAAAAACTTGGTAAGATACTGGCGGCTCTCTGTGTCTCTTGCCTGAAACTTGTTTGACTTCTTAATACCCTAGTTTCCTATTTCCTAAAACCCAGAATAAAATGCGATATACATTTCGATATGTCTCAATGCCAAAAGAAGTTAAAAAAAAAAAAGAAGCTTTAAGTTACCTGTAGAAAAAAAGTGGTGACAAAAGAAAGGTCAAGAAGGCCCCAAAGAAGAAGTTGTGCATACAAAGACCCAAAACCCCAGTTTTTTCCGTGGGTTAGATCAATTGAAGTGGGAGGTAAAAAAAAAATGGAAGTAGATTCCTCGTTCGCCGACGAGTGGAATTTGATGTGAAGATAAAAAAAAAGGTCCGTACGAAAAAAAAAAGGTGAGATCCGTTTTAAGTAGCAACGTTGATAAACAAATCGCAGATGCGAAGAAACAATTGACGATAAAAAAAAGCAGGCTCAATCAAAACAGAGAATAAGAAGGTATAACACCGCTGCAAAAAATGAAAAGAAAAAAAAATCATGATCATGAAGAACGCCCCAAGACCCCCATGAATGGAAAACAAAAAACGAGCCTGGCCTAGCCAGGGGTTTATTGGGTAGCATGGCACCACACACCGTCATCAAATGCAAAAAAGGAAAAGATGAACCATCGGCAATAAGAAAAAGTAAACCTAAATGAAAAATGTGGCTGGTTTTCTCACTTTCGCTATGGCAGGGGCGAATTTGGTGCGTTCCTTCCCGCTATTTGTCCGCTTCCGTTCGTGTTCATGTTGGATTTGCTCAACTTCCTGGTGAGCTTAGCGTAATCTGTTTCAATTTTTCAAATCAGTATACTTGTTCTCCTATTCACCCCTAAACTTTCCAAGAGTGCATGTGACATACGTAGTCCGCAAGCGTTACAGAGCGTTCTTGCACCATCAGGTCCTCTTCTCCACTCAGGTGTCTCGGCCCGGTGGCAGCTATGACAGCGCCCAGGTGGTGCAGCCCGCTGTTTCAAGTCAGCGGGGATGAAAACTAGGAAAACCCTTTTGGGCACACAAGAGCACTCACGCCTCTCCGGATTTTCTTGGCATCGGGTTGTGCCGATCCGTTTGACCTGGTATCATCCGCATACCCATGATTGTCGTCGCCCCCATACTCCGACGAATGGCTAGTGTTCACCCTCTGTGCATTCTGCTCCGCATATTCCTTCGCACATAATTCCTGAAACACCTGTTGGCAGCTTCTCAAAGCCTCCGTGTTCCGATTCGAGCAATCAACCGCCTCCGCCAATTCCCTTAAGCAATGGTCCAAAAGGTTGGGTTGTAGGTTTTTGGCGACATCTTGGCAACTTTGTACGATGTAGTAGATTCTCGATGAGTTATCTTTTGTCTGTAAAAAAAAAAAAAAAGCAAAGAATGTTAGAGTTTCATGTTACTCCTAATGTAGTCGTTGTCCTTGCTTACCAAATCAAAGTCCCTTCGTAACGTCGAGATAGAAAGCGCCCTCTCTATTGTAGACCCGTAATTCCTCTTTATCCCTACCCCTGAACCAGGTGACGATTGAGGTGGATCATGTGGTGGATATCCATCCCGCGGGTATGAGTACGACGAAGATGAATGTGATTGTTGCGAATGTGGCTGATATGTTGACTGCGACGGTGGAGCACTCGAATGCTGCGGGAACGGATACTGTTGTGATGAACTACTACCACTACTATACGAAGGTGTCGGCGGATATTGTGGTGATGCTATATGATGTGGTGGCGGCGGAGGATACGAATGTGATGGCTGAAACGGAGGAGGATGCCCATTTACCGGTGGGTACGGGTCGCTTGATTGAACTCTTGGAATCACAGGTGGTGGAGGCGCAGCTGCGTAAGGGTTAGGTGGTAAAGTCCTTGAATGCTCTTGGCTGTTTCGTCTATTATATGATTCGTGGCTGTGTAGAGGGCCAGGACCTGCTGAGCTCTGCGGCGCCGGTGGAGGAGGAGGCAAAGGCGGTGGATGTGAGTAAGTTGAACCCGACAGTGGCAGTGCCTGCACACTCGGCAGTGTCTCTGGTTGACTTCTCGGCATCGAGTCGGGATGTGAAGCTGAAGGCCCCGAGAATGAGCCCTGTCCTAAAGGCGGTGTCTGCATTGGCGACGGTGCTGGAAATGACCTGTCATCCTTATTGTATAGGGCCTCCGACAGCGACGGTAGCGACTGCCTCCCCTCCGCCATCGGTGGAAGGGTCTGCCTACAATCCTCATTCCTCGATGTCTTTCGCGAGTCTGGTGGTGTGTTGTAGCCGCTGGTTGCGTGTGATGATGATTGTGGTGGTGGGAAAGATAGTGGCGGCGTTGGGCCGAATGTTGTTGTTGGACTGATGGGCGAGGCTGTCGATATACTATTGCGATTATTTATCGACGGATGTCGCTGGTGGTATTGGGCACCCTCCCTCAATACCCCCTCGAAACCCATGTAAGCCATCGATGGCAGAGTATCACTAAAAGACCAAGGTTAGACACAGGCCTGTTTGGTATTTAAAGGTATCCTTGCGTCTTTTGTAGTTTAAGTCCTCGAAAAAGCGTATCCATTACGTCGTCTCTACCTAATGAGGAGTAAAGAGGTAAAGCATAGAGAGGTATTATGAATATAGAGAGGAGTGAAAGGCGGAGTGGACTTGGGGAGTTGAGGAGGGATGGGGAGGTAGTAAGGTAGGAAGGGGAAGAGAAAGGGAGGAAGAGAGAGAGAGGAAGAGGGAGAGGATTATTTTGGCAACTATGTGTGGCTCTTTACGTACCTCTGCCTTCTACTTTCCGATGACTCCATGCCTGTGGCGGGAGACAAAGGAGGTGATAACGGGTTCACGGGGGGAAGAATGTTGAAGGCTTATCTCGAGATGGAGGTAACTTTCTTGAATAAGGCGGGAGGCGAGCCGCCGGTAGCTGAGACTAGTCTGTTACTGGAGCTAAGAGGGCTGGATCGTGGGGAATCGAAGTAGTGTATGGTCGTTGCGGTGGACAACGAACGAACGACGAACAGCGAACAGCGACAATGACAACCGACGACGACGACGACAACGACAAAAGGCTAACTACAATAATTCAGCCTTAAGGTTTACCGCGTATATCGTTTAAAACTGGCGAATTGACGCAATCTGTGTAGAAGTTTTAAATCTTAGTATTGTCTATGGTCCCTGAGGATAGTGAAACTTTATCAGTCGCAAAGTCTCCCAGGGCTAATTACCAACGCAGCAATGAGCCAGTTAGTGTTGACAAATGTAGCCGTGGGTCTCCGAAGTTAAAAGTAGGTAGGTACCGGGTTCCGGTAAGTGATGTGAATCGAACTATTATAACTAATAGCAACGAGGACTGCAACGACGTCGTTGATAATAATAATAATAATGACAACAAAAATAACAACAATAACAAAAACACAACCCTGATGTGTTCTATTATCTTGGTTCCTGACTGATTGTAAAGAAGGCCAGGCGTGACGACGTTGTGGGATAGGTGGGTGTTATGTAGTTGATCGAATGTGGGAGTAACAAACGAATGTCTGCGACGACAGATGGGGGACCCTGGGGATAAGTAGGTATTATGTTATGCGAACAGGTGGCGGAAGCTAGCTCTTCTGTTGCTTCTATCTATGTCTGGTAAGGGACTTTGTGAGCATATGAAGCTTTTTGCGGGGGGTAGTGGTGGTGGTGGTGGTGGCAGTAATAAAGTTAGGGTGTGGTGTGTGTGTATGTGGTGGTGGGTTGAGCCTAGCGAGACTAGAGATCGATCCAACGATCTAACAGCGGCACCGGGGAGGCTTCTGTCTGGATGTGATATAAAGATGGGGGTGGTTGTGGTGGTTGTGAAGTGAGGAATATTATGTAGACTTACTTTTACACTCACTCAGGAAAATCAATGAGCAGGAGAAGCGCGGCAGTATGTAAGAAGAGGCAAGCGAGGAATGGTCAGACCAACAGATGAAGGGAGACACCCGGGACGGCAGAAGAAGTAATTGACGGATTTGGGGGGGTTGTTCTTGATCTGGGGGGGGGGGTGGTGGAGAGAAAAGAATAGATAGAGGTAAAAAAGTGTGAGCGCAAGAAGTAGTAATGTATGTATGTAGGTGAGTACTGAACTGACTAGATGGGAAAGTACGGTAAGTACGGTAGGTACGGTAGGTACGGTAGGTACGGTACAGTGAGTGAGTATTTGTGGATGTGGGTGGGTGGGTGTGTCTGTCTGTCTGTGTCTGTCTGTCTGTGTCTGTCTGTCTGTCTGTAGTGTATGTACGCACGAAATGTGTGTATGTACGAATATGTATGGGTATGGATGGTATGGGGGGTGGGAGTGGAGTGTGGGATGGATGTATGTGTGAATGAAGCAGCAACAGCAGCAGCGGCAGCAGGAAGCAGATTGAGTGAGTGAGAGAAGATGTGATGGCTAGTCAGAATAGAACAGCGAACAATGGGAGGACGCGGACGGGGGCGGGCTGGGATTATTAGATCGAGATGATGATGACAGCGACTTTCTTTTCTTGGGGTCCAAGCCCTGCTTTAAGGTGGTGGTGGATGGGTGGTGGATGGATGTGGATGTGGATGGGTGGATAAGTAAAAGTATTGAAATGATGGTCACTGGCGTATGTATGTAATGTACGGTACACAGCTTCTTCTTTCTGTCTTTCCTTTCCCTTCAGATGAGGCAAGGAAATAAAAGAAATGAGAAAGAAAAATAGAAAAAGGAAAGAAGAGAAAAAAAAGGAAAGAAAACCAAAAAAAATAAAATCCAAAAAATAGACAGTGAGGACCCGCCTGAGAAACTACTACGAAACCAGGCAATAAATATAGAAACCCACCCGGGAGTAGAGGAGCTGCTTTTCAAACCCACCCCCCCCCCCTCCAAAGCAAGATCTGCGTAAAAACGGGGGAAGCAAATAGAAGTGCTGATGGAGATATAGCTATGGCTAGCTAGCCAGTTAATGCAGGGTGTTTCGCGAGGAACCGAGATATGAAGTGAAGGGGGAAATCGAGAATTAAATCTCAGGGCATAAGATATGATGATGTATGTAAGAGACAAAAAATATATGTTGCACGCGCAGAGATAGAAAATGGAGATACTGGCAAAAATCGAAAGAGAATAAGAGATCTACCCTTTTCTCCCCCCTACTCAACTCCTTCTGACTGCTCCAATTGATGATATACTGCCACCCTCATAAAACACAAGCTTGACTTGAGAGCCGTAGCCACAGTCGCCACACGATATAAGCAAGGTCAAATGGACAAGTCAGAACGATGAACTAATAGTAATCCAATAACCCCAACCCCAGATACATCTTAGCAGCTACATAGCCATGTAGTCATGTAGAAGTAGTAGCAGCAGAAGCAGCAGCCAGCTGGGTATGTGCTTCCCCTTTGACATCTGGGGAGAAACGGCCAAAGGTTTAAAACAGAACATGGCATCTATCCAATCAACCCGATGGGACTGATGATGATTATGATGTCCAGTTACAATGTCGGCCTTACCCTCTTCCATTTCCCTTCCTTCACTTCTTCCTACATACATGCCTAATTCTACTGGCAGGAACCTCCTCCACTTCTACAAATGTATGTACCTAGGCTACGGTACCTACATACCCCCCCCCCCCCCCCCGTAACCCAGGCGCCAAAGCAAAAACGCAGCAGAAACCGTTCAAGGCAACAGGGTATACCAGGGCCGGGGATCAAACGGGCCTACATCGACGATTTGACTCTCCCCTCCTTTCCCCCTTCACACCCCTACAAACTACTACTACTCTAATTCCTGTTTAAACAGTGCGTCGATCTCTCGCACGCGCAAGAATGAAAAAATTCCTGTAGTTGATAAACCCGCCGCCGGCGGAGATCATGAGGTCTAGTTTGGTATGGGAGATGGAGAAGGGGGGGGGGGGGCGTCTATTACTACATGTATTACTATTACATTGCTGTTTTATATCGCTCTGCTACTCCGACGGACTTCCACTCTCCTACCTACCATTCCACCACCACCACCACCACCTTCACCACTTCCTCCTCAAGGCGGCTAGGATGGGGATATCAATTGGATTGGTGGACCTCCTTCTCCTCACAAAAAAGAAGGAAGAAGCAAAGCAAAAAAAATACACCCCAGTACCATCATAAAAAGAAAAGAAAACTAAGGAAAAAGAACAAGAGGGGAAAAAAGAACCCACCATACAGTCCAGTTCATGCTCGCGCCAAAGTGAACGAACAATTCATTAAATTATGACCCTTCCCTCCGTCCTTCCTTCATTCCTTGACCGGCTTCAGCGGCTCTTTTGTAAATATACTTTATCTAAGCAATTAGTCCTCTTCGGCGGCGGCCACAAGAGAAGTGCGGAGAGACTCGTTAAGGTGACCTTGGGTATTGGGCCTGGGGGGGGGGGGTTAACCCAGCCTGGTCTAGTACTCCCACAAAAAAGGCGTTACATTACACTAAACACGCTAGTGCCCCTACCCTACCCTCCACCACTCCACGCGCAACCGTGATCGATTTCATCGACAAGCGGTTTCGACCCGCCGGGAATGGACCAAAAGTAGATGCGTTGACGCATCTGCAGCTCACCACCACCGCCCAACCCATGGGTCCAGGTCCAATCCGTTCAGCTGGGTTCTGTCACTGTTATGTGTATTCCCGAGGGCGTGTGATCTCCTGTGACCTATGAGACTTTTTTTGCTTTTTGGTCAAAAGGGAAGAAACTGGTGATGGACCTTTCCCAAGATCTCGTGTCTCTTCGCTTGATCAAAAAAGCTCGCAAATCGTCTTTTCGGATTCACCCGGCGCCCCCTCCCCCTTCCCCCCCTCGCTCCCTCTCCTTGGCATATACTAGAAATGGTCTGTTGGACCAATTGGAGATCGACTGGAACGAGCCAGATGATATTTCATGATCCTGCAAGAAAAAAAAAGAAAGAATGAGTGAAAAAAAGAAAAAAAGAAAAAAAGAAAAAGAAAAAATAGAATCAATCAAGACCCGGTAACCTGCCTCCCTCACTTCCTCTACTCTACCGGTGCTGCAACTAAACTATACTGCATGGGTTCATTGATTCATGAGTAAGAAGAGGGTGAGTTGGTACAGTAAGTAACGTTAGAACGAAAAGAGATTGAAATGAAAGGGGCACTCAAATACGAGCAGCACACATGAATTGACAGTTCCTGTACGTCCTGTCTAACCAGTATGTACGTATGTACATAGAGTCCCAGCTATCTGGCATACTCCGCGCGCAACACAGACCAGCTGGGTCGTAAGGCATAAACCTCTCTCCCATCAGGTGGAGGCGGCTGTGGGGAGCGCGGGAAGAGGGAAAAAAAAAACGTTTTTTTCATTTATCCAAGGCTTTCCTTGCTGGGCTATCTCTATCTCGTCCACGCCTGATAACTATCTTCTTACGGGGAGAGCCGAATATATGGCCCATACCTAGATCCATGATCCATCCGGCCCCGAAAACAGCGAAAGAAAAAAGAGAAAGGGAAGAAAAGAGAGACCCAGATCTGGAATTTCTCATCCATCTAATCGAAGCTTCTCTCACATCAGCCAGCCACGCGAAAACCCAGGAAATTGGTCAGTCAGTAGGCCTAGAAGCGCGGAAAAAAGCAAAAAGGGGTGAAAACAACAGAAACAGAATAGGCCAGCTCAACGCTTAAAAAGGGAAACAGAAGCAAAAAAGAAGCAGTAATTTTCTCTGAGGCTGACTGGCTGGCTGGTATGTCCGTCAATCTCAATCTCAATCTTCCTCACGCATTCCCCCATTCCTTATGTGGGCGATTTTCGTGCACTTCCTTACTTATTTAATACACATGCCCTTCTTTTGGGAGAGTCTATTAGATAATGGACCAAAAAAGTGGTATGGTGCAACCCGATCTTCAAGGTGACAGCCTTTCGAATTGATATAGCTCCCCAACCACAAAAGATATTACGATTACATTAGATACGGGAGCAGATATGTTGGTGAAGATGCTCCGTATCTAGTTAATAGATATTCTAATTGTGGTGTTGTTATCCAGTCCAAATTGCCCGTTTTGTATGCAGAATATACAATGAATGGTAATATTATACCATTTATACCCCCCCCTCCTCAACCCCAAACGTCCCATCACACTGAGCATAGCGAAGCGGCTACAAAATAACCTTCTCATTGGCCGAAAAGTCTCTTTTTAGCCAAGATTTCCCCACTCCAAAAGAGGGATATGCCACCTTTTAGAGCTGGACGCGCCATGCCTAGGTAGTTGGAGACGAGAGATCCAAGAGATCTCCCCTCTCTCTAGCTGTCTGTGATCTCCGCGCACGCGCTCCAACCTCCTTTCGAGTATCATAAAAAGAAAATAAAGGGCGACTTTTCTACATTTTCCTTTACTTCTTTTTTTTTTTTTTTTTTTTTTTGCTTCTTCTCTCGCTGGGCTGTTGGCGACGATCTCCCATCGTCGAACGCCATACGGCCCCCCCGAATCCAATGATAGGGGGGCGCGCGTGCGTGCAGGGGTGATACTGATAGAGAGAGAGAGAGAGGAGAATGTGGAAGTTTTTTTTTTCCCCTCTCACTCTCTTTTAATTTTTCCAGCGGACGATGTTACACATTACATGTAACCCTCCACAACAATAACGCCTTCTAAGCGGCCTGGTAGGGGAATATCGCTCAAGGGCTTCTGGGGTTTTTTTCTTTTTTCCTTCTTCCCAGATCTGTGCAAGAAAAATTTCACCATGACGGATTTACACATCTGTCACGTCAAAGTCAGCTCACAAGGCAATTGCAAGGTGTGCGGTTTTGCGGTTTTGCGGTTGCGGAACATCCCATCGCGCGAGCTCTCGCGCGGCCCCACACCCCCGGGTCAAGTTGCCAACCACACCCCCATCCCGATCACCCTCCAGATCCGAGATTTCAGATAACCGGCAGACAAGTCCCCCGGGGGAGGATGTGCCGGGGTATGGCATGAAGAAACATGTACTAGTAGGGGTTTAAAGAGATGATTGACATGATAGAGGTCTGTCCGCTACAGACAACAGTTACCAGCTGCTGGTTTCAGTGATTATGATGATGGTGATGATGATGGTGATGATGACGATGATGATTATAGGCAGCAATGGGGGTGGGGGAAGAAGGGGGGGGGGGGTGTGGAGGTTACATATATCTTAATATCTATATTTATTTATATGGGTTTGGGATATCAAGATCAAGCAAGATGTTAGAGATCTTAATCTTGAACGTCATCTGGCAGGTACAGTAAAGGAGACTGACTACATGTCTCTCTTTTTTCTCCCTCTTTCTTGTCCTCTCACTCTATCCCCCCCTCTCCACCTATCCTTCCCTTCCTACTGCAATTACCTGGTACTCCTCACCTTTGGCTACATAACCCAGGTACAATTACAACCTCCAAGCGATACACCTACATGATACCTGATCATCCCTCTCTCTCCGCCACTGGCACCCAATCTCGGCAAAGCAGGTCACAACCACCAAGCCATCAACCCCTAGATCCCAAATCTCTCTTTCTACCCCGGGTGTCTGAATCGAATCGGAAAACCCGCAGTCTGTGAGTCGCAAGAGAGGTGGTGGGTGTGAGGTAAGAGGAGCCGGATCTAAGATCAGGCCACAACTTTTTTTCTTTTCTCTGCTGAGAGGGGGCCTAAGCGACAGACTTTTTTTTTCTTTTTTCCTTTATTCTTTTTTTCTTTTTCTTTTTCTTTCTCTTCTCAAGCTTGTCGCCTTCCAATTCTCCCTGGGATTAGATACGAGACCCGATACACCCGACACAGTGGATGAGGAACTAACTAGTGTTTGTTACTCTACTCTATGCTTCACTCGAGTAGGTACCATAGCTCCTGCTTGCTGCTGCTGCTGCTGCCGCTACTGCTACTGCTATGGGCTGCTGTGGGCTGCTTATCTCCGCGCGCGCGGTAGTCTATGCGACTTTTATGGCTATCTTTTATATAGATGTAGGGTTCATAGTTCGGGTGTCGCTTCAGGGTGTTGCAACCAGATGTTTATTTGGCCCTTTCGTCTGCCTTGTCTGCCCCCCCCGCCCCCAGGGGGAGGGGGAGAAGGGAAATGAACGGATGTGATGTGATTTGATGTGATGTGATAATTAACGTTCCTCCAACGACAGCAATCACCATTTTCAGCACCACCACAGTTCCTCGGTGTGTGCAATGCCCGCGGGAAGGGGGAAGAGAGAGGTGGGACGCTCAGGAGGTAGGCACTGTATCATGTATGGATCTGTAGATGGATAGATGGAATGCATTGTATATGTATGTAGCCTTTTCAAACTTATCTTTTTCTATCTTTGTTCGTCCCTCCCCCCCCTTCCTGTCAGTCGCGTAAGCATAGGCAAGGAGGGGATCATCCATCTGCTCTCCAGACTTGACACTTGACATGAAAGATTGGACGAAAGGGAAGAGTGGGGGGGGAGGGAGGGAGGAAGGTTAAACGCTGTCTTCCCTCTTCTCTCGCTCTTTCCTCGGCCAATCTCAGCTGTGTCATATCCTATCCTGTCTGCCGTTGGATGGAATGGGAAATGGGGGTGGAGGGAAGGAATGGGGGGGGGGGGTCACTGTTACTGTTGTAAGTATCATTGACGCACAACGACCGTTAACAACATGTAACGGTTACTCTATCTGTATCATCTGCTGCTCTGCTCTGCTCTGCTCTCAACCCCCCCAACCAACACAATTTCTCCCGTCTACCTGCTTGGAATTGGAACTCGATCAATTTCTGGATTACTATTCACCCTCTCCATCCCCCCCCCCCCCTTCCCATCACATCACATCTCCCCACTCTCAAAGTACCCCAACCTGATCAAATCCAGAAACCCCAAATTCGAATCTGGCCCGGCCCTGGGATTTATATACACACACCACTCTACTTACACATGCTTGCCAGGAGTTGAACCATGTCAGTCAGTCAGTCAGTCAGTCAGGATGAACTGTCGTGGCTGTCACTCACCACCACCACCCCGGTATACATCGTCCATCCCTATCGGCGCAAATCGCCCAATCTCGATCGCATCGTTCCTTCCCTCCTTCTACACAGCCCTCTTTCTGTCTCGATGTTTTTTTTTTTTTTTCCTGTTTCTGACCTTGTTTAGTCTAGATACGTTACAGCGGATAGAGCAGATAGCATATCCTCATATACGAGCAGGCGCCACCACCACCACCACCCCCTTACCTTGGAGACAGTGGGGGTTGAGTTATATATCTACCATCTAGTACTCTCTTCTCCCCTCTGTACCTAGTCTACAATTACAATCTATCTAGATATCTATCTCAAGTATCATATCTTTTTTACCCTAGATACACCATCCATCCCCCTTGTAAAACAAAACAAAACAAAAAAAACAAGAAAAACAGAAACTCTCCGAGAGCCCCCCCTTACCTCCAACCCGGGGGCGAAACCCCGACCCTGTTTCTCTAACTCCTCTAACCTTGGGGGTGGGCGGTGCGCGCACCACTCCGCGCGCGCGCGCGAACGCCCGCTCGGGTGCGGTATGCGATGATCTCCACGCCCCCGCGCTGATTGGGCCGTTATTTTTTCCAAAAGGGAAAGACAGACACACTCACACTCACACACACACACGCACACCACCCTCACGCTCAAACACTCACTCACGCACCACCACCTCCTTACACGCAGCAGCAGCAGCAGCAGCAGCACCCGATGCGATGCGGAGTGCGATCGATTCCGATGGGAGGGAGAGTGGGGCCTATTTTTGGCCGCAAGTCATATCTCACAAGACGGCAGGTTAGAGGGAGTTTTGAGGGGATCTTGAGATAGGCGGGGTTACCGCCCGGTGTGGTGTGGCTGGGGAGGGGGGAGAGTGGTGGTGGGTGTGGAAATGATAGGGTGGGGAGGAAAATGTGGGTTATGTATATATGTAGGTGGGTGGGTAAATGTAGGTACATGTAGTTATGTAGGGATTGCTTGGAGCCCCAATAGTAGGTGGGGTTTTAGAAGTATTAAGTAGTAAAGTGGTAAGTAGTAAGTAGTATTTTAGACACCCCACACCGTTTAGTGGTAATAAAAGTGGTGGTGGTGATGGTGGTCGAAGTAGAAGATGAACAGAACGAGATGCGAACCACGAAACCCAAACGCCAACTGATACTGATAACCCGCCTCCCTAGCAGCGGTTACTGCTACTACAACAAGCCAAGCCGACTGCCATAACTCCTACTGTAAAACCACCGCCCAATGTCATAATAACCAATATAGCCAGCCAGCAACCAAAGAAAGTAAGAGAAAGTAGGTCTCTCAGTTCTGTACAGCACTAGAAAGGATGAAAGAGGAAGAAGAAACAAACGTTAATAAAGAAAAAGAAAAAGAAAACCATATATAAAAACGCCATGCAATCATCGTTCTAGCCTCGCTAGTGACCTAAGAACCTCCATCATCGGCAGCTTACCAGTCCCTGCCTCACCCCTAACCTTCTCCTCCCTCACCGCCAGAGTCGCCTCCGCATCCTCCAGGATCCGACCTGCCAGCCTATCCGCCGCCTTTCCATAGTGATTTAGCTTGTGGATTCCGTCTGCTAGCTGGTCGACCTGGAACTCAATTTCTCTAGTATGCTGCTTGACGAGGCCCCTTGCCTCCGCCAGCAGATCATGAGAGCGAGACGAGGACGCGAACGCCGACTCAGATGGCTGCAGGAGGGTGTTCATATCGGGCCCACCGGCAAGGGAGAGTGCAGCTTTGGTATCGCTCTTGAGCAGCGACTTCCATGTTGCTTTTTCGGCTAAGAGTCTGCAAAAGGGGAGGTTAGTTGCTGTCAATGATCACGATGACAGAAAAATGTGGATGGGGATTATGCCTACTTTTTCAGGTTCGCTTCAATGGCCTCTATTTTGGCAAGATTATCAATGTTACGGGGATTGGGTTTTAGGTCTTTTTCATTTTGTTGCTGTTCCTGCATAAAATAGTCAGCTCTGCCACCTGTCTGCTGGGTCCATGGTTGCCTAAATGCATAGGGCTGAAGCTGAAAGTGTGGGGTACATTACCCTACTGAACCAATTTGACAGCCCAGGATTTGATAGGACGTCTGATAATATTTCATCTTCAATTACTCTTGCTGTAAAGATGGGCAATAGGGTCAGTAAGCGTTCAAAACTAGTGTTTCACATTTTTCAGGAACAGTGATGACCAGAAGACACCCGGGATCTCGACTAATGTCACCGAACTTTTGGTGCCAGGTTTTCTGGTATATCTCAGTGACCAAAATCGGCATTAGGAATTAGGGGTAATTCAAGCCCATTTTAGAGCAAGGGAGAGCTTTAGCTGTTCTACTCAACGATAGAAAATCGAGAATTTGGGCAAAAAAAATCCAAATAACAGTTATGCTGCACGCATCTGCAGATGGGATTTAATACCCACATTCTTCGAAGACCCTTCGGTAGAGACAACTGGAACCCTCCCATAGCTAAGGTTTATAGTAGTATCTGGGGCGGGAGGTGACGAAGAGGTAGCATCACAGCTCCCACGGATTTGCCAAAAAATAAAATAAAAATAAAAATAAAAAACTTACCAACAGCGGCCGCATTAGCACTTTCCGGCTTTCCATCGCTCGTAGTGAGCGCTTTTCGTCCGCACCATGCCAGTAGTTGTTTCATCCTCAGGGGTTCTACCATTTGGTCGTTAATGTGCTTATAGTATTCTTTGTGATCAATCTCCGGGTGCGGTTCAGCTACAATCACCCCGCGATCAGCCACCATACCCCCAGTAAAAAAGAAATTAAGAAATAAAACCACAAAAAGGGCATACCAATGACCCCCGTATCCATCAGTGAGCTCGCCCTTCGTCCTCTGAGTCCAACACTGCTCCTCCGGTTGCCTCCACCCTGTCCACCTTTCCGCATCTGCTGATTTCGCCTGATAATCGGTGTATCCGATACCGGGAGTGCCATCTTTGTGCCACTACCACCTCCGGCTTGTATTCGCGGCGGCGGCGACACTGGTACGGGTGCTGCGGCGGTAGACGCTTTAGCTTTTGCTGCCGTTTTGGTTTTGGCGGCCACTTTCTTTACCGGCTTCTTTTCTTTTACATCCTCCTCTTCAGCTTCGACCAGGGAGATCTTTTTCCGGGTCTTGAACTCCGACTCCTCAACTGGCGGGGGTGAGTCGTGGGCACGCTTCCGGGACGAGGTAGTGGATTTCTTCTTCTTGGGGGGCTCAACGGCGGCAGGCGGCGGCGGTGGGGCGGTGGGCAAAACAAGTTCTGTAGCTGCAAGACTGGCGCGGGTACGTGGCCGAGGGCGGAAGATGAAGCCTTCATCCTCATGGATGTCCGGTTTGGCACGCTTTTGCTTCTATGCAGGTGGGGGATCATGTCAGTATCTGAGTTGTAACCTTAGATTGAGCAACTGTGGCGCCCCGCCCCTTAGTCTTAGATATCCGTCCCCATGGCGAAGAAAGACACCCCCGACATGTCACGTTACCACAAACAAAAGAGCCAAACACCCTAGTAGTAGCCCGGGAAAACAAGAAATCAAAACCAACCTTCTTAGGCGGCTTCTCCTTCACCTCTTCCTTATCCGCGCCATCCTCTTCCTTCTCCACTACCTTCTTTCCCTTCTTCTTCTTTTTGGGGGGCTCTACCGGCGCATTGTCCTTCTCTTTCCCATTCATCCCACCGCCACTACCATTGATCCCATTGCTGTTGTCGTCCAATCCCGCAGCGGCGCTTTTCCGCTTTGGCCGTGTGTTGGTCGGCATCAGTGTTAGTGTTTGTAGTGGCCGAGTCGTGGTCGCGTGCGCGGGCATTAAATTCGACTCTAAGTTGATTACGGCGCAAGTGTGTAAGCTATACAGAGTGGCACTGTGGAATTGGGATTTTTACTGATGGACAGCAGAGCGAATAGGCTGTCCACAGTTGTTGGGGATGTTGAGAGTATGGTGATATTGTGTGTGTGTGTGGGGGGGGGGGGCGCGTGTATGTGTGCTTCCTATCGTTTGTTATATAGCTGGCTGGCTGGCTGGCTGATTGGTGGGTGACGATGATGATGATGATGATGATGATGATGATGATGACGATGATGAGGGTGTGTGGTGTACTCGACCAACTACTAATTGCCTGCCCGTAATAGTAGTGAGTGGTGGTGGTGTTGGAGGATGAATGTTCGTATTACTATAATGGCAGTGGATGTTAACGTCGTAAAGGGGGGGGGGGGTGTTTGTGATATGGCGTAGTGGGCGGCGGCGGCGGGGAGGCGGCGGGGAGGGGAGGGGAGGGTGGTGATGGTTGTGGAGGTGGTGGAGGTGGTGGTGGAGAGGGAGTGATGATGGGTGATGGGTGATTGGGGGGGGGGGGGATTCGTGGTTTGGGTGTCGCGTTGTTGCTCCCACTGTGCTTCGGCTTGTTTTGATTCAACAAAGAGTTACCCACATGCGTCTTGGCGTGTCAACTACAACGCAAGCATAAGGCTTGTTTTACGCTGGTGTGCGTGGATCCTATCACGGCCCTTGCTTTTTCTCCCCGGAAAGCTGTAGTGGATGACTTCCCGTATATATCGTATTACTGGTTTCTAGGCTTCTGGGGCCTAGAAATCTGAACCGAACCCCCCTCTGTTCAGGTTCAGATTCTAAGTCATCCAGTATGTACTCACTCTGCACCATGAATACATACATGATGTAGGTACAGTGGTAATGATTGCGGTAATGATTGTGATAATGATATCGATATGATATGGCTAACTACATAATGCACGGTAGCTTCTTTGTAAACGAACATCCGTCTCCTCCGTCTCGTCTCGTTACATGATTGGGCACATATCTTATCTCTTCCTTCCTTCCCATCCTCCTTTCCTTCCCCGGATTCTCCTCTCCCGCGGTGATACCTTCACAGCCCACACCTGCATACAAATAGGGAGGGAATATCAAAAATCGAAGAAAGAAAAACTCACATCACTCCCGCTGCTGTAGACCTAGCTTCCATGTTGAATAAAAAACCCTTTGTCACCCATATGTATTGGGCCAACAGTCGTGCCGAACCCGAAATTGAACAGAAACAGAAAAAAAAATAACAATAGAAAATAGAAAAAAAAAGAGAAGAGATTACAAATCGGCCTCAAACAGCTCTCCCCATAAACTTGTCTTCAATAGTATAGAGTGACCTTTTTCCTTTTTCTCTTTAGATGTCTCCCAAAATAATGTCTTGTCTGACAAACGATGCCTTCTAAATCATAAAATCTTTCATAACCCCACCCCCTCCCCTCCCCGGTTGGCAACGGCATCTTCATGCAAATCTGTTTTTGATAGTCATGTCAATACACGATCACATCTTGGCGAAATGTTGTAAGTGCGCACCTAAATAGCTTATGGTGCAAGGCTGCCTTCGATCCTCCTGCGAGCCTCAATCTTCTCCTCCTGGCTCACATTCTCTTTCCGCATGGTCACTGCACCTGACCCCGGTGTGTGACCAATGCTCATTCCTACTCGGATCAAGGTCTCCAGTGCGGTTCTCGAGTTATCGACAAGGTCCTCGTCGAAAACCATTCTGCCAGGTTCAAACAAACAGACGATGGTACTACCACCAAACTGGAAATAACCCAGCTCGTCTGTACGCTTGACCTGTGATCCCGCCTTGGCCGTGATGACTGTGCTTCCAACCATCATAGCACCGACACAGATTACCATCACCCTTCCATGTTTCACAGAATCTATAGGAACACAAATACGGACATTTTCACCATACACATCAAGTCTATATTATAATCAGCGCTGACTTCATCTCCACGTCAAGTCAAGGAAACTTACGCGGATCGGATAGCCATTGGGTTAACAGTATAATACTCTCCCTTTATCAACTTGGGTTCACCCATGATCCCGTCAACGGGAATATGAAACCTGTGATAATCTTGCGGCGCAAGTCTAAAGATACCCAATGCACCCTTCTCAAAGCGCTTGGCATCTTCCGGATACGCATCGCCCAGAAGCCTCTTTAGTGTGAATTCTCTGCCCTTGATCCATATTGTTGTTGCATCATCAATATGGTTGAACACTACAGACCTACAATCTGCCGGTGAGACGATGACCCTTTGATCGTCTGGCGAAGCGCAGGGGCGTGCACCGGGCTTAAGGGCACGGTAGAAGAACTCGTTGAATCTGCGACTTTAATCAACATCAATTCTTTAAATAACCTGATCAAGATATGCTCACGTCTTGAACTGGTCTAGTGGTAGAAGAACTTCAGAAAGATCGAGCTGATGGAAAGCAATGAATCCCTTGATATCCCTGGCAGAAGCAGGATTATCAAACTTCTTTCCTTGCTTGACACTAAGTGAGCTTAGAAGTTTTTTGACTATAAAAATTAGTTTGGGAACTCAATTAGTACTTATTCTTGGGGTGATATACTTTTCTTGTTCTCCATACTGCTACTGCTGAGCCCCTTGTAAAGTAATCGAATTCCTAGACGAACATAGACGCTCATACGCTCTTCCTGGATCTGCCCAGTAATCCTGTCCTGGACCAAGATATTGGCAGAGTTTGCACCTAATTTATAACCACCGTAAGATATTTTTGAGATGACCTTAGAGTACCATTTGCGTTGGGCCTGACTAGATGTCACAAATCCCCCCATCACAAGCTTATCTACTTGTCTCCAGTCTTGCGATGCACATGTCGCCAGATGTGTCACGATATCTTGTTCAGACCTTTTATTAAGGCGCGGCTGATGACACAGTGGACACTCCTTGATCTGGATGACATGCTCCTCTGCCTTCTCGTCTGAAAGATCATTTTCACCGAGCATTATACCCTCCTCCCCAGCAGCGCCAAGAACGTTGATATTTTGTGTTGGGGGTAAAGACACCATGCTTCTGCTCCTTGGATCAGCCGGAGTATTTGAGCTGGTGCTGTCATCCGATTTCTGAGACCCATCATCCCTTCCTGAATCATCCCTCCCGGACGCGGAAGGAGTATGCCTTGGTGTCTTCGGAGTGGTTGACGAGAGCTGGTCCTCTAGACAGATCACGGCCTGATCAATACTCAACTCCACATCCTCCAAATTGGTAGCCCCATTCTCCTCTTTGAATCTCTCAAAAAATCCATCGATAGTGTGGGCTGACAATGTAGAACCCAAAGTATCAAGCATAGTAGTAAGTTCCACACGACTGATCTCACCACTGTCATCTGCATCATACTGCCTGAGCATGACTCGCCAGAACTGCTGTCTAAGTGCAGGATATGGAACATATTTGGCCTTTATTTTGATTTCAGGATTGTGTTTGTCTTCCCATCGTTCTTTATTTTTTAGAGGAAGAGGCAATGTGTACGGATGCAAATCATAGTCCATAGAGTCATTGTTTATCTGCACCATCCTGTTCCCGGGCGGTGTTGGACCGCTCTCCTCACCGGGACTCAAACCTCCATCCAAGGGTAAGCCACTTGCCACGCTTCTTAGTGAGTTTGAAGATGTTCTCCGTTCAAGATCAGGACGGCCCTTTTTACCGGCAGAGAGATTCGTCCCAGAAGATGACCTAGGTAATGGTATACGGAAACGAGATTTTCCAGTACCAGACGGAGTCATAGGAGAAGGTGGGATTTCATCCTTTAATGGCTCACGGAGGTTATACAGCCCGGTTCTTGGATCTGCGGTAGGTTGTGTGGAGATGATTTCTTGTAGTGCAAAGTTTGTCTGTGCTACGAAATCATTTGATGAGAACTTATCGCGGTCTACTACTGCAATGTTTAGAGAATATTTCTGTTCGTGCCGTAAAACCTGGAACACCATTTTCTCGTCGTATACGGGGTTCAAACAGTGTCTAATGTGTCTAGTGCGGTATGTTTTCTTTCCCAGTGAAACAACAACAAAAGGGTCCATATCAAAACCGGTGCGTGTCACTAGTCCTCGTTAGCAGGCCAGAGTTTGGGTATAGATGTTATACGGGCTCAGCTTACTGTTCTTCTCTGGTGGCAAGTCCGTGATGGAATTGATCTCCAAAAAAACAACTCCAACAACATCTGACTCCCTAGATAGCTCGTAGTGGCGGCCTTTCTTGTCGCTGCCTGTCTTGCCTTTCATCATTGAAGGAGTGATCGAGGGTGCAATTGATGGAGCCATTGAAGCGGTAGTTCCTATCCTATCAAACTTGGGACGATTTTCATATTGTCCCGCCATATCTTCCTCGTCATCAGAGAGACCAGTATCACCCAAATCCCGTGAAAGAGGATCATCTTGCTCATAGATACTAGGAGAGGCGCTCGGGCTCGGTGTTCCGCTGAAATTGCTCAGCCATGTAGTCCATTTCTGCATGATTTGGTCGGGGGTTGCAGCATCATCAGACGTGTCCAGAAGACAGAGTTGAAGTTGTATCTCCCCGGAAATTGTGGCCTTTTTACGGCTAGACTTCAATGGGAACCATCGGGGCTGAATGAAGAGTTGTTGGGTTAGCAGGGGCCCCAACATAAGGATAATTAAGGTGCTGACTGACCTCTTGGCTGGTTCGTCCATTTGAGAAAAATTCATCGAGATGAACCGCAAAGTCGCCCATGTAGTCCTATATTTCCCTCTTCACATGTCAGAAACCAGGAATTGTCACTGCATCATCGTTCGCCCCTTTCCCCGATTCGAAAAAACCATCCCCTGGGTGCATGGGTAAATCCAAACCTTTCCAAACCGGTCCTTGTCCCAACAAACGCACTCCAGCACAGATGAGTTGGCTCCGCTGAGTGGTATTTCGAAGTTGTCGAACCATTCGGGATCAAGGGTCTTTGGCATCGCTTCCGTCTGGAAGCGATACTCACCCAACGATACGACCACATACTGATGGCGATTAAAGAGTCAGTTTGCGAGTGGGGGAGATTGCGGGGTGTGACGGGTGGAGAAGACTACTTACGGGATCACTGAACCCATTCTTATCCTTAGGAGCTAGATCTCGACCCTGCACGGCGTATTAATAAAGTCAGTGGTTGTGCCTTCAAATTTCTATCCGAGATCTGGTTTGGTATCCATACCCTGAGTACAGTGGCCTTAAGGACGAGGGAGCTTTCGTTCATGAGTTTTGGCGAGCCCGATCGGCTTGGAACAGGCGATGTAGGTTTTGAGGTGTTGGTCCTCTTTCGAGTTGGGAAGGGGAGGTTAAGGAGCACCATCTTGCCAAAACCCGTGCCCGGTTTTGGTTTGAGGGGAGGCTACAAACAAAAAGAAAACTTGATCGTGCGCGTCCAAGGAACAAGATTTGCTGGTCGGGTGGTGTACAGCAGTAGTAGATGTACAACTCGCAAAAGAATCCGCTCTGAACAGTGTTTGAAGCTGGATTTTATGTGATCGAGAACGTGCAGGCACACAGATATCGTGGGTTTGCTTCCTAGTTTTTCTTTTTCCTTCTTTTCTTCTTCTTTTCTTCTTCTATCACAGGTTATTCGTCTGTTCAACAGGTGAATAAATGATAGAATGGTAACAAGTAGGTGATGGTGAAGCTGGGTTATTGTAAGACTTGGGTGTGCGAGGGTGGTAGTAATAGCAGAAAGAGCAAGCGTGTTTGGTGCTCATTCAAGTACTTTCTAAAGAATATATTCCCAAAATATGCGGTTTTGACTTCGTCAGACTCGCAGACGGCCAAGCTTAGCCGCTTCCCCTTTCCCATAGTACAACCAGGGGTGGAGGGGTCTACATAAGTACCTAGCTGCTTGGGGGGGGGGGGGGGTGAGGAAGAGGGGCATTGGGAGATTTCGTGGTAGCAATATTACAACGATCACCAGTCAGAATATACATATAGCATCACCATGTGGCCCTGGACGAACAGCAACCAAAGTTGAACCAGCGGACCCAAACATAGTCCACGGCGCGTTGGGCCATTTCAATGCTGCATGAGGGGACATTCAGCCCCAGTCTCTCTCCACCAACAACACGAGATGCCATCGCGTGGTTGTAAAGGTAGGGTCATGGTCAGTAGTGTCAATCTTTATATTGATAATAAAACTCTCCACAACTCCAGGCCATTCATTCATTTCATCATATCTTGTCATCTTGCGGCCTGATGTTCCATATGGGGATGAAGACATGCTCTTGATGCCTTACAAATGGATAAAAACCCGTTGTCGCGTACTGCTCTATGTTAATTCCGTGTTCTCCGGTCTTTCCCCATGGCCGCTCGGAAAGCGGAAAGCACGTTGACCGAGACAGACTCACCACCCACTTACTCACATAACTAACCCCCAGATTTCCAAAGGTCTGAGGCTCTCCCGAGCCAAGAGATCCCGACCTTCTTGAGACTGTAACAAAACGGAAGGAGTCAACAATATATCTACAAGGAATCACATCATCGATCGTCGATAAAACAGAATATTCTGGGTTCTGTCTATCCTAGCTCCGTGAGATGGATGCTGCGAGATCAACTTCCGGCACAACCATAACCGACGTCACAGCCTAAACATATGTGTATGTGATGTTCGTTTTTTGTTGAGACACTACCTACATCTACTTCCGTCCAATCTTTAAGCACTTGGTGCCCCTGTTTGTCTGGTTTCTGGCCCTGTTCAGAAAAAATTATCTCCATTGTCAAGCAAGGACCGGGAAATGCGGCACCAAGTGAGAGAAAAAAAAAATTTGCCAAATGGGCTTTCAAGGCTAGAATTATTTGGCAGCATAAGCTCCCAACGGTCAAAGTCCTAATAATTCATGGTATCAAATGTCATCAACCCTTTACTAAATAAAAGGCATGTGCAGGTGCGGCTGATCTCGCGGTAGGCAGCGGTTATTTCTGTTTCTGGAAGAAATAGAAACCTGTGTCCTGTGCCTTACCTCCCAACTAAAGTTCATGGGTAGCACAAAACCGGAGTAGTTATGAACATGCCCACAGTGAGGTCCATTTTTCTCCATTTTAACTTGTCACAATTTAGGGATTTCAGTACTCAGCGCGCCCCATAATTTCCATCGACCGACCTATTCTATTTGTGTGTCCCCGGGCTTGATACGCTGTAGAGTATGGTCCCACAAAACTCTCCGTTCCCTTGTGTGACGCCGCTGAAATATTATAGCGGGGTAAACATGGGACACCCCTCGCAGTACTTGTGGCTAAGCTCTAAAATGACGGATCACAAAATGCCCATGCTCCTATTTTGGTTGGAGTGAGGCTTAATTGTGCAGTAAAAAAAGGACACCAGAGCATCTTCAACACTGGACTAACCAGGAGAACTCTACGGGCCACCAATACATATGTACAGTCAAGAGAGACAGAGAAGTGTCTCTAATTTTGGTTACCACCATGCGACTTTGAGGACAAGCCAACTTGGGGTATCACATGCGATTTATAAAATATGAATGATCCCATAAACCGTCAGGAGTTACATTGGGTTCTAAGTCTAAGTGCCTCCCCCGATGGTCCCACTAATATTCACCTAGTGCCAGATTTTCCCCGCGGTTGAGATCTTGGGATAGCGGTAGTTCTTGGCGCTGGTACTGCGCCTCTAGGAACCGGCTCCCTAAGATAGGTACTTAGTTCTAAATCGAAATAAAATACAACACCGGGAATTCTGTAGCTGAAACCTTAGGCTGGGGCAAGAGACTCTGTGACAGCTCCCCCAAAAGTGAGGTGTAGGTCGGGTAACTCATAATAACCCTAACCCTGAGGACCCTGAGGACCCTGAGATCCAGTAGTGCTTAAAATTATGAGTTACATGCACCATATACATATAGTCTGGGAAATTGAGCGCAGCTTTATTCTATCCAGTCAGGTCCGGGGGTGTTTTTCCCTTAGCGCAACGATCAGTTAATTAATATACTCCATCAATCACCATCGGGTCCGAAACAACGGTATGCATGCAGTAATATAATCTAAACATGGTTTTAGGGGATCTATCACTGATTTCCGGCAAAGGCACATTGAAGACCACGTGTGGTAGCTAATTTAAATTGCCCCAAAGCGTAGTTTCAACGTTAAATCATGAAAAGAGGTGGGTTTTGTAGAGGCTGTCGGACCAAACTAGAGTTTTAAAGAGGGCACAGTACTTCTTCCGTGTATCTACGTATTTGAGTAAGCCTTGCAGTGACTCCATACTGCTTTTAATTTTCGTACCGTACCTTGTAGTATCAAAGGCTCACGAATAGTTTGTTGTGTTTTACTAACTAAATAGTAAGGACCCCACATAAAGCGGATACATTAACACTACCATAGTAAGTATATAACTAAATGCTAAAGAAGCTGCTTGGTTAACCTCAACATTACAAGTCCCCCACTAGAAGCTAAGGCGTGGGCGAGGACTTGGCACGCCGAGTGATATCACATGATTTCTAGCACCCTTCACCAAGAAACACCAAGCCTCTTGGCCTACGATTACTTATCGGTAACGCGTATACCGTGCAAGGATAATTTTATGTAGTTCGCCGCTGGATCTAGAAAAAAAGTGTTTGCTGCGCCCATCCCATTATCTTGTCCTATGCTATCTTCGGGTGCATACATATAGCCGCACATGTATCAAAGCCGTGTTTTCCGGTAAACTTTAGGGGACGTCATCATAGAGTTTAAAAAGACTGGGCACGATATATCTACTTCTACTGCGAAGGTGAGGAATGTGACTTCAAAGGGGTTGATTATTTTGAGTGTGGCGCACCGTATGATTTGGTATCCAGGTCTGTCCAAACACACTTAATTTGTTTCTAGGGCCTTTGTAGCTATATGGTATGCCTTGACTTCCGTAAGTTAGATTCAGTAAAAGTCATGACTCGAGCCCAATGACTTGGGGTTGGGTCAATTTAAGTATTTCTCGAGGCGTTTGTATGCCTAGGAAGTGTGTGTGAGCAAGAAAGAATGCTTTAAATAGTGCGCCATTGTAACGCTCCTTTGTCCCGGAATCTCCCGCTCAATAAGCACTAGGTGCGTATACGCTTTATCATTACGACACGAACCTGAGTATCTGCAAATGATTAGTGTTTTGAAGGATTCCATTGGTAGGGGTATATCTTTGCACCCCATATGACGCGGTACATCTAGCCTAGGCCTGAAGTCAATGATACAATTATTTAGCATTATCATGAGATACCCCGCACAGCCATGTCTCGAATCCAACCGGCCCATAAGGATGCATTTTCTACCGGGAAAAGGCGAAAAACGCCTTAACCTTATAATATAATCGATCTGCATGAAATCCACGCCACGTGTGGTGTTTGCTGTGTGTGGTGGTTGGGCGCTCACGGTTTTGTTCTGCCTTACATGATGGAGGATTTGTAATCGAGTGATAATTTGTGATCCGGAGAGGAATTACCGTTCATCCCTTAAGTTATCAGTAAATGCTGACCACCAGGGAAAGGAAAAAAAAACCAAACTTGGTGGCTTTTGCTGAGTTATTATTATCTCCTTATTAAATAACTGATTCCTATAAAAAATCCCAACCCTCATTAAGGGGGCCAGCCGTGACAGCTTAATTAATGGGTAATCTAACTATAATATATCACCAGAATAGTCTCAACAAGAGCGAATGACGAATCTAAGGAAGCCTTCCACAATGCCACCCACCTTCATGGTACATGTAATATATGTATTCTTCACTTACCGTGTCCTATGGTACATACGATTACAATTTAAAAGCAAAGAGCAGGTATTAAATTAAAGCTTTGAGGGAAATAAAATATATCATACGTACACGCATGCTTAGCGAATTTAAAAAAAGATTACGCCCCTGAGGCACCAGGCACTGGCGAAATCTCCCTCATACACCAGTGTGATCTATGAAGGAAATGATTGACTGAAATAAGGCAGCAATGTGCGGAGTTTATATATGGAATTTCTAAGTATTCTAAAGACCAATAATGTGGCGAACTACTTACCCGGACATTTTCTGTGAATCACATGCATGACATTTATGCGTGAGAGAGATTTCGCCAGTGTCTATAGTGCCTCCGCGACATAGGAAGCCCAAGCAACTGGCCCCTCCATATAGAGAGAATCAAGAATAGGCTAGGCCGACCGATCGGTTTAATGAGAATGATTGAGTTGTGGTTTGTCGACGAAGATGAGCTGTTTACGAACAAAACCGTAGGGCGGGTTCGAATTTCAGAAGCTAGTTCGCGAATAAACCATCATTAGCCGTTAATTCAAATCAAATACATATCACGCCTGATGAAGCAAGCAAAAGATGGAGTAAGTAAAAGAGTTGCCTGGAAGTGCCCTTAGCTCGGCTATATTAGCGAAATAACAATCCAGCTGACTGAGCCAGGCTCTAGGATCTACTCGTATAGAGAAATAACAGACAAGAGGCACACTTTTCGTCAGCGGAGCATTAGAACTTAGCAGAAACAGGCCCCTAGCCCGGACCATAAATCAAGTTGACCCCTTATATTGTGTACTATATACAAGTACCTGGCGTAGAGTACCTTTAGACGAAGGGGAGGGCGTCTTATCCGCTAACTCATGCCCCCCACATTGAAGGATGTAATAAGGATAAGACATGAATATCGGCATGGGTCAGATGTATATATGCGTCCTAAGGGAAACAAGCCATGCATGTTACGACACCACATTAGTGTTCTATACTTGAAATATTAACTGATTTCTATATCCCATTGATGGGAAAGGTGGCTCTCTTAGTGCTATTATATCGGCAATTATGTATTAAAGACTTAGGATATCAAGGGGCATGTCTAAAGTATATGACCTGTAAGAAATTCTTGGTGATGACACGGCGTAGGTTAGATGTACATAGGCGAGATAAACGACGCGCATAAGCGGCAAATCTGTTGGTCAGACACATAATATCACTCGGCCAGCCACAAATATCTGGATGCTGCTGTTAATTTGTTAACTCGATACTCGGCAAATTCTCTAACAGAAAGATTATGGCCCTGTTCGTACTTGCCGCGGGTAGGAGATAAAGAATATAGACTTCAGTAGGCGCGTCTGCGTAATTGTGGGTCATCTTATTATTTATTTAGTAACTATAAGGAAACTCTCAGTAACTGAGTAGTGGTCATGGGTATGATGTAAGAAAACGTACGGGTAGGGTAGTAAGAGAGGGGGGGGGGGGGTGAATTCGAGGGGAAATTCAAGCGATTTATTCCCTTTCAAAAACTGAACTCAATCCTGTTTTCCCAGACCCTATGAAATTCGTTCGCTTCATAACAAAAATAAAGTGCTTTTGGAACCCGTTTATTTCAAATTTTTTTTGATAGATCCCGAACCCCCAGCATACAAGAAACAAGAACAAGAACAAGAAAAGTACACAGGAAACAAATTAAGCAGAAGCAATGTCCTTCTTGAGGGTTCCCAAGAAAGCGTGCTTCTCCTCCTTGGTCTGGTACTGTCCATGACCGAACTTGGATGAGGTGTCGATCCATTTGAGTTCGACTTTCTCGAGGGATCGGCGGGAGGTATGGATAAACATGGATTTTCTGAGAGTCATGACTCTCTTCTTGACACCAGGACATGAGCCCTTGACCATGACGAAGTCATTCTTGACCTCACCGTAGTGAGGGAAACCACCAAGAGGAGTCTATGGGAATTTGTTAGCTCTTATGCTGATTATTTCGTCGAAGAAAATGGCCAAGTGCTTACAATGGTCTTCTTGGTGACGTCGAACTCGGTGGAAGCGTTACCAGCATCGTCAGCCTTGCCGATACGGTAGATCTTGTGGTTGACGGAGGTACGGTGGTGGTAACCGTCTTGACCAGCGCGGGCAACAGTCTATCAAAAACCATTAGTTCACAGCTTTGAGACAAATTCGCTGCCCACTGGGAGCCGAACGCACCCATTGCACGTGAGCCGGGTGCCAGGCTCCAATACAAGCGACCTTCCTCAGACCCTTGTGTGTCTTCCTTGGCAGCTTCTTGGTGCCCCATCTTGATGTAACACCAGAGAAACCGTGACCCTTGGTAACAGCAATAACATCGATCATCTCGTCCTGCTCGAAGACGTCGCTGATGTGGATTTCCTTCTCGAAAAGGCCGCGGGCAAAGTCGACCTTTTGTTCAACGGAGCCACCGTTCACTTGAATTTCCATAAGGTGCGCCTTCTTCTGCTTGAGAGGAGTCAAGCGGACCTGGGAGTGGGCGAGGACACGAACGACGGTGCAGTACTTCTTGATACGTTCGAGCTCGAGGGCGATGGCCTTACCCTCACCAGCGTGCTTCTTGGCGTACTTGGTAAAGGCCTTCTTCTTTGACTTGTACCAATTCTTGTAGAAACGACGGCGGACGGCGTCCGAGAGATGCTCAGCCCAGACGGTGGTTAGGGAACGGAGACCACGTGGAGTCTCAATGTATCCGACAACACCGATAGCGACCATCTAGAAGGCATCAGTCTTATAATCCCCCCAATCCCCCTCCCAATTCCTGGAAAACATACAGGAGGAGTGTCAATAACAGTGACGGCCTCAACGATCTCACGCTTGTGCATCTTGGCACCAGGTCGGTCAAGATCACGGACAATGGTGGTCATACCAGCCTTGTATCCGAGGGCAGCTGTGAGGTGGACAGGCTTCTTCTGGTCATCCTTGGGGAAGGACTAGATAGCAAACAAGTATTAGTGACCAAAATTTCCCTCCCCCCCCCCCAACGAAAAGCAACCCCTCATGCTTCTCTTACCTTAACCTTTCCTCTGTGACGGGCGGCACGCTTCCTGGGGAGGAACGCAAGAGAACCGTGTCTTGGAGCTTCCTACAACACCATCAATATTCAATCTTAGAAACCATCCTCTAACTCTTCCGTCGATCTTTCAAGGAATTATTTTTGGTGTGCTGTGGGGTGGACATACGAATTTTCTCTATTAAAATATTAAAGTTAGCACCAAAACCCTCAATTCCGCAAATCCAGCATGCTGACTTACGTGGGACATCTCGAACTATTGCTGGTCGGTTGTCGAAATTGGTTGTTGTCGTTGGGTTGAGATTGTGAGGTTAGAATATTTTGCCTCATGGAAATCGCTGTAGTGGGGCGGAATGATGTGAGTGTGTGTTATGTTTAGTCATGTTGCCTAGGGCTGCGAACCAGCAGTCACGACAGACTGTAAAGCGCATGTAGAAGTATGTAAGCAGGGTAACCTTAGCCGACGCATAACATGCAGGCACATGATACATGAATGCACGTAAGCATTTACTGCACAATTCAAAAACCCTAACCCTGTATCACTTGTTTCTATCCCTACAAGCTACATGTATATCGGGCTATCAGGCATGGGGTACCGTACATTGTAGTATCAGAGAGGATGGTAGGGTTGCCGGATAAGAAGTTTAAACGTCCGTAATACTCCTTCTTCCAATCGCCCTTGAACCCTGGCTTTACTAGATACTTATCGATTAACTAGACTACTAAGTAATATACACCAATTGCTTCCTGAACACCTATCCCCAGCACAGCTGAAAGAAAGAAAGAAAGAAAAAATCAAGGGAAAACAAAGACAACTGAACGCCAATTATCGCCAACCCAACCTGTTACCCCCTCAAAAGATCTACATGCCGAACGGCTGGCTTTCTCTCAGGTCTGCCACTAAGCCCTCGACATTACTCATAAATTCTCCAAGCATCCTTTGCTTTTCTTCAGTTGTCTTGGTTTCCTCCTTTCTCCTAGATGTCTTAGACGGCTGTCTATCGCCACCTGTTCTCTCGCCGCCCTTTTGCTTCGATGGAGTGCTAGGCGCAGATCCTGGCGCAGTCTCAGGCATGAGATAAAAGTATAAGAATTCCAGTATCTTCAATTTGACTTCTCTGGGGGTGTCACGACGTTTAAAAAGCGAGGTGACAGTTGCGAGACCATCGAGGACTTCAAATGTCTGATAAAATGTTAGTATTGAAGCTTTCATGCAGGTGGTGACTAGGGGGAAGGGTAGAGTTACTTACTCGAGTATTCGCAGGGTTATCCAGTAGCGCGCATACAAGCGTCAACAGAGTCGCGCATTGGACAGGCCCGCTGTTATCAGTATCCAGGAGGTCCAATAGAACCTGCAGATAATTGTCTGTCAACATGCTGCCTGTTTAAGCTCATAGAGGGGTTTAAAACTAACATTCATATGGATCTCACGTGCGAACAACTTTCGCGACGAAGGATGAAGCAGTAACAACCCTTGAATCAAGTCAAGGGTAGAAAGAATCAACAGATTATTTTGACCACCTGCAGGTTTTGAAAGTTAGTTATTGCTCAGATCTACGCGAATTTTGAGGGCGTACTTACTAGTCGTTCTCCCAAGTAAACGCTCCAAGCATGAGATTAGACGTATCGTGACTGCAGCCGCATTAGCCTTCTTCTTTATTTATTTTCCTTACATCGTCGACAAAACTTACCATTGTATTCAAACCCATTCTGCAGTCTCATGAACTCTCTAAATACAACATCTTTCGGCCTGCTTGTTACGGGTTGGTTCCCAACTGCAGCTGCAGGGTTTGAACTCGATTTCTGTTTATCACCGTGACTTGGGGCCCCAGTGTTTGCGAGACACATTTTCGCTAGAAACCCTTCAAGGCATCGTAGTCCCTTGCGAATGTGCACCGGGTCGTAAGAAGATAGGAGGTCAAAAGATGTAGACAGGAGATGTTCCATTGATCTACGTTTCGTGAATTAAGTTGGTTTTGTTTTGTTTGGTTTTGGTTTATATGCGTGTGTAGTAAAACGCGTAAAGTGGCGGCAGCAGCAACTATGCGGGTAGCTAAGCAGAGTAGATCGATTTTGTGTGATGGATGTAAGAAGCTGAGTGAGATAAATCGATCCTATGGGACGATATGTGATGGGATGGGATGAGGTTGGGGGGGTATGGAATATGATAGGGGGCTTCCACTCGGAATAGAGAGAAAAGGAATAGAGCTACTGTAGGGTGCAGGCTGTAGGTGCTTATGTGCGTGATGCGTGAGATGAGTAGCGGAGGGCTGCAGTGTCAACAAGAGCCAAGATCAGGGGGCGGAGCCTCAGTTCACGTTTCCAAGACAACCATTGATCGGTTCGCTGATGCTTGTAGAGATCAGTCTAAACCTCCTTGGGTTCACAAAACATCTCGGGCTTCAGATTGTCCTGTTCTATTCGCTGCTATCACCCCACTACCAACTAAAATAACGAGAATTGTTTCATTCTTACCCCATTCGCCCTTTATATATATTAGCCGTCGGTATATCCACCACTCATAGGTCAGGTGCGACATTAAAGGGAGAGGCTGGGTGTGGGATACATCGATTTCAGGATTGTTTTGATATTGAAAATTCGGTAAATATTGGGGTTTTTACCCGAAACGTTCTACCCTATTTAAAAAAACTCGCTCAAAGTGGGACGACGGGTGACCCTTTGCATCTCTTGAATTATTTATAACTATGCCTAGGCCTCGAATTGACAGATGCATGTCTAGCTTTATCGGAAAGGGGGTAGTGTGTATACATGAAGGCGTAACGATTCCTTTTATGAGCTTAAGTTTAGTACCTACATGGAGTAGGTACATGTATATACACCTACACTCCACCCTTGAGCTTTTCTGATGCCAGTTCAGCCATGATTTATGGGTTTATGGAGCAAGTCAGTTCCAGAGAGCGCTCGATGTGTGACGTAAGTACGTGTAATTGCAGTTTAGGGCAAAAAAAAATATTCGAGTATGTACCTACTAGTCGCGATTCTGATTGCGTGCAGGGCCACTGGAAAAATTTCTGCATAGCTGACAGATTGATTCACTCAAATCATTCACCTGAGCATTGACAGAGCTTTCAGTAGATTGATTACAATGCTTTTATGTGGAGGAGAGATCAACAAACAAACAAAAACAAAATAGCGGGGTAGTTGGACTCAGAGGGGTATTATGGTAACACAGCGGGCGGCAGCGCGTTGATCCGTCAAGTTTGTGATCATCAAATATCACTCAGACATTTAGGGAACAGCCTTTGTGTGACTGGTTCCAGTATATCATCCGGATGCAGCAAGCCGTGATAACAATGTAAAGGTTTTTCTTTCTCGCACAGCTAGATCTAATATTAGTAATGATCATCCAGGTTGTAAATGGTTTCCGTGTGATTGTGGTACCATTAGTTGTGCATATAAAGCAGACCGAGGCCTTCTGTTCACCATTCAAAGATCGAGATCTGGTGAACCCATCGTTAGGATCCAGTCTGTTGTAAATTCCGACCCCAAACTACTTCATATACCCCCCCCCTTTTTTTTTTTTGGTATGTACGCTGCGCGTGAGGAAAACTTACATGATGAAAACCGTTAAGAAGCGTTGAGTATATAGACAAAAATGATAATCTGAAGATAATACCTGTAAGCTAAGAATCTGATGTGATCAAAAAGCAAAAATTCCAATAGGCCAAAGCGCTGGATGATTAAGAGATCTTCTACAGCCCGTTTAGGAGTGGAGTTGGTTATCCATCTGTTAAAGACAAAGGGAGGAGTTTGCTTTTGAAATTTGCAATCGTACTGTCGAAGCCGGGACTGGTATAGGTGGATGAATAGATATTTGTGAGAGGTATTGCTGTAGCTAGTATGTTATTATTGTAGGTATCGATGGTATGTAAATTTGCGTGCGCGCCTAAGGATGGACATAGGCTGCATGTGGCTGTAGTACTTAGGCAATATTTCTCGAAACATCGATATTGATGAGAAATAAGCATATGTATGGAATGCATAAGCCAACATACATGCAAATCCTAGTAACTTTATAGGTCTCACACGGCGCAGAGTGCTACTGAGGAAGAAGGCATGGATTGTCATCACTCTATTGATTAACAGTCAGCGCATTTTTTTTTTGAAAAGAGCAGATGGAGGTGATACAATAAATCCCAGAGGCCCTAATTCCTTCATAGAACCTACGGGATTTATGAGCTTACAACGCAGGCGGTACGGAAGTTGGAATTATATGCATCTCTGATGATTTACCTCCACACATATATTCCGTAGGGCTATGCTGCTATCCAAACAATTACTGTACTGGTAACTTATCCGAAAACCTTGCAGGAAGTAGCTAAGCCCCTGCGGCAAATAGTTTTGATGAAATCTCGATGCCTGAGCGATAGAGTTCTTTCGTGCGGCTCACAAAGTGAGCAAGGCGCTAATTATGCTCTTAAGATTTACCGGGACCAAAGAAAAGAATAGGATCTGCGGAAAGGGTTCCGGTGTACATGTTACCGATTTTCATTTTCACACCCCGGTGTTTAATGTACTACCTGTCAAGATCCTTGAGTCAACTGATCCTTTGAGAATGGGCTTAGGTGATCGTTAAGGAGGTCGATTACTGATTCCAAACATAAGCTCCTCAGTATACAAAAGTTACTATGATATTGTTATTTAAAATCCAACCTTCCTCAGCCTTCGCTATTGGGATGCTTTCACTTAGACTTTGTCATATTCACCCAAAGTACTTGCATACATGCGTTCCCCTTCCTTGGCCACTGTCATAACACGTTTCTGGACTTGTTTCTTGCCTGAAGAGCTTGGTACTTCAACAGGTGTAGAACTTCTGGCCTAGTTGTCCAGTGCATGCCCCGATTTGTATGAAGGGCATACCTGTGTAGTGATCGTTCGGCTTCAACAGGAATGCGCGTAGTGACGATGTATTTTTTTTTGTAGAGTTTGAAAGACTTTGGGAAGGTTACAGCGTTGCGGCCCAGTGTCCCCACGTGCGGATGCCTGCCGAAGAACGGCAGGGACGTCTCTTTACGTCATAACAAGTGTACGGTACGTCACTGAAACAGTGCTAGTTACTCCCTGCAGCCGGCTTCTTGGCATATTTTTCAGGGGCGCTTCAGCCCGTTCAGTGTTGGCATGCGCCATGACCGCCCCGATAAGATACCAAGCTCAATCAGAATCCGATCTGCGAGCCAACGGGACGTGCCGGAACACAGGTTCTTCATCCTCAACGTCCCCGCTGTCCCGCGGCAAATACCTCTCCAAGGTGGCCCCCTCTGAGCCCCTTTCACAAACTGGATTTCATAAAGGTACAGCTATATTCGCGATGGGGGAAACCCTCATAGCTGTATGCCAGGGGATTACTCTATTGCGTATTCGCACTTAGCGAGTTGAGCATCTCTTTATTTGCTGATGCGGGATTTTAGGTGCCTTAAAGGTAAAGGTTGAGGATTATATCTGACACAGCCTTTTTTTCTTACAGGGTAGCTATTTTTCCAATCGGTAGTGGGCTTTGGTGATAGATAGATGCCACCCCCCCACTCTCTTCTCCCCTCAACTTGTACCGGACGACGGCTGATCAGCAAGATGTGTTGACCCTTTTTACTCTTTCCGTAACAAACCAGCCGAGATGGATTGATATGTACGAATAATCACGGTTGGATCTTTCAATATGCCTGCCATCGGTCTTTTGTGACTTTTTCCAGGCACGGTTTCATTTTTTCCCCCTTTGAAACAATTTGATTCTTCCGGAGACGCTTGCAATACTTTATTTATGCAAAGCCCGGCTTTTTTTTTTCTTTTGCTGCGACCCCGCGGCATCCTCAATAATATATGTTGCCAACCAGCTAGAATAAGTTGACGAGCGATTTCCGACACTGCTTGAATATCATCTGCTTAAGGCGTTCGGATAGGGCTGGAGTAAGAACTAGTGGCGACAGTTCTTGTGGGTGTTGAAATTCTTAACTGTACCAAGGCCATGTTGCTTTTTCTAGATAATTGAGCACCTTTAAGCACTCAACACCACCGAAGTAATTGCGCCTATCAATGTTCTTACTGTACCAATGATATGTGTTTTGATCTGGCAGACGGCAAGCGGGGAAGAAGCAAGTGTCATTGGGTACTGCATATATTAAAGATCTCAGGCTTCCATCGATATCCTGCAGGTTGAAGCAGAAAAATGATACGAATTTATATCCCACCGGGCCCATCAAAATAGGTTAAACCCTCAGTTTTCAGGGTTCAGCGCAATTTAGCTAGTATGATTCGGGGGTCTGGACAATTTGTATCGTCATTTTTGCATTCAAGGAATTGCCGGTACAGATACACGAGGAAGGGATTAGAATTAGTGCTTTTTTTTTCTCATGCGGAGGGGGGTACATGGTACATACATGTGGTGTAGTTATCGTTGGCTCCACCCGATATGTTGCAGGGTTTTGCTTTGCTACTTTGGGAGGTGGGGCACTGCTGTCGAGAGGGTTCCCATATCACCATGTAGCTACGATGGCCATGACCCACTAGTAATTCAACGTAGTTTACAAAACCGGGACTTAGATGATGGTGATATAAAAACCCCCACCCGCCCCCATTGCTATCACAAGTCAACCTTTACTCATACACCTTTTACTCTACGGATTGTTAGATCTGTAAACTTTAACCACCTCTACCTTATCCTTCTACTCCCCTCTAGCTCGTTCTTCAAGTACTCTAGTCTTCTCTTATACACTTTAGCCACCTATCACCCCTAAAAAGAATCAACATGGCACCTGCTGTAGTAAATACCCAGCCAATCAATGCTCCCGAGCTTGAAAGGGCCAAGCCCCATACCGGGGAGATCAAGGTCCAGGACCTTAGAGTGCCGACGAAGAGCTTGGAATATGCAGATGGTGACCTTGGACCGAAGAGAGACATTATCATCTTCTCAGGTATACTTTCATTATTAGAGTATCTCAGTAAGAATATTTTCTAACGGGATTTCTAGATTTTGATGGTACAATCTTCATGCAAGACACTGGGCATATCTTGTTTGATGCTCACGGCTGTGGTGCCAAGAGGAGAGAGGAGTTGGATGAGGAGATTAAGAATGGTACAAGGTCATTCCGTGAAGTTTCTGAGGAGATGTGGGGAAGTTTGAACGTTCCGTTCGATGATGGTTTCGAGGTCATGAAGGGAGCCCTCGAGATCGATCCCGCATTCCTCGATTTCCATAGCTTCTGTATCAAGAACAACATCCCCTTCAACGTTATTTCAGCTGGTCTGAAGCCAATTCTTCGCCGCGTCCTCGACGAGTTTCTAGGAAAGAAACAGGTAAGCTCTTCCATTATTCTACTCAACAACTTGGCTAGACAAACTAACCATCTCCCTCCCCCAGTCGAAATTTATCGATATTATCGCCAACGACGCTACTATCAGCGCAGATGGCACACAGTGGAGGCCGGTTTGGCGTCACGATACCCCGCTCGGTCACGACAAGGCAGCTTCGATCCAGGAGTACCGAACTATCGCCTCTTCGGAAAGTGAAGACGGATCATGCCCTCTAATTATCTTCGTCGGAGATGGTGTTTCAGATCTTGCGGCGGCTCGTGAAGCAGATGTCCTTTTTGCTAGAAGAGGATTGAGACTTGAGGAGTACTGCAGAGATAATAAGATCCCGTATATCGCTTTCGACACATTTGCCGACATCCAGAAAGAGATTATCAACATTACCCGGGAGGACCAGAAGATTACCAAGGGTTACGGAAAGCCTGTCCAGTACAACGTGAGTACAACCATTTCTGAATACTTAGTGACTTTTCTAACATTGATTCAAAGCCTCGCGCCAACTTCTGGAGAAAAGCCATCAAGAAGAAGACGGTACCTCGCTTTGTTCGAAATGCCTCGAAAGAAGACAAGCTACATCTCTGGCCCGAGACATTTTCCGTCAAGGAGCCTGCAGCCAATGATTCTGGCGATTCATCAAGTGCTAAGCCAGCCACCGCCGAGTAAATTTCCAGTGATCACATAGAGATCGATATATTGTTTTCAAGGTTCTGCGATATGCCCTTGTGCTTTTTTTTTTTTACAACCTTCAAGACCTTGGCGAGGGGGAATTAGATCACCCCTCACGTTGATGCGAATTTTGTATTTCGTTTTAGTTACCTGTTACCTGGTATGGGATTCTGGCGTATTGGGTTTCATTTTTATTGTATCGTCCGAGTTATGTGCTTATAAAGAAGTACACCATAAATCTACCTCGGGAAAAGGAAGGATTTGAACTATGAAAAAATGGATCCTTATTCATTCATATCTACAATCTTTGTGCTTGGAAATTTTTTGGTTTGAAAGAGTATGTGAATTACAGGCATTAACATTGAACTGACAACCAGCTAAATTACCGGGTATGTGTACGAGGTACATATGCAAGGCCGAGCGGAGTGGTGAGGTGTTTTGCCTAGCGTTTTAGGATATGCAGCAGCAAACGAGCGAACCGAAAAGCGAGAACTAGGGATACATGTGAACTAGTCTCTGATTTGTCTGATCGATCAACCTGACAAAATATCTAGTAGCCCAAGGAACTGAGGGAGTTACCGCATCCATTAACAACTATCCTTCTGGCCACAATCTTTGCCACCTAGTGAAAGACAATGATCCATTCATTTGTTTAAGCTGGTTGTGCATTGACTCTCATCATCCCCCGTTGGGGGACCTTCGTGGTGTTGTATGCTATATGGAAGACTGATGCCCACACTTTTCTGATGTGCACTGACACTCTTTACAGAAAGCTCGGGTTCTTTTTAATTCTTCCTTAATATCCTCGTTAACGGTCAAATAATGGTACTAGTGGCCGTAAGTGCAGCAACCACGGTGCCGTATATATACCCAAACGAATCCTACGAGCCTTGATTAATAAGGCTTCGACGACATCCGAAACCCATGGCACTGATATGTAAGGATTTGATGACGTACTGGCTGAATTCATGTCAATTTACTCAGTCAGCCTCCGATAGCCTAATCAGCTATACAAAAATTATGGCATTGAATACACTTACCGCCGTAGTACGGAAGAACTATACTTCGTTGCCTGTCTGTACCTACAGTCTGAGGGGTGGCATGTTGCGCACTACAATACCCGAATTGTATCCTCGCTACACAACAAGGATGATAATGTAAGAGAGCGAAATGTATCTAGGCTAACTACATGGCCCTTAAACTGGTAGGTACACTACCAATGACCAAGAATATTGGCGAGCAGTGGCCCTTTTAAGCAGTGGCCGACTTTTGCTTGCCGGCAACGTTGCAACGTCGCGGAATGATTTGCTTTTAGCCACCCTAGCCAGTCGGTGTTTAGATGTTTAATGATATCAGATGCGGGGCTTCTTATGTGCTGTACCCAGCGCTGCTAAAACAGCGGGTATGGCGTTACTGCCTTTGATACATGTAGTTTTGTGAGGTAAGTTCTCATCTATCATCGAATCCGCTGTTATCGCTCATCTTTTATTTCTGACGTTTGTTCCTAGGTGCTTTTTATGTACATGAAAATACCTCCCCATCATCGAGTCGGCCTGGATATCCAATCGAGCCCCGCTCTTTGACCACGGGTGAGATCGTCCGGCTGGGTTATCTCAACGCAATAAGAAATTAGTTCATGGACTTATCTCTGAGTAAATGTGGCAAGCGCCTTAGGCCCTCTATGGGTGGGGGTGATTCTTCACATTTGTTAATCCGGGAGCTAGTGATGGGTCGTGATGCGGACTTGGGGTATTGAGTTTGAGAAGAGCACCCCCCCCCCCCTCAGTGAGCCGCAACTGAAGGCTACAATTCGGGTAATGATTTGCCGCCAGGATTTTTGCCTTGGATGATTAGTTATCATATTGGTTATACTAAATATACCCATACTCTATTTAAAACTTTCGCGGAAACAACCTTTAGCTGCAATATAACGGACCCCTCTCAAATGTATACCGTGCAAGAATTGCATTGGTTTGGAGCAATCTCCCGCAAGGATGTATAAGCATCGCATGGCGAGTAATTAGCTCACTGATTGACCGAAGCTGAAACCGCCCTTAGGAATATCTTAGAGAGATACATGTAGATCTCACGTCTCGCGTCACGTGCATGAAATAAACCTGCAGAGGTAGACGGCAGATACTGGGCCACTACATGTATCTACATGTATATTTGTTTCAGGCTACATTGGAGTTAGGTAGAGTACCTACATACCAAATATACATGTATATAAGCTATGGGCAACCACATGCTTCCTTAATACATTGTTTTCAATAATAAGGTTCTATCTCCCGGACGCCCAAGACATTTGCGAAATCTCTCTCATGCATTAGTGTGGCCTATGTAGGAAATGATGAACCAAAATAAAGCAGCAACCTGCGAAGTTTATAGACTCCTTAAGTATTCTAGAGACTGATAATACAGCAAACTGCTTACCCGGACTCTTTTGACAGCAAATACTCAAGATCACATGACATTTATGCATGAGAGAGATTTCGCAAATGTCTTGGGCGTCCGGGAGATAGGAAGTGCCTTGTATCGTGCCATTTCGAATAATGAAATGCTTTTAAGTGTAAAATTCTGATTGGAGCAAAAAAAATAGTATGTATAAGCAGCCACGTGGCGTCCATACGTAGCCCTGCTTAGTAACATGTTCGCTTTACAGTTTCGGAGCATACATTATCACTCGCCGCTAGATCTTTAAACATACATGTACTACATGTAGTACTACGTCCACAGGTTTAGTTAACAGATATACATACACAAATAGCAATGTGCACACTACACTATCATCTAGGGACCTTAGTGTCCTGTCTATTGTCCATAAACCATACATTTCAATAATTTATCAATGGTAGAATATAGGAGACCTCGTGGGGGTGTCATAATTATAAGTCTTATATATATACGACCTCCAACCCACCTCTCAAATATTACACATATAATTAAACACCAAATAATTAAAACAAGTAAATATAAACGAGGGCTACTTGGATGCCATTTTCTTTTAAAACTCGAGGGAGATTGGAACTTTGGGTTTCGCACCGTCGATTATGGCATCTCGGTCCTTTGTATTGGGGTTTGGAAATTCTCGGCGCTGCTAGTAGAATATGCACCGGCATCTGTGTATTTTGGTTCCACTCCCTCCCCTAGTTCGTGTAATTCGCCCCCCGTACCTAGCTCCTGCACATATTCCGGAGCAATTGGAAGGGTTTTTTCCTTTTGGCGGCGTCGGCGCATGAATAATAGACCGCCTACTATGGCTGATAAGGCGAACAGTCCACCAACAACACCGCCTACTATGGGTGCCACCGAGGCCTTCGATTCAGAAGATCCAGCTGAAGATTCCGAGCTCGAAACAGATGAGGATGAGGATGAGGATGAGGATGACGAGGAAGACGAGGAAGTATTTTGGCTAGTCGTCGACACACTCTCACTACCGAAGAATATCTTTTCAGCAGCCGAGTTTGTCCAGGCGCCAGGCTTGTTCTTGTCCTTATCCGCGTTCCCATTCTCGTCGCCGCCGATCACATCTGTAATAGCCGTGGGCAAAACGTATGCAGCCTCCGATGGGCTGAACCCACTTTTCCAGGACAAACTAGAAGTATCGAAGACGAACACCGATGATGACGCTAGGCATTGCGCTTGGGCATCGGAGCTGCTTGCACCGCCAACAACTACCATCTGTCTGTTGCCAATAATCTGGCATGTATGGGATGTGCGCTCTCCAGGAATATATAGAGTTGAATCGGCATTGTTGTCGACCTTGATCCATTTGAACGATGGCAACGATAGGATCCAGACGTCATTATAGGACCCTGTTCCATCACTGTTGGTGGAACCGCCAAATATGTATATATTGAAAGAGGAGTTGTCGGGGGCGGATTGAACTACTGAACAGGCTTCAACTCGATTACTTGGTATGTCTCCCCGTGAATTACTACCAGTGGCAGCCTGGTAGTACCAAGTTGATGAGGCAATATCGTAGAAATTAATCTCAGCAAGGTTCGCCTGGTAATTCATATATCAGCTGATGCGGCGCCAACATAAAGTTCGGAAGATGAGTATGGCTACCATATTTCTAAAGCCGCTGGCTGCAAGGTTTGGTCGCCCACTAATTGGTATGAGAATTCCCGACTCCCCGGCAGGTACATATACCAGAGAATTATCCACAATAGTCAGATCTCTGTCCGATTGATTATTATAAGTTATATTCCGCGTGGCTTTTGTCTCCCAGTCAAACTCGATCAGGTCGGCTCTTCCGGGCGCGCCCTGTATTTTCCCTAGTCCGTAGTACGAAGGGTCGCTTGTGGTAGCCTGGTCCTGAAACCCTCCGAATGCATATGACTTTTTTATTTTTGCAGCATTGATATAGCCGCCTGACGCAAGCCGATTTACGCTGCTATCAGTCGAGGTCTCTTGCCATGATGTTTCGGGGTCAAGCTCCCAGAGTCGGAAGCTTTCCTGGGCTTTCTCTGTTTGCCAGCCACCATACTGAAAGAAGCTGACTCCGTCGCTCCAGGAGCAGGCCTCGTTTACGTTGGTAACTTCGGTTGGTTTAGAAAAACTGTACAATGGAGGTGAACTGATACCCCATGAGGTGGATAGGTCGATGTATTGGATCTTGCCGACTAGCCGGGGATTAGCATGACTGAAAGCACCTTGTCAAATCCGAGAGAATTGGGGTAACATGCATTTCGACCACTTTTGAGAAGTGATGTTCAGGTTTTGGCCGCCATTGATGTAAAGCTTGTCGCCTACAACCGTGGCTATAAGGGTCAGGAATGTCAGCAGAGATCCCTGGGAACCTTTAGTAAATCGATAGAAATCCCTTACTTGAACTCCATCTTCTGCTGCAGATGTCCTCAAGATCTGTTGATGAAGAGGTGTCGACGAGCAGCGATATCATAGCCATGAAAATGGCGGACCTATTGATGATAACCATATTTGCTGTGTCACCAGAGTTCGGACGATTAATCGAAAAGAACGGGCCCGGGGGGGTGGAGGAGGACAATTATATCACCGGCGGCCTAGTTATCCAAGCACCTCCTTTATAGGGGGCCCAGGGTCCTTTTTATTGCTACCAGATCGAAGGTCACCTAAACGCATGTCACTCGCCTCTCTGCTGCATGTGGAACTTCGTGGGGGGGCCTGGTTGGTATATACCACCCATGCAAGGGACCAGACACAATTATAAAAAGAGAGAGAGAAAGAGGGAGAGAGACTATTAGGCATCTTACTTTAACTACCAGGTAGCAATATAGCATGGTATACTATGTAGAGGCAATGTTGCGGTTAACGGTTTCGCATCTAGGTTTTTGTTCTTCGTGTAAGGCCGACCAAGGATCACAATAATGCGTTAAACGGAATCTATCACGAGTGAACCTTGTACCTACATGTAATCTATCCCCTGCGCCCACGGGCCGTATGTTACTCGCCTACAAATAGAATACAACCTAGACACTCTGCATAATATACAGTGCATTAGAGTCATAGACCTACACATAGAAGCAGTCGCTCTTGCGGTTGGTTCTGGCAAGCAATGAGCATACATACATGTAGTACTACCGCCATTACTCGAGAAACTGGCTATGCATTTGGGATCAAAATTGCTCTAAGCAGGCCTGATCTACGCCCTTCAACCGATTGTGGAGGAGGTAATTACTATCATAGTGGAATTTCCCGAGCGCTTACAGGTGCGTTTAACGTATCAGGATCCTTTTAGCTAATGGGTCTAGCTACATGTATTATCCCACAACCCTGCATGTCACGGTTAAAATGTATAGATGAGACCTGGATTCTTCCCGCGAACAACCTACAAAGCTTCACCGCCCGAGGATGGAGATTAAGGTTTGGGGTAAAGTTAAGTTTCTGTTAGTACATATATACATAAAGCTGAATTATGTACCTACATGTACTTTACAAGTACATGTAACCTATAGCACATGCTAGCTTTATCTACGGTTGTGGAACAGAGTAGGGCAGCTGTTGAGAGTGCATCATGAAAACTACCATTTTCTCTTCAGGGGCCGGGAGGAGAGCTAGAGGTTAACTGTTGTTTTGTACGGCCAGTGATCGCCTTCTCTGTACACGCATATATGTGTAACCACATCCCTGTGCCCAAACGCCAAAAAGCCTACAGGGTTATTATGTAAGTACCTGACATAGTTTCAAAGGCATTTATAATTAGTGAGCCCATACTCTACTTATGAGCTCAACACTTAAGTACATGTACTCACTGACTCCTCTTAGCGTAGAGAATGAATCCGTCAATTGGGAGCTTTCTCTTCTCCACTACTTTTTTGCACCTATCACCTCGGGACAAAGTGAAACAAGCCAAGCCAGTCGGAATACCTATGTGCACTTTCCAATCAACAACACTGGAGCGCCGTGGCGTGTAGGGTATGCAGGTACAGTACCATAGTTTCAGCCTTGCAATGTCAGGCTTACGGTCTGATTGGAAGAATACCTAATCTACTCTTTAAAATGCCGCCGATCAACCTAAATATGACTTGGTGGTAAAATATTAAGTAAGCGGCATTTGAATTTTGGCAGAGTGAGTAGAGACGAGTGCAGTTACTGAGGTAAGGGATTATGTCCCAGAGGCACCAGACACTGGCGAAGTCTCTCTCATGTGTTAGTGTGGCATATGAAGAAACCATTGACTGATCATGAAATAAAGCAGCAGTGTGCGAAGTTTATGGAATTTCTAAAGAACTACACTGGACATTTTCTGTAGCAACGGTATGAGAGAGATTTCGCTAGTGTCTGGTGCCTCCGGGACATAGAGCTTATTATAAGGTGTGCATATGAGTGGGGTGAAGGCGTTAACTTCTCTATCATTCAACAGGCGCATAAAGTTTACGGGGCCAGCTTATCGACGCATACTTGTTTGGAGAGGGTTTCGAAGAACTCCATGTATACCGTAGTATTTGAGAAAATTCGTTGCGCTGCAGCAGGGGTATAAGCCAACCAGAGGCAGTATTTGGACGCCAATACGCAAGATTTGGTAGAGAAGACCCCTACTGCAGCTAGCGCAACGAATTTTCCCAAATACTACGGGAGTATGAACCCCAACCTACAACCTTAAACCAAGACTCACCCACCAAAGAGTTTATTTAATCATTCGTTGGAAGCACAAAAACATTCTATACCTCGTGTTTGTACTCTAAACCTCGTGGTTTTGATGAGCGGATGGCTCCGCCGTTGGGCAGGTAGTAGGTGCTAGGGTCTAATGCCAGAATCCCAGGGCAAGGCAAAGCCAGGGGGGACAGCCTTTCAACCCAACATGGCCTTGTCAGGGAGGCTTTTAGAGACTAACCCAAATAATATCGTGCTGAGGGTGATTCCGAGGCAAGAAAAGTATATAGCGTTCAACCACTTGGGAGAGAACCTTCTCGGTGAAGAGCAGAGAACTGATCTAGCTCCCGTTGGAACATTTGGAACCCCATTGGGCGGTTGGCGATCGCACCCTAGCTGGGGATTGTGCCTTTTTTTTCACTTTGCTATTATGGGCAGGGCGATAAGAGACCGCCGGTTATATTGCAGCCAGTGTGCATAAACAGTAAGGCGGTAACGCAAAACAGTGGTCGGTGTTTTACAAACATACTTAAGGGTATATAGTCTCGCAGCCGTAGTATACCGCCTGTTAAAGCGTGAGCGAAATAAAAAGATATAACTTATCATAAGCATTATATTATATTAATCTCCCTTGAGTGAGATCTCATGATCCTAGATGTGCGATTAGTCATGCGGCTCTTCAAATTGCACTTCAAAGAGCACAGGGAAAAAAAAAACCCACCACCAAATTCAATTCGAAACCGCCATCAATGTCGTCATTCACCATTCCCCCTGTGCTAAAGAGAGTCTTTGATTCCTTCCCACTCCTCACACTGCCCGACGACTCTCTGCCATCGGGATGTCTCCAGCCCAGCAAGGACAAACCGTCGCTATACCTCTTTACCACTCCCACCGATGCAACAGCTGGAAAACCAAGCTTCAACCCTAGCTGTCTAAAGTGGCAGGTAGGTCATACAAACCTCCAACCCAAAGACCGAAACCCAATCGTTATACCGTAATCTGAGGCTGTAGTTGGTTTGTAGACATATCTGAAACTCTGCGGGATCGATTGTAGGATCGTTCCATCAAATAACCACGCCTCGCCCTCTGGATCACTTCCGTTCCTCATTTCTGCTGCTACAGCTCCCTCTACGACTGCTAAAACGATATCTGTTGGCGCACTGAGAAAGTGGGCCGCTGAGAATGGGAGTGCGCCAGAAGAGATCAGTGAGAAGGAACCACGGGTGCAGGCGTTTTTAGCGATGTTGAATTCGCAGATACGAGATGCGTGGGTAGGTTTTACATTCTTCCTCCTCTTATAAATATGAATGGTAGATGTCCCTAATAATAATTGCAGCTATATGCACTTTACCTCTCCCCCACCAACTTTGTCACCATCACCTCGCCGCAGTACCGCGCGACCTCTGTCAGCGTTGTAAATCTTGTCCTATCACATCAGATGCAGACCGCCGCGACTCAAGAGCTCTTAAAGGCCCACCCGGGGGGTATAATTAACCCAGAGGACATCTATGCTGATGCAGAATCTGCAATTTCAGCTCTGTCGGCGGTGCTAGGTGACAATGAATGGTTCTTCGATGCGCAAGAGCCTGGGTACTTTGATGCTGCCGTGTTTGGGTATACCCACCTGGTGCTGACGATGGAGTGGGATGAGGGCGAAGCGGGATTATTGAGGGCGGTGAGGGAGTATGCAAACTTGGTTGCACATGAAGAAAGGATACGTGGGATATGCTTCCCGGGCGTGGGTATTAGGGGGAAGTATAGTGACAGGCGAATGTAGGTTTTCCATTTCTCCTGTCATTCTTCGGGTGTAGATGTATGTATATATGATGGATAGAAGTATCTCTCTACAGAAGGCCCAGAGGTCGCCAGTAATAAAAAAAAAGCCGTCTGGCTGCTCGGGTTTCACAAATATCTTTTTGCGCATAGTTATGGGTGCGCTTCTTTGTTGCTAATATTACGATGTGATGAGGCGTATAATAAAGAGCCGCTAAATGTCGAAGAGACAATGTGTGGGCCATAGATTATAATAGCCAGACAAGGCATTGGCGGTGAAATGGCTATGTTTTTGTTTGAACAGACTTTCTGCTCATACTGTTTTGCGGTATATAGGCCTGGCCAAGCTCTTAACCCAAACCTGGCTATGAATAATTTTTAATACAGTTTTATCAACGAGTAAAGGCATGGATGCTCTTTTTCCTTTTCCTTTTTTTTTTAGGGGTAGACGGCTTCCAACATTCATCCATGTTATTGAGTCATAGATTATCACTCGGGCTGAATAATCAGTTCCAGTATTGATTTGCTTATTCGTTAAGTACATTCGACCTCCCGGGGCCCCAGCAGTCGCAATGTACCCGCCTACGGCCTACCCCTGATCTTCCACTGCGGACAAAGACTTTGTACGTGTGAAATTGAAAGGGCCAAATGGTACAGGTTCCGCCGTTAAGAGTGGGGTGGTACGTTCGGGACCCACTGGGATCCGGAGTCAAGGAGTTAGGCCCTCCGGAAGTGCTACTCGCTGGTGAGCGTTTCTGGACGAAGTAACCTCTTTGCGAGGGAGGTGAGTATGACGAACATAATACACTAAGATTCTGATGCCTTCAATTTCGGATATCACTGGTGGGTCAGTCTATACGTATTAAGCTGGTGCAACACTACAGGCTGGGCCTATTCTTAGGCTCCGAGAAGATTTTACCATTACCACATCAAACCATCGTCCATGACTGAGAGTAAGTATAATGGCCATGGAGTTAGGTTATACGCTGACTACATTTTGGGATCGGGCACACCCAAAGCCTCTTTACACTAGGCCATGCCGAATAGAGAGCTTCCTCACGGTAGTTTCCCGCGCTCAGCATCGATATAACTATTGGCATATTTACATAGTAGGGTACGCGTTTAGACTCAATTGATCAATCGATATCCTTACTATGGCTAACCTTGTTTTTAGTTGCAAGCAAGACTTGAGCCGTCACTAAAATATGCAAATTAATTAAGAAAAAATCTAGGTCTATCATATTGGACCTTAACCGGTCTTAACCCATGGTATGTAGGACGGACGTCATTGGTAGTTATATGAAGGATAGCTCCGGGGAAACCTTTAATTCTAGATTTATGCTGTTGCCTTTCTCGCTTAATCTCTAGGCGAGAAGCTAACGCCTCTCGGTTATTTAGCACGAAAGGCTACTGCAACGACTGACAACCAGCTGCGAAAGCTTGGCGAGAAGTGGCAAGCTGCATGCATGCATTCGAGGATTGTTGCCTCTTGATTCCGAATACCGACCTTTAATGCCGAGTTGAACTCCGTGCAAACTTCGGCCTCAGAAATTTTTTAAAAGACCACATTCCAAGAGCAAACACCTGCCATATGCGTGAATGAGTTCTTGTGACGGTCTGTATGTAGAGGAACGATCGAAACCGAGTAAGAAACTGATCGGTATAGAGTAAGATATTCCAGCCTGTAATCACAGAATGTAGTTTTCCCTTGGAAAACTTGGGATAAGAGTGGGGTGGTCATGGGGGCGGCATTCGTAACAGTATACCGATCGAAGTGCCCAGAGCTTCAAAAGATGTACCAAATATCATTGATACCTGTGTGCTGGTGGCTTGGGTGTTAGATAGCCTCCCTTGCAGATAGAGCTGTGTTGAACATAAAGCGATAAGAAAGGATTTGAGTAGAGGCCATGGATCTGTACGAGGTTCAGAACCTAATGTGGTGTAGAAAGGTTGTGGTACAGTTTGCAAGACCTCTACTTGACTATACCATAACCTCTGTTATCTCGGCTTCCGGGACACTGGAAGGTGAGTAAAAAAAGAACTAGAGGCTTGCCATCCCTGCCATGTTTTTTTCTGTTAACCATACCTTATGCATTTGGCCAAACCGGAGTAAGCTGCAATTCGATGTCACACACAGTGCCGTAGTTTTCGCTAAGACTCTGCTTTATGATCGAGGGCTGGTGCTCTGGGAACTGGTATCTTGGTTAATTCATCTGCCGTAAGATCTGGGCACCAAAGAGACCCACAGGCTTCTAGAATCGCTGGCTTTTTTCATGGGATTGTTCTAATTCGGCTCCAAGTTCCTGCTCAGCGCACGGGCAAGTATATGTCCGAGGCCTTAGACTTGCGAGATAGGAATATACCTCTTGGGGGCAAGTCCTCTCTGAGTTTTCGGTGTGTGTTGCACAAGAAAGATATAGTCGTCCCTAGAAACTAGTGTCGTTTTGATAGTTAGTCTTCCTGACATTGGGTATAAGTACCATCGTTATAAAACGTTCCCGCGAGTTGCTGTCTACTATTAGGACTACTTAAAACATATACGGCATAAACATGATGATTATATTCGAGCTCTTGATACTCTCTGCTATTGGGTTTGCTCAGGATGCACCAAGCCCAGCTCCTACGACTAGTGGACTCGCCCGAGGTGCACCCCAAGCTTCAACTATGGGTATTACGGGTATATCAGAAGCCCCCGCCCCTCTAAGCACCTCTATCGCTGCATTATCTGTCTCTCAAGTCCCTGGTGTAGCTGAAGCCACTGCCGTACCTGAGCCACCCGCTGTACCTCAAGCTTCTGGTACACTTGAAGCCTCTGCCGCGTCTCCAGTGTCCGTTACTGACGAGGGTATCGTGGAATCACCTGTACCTAACGAGGGCGAGGTCCCTGTTTCAGCTTCTAGCACCGCTGTGATAGCTGTTGAGACACCCGTCGCCTCTGGCTCCAGTGAATCACCGGTTGGGTCTACTGTCGCGGGGACAAATAGTGCCGTTGTTCCTCCTAATGAGCCACAGGTCCAGCCTACTGTCCCAGAGGCTGTTGCTACAACGGCTGTTGTTCCGGGAGCTGTTGCTCCGGAGGTTCCAGTCCCGGAAGTTCCTTCTCCAGAGGCTACATCCTCAGAGGCCATAGTCCCAGAGGCTGCTGTACCCGAAGCCGCTATACCGGAGGCTGCTGTACCGGAGGCTGCTACTCCAGAGACTACTGTTCCCGGAGCTGCTTTACCGGTCGCTGTCGCCTCTGAGACTGTCCCCGAGGCCTCTGGTGTCCCCGAGGCCCCTGCTGTACCCGAGGCCTCTGCTGTCCCCGAAGCCGCTGTACCGGAGGCCGTTGTACCGGAGGCCGCTGTCCCTGAAGCTGCTGTCCCTGAAGCTGCGGTACCAGAGGCTGCTGTACCGGAGACTACTACCCCGGAGACTACTGCCCCCGAGGCCGCTGTCCCAGAAGCTGCTGTCCCCGAAGCTGTTGTCCCGGCGGCTACCATCCCGGGGGTACTTCCGGCACCTACGGACGGGACTATAGCCATTCCCCGGTCCCTGGGGGTTGCGGTGGAGTAAGTGGCTATATGCAACTCACCCTCTCTATACCAAAATGTGTGGCTGTTAACAGACATTTTGATCAGTACCCAATGCCCTATTGCAAACGGGAACTTCTGCTATTATGATAGCTTGCATTCGCCATACATTGTCCGCTGCACAAACGGCAAGGGATCAATTGGAAGCTGTAGGTTCATTCCATTCTACTTCAGTAGGAATTGGACTAACGTCATGGATAGGTATTGATGCCTTGGTTAAAACTGGCACCGAAGGTCGATGTAAGTCCCTACTTAGATACTTTTGCGTGACGTGATAAAGACTTACACCGTAAATAAAACGTAGGCTACCAACCAGACCCTAAGTTGTATAATGCCATTTGTGTGAGCAGAACTACTGCGTAAGCTAATTCTTATCAATATCTATATGAGTTAAAAGTTTTGCAGCTAAAACTTCACATAGATACCCTGAGGATGGCCGCTTACCATTCCCGATACCGTCCCTTGACTTCCCGCCAATTTTGGTTGTTATCCCTCCTCCTCCTATTGTTTCGGCGGTCCCGCCCATTGCAACAGGTGTTCCCCTTCCTGTCGTTTCGGCGGTGCCGCCAATTGCGACAAACGCTACCCCACCATCGGGCGAGGCCCTCCCCGAAGATCCAACTCCAGGACGACCGGGGGGTGGAAGCGGTTACCTCAATAGTAATACTAATATCAACAACAACCAAAACACGAACATCAACAGCAACGGTCGCCCGGATAGCGGGTACCCTGGTGACGGTTTCCCAGGCGGCGGGCGCCCCGGCCCCGGCTTCCCAGACGGCGGACGCCCTGGTGACAATTTCCCAGGCGGCGGGCGCCCCAGCGACGGAAACAACAACCAAAATACCAACATAAATCAGAACACAAACACGAACACAAATACAAATACGAACACGAACCTGAACGGTAACGGTAATGGTATCGGTAATGACGGTATTCCCGGTAAAGGTGGTCTTGTAGGGGGCCCCGTAGGAGGTGATCCAGGAGATGTTGTGGGCGGAGGTCCAGGTCCTGGGAATGATGACGCAAATGACAATGCAAACAATAATCAGAATAATAACATAAACACCAATACCAACACCAACACCAACACCAACGTAAATGGGAATGCGGTCAAAAGAGATGTTGAAGCCGGAGCTCAAGTCCCAAATGTTATTGCAGATGTTGATTTCGATGAGATGGAATTAGATGACGATCATTATTCATTGGTGAAGCGTCATGAGAGGGGGGAGGAGGAGGAGGGTATCAAGAAGGCTGCAGGCTCTCAACTTGAATTCAAAACCTATGGGATTATCGTTGCAATTGCGGCAGTCATGATGCTGATGTAAAGTGCGCGGGGCCGGGTTCTCCATCAATGGGATATTGGTGTCAGAGGATGTATATCACGCTGATGTAACTTTATTTCCTTTTTTGTAACTTTAGATAATAAAGATTGTAGATAATATAATACTATCAGTTGACCTTTTTATGAAATCCCTATTTAGAAGAGAAATATCTCGTGAGTTGAGTGTTGATTAAAGGCCTTAATTTTTGTCAAGCCAATTGGAAGCGGACTAATACTGTTATCTGGGCAGCTTGGTAAGAAACTTTCATTTGAAGTACTTAAAGGATGACATACTTATACTTACCTGAGATAAGTATATGTATAGCCACGTCCGCAAAGTTTTTGGCACCCTATATATAAAAACATCCGCGATTACAACAAATAAAATATCTCGACCCCATTCCTCGAAAGGTAACATCACAAAGTATTGTGATAGACAGTAGTATAGAAATATGTAACTATCGATTTCTCTTTGTAGCCGTTCTTATCCGGTTGTTTATACCACGGTTATATTTGAACTCACGAGCTTCGAGACTAGGGGTGCCAAAACCTTGCGGACGCGGCTGTGCATGTAGGTACACCTGCTGTAACAATAGGAGTGAAGAGTGATAGGAGGCAAGCTGCTCAAGGCTTCGAACTTCGTAATTCAAAAGGAACCCATGCCATTAAAGATGTTTCTCTGCCAGATGTATGGGAGTTATCTTCTGTTTAGTTTTGATAGTCGATGAAGATGATAATCAGACCGTTGAAGTGGCTGTGTCTGACAGCTTGAGCCTCACATAGCTAAATCACTAGGCCAGAAGCGGAATAAGCTGCTGATGTGGGTGATCAGGACTACAAACGTTACAATCGCCTACGCGCAGGTTTGAGAACACTCTGTCCCATAGTTCAGGACAACTCTTGCGAATTGAATTGAATCCTCGAACTCACCCAAAGCGCCAGCCAAATCCCGCCGCCCATCTCAGAATTATCCCCGCTTTCCTTAAACGCACCCTTCTATTCCCCCGCCGTTTCCGCCGCAGCTGCACTCGCCCCTCTGCTGTTTCTGCCCCTCTCCTCTACACCCTCCTCCCTCAGACCCCCGCAGCTTGAGCACACATCTACCATTCTGCGCGGCTCGTCCCTTTCTCTTGCCCTGGGCCTTCTCCAACCCCTTTCTAATTTCTAGTCCTGGACCCCCGCATCTCAATTCAAGATGCAGTCCATGCTTACCAAGGTGAGACCCTCGCCCCGCTTTTATCTGTTATCAGGGAGTCCTCAATCGCTAACTATGAAATAGTTCGAGTCAAAATCATCACGAGCTAAAGGCATCGCTTTCCATCCTAAACGGTAGCTTCGAACTCCTCACATACCATCTAAGCTCCAGCTCCCACCTTTGCCATGTATATCGCTAATCAATATCAAATTGTTCTCCATATAGGCCATGGATTCTTGTCTCACTCCATACCTCTACTATTCAGCTATGGGATTACCGAATGGGAACTCTGATAGACCGATTTGAGGAGCACGACGGCCCTGTCCGAGGAATCGATTTTCACCGCACTCAGCCTCTATTCGTTTCCGGAGGTGACGATTACAAAATTAAAGTCTGGTCGTACCAGACTCGCCGCTGCCTATTTACCTTGAATGGTCATTTAGACTACGTACGGACAGTGTTTTTCCACCATGAGCTACCATGGATCTTGTCATCTTCGGATGATCAAACCATTCGTATATGGAATTGGCAGAATCGGTCATTGAGTATGGACTCCATCTTCCGTATTTGAGAGATATTATATCTGTCAATGTCGATTATTGATACGTTTTCTTCAAACAGTTTGTACAATGACCGGTCACAATCACTACACCATGTGCGCTCAATTCCACCCTAAAGAAGACTTAGTTGTCAGCGCTTCTTTGGACCAGAGTGTCCGCGTATGGGACATTTCAGGTTTACGGAAGAAACACTCGGCCCCGACTTCGATGACTTTCGAAGATCAAATGGCCCGTGCAAACAACAACCAGGCAGACATGTTCGGAAATACCGACGCAGTAGTAAAGTTTGTTTTGGAAGGTCACGATCGGGGTGTCAACTGGGTCTCTTTCCACCCTACATTGCCTTTGATTATCTCTGCAGGGGACGATAGGAATGTTAAACTTTGGAGGATGAGTGGTGAGTTGTTTGGTAAACCCATTGATTAGAAAGCTTTGGGGACTAAACCACTTCTCTTTGTAGAAACCAAAGCTTGGGAAGTAGACACTTGCAGGGGGCATTTTCAAAATTCCTCTGCATGCCTTTTCCACCCCCATCAAGATTTAATCCTTTCAGTTGGAGAGGACAAAACTATCCGTGTCTGGGATTTGAACAAGAGGACATCTGTTCAATCGTTTAAGAGGGAGAACGATAGGTTTTGGGTTATTGCAGCTCATCCGGAAATTAATCTCTTTGCCGCAGGTCATGACAATGGTGTCATGGTGTTTAAATTGGAAAGGGAGCGACCTGCCTATGCAGTTCATCAAAACCAAATTTTCTTCATCAACAAAGAGAAACATGTCAGGTCTTATGACTTCAACAATACAACTACTGAGAGCCCTTCGATGTTGTCTTTGAAAAAACTAGGATCTCCTTGGGTACCACCGAGGACACTATCTTACAACCCGGCTGAGCGAGCAATTTTGGTCACTTCACCTGCTGACGGCGGGACATACGAACTTATTAATTTGCCAAAGGATGCCTCTGGCGCTGTAGAGCCTACTGACACCAGGCGCGGGTCAGGAAATTCTGCTGTATTCGTTGCCCGTAACAGGTTTGCTGTTTTCAACGCGTCGACACAGACTATTGACATTAAGGACCTGTCAAACTCTACAACAAAGTCGATCAAAACACCAACAGCTGTGAATGACATTTATTTTGGTGGAACTGGCTGCCTACTTCTTTGCTCCTCGGCAGTTGTCATTCTCTATGATATTCAACAGAAAAAGACAGTCGCCGAATTAGCCGTTGCAGGCGTCAAGTATGTTGTTTGGTCAAATGATGGTCTTCATGCAGCGCTTCTCTCGAAACACAATGTCACAATTGTGACAAAGTCCTTGGAGCAAGTATCCTCGCTACACGAGACAATCCGTATCAAGAGTGCAACTTGGGACGATGCCGGCGTACTACTTTATTCTACCCTAAACCACATCAAATATACCCTTTTGAATGGGTAAGTTCCAGCTGTTTATTTAAGCGTCAAAATTGTGGACAGCTAATAGAAATAGTGACAACGGGATCATCCGCACTCTGGACGAAACTGTTTACCTTACAAAAGTCAAGGGCAGGAGTGTGTATTGCCTTGACCGACAAGCAAAGCCAAAGGTGCTTAATATTGACCCAACCGAGTATCGATTCAAAATGGCTTTGGTCAAAAGGAATTACGATGAGATGCTCCAGATCATAAAGAATTCTAATCTCGTTGGCCAAAGCATTATTTCATATCTTCAAAAGAAGGGATATCCAGAGGTGATTTATTTCACTTCGTCTGCTGCAGAAGAGGTTAGACTGATAATTCTTAGATTGCTCTGCAATTTGTCCAAGACCCCCAAACAAGGTTCGAGCTCGCAATTGAATGCGGAAACCTTGAGGTTGCCGTTGAAATGGCAAAGGAATTGGACCGTCCAAAACTTTGGGGGAGACTTGGTTCCGAGGCGCTCAGTCAAGGAAACCATCAAGTCGTCGAAATGGCTTATCAAAAGCTTCGAAGCTTCGATAAGCTATCATTTTTGTATCTTGTAACTGGAGATAAGGACAAGCTCAGCAGAATGGCAAAAATCGCCCAGCATCGAAGTGATTATACTTCCATGTTCCAGAACGCCATTTATCTTGGAGACGTGGAGACAAGGATCCAGATGTTTAAAGAGGTTGACTTGTGTAAGTTTATTATAACTACCCCTGTTTTCACATGCTTACCTAAGTTGGATAGACCCCCTTGCATACGTGACAGCCAAAGCTCATGGCTTAACGGAGGAATGCGAGGCTATTTTGGAAGCGAGTGGTCTTACTGAGGATCAGATCAAGCTTCCAGCAATTGGCGCACCTCTCACTCCTGCGAGAACAATCGTTTCTACTCACGAAAAGAACTGGCCTCTGCGCGCTGCCTCACAATCATTCTATGAAAAGGCCCTTCTGGGCCAAGTTGAATCTATGACACTCGAAGATGAGCCTGTTACATCTGGTGCAAACGGTTTCGGCTTTGAGGAGGAGGCCGATGAGAGCAAGAAATTTAGTGGCAACCTAATGGATGTCGACACCGAAGAAGATGGTGGTGGTTGGGATATGGGTGATGAGGATCTCGGCCTGGAGGAGCATGGTGATGAATTTGTCAACGTCGAAAGCGAGATAGCTGGCGTTGGAATGAGCGAAGCAGAACTGTGGGCAAGGAACTCCCCAATAGCGGCCGATCACGTTGCTGCTGGATCTTTTGAGACCGCAATGCAACTTCTCAACCGCCAGGTAGGCGCTGTCAATTTCGAGCCGCTGAAGCCCAGATTCTTGGAGATCTATCAAGCAAGCAAAACCTTCCTTCCGGCAAGCACTGGACTACCTCCCTTGATCAATTACATCCGAAGGACTGTGGATGAAACCGACCCCCGGAAGATTCTGCCAATCATCCCTAGGGACCTTGAGAGCATCCGTGCTTCAGATTTACAAAAAGGGTTTTCCGCGATGAAGGCGAATAATCTTGAGGAGGGCGTTCAAATCTTCAGGAACGTTCTGCATACCTTACTCCTAACTACAGTGCAAAATAAATCTGAGGTGGAGGATGCAAAAAAAATCATCCAGACCGCGACTGAGTATATCATTGCCATGTCAATTGAACTGGAGCGTAGGAAGCTCGCAAGCGACGAATCGCAAGTCAAGCGCAATCTTGAGCTTGCGGCGTACTTTACCAAGCCTATACTTGAATTACCGCATCGTCAAATTGCTCTCATGTCTGCAATGAAGCTTGCCTACCAAAAGAAAAATCATGTTTTGGCTGCTCACTTTGCTTCAAGAATTCTGGCCAATAATAGCCAGGGAAAGAACGCTGAAAATGTGAGTGTTGTTATCGAGTGATTTTTTGTGATCCACTCAACTAACCGCTATATAATACAGGCCCGTAAAATCAAAGCAGCATCCGAACGCAGCGGTAGTGATGCTATCGAAATTGAGTACGATCAGTTTGCGGAGTTTGACATATGTGCTGCTTCCTTTACACCTATATATAGTGGCCAACCATTTGTGCAGGACCCATTCACGGGAGCAAAGTACCACCCAAGATACCAGGGAGAGCTTTGCAGGGTCAGCCAGGTCACCGAAATAGGTGCACCGGCCTCTGGCCTGAGATTGATGGCACAGTAGATCTTTTTTTTATTTGATATAAAGACGTGTTCGTGTGCTTGTTCTATGTATGGTTGTGTTAGAAGGTGAAGATGGTATGGGGCGGAACTAAAAAAAGAGAGATTTCTTATATATCCTTTCATACCCCCTAGGCCTTTCCCGGTGAAGCAAACTTATGCGGAAGGGGGCGGGGGTAAGAACTGTCATGTGCGCTTGGTGGCAATAGTCAACGATTTGGTGTTTTTTTCTTCTTGTTTCCCATGCCTATTCGTGTTTACGGCTCGCTTTAATGTTTCTACCTCATAACTCTCACTCACATCGGTCACGCCGTGGATCCTCCATTCTCCTTCTATTCCACACTCTAGTTCCCCTCAATATGCACACACCAAGCTATAAAGAGATAGAAAGGTCTTCAACTGCGTACGAAGTATGGGCCAATCACACCTACTCTTGATGTAGTGGTACTCATAAACATATATGATAATCGGCTCTTATTGCTTAGACGAACTCCATATCTGACTATTAACGAAGATGCCCACTCGTGTAGGACTACGTGCGGCAGTCTAGTGTCGTGAAATATTTATATCCTGCAAGGGCTAAGCTAAGCACAACAGTAACTTTGGTCACCTAATCCTGACAGCCCTACCAGTGCGTCCCTTCCCACCCTTCGGAATCCCTATTTTAGGATATGTGCTCTTAAACATTGTGGCCCTGTTTTACTTTAGTTACTATACTTGCATGTAGTATACGAGTAGTACATAATGCACTATCGGGGTACCGGTCTTTTACGCAATTTCACGACGTACGGACGGGTGCAGCTCCGAACTTGATGAACCTTAAGGCTGCAAAGGCAGAAAGGTATGGGGTCAATTCCCTCCTCTCCTGTGCAGAAATAGGCCAGCAAGGAATCCTAGGAGATTGTATATTATTAGGTAAACGAAGTCAAGGTCGGGATTATTTCTTCTGAATCCACTATGATAAGGTAAAGAAACTAGGTAAAGAATATTTGAGAACGGCTTCAACTATGTCTTCCTCCCACTCCACAACAAATATCGGCCTGAGTAGTAGATATCGTTATCTTTGGCGGGATCATTTAGGCTCTAGCTCTAATAACTTAATTGATATCTAGAACATGTTAGACCCCTGCTGTAGCTATAACGTGGGAGGAACCTGTTAGAGAGGTCCGTTGCTTTATACACTATCGATGGTTGGAGGGCCTCTCTGCATAAACATCTGAGACAGTATGCGCAGAGCTACATGTAGGTACATTAGTTATGTATGTTGAAACTATTGGCAAACGTTGTACATGGCTAGAGGGGCTTTCGTAAGTACAAATATTATGCAATAAGACAATTAGTCGCATGTGTCTGTCACACCAAGTATCTGATATTAATTGGCGTCGGTAAGCAACGATTTTGTTAAGGCCTATGTTTATATGGGCCTGGATTCTCGGGTTTGTCCCACAGACCCCGAGCCCCCGGAGAGAACAGATCGGAAAACCTTCAATATAATTTTTTCATATGTCTGCGCATGACTATAACTGTCCTAGCTTGTGATGGCCTGAAGCTTGCTGCGTGATCCATATAAATATATTGGTAATAGTTTTTGTTTTGTGTTCGAATTAGCTTTCCTAGAATGAGAACGGTAATACGGGAAATTTACCTTTTCATGATGAAGATGCCTATCAGCCGCCACAACAACTCTATCAGTAAATTTATTTATCTCGAGTGATTTGTTATATGGTGTACGCTCTATGATTAGCCAGTAGACACATCGCCCGCGATACTGTCATACCTAACAGTGTCATATATGAATGATCATATGTCTCGAACAAGTCTTGGTTAATCTCAAGGTAGCTGGATTGGTTTCCGGTGTTACCTAGATCACTGCACCGCCAGGGCGGTGTTCGATTTAATTCTCCTTGAGTAACCATGTTAGGGCTATCTCATAGAGAGGCCGATTGGACAGTAATAGATCTGGCCCCTATATCTTTCACTTCTTTCAAATCAGGAGTGGTACACTCCGTTTAATTAAGGGCTCGAATGTCTTATCAGGCTGAGTATATAATCGATCGACGTTATCCTTTTGAAAACAACGGGTGGCCTCTTCCCTGTCAACGCGCGCTTTACCCAAGACAGATATGCCTTATTAAGTAGTCACCACCAATCACTCGCATTCCGTTGTGGCTTGGCATGGTCACAGCTCATGTAAGTATAAATTTTTATACATGTATGCATCAACAGAGAGGGAATTAATGGGAAACATAATCCAAGTATAAACAGAGAGCTCCCTCGACATGACTATATGAAGCGTGATCTTCTGCGGTTGCCTGAACGCGATGGCTCGGTTATGAACTTATCTGAGTCCGAGAGTTCCTCATGCAAAGCATTATTCTGCCAAAACATCAAAACGCTACATCGCCTGGGCAAATGAGAGTGATACTAGAGGTAAAATATAGGCGCGTGTCTGTGTGACCCGCGGGGATGTACTGATACAAGAATGAAGTTCTAGGATGTGTAGCCAGGGACGAGGTTGATAGCTAGCGTGACGTTACTACCGATCATGTAATAACCTTTACTAGGGATTCATACATGCATGTACATGAGGGGTCACGGATTCCTGGTGTCTATCCTTCTGTTCGCAAAATGAAAGGGATATAGAGAACGACCAGTCAACTCCTGCTGTGGATACCTAGACCGGGGCCAGGCCCATTAGCTCCCAAGGATCAATACAAACGGAGTTCGGAACGCACTCAAGTCAGATACGCGAGTTCCCGGTATTCCGTTCGATACAAACGCTTAGGTGCATGCCTTCGCGACTGTGTGTAGGGCGGGAGTTTCAGAATAATGTTTGGCATATGAGGCTAGCGGTTCATTAATTACCAGACAATTATACGATTATAGATACAGCCATGCAGTACATGTAGTAGTATAAACTTTGAAAACGAAACGTACACAAGTACAGTATGAAAAAATGGGGTGGAATCACTACCATAGGACTACGGAATTTAATGACAAATACCGAATTAAACCGGCATTAGAGGAAGTGTACTGTACAAATACCGTATTCTTACCGCATTTCTAGCGTATCAACGGGAATACCGTAGTGATCCCACCCCTCTTTTTGGTACTGTAACTACAAGTACATGTTATATGAATTCTAGTAAAGAATTACATGTTATATATACTTGGTGCAAGGTCTCTAGCTCGAGTTCAAATGGGGACTTGCTAATATACATAGCATTAACGGGATTGGTTATGAGAACTTACTTACATGTAATTATGGGTACATGTATGCTTAGGACCCCTGGACGGAGCCGATCCGGGAACGGGGTTCATGATAAAGGAAACCTCTGGTTTCAAGGCCCAGCTAAAGTTTAAGTTACCCGAAATCGGGAACAGCATGTATTAGTTCTTGTACCACCTGGGGTAAGGGCTGTGGCGTCAAGTAAATGAAGAGCCTTAAGGGAGCGTACATATACTCTACTTTTGTGACATCGTCCTAAACAAGGATTAGCAGGTCAGATGTAATGTGTTTTGCCCTTACAGCTGTTGAGCGCGCGCGAAGTGATATCCCAACTTTTAATTGTTTATTAGTGCCCAAATATATCGGTGTGATCATGAGCTCGATCCTTACTACATCTATGTACGTATACTAAGTATGTATTTTATTAAGCCTACATGTACCTTCTAGAGCCGGTGGCTCAAAAATCCTACTCTACGTGATGTACTTTCGAGAATCACGACAGTTCAGTAGGGCGAATGCACATTTGGGTGTACCTGCATAATGGATCCTTACGGGAAGTTTGCTATTCACAGTACGGTCATCGCAAGTTTATTGAATAGAAAGAGACTATAGATTCTATCCAAGATCAGGCCTAACCACCTCCTATCACATACAAGTACATGTATAATTGAATTGAAGGCTCGCCCTTAATCCACAATGTAACCCTACATATATACATACATACATGTAGTATGCCCATAATTCTGGCCAAGAAATTTGAAAACGAAGCTACATGTAGTAATATGACAGGGGGTGGTGCCCATGTTTCATATTGTAACATTTTCTACTACATACTAACACCACCACCATCCCACCCTCTTTCTCTTCTACTACTTCATCTCCCTCTTTCCCGCTGATTGAGAGTCCATCAGCTGCCCACCACACTCATTACTTTGTTCCTAGCTACCACACTCCTTTCTGGTTACTGAGCGGATAGATCCTTTCTATTGTTTTCAGTGGGGTATAGTAGTTAAAGCCCAGTCCTTTCCCTCCATCAACAACTGATACGCTCTCTATCTCTCTCTCCCCCCCCCCCCCACCAAAAAAAAAAATGATGTCTGGAATGTCTACTGCGCCGATGGCCGCCTCTGTTTTGCTCGCCCTCTCATACTTCGCCCCGGGGACGTCCGCTTTCTGGCGTTTACCATGTCTCAACCCGCTTCTTATCGAACGTGCTGACCCCATTGTAAATCCTGGGGCAGTTGCTGGTCATCTGCATACAATCATGGGAGGCAACGGGTTCAACTTCACGATGGATTACGATGATGCCCGTAGCTCCACCTGCTCTTCTTGTACAGTAACTGCTGATTCAAGTAACTACTGGATCCCCACTCTTTACTAGTAAGTTTCAACCAAACCATGTTACCTTATATACTAACATTTATGTCTTAGCCAAGCTCAAAACGGTACCTTCACATCAGTTCCGCAACTCGGTGGAGCTACAATTTATTATTTGTATGTGGTAGTTCCATCTTTCATCGTAAAAACTTGATATCCTAATTCCTATACTCGCAGACCACGGAGGGGAACAGACTCTGAGAAAGTTCTCGCTTTCCCGCCAGGCTTTCGTATGCTTGCTGGTGATCCTCGGCTCCGGAACTACACCGATGTTCCAGAACAATCAGCGATCAAATACGCTTGCTTGAACTTCTCTGGCGATGGTGGCCCTAAGACCCATGGGTTCCCGCAAAGAAACTGCCCTAAGTACGGTCTGTCCTCCACCCTTGTTCCTTATTTACTAATTTATTTAATAGTGGATATCGTCACCAGATTTTCTTCCCTAGTTGCTGGGATGGAAAAAACTTGGATTCTCCAAATCATAAGTCCCACATGGCCTATCCAGATGCCGTTACTATGGGGTCTTGCCCCTCTACTCACCCAGTTAGATTGGTCTCGATTTTCTACGAAGTCATATATGAAACCAATCTATTTAGTGATCAGTGGTATAGTTCTACAGCACCATTTGTACTCTCGAACGGCGATCCGACTGGTTATGGTAAGACATTTATCCACCAATATATCTCTAACAAATTCACTAAATGTATTCTCCAGGACTCCATGGCGACTTTGTCAACGGCTGGGATGTTGACATTCTTCAGAAGGCTATTGATAATTGCAATAGCACATCAGGAGTCATAGAGGAATGCTTGGAATTCGAATATTATGAGACTGAAAGGGTTCGAAATTGCTATCTCCCTCGAAGGGTTGATGAACCTACCGAAGGATTGTTATCGAAGCTCCCAGGTTGTAATCCGGTTCAAATGGGGCCTGAAATGGCTACCCCACAATCCAACTGCGGCGCCACAACAGAGATCGGCCCTCCAGAGACTTTTAGTACTGATGTATCAAGTAGAGGATGGAGTTATCTTGGCTGCTCAATGTAAATATACACACACACCCACCTCTACATTTCATTCATTATCTAACCAACTCTTACTTTTAGAGACGACCTCGACAATCGAACTTTCCCTATCCGTGGAGCCAACAGTACAATGACCAATGAAATGTGTATCGATTTCTGTATCAGCCAGGGTGCAAATTATGCTGGCACACAGTACGGAAACGAATGTTATTGTGGGAACAGCGCCCCTCCTGCGGACCGTATAGGTTTCGCCAAGTGTGCCATGCCTTGCGCTGGTGATCCCGCCCAAACCTGTGGTGATGGCAAAAAATTGTCGGTATACACAAAAGATGTCTCTTCCGCCGCCAGCTCCTCCAGGGCCACTACCGCCGCAACTTCTAGCTTTCCAAGTACCATCGCCGCACCATCTAGCTCGTCAACTATTACTACTGCTGCTACTATGGTCTCTAGCATCCCGGAAATTTTTAGTTCCAGCCCCGTAGTAACCTCCTCAACTATTTCATTGAGTTTCGCCGTATTTGGTCTCACGGATACTGAAAGCGTCTCAGAAGCGCCATCTACTACTACTGCAATGACTACATCTATTGCCGGAACTACATCAAGCTCTAAAGCTACGGGTACGGCTGTGCCCGCTGCTATCCCATCTGGTATCATTACCGGTTGGGTTTCAAAAGGATGTTGGATTGATCCTATCAATCCCCGTGCTCTTAAAACATGGGGATATTGGAACGAGAAAATTACAACCTCTGGCTGCATCAAATGGTGTGATTTGAAAGGATTCAAGTATGCCGGAACAGAGAATGCCGGACAATGTTTTTGCTCTAACACTCTTGCAACTTCCGGCGGAGCTCAGCCGGATTCTGATTGCGATATGCCTTGCAAGGGAAATCCCGCGGAGAATTGCGGAGGGAGCGCTAGACTAAATCTTTTCGAGAAGACTGGAGGCACTGTAAAAAGAGAACTCTACTCTTACCGTGACCACCGCTCCCGCCATCTTAAGGCTTAGAAGAACCATGCGCTAGAGTATAGCAAGTATATAGGTCTCCTCAATGCCCGTTTTCAATTTATGTATATACCTTTTTCGATTCTCTGCATATCTTTGAATTAGATGGCGGGCACTTGTTATCCCCTACAAGTCACATAGCTATTTGATCAAGGCCCGAAAGAAAATACAAAGACCACATCTTCAAAGACAGAATTGTCGGGCAGGCATTGAATACTATACTAATTATAATTCCAAAAGGGGGTGTGGGGTAGATACTGTAGCCGTGAGGGATACAGATCTTCCGGATTGGATTTCAATTATAACCACTGTAACATGGAAATGCTACAATTTTATTTACGTATGCGTAAGTTGGTCGTAGGGTGCTTTAGTGACTATCAATTTTATCCGAGTGATTCCCCATGATCAAACAAATCTACCATGGTAATTATAAAACACTTCGAGTATATACGTATATATAGGCCGGATAGGTATGACCAGCTAGAAACTACTAAGATTCCCTACCCTCTTATCACTATCGTGTCCTATACTTCCTACATGGTATGCCCTTTCCTTCTCACTGTCGGGAACTAAGTACTTTCGTTAATTTACTATACTGGTGTAGCCCATTGTACACCCAAATCTCCTGTCCAGGGCAACAAGGAAAGACTGGATTTATTTCAACGACCGCCCAGAGAGTTCTGTTATCAAAACCGGACAAAACCCGCACCGTCGGTCGACCTAATCCGAAAACATTATCCTCACTTAGGGAACTACTCAAGTGGTTTTTGTTTCTTTGCATATCGCCCATATTCTTCGCTATCAGTAAGATAATATTTTAGCAGTCGGCGCGCCAAGAGACATTACAGATCCACCAATCATTCACAAGTAACGCAGCGCGAGGCTACTGCCTTGGGGAGCGCTATGCTATGGCGCGCGTTTAATAATCATGAAATATCACTCACTCATTTGAAGTTGGCTTTTTTTGTTTAATACATATATACCGGCCGACCCCAGGAATTGATGCACATCACATTTCATATTGGTCCAACTTTACCAGGTACTAGTAACTTCATAGTGTCTGTATTATGGGCAGTGTTCACGCGTAACAACCGGAAGTTTGTGGTATCTAGATCTAGTCAAGTCCGGAAACGTTATGAAATGAAGAGTAGCAAATTATTATATATACTAGCTATAGGGCCTCCGGCCAGGTTCTAACCACAGTAACTATACGTTGCAGGCAAAAACCATAAAATATGTGAGGTATATATCTAGTATTACCAGCCATATCTATAGGGCAACCAAGTCTGGTGACAGATTCCAGCGCCATCGAAACAAATGCGCTGTTACCACGCCGCCAGATACGATATCTGTTAGACTTTCCTATATTTCCCATATTACAGTGAAGAATAGAAGCATCCCGGGAAGTGTTTGAGATGATCTCTTGCCTTATGATAACGAAGGGCTCGTGGCACGGAACTGACTGCCCGATGCCGCATCCTATTGATGCAAAGCACTTACCTCCCACCAAATCTATGGCAAAGCCACAGAAGATAGGTCGATCTGCATTTTATATGCTTTGTTTCGGCATTATAGGATTAAAGTGCTAAGCAGCCAGAACGTGGCGGTGTGTGGATACTCAGCGTATCCGCAGTACCGCCAAGTTCCCACCCCCCCCCCCCATTTACCCGCACCACCACATAAATAATATATCCCTATGTACCCCTACCTAGATCTGCTCCGTGGCCAGGGACCAAGACAGCAGCAGCATGCTTAACATCTTGCTGATCATGAAGAAATCAGCCAGCCCTATGTCGTTACCCCCCTACACGAAACCGCGACCGACACCCCCTTATAAGGGCATTAACAACGCTCAGGAAAGAAACACTTCTCACATGTTCCCCCCCCCCCCCGGGAAGTTACGTAACGACAGCGCGCCGATGAGGCATTATGAAACACTCCGCCGTGTGCAAAAAAGATTCCGATGGCCTAGAAGTTCCAAGATATGAAGGTTTGAGATGATGTCATGGCCTGGGGGGGGGAAGTGCTCATGTTCCCCCCTCCCCATTCTCTGTGTCACCAGATATACCTCGATCCTGCCTGCGCGTCGTCCACACCCCATCTACGTTAGCTGCAAACAAAAGACACTCTAGAATCTTTTTTGTTCTGGTCAAATAAATTGATTAGATTGGTTTCCAGTGAGTTTAAATCAAAATCTCACTTCATCAGGCATGTATCACATGTTGTGTGGAGGGTAAACCCTGTCTGGGTGAGGGCCTGTAAACGTTGTCGGAACACGTGTGTGGAGATGATCGAGTGATAATCCGTGAATCACGATCTGGGCCAGATCTTTTCTTTTGATGGACCGGGTAGATATATTAGGCACATGCACATACATATCAAAAGCTTATATTATTATTGCTTATGGTCAATTCCTGTCTTTCGGGAGTTCAAGTTCTCCTCGTCCTCCTCGTATCGTAACATAACAACCCTCCTTCCCCCCCTCCCCCCTCCCCCAGAGGGAAAGAAAAAAGGAAAGAAAAAAGTGTGGAAACAAAATTACGACTAAATGGAGTGCAATCCGCGCAACGAAGGTGGGAAAAAAAAAAGGTTCGACTCTGATCGAGATACATGATTAGTTGGTTCCTGCGGCTGCATTTTAGAGTTCTCCGACCTGACACGTATCCTCTCATCGGTCATGCCCAGCTTCTGCGGGGGATCTCCGAGATGGACCATCGGGGAAAGGAAAAAGAAAACATGGGTTAGAAAAGAGACGGGGAAAAAAGCAAAGGTGCAAAAAATCTCAGGTACAGACGAGCCGCGCTGGTGATTCGAAGGATACCGCGGTCCCAACACATGTGCCTAATCTAAACTCGCTTTAGGGTACTCACAAGTCTACTATATGTACCTACCTACTCACTGCAGGTGCAGATATAAAAAGTAGTGACGAGTGTTTCGTTCTTAACGAAGAATCCTTCTACCCTACATGGCATGTATGTGTGTATGTATGTATATGCACTTCAGAGTATTATAAGTCTGCACTGCCACGTCAGGCACGGGACGTTGGATATTGGACGAGAACATGAAAGAGGGAAAAACGGCGGCCCAGTCCTGGTACTGGAGGTTGTCATCGCATAGAATTGGTTACTGATTTGACCAACAGGAATCTGTTTACTAGGAGGGAAGCAGCTATGGCCAGATGAAGGTAGGGATGTATGTAAAGGCGGGATCCAACCTTTCTTTAGATTCTGCTGGGTATTCCAGCGGTACCTCACACCCATCGGAACTATTGTGGACCTGGTTTTCGAGAAAAAAAACTTGAGTGCCAGGGCCCCGCGGGTACCTAAGGCCTCTCATTATTGTTGACAGAAATAGGGGCTTGGATCAAAGCAATTGTTATCACCGGGTCGGACCAGGCAACTCGCAGCCACAACATAAACCGTAGGACCTGTGCCCTGGGCTGTTACTTAACCCCCCCCCCCCAACGTGGGGGTAGGTTGGAGACCGTGCGCGCGCGGGAGGCAGATGCAGTGCTTTGGGCATGCCCGTTTGAATCGGAGGCGTTCTAGAAGTATTTACGGCTAACGATTGGTAGAGAATCCGATAGGGAGGTTATCGAACCTCGGAATCACTAACCCTTACTCAGGATACTGGTGATTGGTATGGGATTGATTCAGGCCGAGACAGTGCGCTGATACCAGCGGCGGACCTTTGACATTGGTGGGTGAGAATACACGAAATAGGACGCGGTAGAGCCTATCCCAAAAATCCGCTTCTGTTTTGATTGACTGAATCTCCCCCATAGAGCATACACTGTGTGTGCTATCTCAGTCTCCCATCATTGAGTTCTATTATAGGCTCATGTTAGCGAATAGGATAGACTTCTCAGTAATGACGTGCGAGTATATCATAGCTGAAAAGTCATATGATCGTTTTTCGTTTTTTACGCTTTGCATTTTTTGATCTCGAGCTTTTGAAAGGCCTAATCGTCCGACCTCGAGTGAGACTCTATGATCTTTCCTTGCGCAAAGTTACTTCAACACCAACATCCAAGAAGTTGGCCTAGTAAACAATTCCACGATAATCTGTCAAGGAACTTGGTAAAAAAAATGTAGGTACGTACCTTTTCAAAAAAGAAAGCAAGAAAAAAAAATCCCATCCTACCCAAAAGTGTTCGGTAGTTCATGACCAAAGCGGGCCTCAGTAGTAGGTACTACATTGGTTTTACACAGACATTTGTAAATGTTCCAGACTCGGAAAAATCCATACATTGGCTAATACCAACATGTAGCTACCCATGCCAATATCCCACGTTCATCCCAATTTCCTATTGAGTTTCCGTCCCAATCCGTTTTGTTTCATTTCGTGAAAATATGGGTGGATCCCGGAAATGTTTCTGGCCCGGGATTGAACACGGGAAGGCCATTAATCTAATCTAAAAGTTTCCTCCTCAGCTTGAAAATTAATCGCCCATTGATACGGAGACTCTGCCGACCTCTTGGATGTGGAGTGTAGAGGTCTGAACACGCTGTAATTGAACCGGTACCGAGGTATCCTGAGCAAAGGATGAAGTCACTTGGGCCAACAGGATCGGCTTTGCGTTGGACCTGCGTCGGGTGGTTCCTGGGAGGGGAGGCTCGAGCCCAGATAGATAATCCTGGGTGTCCCTCAGGAACGTGCACTGATCTGAGTTAGTAGCGATTTAAAGAACATTAGAATTTCCTTTAGATAATCGATTTTCTTTCACTTCGGCATGCCGCCTTTCTGTTTGGTAGACGATTTCTATCGATCGGAATCAATGTTTCGGAGATGGGCGATCCCCTTAGAACTGGGTCGGCGACCACTCCATTTGGGCCAGCTCTCCTAAGTTCTGTTACGGTAGTTTCGATTCGCCAAGTGCGCTGTCACATGACATGCTAGTTTCCGATTTATTCACGGAAGCTTCGTTGCAGGATGGATGGCATGTCTTCCTAGAGTCTCGTAACTCATGTTCCCAGAGCGATAGCTCCCACTGACAAGAGTCATGTAAATTGAAAATCTCTTAGTGACGCAGATGCTTTGGTATCGTGTTTCGTCGACTAGGGCGGAACGGCGGGAAATCCTCGAAGTATACATAGGGCCCATGCTTCTAGAAGGCGTGGCTATTAGATCCCCTTTGTGCCTGGTCCGGGTATGCTAGGTTAAATGCTTCATTAAAAATGACGTGTAGGAGTAGTGGTAAAAAATATTTCTCCCTTTTCCTCCCCGAGTTCCCTCTTTCAGAAAATCAGCGCTGTTCCTCGCGGCTGTGATCCCGGGAGTAGGCGGTTCGAGAGTTGGTTTAGTCGGTGTTAATGATTTATTCAAACGGATAAGTACTCCAAAGTTTCGGTAAATTGAAACCCGGGAGAACCATTCTGATCCCAGGCAAAGCCAAACGTCGTCTTAAAACAGACTAGGAGTGCTGTGTTGAGGTTGAGATTGTCGCGTATGTGTGTGGGGTCGTTTACTGTAACTTATCCTTCATCATGCGAAGTGGTGTATGTTAAGGAGAGAGTTTACTCTAGTCTAGAGTAAAGAGGGCTTTGGGCCGAGCCGTACAAGTGCATATATGTGCGTTCTTCACATACCTAGAGTCCTCTACTGTAGGTACCGTAGAGCACGCACACTCGGGTCTATTGGTGAGACTCCAAAAAGGTCACCTCCACTCAGGGCCTGCAGCAGCAGCAGATTTTTCTTTCTATCTAGAACGTACTCTATGTAGAGTAGATATCCCTCGGCGATTGACAGCATCGATAATATATTGCCACGCATACGTGTCTTAACCAGTGAGTTGTGAGTTCTTGAGAAGACCAAGCCGCATAGAAGAAAACCCCATTTTCAATCCGCCTGTTATTCGCCACCTAGCGAGATACTCCATACGTTTTGGAGTTTGGCTGCTTCTCAGAATGCCAACTGTCTCCCTGACCTGCATGGCTTTAACGCCTTCCCTTTCCTCCCCTGCCCCGCTTTGACCACTGAGCGGAGACCCCAGAGCTACGGTGCAGCCCCAAGCTTTGTTACACGGCATGTTCGTTGGCTGGGCAGATGCACTGCGAGTCGTCCTTTCCTTGGCAAGTTCGTTGCAGCCAGCTTTGTATCCAAGTGCTGTATCCAAGTACAGTACCCATCCAAGTGGGACCTAAAGATGATGTTCAGTGAATTATTATTGTTTCCCTGTGCCTGGGAACTACCTTGTTTGAAGCCTCAATCTCTACTACGAGATCAGGTAAAGACGACAGGCGGATAATGCGAGTCATCCGCTGTCACTTTGCATTTCCTAAAGCCATGCACTCCCCATCTCCCCTGGTGTTATATGTTACGCTGTTATGCCCTTGTTTTCTGAGTGTAATTGGGCCAGTTTTCCTCGTATGGTGCCTAGGTCCCTGAGAAGAGTTGTTTATTAGTTGTTTAAAGAAACGAGAGCACCTATCAAATGACTGTGAGAAGGAGAGAAAGACGGAGTTCTTGTCCGGTTACTTTATCGTCTTCTCGTCCGAACCCACGGAGGAGAAGGTCCTTAAGGCAGTTACCGTCCCGTCGTCACATTTTCCTGGGGAGGTGAGGAGTAGTAGAGTGAGGAACGACTGCTGGAGTCTTCCCCATTCGGCGGCTGATACTAGTCAGTGTATCTGCTCCTCGTTTCGTACCATTCGCCGCGGTGCCGGATCACGCGTATCCTATTCGTGTAGACCTGGATCCAGTATTCTTCCCCGATCGCTCGTTTATTATTATTTTTCTTGACAGCTCGCTCAGGCAGAGAGTAAAAGGCTACCCTGTCGGTACCTAATACATATGGAGTATACGACATACAATGTCAGCGTTGTGTGCGGACCATAATACGCAGACCAACCAGAGTCCCAGCCCTCCAGAGGGCCTTACAGAAAGCCCTAAAAACTAGCAAAAGCAAAGGCCCGTTAATCTGTGGTTGTTGACCAGCTCTGTCCCTTGCTTCTCTGTCCGTGTACTCTTTCCTCACTCCCACCTTCATCCCCGTTTAAACGCGGCGGTTCGGCAGGCCCCTCCCTCACGATCTCCATAAGAGTTCATCAATCGACACATTGTCTCCTGCATGTTCCCGAACGGAGTGAAAAGGTGACTAGGGGAGCTGTTCTTTCTTTTATTTTTATCAAATCTGCCAGCGTGGAAAAAAGGAAGGAAGGGAGGAAAACTAAACGACCAGCTATTGGGAGGCCAGGCTGCAACCTTCTAGCATTACAGCAGAAAGGGAATAGAGGGCAGGAGGGGAAAACGAAGGACACGAAAACGAAAAAAAAAGCGAACCGTTTATGAAATAGAATTTTCTACGACGTCTTTCTTTATATTTATCTAATTAGCTTTTGGTTTCGTTACCCCCCACAGCTACTACTATTACTACTACTATTACTACTACTGTCAACCTCCGGGCCAGCTGCAGCGAATAGTGGGGTTTCTGGGGAAGCGAAAGATGGTATCAACGAGTTCCGCGGCTCCTATGGGTCATCGTAGAATATCATCCTTCAGAACTTCGACATTCAACTTCTTTAAAGGAAATAGCAAAGGCTCATTACATACTTCTGGCAGCATACGACGAAACGAAGTAACAATTAGCAATCCTTTGCCATACACCGAGGAGAACGTTTCGCCAACAACTGCGAGTCCACCAAGCAGGGCCGACACTGAACCAACCATATCACACCGTCACAAATTCCCAGCTGTTTTTGAGATTGGGCCAAGTCGAGCTGTGCAGGGTATTAATACGAGGGGGGCATCGTCTATGGTCGACGAAGAGTCGGATATTGAAAACGGATCAATTACAGTTGGGATGGATTTACGGGACATGTCACCCTCAAGGCAAACACAAACAGACCCAGAAAGCAGCACAGATGACAGAAAAGCTGCATCGCCATCTTCAAGGAGTAAGACGAAGGGGGCGAAACTGAAAATGGCACTGAGTCTTTTGAGGCGGAGGAGCAATAACAATCTGCGTAGAGCATATGTAGATCCAGTTGATGAACGATGCGAATCAACCGACGAACGATCACCTTTTATTGTGAGTGATTGAGGATGACGGATTGATTGGTGTAGTGCTAAGTATTCTGGGATAGGAGCCACTGATGGACCCCGACTTTATCGATCGATCGAATGCTGGTTCAAGGTTGTCGTCGGCACCTTCTACAGTTCGACCTCAACCAAAGTCTTCAGGGTTCAAGTTTGCCTTTACTGCCCGTAACCACAATCGGCAAGTACTCACCAAACAGCCGCCTGAAGATATGCGAAGACCCCGAAGAGCAACGGTTGCAAGTCTTGTATTTGATCCTTCAATGCCCCAGGATCCAGAACGTCCTCGAACATCGGTTTGGTCTACTTCACCCAGGCCCAATAGTAGCCAATCCGTGATACCTAAGGAGGAGGTGAATGGAGATGGTACGCCCGGGACCCCCGGTGGTGGTCTTTTTCCTAGGCCCGCAAGTTTGCAAAGAAATTGGAGTGATGGCCCACGGCACCACCGCGATGCTAGTGGGGTTTCTAACGCTGATTCATGTGGAGGAGACCCCTCGCGACCAGCAAGCCAAGCCCCGGATCATGGGCGCCCTGCGAGTTTCGCGGGGATGCTCAATGGCTACAGCAGCATGAAAATCACGGAGGCTATGAGCTTAGAGACCAGAGTAAAAGAGCTGGAGAAGGAAGTTGAAACTTTAAAGGAGTTTATTACGCAGAACAGTTCAATTCCTTTAAGGCGAAACTTTTCTACAGTCCCTGGGATATCAGATCCCAATACTCTCGGTGTGCCGGCGTTTTTGCGTAGTTTATCAATTTCCTCTGCTGGTTCATCAGATAAGGTTGACAGCTCTGAATTCCCTAGTACCCCTAAAAATCTCGGTGCACCTCCGCGACCTGAAGGCCCACTAAAGGCACGAACTTCAGCACAGAAGCGGGAGGAGGCGCTTCAAGCACTTGAGGGTAATAGAGAGGATACGAGGAGCAAGCGGGATACTTCATCAACAATAAGAGCACCAAAAAGCACTGAAAGATCAACTTCACCACTGACACCAAGTACCACTGTCAGTATTTCGCAGTACACAGGGCTTGTATCACTGGTGAAACGTGAACAACGTGCACGGCGGAAAGCCGAGGCTCAAATTTCGAATCTCCAAGAGCAAATGGCTTTGGTTCTACATCGGCAACTTTTATCATCAAGCCCGACAGATACGGTGCATTCATCCGGCAGACTCAGAACCGGTTTTGGAAGTATCAGACGAAAAACCAGTAGCGAGGTCCCAACGCCTGATCTCACTCCCCCACGGACAAGTCCTACAAACTATCATGCAATTCCTGGGAATTTATTTACTGGGTTCGATAGTGAAGCTGGGAATGACGAAAGCGACTACGAGAATGATGATAGGAGCTTATTCATTGGCGTTGACGCTGATGATAATGAGATATGGGAGACCCCAGCAGAGGATAGAGAAAGCATGATAGGCGACGATAGTGACAGTGACAGAATCTTCCGGGAAACAATGTCAGCGTTTCCTTCCCCTGGTGGTCGCAGCAGTGATACCCAAAGAACTATGAGCTTAAGTCAGCTTACTCATAAGTCATCACTTGCTCGCGATCGGTAGCGTTTCTGAATCACTCCTAGCTACCACTCCCCGACATTACCTACAGCTACGGTTTCCCAACTCACTTGTACAGTATTGTGACACCTATGATTTAGCATTGCATTTTTGGATTTTCCTTTTGGGCGGTTTTACGTTTTGATTTTTAGCGCCTCTGGCTCGATTCCTTTCGTTAAATAATTTTTTTTTGGTACATTATTTTTTTTTTATTTGAGAGCCTTGCATATTTGGTTTTTCTGGGCGATTTTCATAATATTGGGTTTAGTCTGGTTTTATGGGTCACGGGTTTCTTATCTTTCCTTTCTTTTTCTTACAAATCCCTTTTATTTTTGTTGATTTGATATTTTGTTTCATTGCATTGCATGGTGGGCATGGCCCACCCCCAGGCGTGGTTCGTGTTACTCTTTTCTTCGCATCCGAGCAGTTTTATTCGCGAAAAAAAAAGTTCTACAGAGTTACAGCGTACATTATGGAGAAAGTGCGCCTAGAGAAAGAAAGTTCTTCCATTGGAAAGCGGAGGGGGGGGGGGGCACTTGGAAGAGGCTAGAGAAGGGAGGCGCATGGCATGCACGTTATCGATCGATTGATTGACTGAGAGAGGGGGGGGAAAGATACAGGCCATATTTTTTTTTCTTACCCTTTCCTTCTGCATGCTGTGTCGTTTTCTTTCGAGGGGAGGTTTGACGGCGGCTTACCCTAGGACCTTGTTGCACTGTTTCAGAAAGGGCAGTAACATAAACTCTAAGTACGGATGTAGGTACTACCGCCGTTTTTTTTTTTTGTTTATTTTATCAGGTGACGATGACATTGATGATTTGGCACTTTTTTTGTTTTTTGTTTTGTTTTATTTTTTTTCTTTTAGTAACTAACTTCTCTTTTGTTTTTTTTTTGTTTCTTTTTTTTACCCTTTCATTTGTAGAGTTACTTACGACTCCCCCCAGAGATTTATATAGGAAGATGAAGCGGCTAAGAGAGAGGATCGAGAGAGAGAGCATAGAAAGGGAATTAAAGAAGGACGAAGAAGAACAAGAAGAAGAAGAAAGAGGGGGATGGTCTAGGAGAGAAACATATATCAACGAACTCCCGGGTCTGATAGCCATGTAATCGTGTAAAAACTGATAATGAAGAATAGCTTACATATGAAATTCGAACGACTCCAACCCTAAACCGGGATCATCATCCCCCCCCCCCCACCCACTCCTCCTCTCATCTCAGCCTATCACAGATGTGCGCTGTCTCTCTCTCTCTCTCTCTCTCACTCTCTCTCCGGCCTCTTGCCTTATGTGTATATACATATATATATGAGTATATATATATATACATACACATAAATACTTATATACAAGAGCTGTAACATATAAACATCCCTCCTCCCCCCCGAACGGCCGCACCTCCGCTGAATCTAAATAGTAACCCAATAGGCCCTTCCGAGAAGAGTAACTGCGTGGGAGAGACCCGGGGGGGTGGGGGGGTGGGGGAATAGTAACCTGGCCCCCACACACAACAACAACAGTTCGTACCCTGCCCGGAACTAGGGAAGAAATGTTTATCTGGCACAGACAGCAGCCCAATCAAGCTTACTCATTAGGATTAATGTCTTGGTCCCCTCCATGTATGGTACCTAAGCCAATTACGCTCTTTTTGACATGATTAGAGAGATGCTATGTACATACATACACTACTCTGCCGCACAGAGTAGAGTAGCGATACGAATACGCATACGCACGCACGCCGCCGCCGCCGCCGCCGCATAGCTCGCCTCGCCTTGCTTGGTGGGTTGGGTAAGTACACTTACATGTAGGCAGAGTTATACATAGATAGATTAGGTACAAGGGAGCCGACAGCACCCGGGGTTTTGTGTGAGAGATATCGTCATTGCCATACCCACGGGGACATGTGCGGAAGAGAGGAGAGGGCCTCTACATTACCTACAGGTATGTATGTACTTCATACCTGCTGCCGGCCGCGCGAAGAGAATACATGCATTCACATATGAGATAGTTACACCCCCCCCCCCTCGTACGTAGGGTATTAAGTACATACGTATGTACTTACTTAACCTAGTCCGCAGCATTGTTATTGTACATACTTACGGAGAGACTGAGTGAGTGAGGGAGCAGGCAGGCAGGTAAGTGTAGGCAGGTAGGAGGAGGAGGCAGTTGCTGTTGTGCAATCGTGCATAGTAATAGCTATGCTTTGCTGCATGTTAGGCCTATTCTACCCTAAGACGGCGGTTAATAGTAACTACTAAGGCGTTTTCTTTTTCCTTTTTCCTTTTTTCCTTTTTCCTTTTCTTTCTTTTCTTTTTTAAACTCCCCGGCTGGTACCTGCATGAGTGGTCACCATTCTTTTTTTTTTTTTTTGTTTTACCCTACTATAATATAATACGGCCGCGCCGACGACGTGTTCCACCTTCTCTTCTCTTCTCGTGTGTCGCGGCGCGATGATGCGGTAGTTTTGTGTTCTATACCGGTAGGGTAGTAGGGTAGGGGGTATACGGCCGGGATGGAAGGGATGGAAGGAAGGAAGGGTCGGGAGCTACTCTAGGTACATGCAGGTAAGAAGCTGCTCTACGTAGGGGGAAGGGGGGGGGGACATACTCTAGATGCAGGCGGAGTGACAGGTTGGCTCTAACCACAAATACACATCTTTATCCCGCACCCTGGAGGAGCAACGTTGTGGTTGGAAAACTCCAGAGTGTAGAAGGAGGGCCCACCAACCAACCAAATACATCTATCTACAACCTACCCTGCTGGGGGGGGGGGGGGACCGGGGGGTTATCTAGAATTTGAGTGGGAAAACAACAAACTGACTGAGGTGATTATTATTTTTTTTTCTTTCCCATTCAGTTCAACCGGCGGCCGGTACATATGGATGTATGGATATGTATGGATAGATGAATGGACGGTACCTGATCAGCAGGCAACAAGAACCACCAACCAGCGCACCAACCGAGATCCGACCCAGGGTTGCGTTTCAGAGGTTGTGCAAGGGTGCTGTGTTTAGCGAGCCATGGGGGGGTGACAGGAGGAGATGGTGTGGTGAGTGAGGGAAGAGGGAGAAGGGAAGAGGGGAGGGGGGAGGGAAGAAACGGGAGGGATCTTTCACCGCGCTCAGGGGGAATTAAGTGATGCTGTTGCCCTGTATGTAGTTGCCAGTGGTTGAAGATGAGGAGGGTACCTGCTACTAGGAGAGAGAGGGGGAGAGAGGGGGGTGGATTGTGGGTGGGGGGTGAGGGAGAACCGGGGAGTACATACTCTACATACATGTACTTGGGTATATGCAGGTACCGATTTTCTTGACACTGATTCTCGTTCAACCTTCAGGGAGCTAGGAAGGATGGATATGTGGATCTCTCGCTCTTTTCTTTTCTAGGAAGGAAGGAGGTAGAAGTACTCTATAGTACATCCCCCCAAGGGAGTTTAGTTTGTCCTGGCGGTGAGTGGAAAGTCTGGAGACGAGGGCCGGGTGGGAAAACGGTTATGGGGCTCGATGGTTGTTGGGGGTAAAGATCGGCGATAACAGTTACTACAGCTATTCACTACATACTAGAAACTTATTGCTTAAGGTACACATATTAGTATGTATGTATATACTATGATACCATATAGTTACATGTAGTTACATGTCGAGCAGCGGGCCTTAATTTCCGCCCGTCACAAACACTCGCGGTACATCTCTTATCTTAATAGTTAAGTATATGTACATGTAGATACATACGTTGACTGTGCGTTCGTGCGTGTGTTCGTGCGTTCGTGTGTTGCGTTCGTACTTTTACCCCTCCCGTTCATGTTGAGAGAAGGGAGGGAAGAAAAAAAATTGTTGGTGGCTTTTGCATGTTTAGTAGAGTCTCTGACCGATGGAATCTAAAGTGCTCAATTGGGAGAAGGGGGGGGGGGGGGAGGGGTGCGCTTCTGGCTTGTTGTTTGTTTCCCTTGCGTCGCGCAGTGGAGCGGTGACGTAGAGTAGAGTAGATGTAGATGCCTGCTGCCTGGTGCTCAATTTAGCCATGCAGGGGCGGCAAGGAGGGTGAGTGATGAAGCATGAAGCATGAAAGTGGTGATGATGGCGTTTGTGATATTGTGAGTTCCTATCGCCAAGAACTAAACGTTTAGAGTAGATTCGGATGTTGTTGGCCAAATCGCTCTATTTCTGGATGACGATGATGATGATCATGTATCTACCCACCACTGCTGCATCAATTCATCAACATTTAAGCTTATCCCACACACCCAACCCCTTGCTTGCTTCCTTCCTCCCTTTGCTATATTTATAGTAATATATCATAAATACTGACCGCTAAATGGCCGACTGACTGGCTGGCTGGCTGGCTACACGTGCGCTGCTACAACTACGCCGTTACACTACGTATAAAATAAAACTATTACCGCAATGAGGCAAGGAAAACAACAAGACAAGACAAAACAACAAGAAACACCGCTCTATATATAAAAAAAAAACAAGACACACATACACCAACCTGCTGTACCTACATGTACATGTACCTACAACCTAGCCCTATCCTGTCCCAAAGCCGCAACAATCGGCGGGTCCCCCGGCGGCAACAACCTCTCCCCCGTCAAGTCCTCCAACTCCCTGACCGCCCTCCACGTCTCATCTAGCCCCACCTTGATCGTCCGCAGCCCCACGGCCCTCGCCGCCTTCAAGTTCATCCCGATATCATCGAGGAACACCGCCTCCTCGGCCTTCTCCAGCCCCAGCTTCTTCAGCACCAGCTCGTAGATGCCGCGCTCGGGCTTGCGCATGCCGCTCTCGCTGCTCGACACATAGACATCAAACAGCGAGCGCAGCTCCCTGCTATCGCTGTACGGATGGTCCTTGGGGAATTGGTAGTCGTTTGTGAGCGCGGCGAGCTTGTAGCCGCCAATCTCCTTGAGGCGCTGGATGGCCGTGATGAAGTAGGGGTCAAAGGTGCGCGACGTCTTCATCATCTCCCAGAAGAGGTACTCGCCGTCTATGGCGGGGGGCGCCAGCGACGCGGGCGTGAGGCCCCGCGAGGCGTGGAAGTGCTTCCAGATGCTGGGGTTGGTCAGGTCCGAGGTGAAGTGGAGGAAGAAGTTTGTGTCGAGGGGGATCTCGCCGCGTTCGAGCTTGTGCCAGGCGCCGTTGGGGGAGGTGTGTACGATGGCGTGGTTGATGTAGCCTGAGGGGATATGGTGCCGCTTCTCGTAGGAGCGAATCGCAAGCATGGGGGAGAGAACCTGCGGAGCTGAGTTAGTGGTGAACCACGGCCGGGGGTGCGAGGGGGCTGGGGGGGGGGGTGGATAGGAGGGGGGTTTACGCAGACTCCGCCGACATCGAAGATAATGGCCTTGACGGCGGGGCGACGGGTGGACATTATTGCAGTGGGTGAGGATTAAGGTATGTTGTGTTTTTATTAATTTTGTTGGAGTGCTGAGATTTCGAGATCTTGCGTTGAAAGGGGGAGGTGAGATATGTTTTTGTGTTAATGTCGGCGATAGACAAGAACACATGCTGGGTTTCGCCGGGCGTAACCGAGGTAACGAGACGGCATGCCGCCATGATATAAACAAGAAACAAGAAACATCGCTACCGGAGAAAATTGGGGAACTTCATCAACACCGAGTCTTTGGATTGGGGCCAAGGTCTGCTGGTTGGATACCTCTCGGTGTATATATCACCACCACATCCCAATGGGGGAGTGACAGGTGAGTGAGGCTGATGTACGACCGCGAGTGATAGCCTATGATTTTTGCTTTCCAGTACAGGAGCCGCGCGCATATACCAATTCGGACCGAGTATTTTTTGCGGGGGTATTGTCAACGACCCGGCCAATGGATAGTTGAAGAATATCCTGAAGATGTCAGTCGGCCTGTGATTATGTAGCTAAAGGTATAGACAGGGCTAGGGTTTATGCATGTACTATCACTCTCAGCTAGTGCCAACCTTACTTGCTTGTGTGTACTAATACCTTACGCAATTACGTACTTTACACCCTGGTTTCCATAACGTACTCAACAAAGAGCATCCCTACACAACGGGGGCCCGAACTAGATGTGTCAAGATCCATGTGAAGCGGTCTGAATACCATTTCGTCCGCCCGACAGGGCGCGTGCGGCTATGGAGAGTAATCCAATAGGTGGCTATGTTTGTCCGGGGGTGGACATGAATGATGTATGTATCTATTGACTTGCGTCGTAAGTCGCGTATACTACTAGTTGGGGTATAACGTACGGTATTGGATCTTTATCTTCAGAGTTTTCGACACCAGGGCTTGCGTAATAGGGCCGTTAAAGCCTAAAGATATTGCTTAGGTTTCTAGTACGGCGGAACCCGATAGTAACATACTCGATAGTAGCATATTCTCGATAGTAGCATGCTGTCGGCCACTCCCGAACGAATTGGTGTAGAAAAATCTGCTCTCGATATAAGAACATCCGCGATAGTGGTATAGGAAGTTCCATTGTATTCCACTACTAGGGCATACGGCGATTATCGAACTAAGACTACATAGCACCTTTAACCCGTACGCATTCACCTTTTGCGCGTTAGTAGTTTCTATGCAGATAGCTTTTCTCCTGTCGGTTTTTTTTTTTGCCTCCGTAACCTATTCTAGTAAAATTTTCGGCGCTGTACCTATTTTTCATTACTAGCTCGATTCATTAAGCATCACACTAGACCAGTGAACTAAACCCAGTGCAGGAGGCAGATTATGATAACGTCAAAGTTTGCGTTGTAGTTTTTCACCGAAGTCAATGGGACGAGTATATCAACGGGCTTCTCTATCCTACCTCTTGGTGAAAGTTCATGTTTTACCGGTCTTCACCCCCCCCCCCCCCAATGATCAGGGAGACCAAGACGAAAAGCGAGCATAATGTGCCTCCCATGGGCCATGAATGATAAAATTCTATGCATAACACCTCTGGACACAAAGGTAGTGCGGTCCACGAAGCACATCGAGGCAAAGAAACAGAGTGTATCGAGTTGTCTCTTCTTCTAGTGAAATCTGCTTTGCATCCCTCGAGCCATGTGCACCTATGCCTCAAGCTGTCTCGATTCACGTACACGAGTATCTCTGCTCTGGTAGCTCGAGGAGTATTTAATTAACTTGACCCGAGTCGAGAGATATACCATGTATCGAGGTACATACTTCGGCTCACGGAAGGGTATACCTTGTATCACCCCGAGGCGTTTGCTTCCACGGGGCGCATCGCCATCGTGGACGCACTGAGTGAACCTGGCTCTTCGAGCATATAACCCAGTCCTAAATCTGGGAAAGGCGTAGTAAAGCACACGTAGGCCTAGGTTGCGTATTATCATCTCGCTTTTTATATTTCTTATTATTTCTTTTTAAAGTAGTGGGGTTATTCGTCATCGTATAGAATTTATGGTCCAAAATAATTATCACCAGGATTTAATTCGAAGGGCGGAAGGTAGTGTGATGTTGCTATGTCTGATGGATGGTTGGAATGGTGGTATTGGCGGGTAGGAATGATAGAAGCCACACCTTTTGCTCCCAAACAATTGCCTCTGACTGAACACCCGTCGTTCCATGGGTATCCAAGTGCTGTCTCGGCCGGGTCGTGCCCCAGAAAAAACTTGATAGGCTGCCTCCAGCAATCTCTGTGGTATCACGGGCGCTTGCCATCCATCCAAGGCAGTAGTATGTGCCCAACCCGGGTTCGATTCCGGGCTGATTCATTATATGGTTGGGGGATCGGGTCACATTGCGCCTTTATGCTTTAGTAATAATCTTATCGTCGGCTTAGTGTAGTAGTGGTCTTTGCAAAGAGTGGTGGATATCGAGTATTTGAGTTCTTTGTCTTGTTGATACCGTGTTCGGGCTCTTAACGAACCTCTGGAATAGACCACTGCCGAGATATCAACCTCTTTGATCGTCGGGTTTAAGCCTTTAGCAAAGACCCTACCTTTGTTCTACACAAAGACATTTTTAATAACGCAACACACGTCTATGATTGGAGGTCACCAATCCATGAACAAGGAGTAGTACTAGCACTTCGTAACAATGATATATGTAGAGAAACTACATCCACCATCGAGTACAAAGCCAGAAAGTGCCAACGGATGTGATAGTATTGATTTCCTTTTGCCGATTAGCAGACTGGACATTTCTTAAACATACCCCCACCTTCCCACCAACAGGAACTCTTGACTCCACCCTGAAGATTTTTCGATAATAAACCCATAGCTATCAAATTTAGTCGAGAAAGAACCAGCTCACACATTCGAAGAACCAATCCCTCAAGATGCCGCCAAAAAAGCACACCACCATCAGTCCATTAGCTCGGATACGAAAAGAGTCGAATCCGCCATGGTCACCAGCCTCCAAGAAGCTCACCGAGATGGCCCACAATTTCTCCCGGCTGTGGTGGGAGCTCTGGGAGTACCACGACGAAGCACGCTGGATCCTCGAGAGCGAGGTAGAGGCGGTCTGCGAAGAGATCGAACAACTCAAAGAGGTCATTTCGAAAGAAGACGACTATCCAGACCCAGAGGACAGAAGCCCGCAGATGAGGAGGGCCCAGGATAACCTTGTGCAGGACTACCAGGAAGCTATACTTCTGCAGAAGAAGCTACGGGCGTGGACGGCGAACTGCAGGACGTATATGAAGAAGGTGGTGAAGGAGCGTAAGGCCCTGGTCGCGCAGATAATCCGTGAGGGAAATAGCCTGAGGAGTATTGGGCTGGACCGCTGGAGATATTGGTACATGGGGTCGTTCGACAAGCTTGGGAGAGAGGAGATTGTGTTCCATTTACCGCTGGAGCAGTTTGTTAGGTGCAAAGGATCGGCGACGGAGTACGCCAGGATTAGACTGGAGGACTATAGTGAGGGCTTTGAAATCTTTGATGTCAATGCTGAGGAGGCGGCGAAGCATGCACCGTATTTAGACCAAGGGTTGGTGCCGATAGTGGCTTATGTGGACGAAATACAGTTCGATAAAGACAGAGAGGTCTATCATGTTGTGCTGAAGGGTGATGCTGCTGCTGAGAGAAAGAAGGCTCGATTGGCCATCGTGTAATTGGAAGATTTCTCTCGACTTTGATTAGTTGTGTACGGGTTCGAGCTGTAAGCAAGTGGTTAGGCGTACGGGCAGGTTGGGGGGGGCAAAATACGGCAATATTTTAGTGTTCAATGGGGCTAAATGTATCAGCTACAAGATTACAACAAAAATACATGTACTTACATACAACGATCAATTGGCTAAATATTGACTCGTAGAGTGTATCATATAATCTTCACTAATCAGGGCCATGCACTGGATTGTTTACATATATACATAGATTTACATGTATATGCTTCTTAGGCTGCTGGAGGTTAGATTGTCAAGGCTCTAGAGTCTAGGGTGGGGGTCCGGTATCGAGGATTGATGTTAAGGCACCATTGCCGATTACTGCTTGTGGTTTAGTTTCACTTACTGTAAATTAAACTGTTGATATAGGCTCCGTATAAACGGCAGCTTATCATGCAATACATGGCCCCTCGAATAGAGTTTATCATTCCACGAAGTAGTTCACGAGAATAACACGCATGCTGAGAACCTTTGACGGAATTTAAAGTGAATACAGACTTCTTAGTCTATCTATACATACATAGTATGTACCAATACGTATACCATTCGTAATTTGGGTTGCAGGTGTGCTCTAAACGTTTACCTACCTTTTTTTTCCCTTGGCTGTTGATATATACATGTATCTGTTCATGTAAGGCATTAACCCCTTAGGGCTAGCTTTCTTCCATTATAGAAAAATAATTGGTTGAAATGGCGGATATTGTTGGAAGTTTGCATTTTGGGGGAGGTAAATGTAGGTATTCGGGGGTCTGGGGGGGGGGGTTCACTTTTGGAGGGGTCGGTGATATATATATATAATAGTATAATAAATTGCTTCCCACCCTTTATATCCACTTAATTCTCTAAAGAAACAATCATGACTTCTTTATGGACCCATCCAATTGTAACTACTATAGAGAGTAACGTATAGTCGTCTTTACCTCAAGTACAAATATTTATTTGATTCTGTACTAGGTCCGGGGGGTGGGGTGTTTTCCTGCTACAGCCGCTAGAAATAGTGTATTTAGATCTTCATTATCTATGATGCCAGTGCTGACTCTGCAGTCGAGAAGGAAATTGGGAATTAGCTGATGTCCAGCTTCTTAAGCTGCCGGTAACTACTGTTCACTTATTACCATCTTAGACTGGATCAACACTTTCGTCGACATTTAATAATTACTCACAACACGAGCCCCTTCACTCGAGGTAATTTACAATGCAATCCCGCCGTTTATATCGCGAGGGCCCATGGACTTTCCTTTGTTTGAGAGAGCCTCACTACATAAGCCTGATTAATGGCCCTTACTGCGATGTGGAGGTCTTTGCGACGTGGGAAAGTCTTCATGATATATTGATGTTCTAAAACCTAATTTGCTGCTAGGTGTGCGGTAATTCGCCGCTTTTATCCCTAACTGTCGGGTATGGTCAATGAGAAACAATCTTACGAGTTCCGTCTGTCCATTATTCTAAGGAGAAATTTTATGGATTTATCTCTAGCCCCCGTATATACGTATCCCGGCATGTAAAGCAGGGTTGTTTTCGATATACGTCGGATCGGCCATTCGAAAAAACAGAAGCTTGGTTAGTTGTACATGCCCAAACCTAGCTGCTATTTCTAGTGCGGTGCTGCCGAGTTTGTTTTGCTGAAGAATTTCGACAACTTTGTGCTGCCCCACTTCGCCGCCGCATGAATAATAGTGCCGCCATTCTTATCTTCGACGTTGGGATCTGCTTCCCCTTCGAAGTTTAACAATAGCTTTGTATCTCGCTTTCGCCGCTGGTCGTAGCACACCTGCCCTTGAGTATCGGAAAGGTGGGGGCTTCAACATGTCTTAGCCAACCTGAGCACAGTGGTCCGTTTTTATTCTATGAGCCATGAATAGTTCGATAGGACTGTATGTAGTGCGTGCAGTTGCGATCAAGCTGTCATTTGACTTCGACAATGTCTTTATCGGCCTTCGCAGAGATAATTATATAACCTGCCCCGAATAGGTAGGTTGAGTAAAGAGTTTCCGCATCACATTTTCTAGAGAGCCATGTCATTATAATGCGACGGCCGACCTGCCACTAGGCGGGGTTAACAAGAGGCCATGTTAGTCTTGCATAAGTGATAAGTGAGATGGCCTACGAGAGTGGGCCCCGTTCATAGGATCTGAAAAGCACAATGGAGGGTGGGTGGGAGTAAAGGGCGATGTCTTAACGGAGCAATCTAGAGGCGCATCTTCAAACAGCTAAGCATTGGATATAAAGGCCACTATCAACCCTATACCTAACTTTTGATCTGTATATAGGCGTAGAATATGTCATGAAACCTATATCCCTGAGCTAATAAGCGACGAGCCGAATTCCTCTACGACTCGGCTTCCCTTGTTACTGTAGGAGGCTGGATTTTTTTTCGGTTGATCGCCAAGTAGTGAAAGCTGCTCCTAGGGTAGACCATCCGCCTAGTAATGGTAAGTACCCTATCAGAATCTTGACCTATGAGGCATCGAAAGATACCTATTACTATACGTATGACCGGTCTTTCCGACTAGATAACTCCAAATATTAATGACTTTAGCTACAGGTCTCTCATTCCACCTTCGAAAGTCCTACGCATAGCTTAAGCTAGTACAACATGGGCTGGTCCACGGGGTGTATAGGGTGCTAACGGCATCCCGAGAGCTAGCTAGACCGGGTAGATCAATGTCCCTGGCTGATTTCATGGGACTTTGGGGCTCCGGGAAATGCACCTGGCGGAGCTGCCGCAGGAGCACCTCAATGCATCCCCTAGCTCTAGGGTAAACCTCGACTTTTCAAATGTGAGTATTTCTCCCATGGTTCAGTTCTTTAACTTTGATGAGACCATCTATTAAATTACAATTATAAATAGGGTATACGACATTGTAAGATCAAGGTAAACCTAAGGTTTTTGTATATTAACAAAATTGAAATAGTTGAGTACGTGATACACGTTCTCCTTTAGCTTCTTAATTTAGGTTTTTGATTTGGCAGAATCTTCTAGGTCTAGAATTCTTACGAACGCTTCCATGAACTTCCGAGATGCCCATGGTTATCAGACCCAGCAAAGATTTTCCTAGCGTGAACAGTCATGGTATATCACTCGACGCTAATCCTGACCTTGATGCGCGGTTTGTGCTTCTCGTCTCGCCTAATTGACTAGCTACAGGGCTCTAGGTATGCCTTATATACTAGTACAGTACAGATATACCATATCCTCAAAAGATATGTACTAGGCCAAAACAAAGTCCTAGGCCTTTGCACTCCTAGAAAACACAAATGCACCGTTCCCATGTCTCGGAGCCCAAAACTAAATTAACTCTCACCGTGGTAAATATAAAGGAATTCCCTGGACATTGTTGCTATAATTATATAGAAGGGGTCTAATAGCCCTTTCATACTAATAGGTTTTGGTATGCCAGACACTAGAGGCACTCAGGCTCCATTTGGAATGTTTTAGAGGGTAAATAAGTACATGGTTCCGGCCATATTTGTTAACTACATGCGTGTAGTTTCCACGCCATTTAAATGCGCCGACAGGAATAAGGATAGAGTTGGTACTACCGTCCTTGAAAACGCTGTAGGACTATGGCAATACTGCTCTACACTTCGCTGGGGTGCGGGGGTGGTGTAGTGAGTTCTTCCTATGCCGCACTTTGGTGGTATTTATTTACTCGTCCTTCTGATACTGTGCAAAAGCGATACTAAAGACACTTTCCTTCCATAACACTAAGTATGTCGTTTGGATTAAAACCCACTTTTGCCCGTTTACCGAGCCTAAACTTATCGATCCCCATAGCCCTTTGCGCGGATATCATTACGATATCTACTCCGTTTTGAGTGTACTCCCCATATGTTTCCTTATCGTGTGTCTATACACATCCATACACGGAGTCTGGCCATAACATTCACCATACACCTCCACATAAGCCTCGTGTAACAGCGGACACTCCTTCTGATTCTCAAACACATAGGCCCTTGTCAGATACACCAGCCTAAAGGCGTCGCTCGATAAGCTTCTTATATCATCCTCCCCAGTCTCCTCTGGATCAAGCATCTCTGTAGTTGGTAGCTCGGGAACTTTCATAATGAGGTTTTCCCCTAAACTAGGAGGGAACAGTCCGATCAGCTCTAAAACGACCTTACTTACCTCTAGCCTCATTTCAGGGGTACTTGATGTCATATCCCTGATAATCTTTGACTGAGCGAGTTCGATATCTCGCCATCTGTATAACCCCGCCCTCGCGGGTTCGGTAGGTGTTTTAGTCTGCCCCGGCTCTAACGCGAAATCAATAGTTAGTTGCGCAAGGGGAATAACACACATGAGGTATGTTGACAAACCAACCTGTGTCTGCATTTGATTCTCGTACATTTTCAACCTGGGTTGTGCTAGATCTAGGGGTCACCCAGGGATTACTTCCCATGCTCTTCCCCTTACGTAGATAGGCCTTTGTCTCGTTGTCCCACTCGGCCCACACTGATAAAATACGGATTCTGTTCAGCACCCGCTCTTTAATATAAGGAGAGTGAATAAAACCAGTTTTATGCACAGCACCCTCCACTCGTTTATCCTTCATACTTGGATTCGAGGCCATACCAGGCTCGTTTAACCACGCAAAACCTTCCGTATTACCACCCGGCCACGGCTCCCGGAAATCGAGCCCGGGGGTATAAAGGTCTTGGGTTCGAAGGGAATGTTAGTATCATGAAGATTCTTAGGACTAATATATCTATACATACCACCACTTCCGAGCTCTGGCGGGATATAACCCTTTTCTCCCATCAATATTTGCTGGTTGAGGATATTATTGTTAAGGTGCTTGCAATTGGTGTAGTTGATGTAGGATATGGTAGATTGGAGATGTGCAATTTAAAATTCGGAAATAACAGATTGTGATTTAAGATACAGGTTAAAACTCTGAACACATTTCTTCTAGCTATCTATAGTGAAACTGCAACTATGTCATAACACCCCCCCCCCCCCCCCCCTCTAAATCACTATAACAGCTCGGTACTTAACAACTAAGCAGAATCAGTAGCTTCGACCTGATGCCTGAGTATTATTCTTGATCAATCCACTAGACAATATCTATCTACCGACTTATTCTTTGCAGTTTCATTTTTTTTGATCCAATCTTAGCCATCACCCCAGTCAAAACCCGTTTATATGTACGCAATTTCTTTGGCGGAGTTGGAGGTATAGGTAAGACCGGGGACAGAGCAAGGGTTTGGCCCTGGGTCCGGTTTAGAGCCCAGACTGGGGTCTGGGCCGGAGACCGATCTGGTGTCAAAGTTGATGCCGATGCTTGGGCCGAGATAGGAATCCGGGGTAACTCTGGAGCTGGGGCTGGGGCTGGAGCCACGTACGCCGCAACATTAGCCACCATACTCGATTGATCCGCCAATAATTCCCCACGCTTGATTTTTTCCCTTTGACGGGCCTCTCTGATCTCTTTCTGGCGTCCCGAATCAACTTCTCTCGAACGTGGAAAAGACTTCCACCCCCGCTGAAGGACTGGGGGAGAACTACTGCTTTGTCTGGCCGCAATAAGTTCCTCAATTTGTGGTCCTGGGGCAACATCATCAAAATGAATTGGACCGTCCCTTGACGGTGGTGGGGTATGTCTAGTTGATGGCGGGAATTCTTTGGAGGACGGTGGTACTCTTGTGCGGGCTGCGAGGGGGATTGAACCAATGTTTCGAGCATTTATTCTCTGCGCGGATTGCATGATGGTTCTTTGTGGCCTATTGCCTCTGTATGAGGATTGATAATATGTATTCATATATTGTGGTCTCATCTTAGCATTGGTAGTATTATTGATCTGTGGCACTCCAATCTGAGCCCTTCTGGTGTTTGGGTTTGAGGCTTGTAGTATGGCGAACTTTGGCTCCAATAGTTGTCCAACAGGCCTGGGACCAACACTATTGGCACTATAAACCGGTGGAGGTATGGTCCTTTCAGGTCTGTTGCGGCCATAAGAAGGCTTGTAGTAAGATAAAGTTATATCGTTTTCTATCCCAATCTGGGCCTTTGTGGGGTTATTTTCTGGCGGAGCCGAGACTGGGTCTGCTCGGTGGACATTTGTTTGTTGGCTGGTAGTGCTGGCACTGTACCCCGAGTGAAGGATAGTTCTTTCTGGTCTGCTTCGACGGTAAGAAGGTCGATAATAGGCTGTGTTGATATTAGTTCGAGCCAAAACCTGAGGATTGTTTGGCGGTTGAGGCGGGAGCCTGATTCTGCTGTCCGTGTAGGGGGCTGGTGTTCTGCTTGGTTCAGAAGTTGATGATGGGGTAGCATAGTTCAGGTTCTGGTCATGAGCCATATCAATCATTTTGGGTAAGAGTGGGGTGACGTCTACTAGGAAGGAGATATCTCGACTTTCTGTGATGGGCCCTGATTCCGGAGCGAGGTTTAAAGTATGTACTAAGTTCATGTACTTGAAATTTTAGCTACATGTAGTAAATTTATTAAATGGGCTAACCTAATATGAATAGGTGCTTTACATGTAGGTGGTTGGATTTTTGAGCAGGGGCAAAAAGTAAGTCCGATAGGTACAACATGCACCCCACCGCTGGGATGTTTTAGGCTAGCTTATACAAAATCTTATATATACGTATAATTACAATCATGTAAGAATGTATTTAGGGCCCGTTTGGCAACCAGACAAAACGGAGTTTCCAAAGATCAAGGCCTAACAAAAAGATCATTGAAGCGGATTTTACAAGGGGGAAAACTCCGTTTCGGCCTGTTGCCAAACGGGCCCTTACATACATGTATATATCAGTATATGTGTCTAAATGTACATACATGTATACATGTAGTCTCGGTCTCGTTCCTAGACATTTGGACTGCATGTATTTGTATAGAATCTGGAGAAAGTTTGGGGCTAATACATGTACTTAAGTTATAGAAATTGCGCTACATGTAGTTTCTAACCTTGTAGTCTCACAAATTCTTCCTCTATAAAACCTCTACCCATGGATGTAAGTTTCATCTAGAAATTTTATAAAATCTAAATTCATGAGCAGAACAATTCAGATCTGAGTATATTGATGGGTAAATATGACACAATATCAAGCGCTATTCTTTAAGTTGGTTTAGGTTTTAAAGAATAAATTTATCTTGTGATTAAAAAGTACCGCACAACATCAATCAAACATACTGAATTGGTCAAGTTTGTCGGATTATTAGTGGAGGACGGCTCGTTGATGAAGGACGTGGAGGGACGGGTTAGCGTAAAAGTCACAGGGAGTCCAATCTCATCAGAGCGGATTCTGGACTTCCTTCGACTTCCCGTCCCCTCTTCTGACCTTCTCATCATCCACTTCCATCTTATCAACTAAACTTCTTTCACTGCTCTCGAGATCACAAGATGATGTGGCGCTCTTAGATCTAATCTTTCAAGTTTCATCGACACAGTTTTTCTGAAACGAACAAACATCGCTGGTGGGCCGTTTCTAGAACACTTAAGTTTCAAGTGGAGTAAACTAGACTAACACCTCTTAGACTTGTTCTAACATACCAACATCTACAATACTTTCGATTGCCGCATCTCTAGATCACCACCAGTTACTATCACCACAATAAATAGTTACCATGCCTGGCCAGGCCTACTATAAGAAGTCTGCGCGTGCAGCTAGCCCCGAAAGAAACTCCACAGCATGTCCACGCCCTGAGTCGTGTAGCTCTATCTATTCACTTTATGACGAAAACGATGTCCCGCCTGAAATCAAAGCTATTATGTCGATGAGCAAGGAGGAAAGGTACCCACCGAGGCCTATTCATGCTGCTAAGGCCAAGTCTCAAAGTGTTACCAGAAAGACAAAGGTTGATCCTGGCCAACAGGAAACAGAGAAGCCGAAGGTTGAGCTCCCGAAATCTATAACGCAGAATCAGAATACACTGAGCCCTGGATCCAGTCAACAAAACGTCATAACTAGCGAATTGAACAGTTCTACTCAGGAGAATGGGGGGGAGAATCAATCAGCTGTCAACCCTGCTGGATCGAAAATCATACTTCCCACTACACAAATAATCATTGGATCACTCTATTCAAAAGTAGGAATTGAAAAGCCACCTGGAATCATTGGACGACAACTCGACACTCCCCGGCCCACCGATAATCTTACAAACGAGCAGGAGCCAATTGCTAAGGACAGAACTATGGACAGTCGTAGCTCACACTTGAGGATTTCGCAACCAATGGGATTAGCCAAAGTTGAGTCTGCTCAACCAAATATCAAATCCACCCCAATTGTCCCCCAGTCATCCGTCAAGGCCACTCATATTCAAAGCACGCGTACCGTCACACCATCAAAGAACACCGGCTACTCTTACATTGAAGGCTTGCCTACCACCTCATCTCCAGACCCTTCCACTGCCTCACCCGCTGCAGCTCAGGGCCTAGCGTCGTCAACTGCGCCGGGTCAATTCGTGCGGGGCATATCGCAGCCATTTCCTCCTTCAAAGACTCTAGGAGAATATCCTCAGTACCCCCACAACCAAACGTACACCTACATCAACGATAGCTCCTGTGGCACACCCCGCCCAGACTCCCGCACCCTGCTCGAGCACATCGAGCGGTTCACCCCAGAAGGTGACATGGCCGCCCACGCAACCAAAAATATCCGTGATGAGGGAACTCTAGAGCGGACCTCGCAATTGGTGGGATCGGGGGGTGGTGGCTCGGTCTTGGGGGAAAGGGAGAAAGGGAAGAAGGCGAAGAAGAAGGCAATTTGCAAGAGTATGATTTCAGCCCCTATCGGGCTAGGTGTCAAAGATGAAAGAGAGGAAGTCTCGGAGGCTGTCGTACCAAAGGAAGATCCTCCAAAGGGAAACATTTTGTTGAGGGCTTTGAGGAGGATGGCCTAAGACCTGATATACTGCCCTCCCCGACCTTCCATCAAAATCATCCACTGCACCTGATATAATCTTAGCTTGATATTCGTTTCACTGGATATTAATCTCACCAGCCATACATGTCGTCGGATTTGGAACTGATCGGATATCGTGAGATATCCGTTTGCTTAATTGTCATCAAATGTCCGCTTCGCTAAATAAAAAACAACTACTCCCTTTACCCCTAGAAATGCGTTAAAATCTCACTGTTATCAGTCTAGTTTGTCATCCAACTTAGATATACGCTAATTATGTTCCTCCTTTCCTGTACTGAGTTTCTTGTTTTCTCTCCATGTAAGGTACACATCGCTGCACTCACCAAACATTTCAGCCGGATATGTACTTTTTACAAGATATCTAAATTGGAAATTCTTGGATATCAAGGTCCCAAATTTCCAAGGCGAGATCCAGTAGGTAGTACAGCTAGTTGGATAACTAATACCTTTGCTGTACGTGAGCATCAAATCAAGATTTACATTCGACTAGCCACGAAGGATGATTGTACCTTCTTGCAAACAAGCACTCCAAAATCCCACCACTAAAGCCGATTACTTCATGATTAATGAGTTAACCAGTCACATAATTAATCACTCTATTGTGTCTTTATTGTTATTTTTGTTGTTATTTTTATTGTTATTTTCTGCTTGTATGTTTTGTTCTTTGTCAGGGTGGGTTGGGGGGGGGGGGGGGGGAACAGGCCTGTTCCAGAGGGGAATGGGTTCATTACCATAGCCTAAGGGCTGGACGTAACTAACGAAGCAAACCAAAAAAAAATCACTCTATTGTGCTGATTTCACCCCGAGTGACGGCCCATGACTATGTATTATTATCGATATCAATTACCAAGAAACGATACATATATGTTTACCTAACGTATCTTCACCCAATCTGGCTGGCGGTCAGGCAGAATTGTAATTAGAGGCGTCTATTTCCAGTCATTGTGGTGAATATAACGCCCAGCGTATGGGTGATAGTTTCTGGCATGCGTGACAGTTTGTAACATTGTTTCCGTTCCCTGTACATGTGTTGTTGATATCACGATTACTGGAAATGGTTAGATGCCTCCAATTACAATTCTGTCTAACCACCAGCCAGATAGAAGTCTTACGCGAGCACTCATGTACTCTCATATGATGCCCAATGTGTACTGTACATTTCAACACGCCAGCGAAATTCAATGGAGTCGTACATGAACCATGTCGGTAGGAATTGAATGTTTGTTTATGTATTTAGCACACATAAACACATGCATTAGGCACCTAGCTCGCCCATACTGACGCATCATGAGGATACCTTTGTATCCCCCGATGCCTCCGCTAAGTGCCAAAGTTGATTTCATAAACAGTGCTGTTTGTATGCGCTGGCTCTCTTATGCATTCTTCTCTGGATTAGGTAGCAAGGCTCGACACCCCTCATCACGACTTTTATGTCACGAGCGGTGGGAAATCGATGGGTAAGTGCACGTTTATGTTCGAGAGCCTAGATATTATATACTCGAGATCTACATACCCTAAAGCTGTCCTGTTGTCATGATGCTACGGTCCAATCATTGACAAAGATCCTTGTCGCCCAATTGCTCAAGTTCCCACAAAGGCCTAGACTAGGAAGCTGAAAGGACATCTCCGAGGGTCAGGGGATGGTTAGCAACGGAATTGCGTAATTTGATGATAGAAGCGCCAAAGAAAAGAAAGAAAAAAACTTGAATCATGGATCGTTTTTATTACTGGTGAACCGAACGAGGGCATGATCATGACTCTGCAATACTTGCGCCTCAGAATTTTAGAGGTGGCAATATTGATACAAGTCCGGGCACGGGACCCTACGAGACTGCCTAGGGCTCTTACCATCAACCAGTATTGCAGAATGACTGGTATTACAAGCTAGGAATCATGCCTAACGCGGTTAACTTTGGGCTCCAATGTTACCAAACATATCAGATCTCGATCACTGCAACACATATACGCGCAGGCGGGAACGACCGCATATGGAGATCCCACAACAACAACTCTTTCAGCAGCTTCAGTGGTCGCACTCTACAGTATTTAGAGTAAAACGGTCACACCCACATTTTCAAATTTCGAGCTCAAATATTCTTTGAGCTCCTAAGATCTTGCTTGGCGGGCTATCCGCAAATGTTTAGACTCAGAAGTTGTTGGTCAAATCGCTCTATTAATACCGGCTTTAAGCGAGAGATTATTTTGAGAATTTAGGCTTGCAGAATTATGCAAGGTGTGTTCTAGATGGGTCTATGTATTGTATGTACCACCGTACGTATATACGCCCTTCCGACGAAACAATAATAGTGGCCAGTATCTTATAATCTGCTCGAAGAAAGTTTCTCGACACGACTAATTACCGCCTGGATAGGTTAGGTTTCCTTCAATTGACTTCTACTCCGAATCAGCCTTATCAGGGATAATCTAAACTCGGCAACAGACTATTTTGAACACAGCTCATTTTGATAACAGAGAGCTTGTTCTCATTCGGCCACTTCCGCCTAGCCTTTCCTCACGCAGCCTTGACCCTTCGACTGTAGCTGATAGAGAGCTACATGTTAAAAGGTGCCTTGTGATGAAGAAGCAGAGGGCAGGAGTTGGCCTGAGAGTGGGTACATGTATGGCAGCGGATGTAGATCAATGCATCTAGCCAAGATAGGAGCAGGAAAGCGGGGAAAGTGTCTGCCTAAGTAGAGTACATACATGTACATTTGCACTGCCAATCCTACGCCAACGCCAGCCACATTATCAAATGACAAGAACTAATTCCACAATTGCAAAGGGGCTGTTAAATGAAAATTAATGCGAGTGATCAACTATGAGTGATACTAACAAATATCGATAGACTTTAGTGATGGGATCCGGTGTATCTACAAAATTTGTAATGGGCCGGGGGAGAAGGGGCAAACACCCCTACTGACCCAAAGCTAGAAACGATTATAATAAACATTACCTATTCAAGAAGGGTAATATTAAGGCTGCCGCACTGTCTCGCACGGTCTTAAAAAAAAGTTTCGAAGTTGACTACTATACCTGGTAATAGAGTCTTTTTTATCCACACTGACTCGAAGGTTGAAAGGGCAAAATTACCGGGAGTCGTATGCGTAAGCTAGGTGGGGGAAAGAACACACATGAAAGAGCCAATAACATGACGGGACTCATTCTTCTCTCAGCGTAATTCTGAGAAATTTGACAGATCATATGTCTAAAATTCAGGGTTAGGTCTTTCATGAAAAGATCCTGGTAGTTTTTCCCTCAACTACTCTACAACTTTCGAGTGTGGGATAAAGACTCTAATAGTAGTAAGTAGAATACATAATGTGCTTGTATCCTTATTTAGAATACTCGTCAAAATACATTTCTATTTCATGTCCAAGCGTATCACAAGGTTGAAGCGTTGAGGCATTTGTGCTATAGCGGCGCTAAGGTGTTGTGTCGGCTACATTGTACATACATTTAGGTACATTTAGGTACTCTGCGTACATGTACATACATTTCAGCTACGTCAGCTACCTCAGCGCGCTCAACCTGGTAGCAGTTTTCTATGCGAATCATAATATACACGAGTGACTGAGCACGATTTGTTTTCAAGACAAATACATGTAGGGTAGGTACTATATGTAGGCGACCGATGTTCGTTTATATAATTATACTCATATAAGTATGGTAACGTACGTCCTTCTTCCCCGCTAAGTCCTCAATTTTTGAAATAAACCTCCATATTTTGCGTTGCAACCACGTTACACAAACCAAAAAGTCTTTAACTCTTAGGAACTGATATGCGAGATGATCTCATCGTCATCAAGAATCTGGGTGGATTCGCCCGGCGCGTCATCATTAGCAAAAGGAAAATAACTTTATCTCGCGCTATCGCCATACGTCATAACCCGAAAGCCATCGTGATGTTGATGATGTCTTATTCTGTTCGCAACATTCTCCTCTCGGAAAGCATCACATCCAGGAGGATATTCTGCCATCTAAAACTGTTGATCGTAGCCTCCTCCATGATTTGAATTAAAATCTCGGTCTCGATAACGGCATTGAAGATCATAAACGCCTCTTTTTACACGTATCATTCCTCATCATAGGTCCTTGTGTAGTTAGTAGCCCATGAAAAAAGGGTAATGAAAAACTATCTATCTATCCCACACGTGCAGCCTCTGCTTGAATAGAAAAAAAGCAAATGACATTATGACAACCTCCCAAGCCCTTAAACCTTTCTTCTAGAATGGCAGAACCTCCACAGCCAAATAAATCCTCCTCATGAATCCTTCTTGGAGAAAAGCGGTCATGTGCCTCTCTCCTCTCTGTGCGCGTCAATCTAAAATTTCCGTCTCGTCGTGCGCCTCTGATCGTTTCTGGCCCGTTTTGAGCCCTTGGTCATCAGCCAGGATCAGCTTTAATCTCTTAAACTCTTCATGCATGCGATGTCGACGTCATTATCGCGTCTCTTCCAGGAATAAGGCTGATAAGAAAGAAGTCGGTCGGTGGCATCAGCATCCGTCCTTCCCAGCAAAGACGCCAATAACAAAACCAAACCGTCATCGTGGTTACCGTTCTGTAGAAAAGCGGCCGGATCGGCTATATCGTCTTCTCGCAAACGATGTCTTGTCGTGTGGTCATAGCCTCCGATGTCATGATTCTTGGGAAGTTTGGTATGTAGAGATCTGTGTAATCTTTCACTCTGTATGCAGCCAAATCCATATATCCCTTCACTCATCAACTCATTCTTTCTTGTCTTGCATAAAATGTCTTGTCTTAAGTCACAGCGTGTAATTATGTCATCCTGCATCGGTAAAGGAATCGTGCATTCACGTGGAGAAACAATAGACGTTGAAACTTATCTAATCTTGAACATTCTTTGATTAACTTCTTCGTTTGCGTTATCCACAAGCTTCTTTGGGGCACTTTGTTTATTCTTTCTCTTTTCTCTTCTGATACAGGATCTTTCGTATAATCATTTGTCAAAAACGCATTCTTTAACGGGAAAACCATTTCTTACTCTCTCTCTTTCACTCTCTTACAATATGATAAAGTTCTCTTGTTTTTATATTCTTGGTCGTTTTGGAAAAACGTTCATTCTTCTTTCTTCACTCTCGGAATCTCTGATCTCTCAATCTCTTTATTAAAAATTCGAGTCCTCTATAAAACGTATAATGTCTGATCGTAATTCATCATACCATTTCGAATTGTGCAGTCGGTGTTCTGCTCGTGATCCTCTTATATCTTGGGAGATTTTAATATTCATAATCCATGGCCGCCGCTCCTTTCTACTCGCACGTCAGCCTGTTCTTCTTGCCGATATCTTCTGAATAATCGGCGTCTAGCGTTCATAAAAGATCAGCCGTGTCGATCTTGCGCGTAAATCCTGAAGCGGTCGGTGAAGTGCTCTCTCTCCGATCTGAGGATGTAGAGTTCTTCTTGCTTCTTATCTCTCCTCTCGATCTAAATCCACTAGTCTCACTGGAGCTTCATGAAAAACTTGCTTCAGCCAATCCTCCTCCTCAGATATCGACGCGGTCGAAGATAACTCGACCGAACAGCAAATTCGTTCAAACCAACTCGGTCTAAATAATTGAGCGCGGTGGGCAAATATCCAAACAAGCTCGTCTTCTTCTGTTCTGTGCAGCATCTGAAAAAGCGCCATGGTTTGAGCCGTAACCTTCTTCCATTAAACAAACAATTTCGTTACCATATATGTAAATGCGTAGGATGTCTGGAAACTTAAGTCGCCAGGGAATGAAAACAGGATTCCTCTGCTCATCACCTGGCCAATAATAATTTAGTGGAGACTAGGCCTCAAAGGCTCTGGTCTTGAGGTCCTCTCTGCAGAAGAGTCTATAAAGTCACGTCTTGTGACAAGCAACCTCTCGTGGATATCATCCATCTATATGGAAAGGCGTCGTAGAAATTTAATCTATCGATCCATGTACTTTTAATTAATGCTGGCACTTCTGCGAAAAAGACAGGGTGATTTTTATTAAGCCCATTCTCACTCTTGCTCGGCGTACCGCGTTATTGTTCTCATCAGGACCGTCTCGAAGATCGCGGAAGATTATGACCTCCGCGCAGCGTGGTCGTAAGCAGCGAAACTATCATCCGTCTTGGTTCGATGGTATTTCATGATGCGTGCATTCTGTGACTTATCTGAGGCCAAGGCCGAAGTACAAACTGGCGGCCTGAAAGTCATGCATATCTCACCAGACGTAAAAGCGAACTTTGTTAAGAAAGAAGCCACAATGTTCTTGGCTTTTCGTCCGACCATCACTCGTGATCAATGGATCCTCTCTTTCTGTCGATCATTTATATTCTGTTTCTCTTGAAGTCAAAAATTCCTCACGTTCAATTGGGAATCGCCGAAATTTCACGTTCTCTCTCTTTATTCGCCGTATCGTGCGTTCTCGCGCGGGATCATAAAATTCTGTTTCATCGTGGGCGATTTTGCAATTACGGTCATTTCCTTTCATGCGAGAATAATATTTTTATTCTCTCCGTCTGTCTGCGCCTCGTCAATGCGCAAGGAATATCGCGCGTACCGATTAAAGCAGGCTTATCGTGGAGAAGCGGGATCATCGCCTCACTCGCGATTCGCCATAAAGGCGGCCTCTCTGGGTTAAGTGGATAGGTCTCTGTCTCGCAATCTTTCGGCCGAATGTAAAACTTTCTTCGTAGATTGGCGTCGGTACGGACGTTCGGCGCTGATAATGACTTTTCTCCGTGGCTGCTCAATCGCGCCTCCAATACCCAATTAAAGTCTTTCGCGTATGACAACTATCTCCTCGCGTCTTATCTTGTATTTCTTAAAAGTTCTGGGCTGATCTTTCCATTGAACAGCCATTTAACTTCAGGCCATTAATCTTTCCTTGTTCTATATTTTTTTTGGATCTTGTTGGGATTGGAAATTTGGAAGGATTAGCGGTGGGATTCTTGTTCATTAGGAGGTGGAGATGAGTCGGGATAGTTATGGGTTTCTGTTCTTGTGAAAGGTGAGTCGTAGTTAGGATTCTGTGAAGGTATGAGTCGAGAACTGGCGGAATATTGGGTATATAAGGAAGTAGCGTCTTACGACATTTCTGTCTTTCTTTCTTTTAAACTTCTCTCTCTGTAGCGTCTTACATCTTGGTTAGCAATATCTTGTAGTCTCTGTTCTCTGGTATTTATCATTTTTTTATTTATATTATCTTGGCATATCTTGGGTCGTGTCATTCTTCGTCTTGCCGTAGGGCAATTTCTGTATGGCCTCCTTGAGATTCGTTCGTCGTCATCCGCCTTTGTAATGTCTGCGCTCTCTTTGCGCTCACTTATTATCGTGGATGGGGTCCTCGATAATATTATCGAATACCTCAACCGGAGTTGAGCGATGGAGGGCCTCTGCTATCATTCTTCGTCATCTCTACTTGCTTATCTTGAAGGGATCGTTGGAAAAAGCGAAAAAGGCAAGACTCTGTGCAGCAGAACAAGAGTTGACGCGAGGCCAGGTTGACGCGCCGATACTTAATCTGAATCTTGCAAGCGGGTGACGCAGAATTAGCTTCGCCGTGACAGCTGCGCCTTGTACCGCTTTAATAGTTCATACAGGGCAATCTCGATTTTATTCTGAGGATTAAGGCCTCCGGTTTAGCGGTCGTGAGAATCTGGGATTCTTCTCCTCCATGGCCAGCTAGAATGTAGCGATAGGTTCACAAATGAGGCCAAAAGTATTCTGCCGTCTACCGGTTGGAAGGAAGAAGCGTTAGGCGGAGTTATCATGTGCGGAAACTTTCACGTTCTTCCGATTCTTGGCGCTTTATTCTTGGAAACTCGCTGGGGCCAGGCACGTAGAAATTTCAAACGCCAGCAAAGGCGAAACATTCTCCTTCTGTGATTTTTGCGTCGTGGGACAAAATTTCATTATAATGAGGGAAGTAAGGATCTTGGAGAAACAATTTGTCGGATGATCTAAAAACGTGATTCTGCAAGATACTCTGTGGAAGGATTAAGCCTTTCGTGGGGAGAACATATTGCGTGGACAACGGGATCGGTAGGAAGGATCTTGTAAAATGGCCAGGCCGATAGAAATTCGCCTCTGAAATTTCACGTCCTCCTTGGCTCAGGAGGCTCCTATGGGCCTCTCGGCCTCCAGCCCGCATGGCGCCCATGGCAGGAAGAGGCGTCTGCGTTCATTCGTGGCCGTCGACAAATGCGCCATGAAAAAAATGGAGAATGGAGAATGGTCATTTGTCTTCTTGTCTTAGCGTACTCCAGGTCGTGTTACATAGTCATTAATCATTCTGTATCTGCAGTTTTATGTCGGCTTCACATATTTCAAAGCCTCACTCAGCATCCATTCCTCCTGTCGTTACATTGAGGCTCTTTGTCGTGGATCAGGAAACCTTAACACAATAAAGTGGATGTTATTTTATACGGTGATTCGGGTTTCAGTAGTCGCAGTCGATGTATTATGGCGCCATGATTGAGATTTTTTATCTGCGTTTTTATTTCTGGATTTTCGGTTTGGATATGGCGGAGGAGGAGTTAAATGGAACGGCTTGGTTGTCGACATAGCATTGCAAACAATAAAATCGAATTTTATCTTTATGATTGATCTTTGGGCGCCGGGATTAGCGTTTATTGATGAAACGCTGTATCATGCTTCACTTTTCGCAAAAGCTCGCCATTATCTTCGAAGTCGTCGATGGAAGAAATTTATTCGCCGGGACAAATTCGCCGATCTGTAGTGTTCTCTTCTACCGTCGGTTCTTGTAAAACAAATTCGGCACCGTTCTGCATTTGGGACGATCTTACTAATCGCTTGGCGTCGCCAGATTCTAGCGTAATCTTGGCGCGAAATTTAAGGACAACGCGTTCTTTTGATTCAGGATTCTGTCGGAAAAATTAGCCTCTGGCCGCGAGATTGTTTAGGTATAAACATATGATCGGCCCGTTCGCTGCGCTTGCAAAAGCAACTGAATCTGTGACATTCACGCATATGAAGTGGAAAAAGTGACTGGGATGTCTGCAAAGAATTGGAAACAAAGGATCACGACGATATCATGCTTAAATTAGCTGTTTAATGACGCTTGCAAACCTCTGGCTTTCAGCCTTTTATGATCATAAGATCACTCTGAAGGATGGGAAGGAACCGTTCGGGTATGCGGTATGTCGGGGATGAAATTCTTCGTATTTCAGGGTATATCATAATCTCTCGAGGATTTATCGTATTATTCATCTCATTGGGCCGTGTTATTGTTAAAAAGCGGATGGATCGCCGTGCTTTGCGTGGATTATCGAGAACTGAACGGTGACGGTTAAAAATCGATCACTCTGCATTAAAGCTACGGACGGTTGTCAGCCGAATGGTATCTTAAGTTAGGCGCGAAACGAGGATATAAAATCCGCGTGGTGAAGGGAGGAGTGGAAAACGGCGTTTGAGCAATATTCTGGCCGTTGAATATCTGAATTATCTTGAATTTAGCTCGCGAAACTCTCTGCGCCCGCTTTATTATGACTGCGGCCGAGCATTTAAGCCAAATTCTGTCTGCGTATTTGGAATGACGTTCTTATTCTGACTGGCTCGAAAAACGCGAAGCGCGTCGAAATATCTTGGCGGCGTTCTGAAAGAATGGAATTCTCTTAAGCAGGAAAGTCTGAGTTTCGCGCAGCCTCGCCGGATTGATTATCGAGCGCAGCGGTATCCGTATGGGCGCGTAAAATGTCGGCGATGCTGAGAATGGAATTCTGCAAAAGGCCGGGCGTTCTTAGGTTTTGCGAATTTTACCGTCGTTTATTTTGGGTTCTCTAAATTGGCCTCCTCTTACTAAATTAATGAAAAAAAATCACTTTTTATGGGCGCCGGAGCAAAGCTTTTCAATCTCTGAAGCGGCCTTTCTGTTACTATCTTGATTCATTTTGGCCGAAAAATAAATTCTGATGGAAGCAGATAGCGTCGGACTATGTTGCGGTGATTATCTTTCTCGATATAATGAAACAATTTCGTCCGTTGCGTTCTTCTCAAAGCATCTGGCGCCGCGAATGTCTGATTCTGAGATTCTGATAAGGAATTATTGGCGATAATCAGATGTTTCGAGGAATGGAGACCGAGTTGGAAGGTAAAACGTCTGTCGAGGTTATCTCCGTCATAAAATCTCGAATCTTTTATGTCAGCAAACAACGGAAAACCAAGTCGATGGGTGAATCTATCAGCTTTGATTTTGTTATTAAGTATAAGTAAAGCGAATTGGAAAACGGATCGTTAAGCCCAGGAGATCGAGGAGATCTCGCGGAGAAAGGATGAAAGGTTATTCTGGCAAGAGCCGGTTCTGAAGAGGAAAATTTGAATCTGGTAAGTTTGTTGGCGGGTTCTTTGTGAACAGAATGAGCCGTGAAAAGAATCTTGGCCTGCGAAATTATTTGATGAAGGATATTTATTGGCCGTTCACGAAAGAATTCTGGATCTTGGAAGAGCGAATCTGCAGCTGAGGAGATATCATGGCGGAGTGTCTGAGGTGAATGACGCCTCTTTCTGGAAGCGTATATGTCTTGCGTATATCTTGCTAAAATTAAATTCTGAAAGCAATCTGCGTCTTTTCGAGACCGCGGCAGAAAACGCTGAATTGGTTAGTAAAGGGATTATTATTGGCGAATATCGTATTATATCGGTAGGTATATTCAACTGTCATCTGTTAGTAATGGCAAGCGTGGGAAGTTTGGGGTATTCGCGACCGTTACCGGTCAGAACAACGCGGAAGGAGATTTCCGTGGACTTTATTCTGAAACTAGAAGCGAGGTTCACGATCTGTCTTGGTAGTGAATGGGCCAGGTCGCGAATCTTGTGAAATCTTACTTATAGCGATCTTCACGGTTAATCGGAAGAATTGGTAAAGTTATATCTATGATATGTGGAGATTCATGCACCGGCCTTGCATTCTACGATAAAGTCTGCGGTTCTGGTAAGTTCTGAAGCACTCTGTCTGTGAAGATCGGTAGGGATGTCGTGGCGAGCGGATGGTAGAGCGGAGAGATTGAGCAGCGGTGATGGAAGCAATATCTCGGGGATATGTGTCTCTGGCGGGATGATTGAAACCGGTGATTCTGCGATGGCGGTTCTTGATAATAAGTGTCGGCCTCTCTAAATTTCCGTTTTCTTCATATGGATATCGCGCCGATTCTGTAGGCGGCCGGAAGCAGAAAAAAGCGCCATATCTTGACGGCGGGAAAGATGAAAAAGGCTGTATTCTACTCTGACAGTTAAGAATGGCCTTGAATCAACAAGTCGATGAATCTGGCAAAGCGTATTACATGCGTCTGGGGTCGGGGCGTGGTATTTATTCGTGAGGAATATCCGACAATGGCGGTCGAGAAAAGCTTATTTGGAAAAAGGTTAGGGGCCTTTCTATCAAGGTCGTGTCATACTATCTTTTATCGCGCAGCCTCACTCGTTCTATGAAGATCTGTACGTCTTAGTATCTCATTCTTGATCTTTTGCATTGTCGTATGTGGGTCGAATACGCCCTTGGCGTTATTGTTGGAGGAAGAGTTTGAAGTCGAGGAGATTACTGGATTAAGTCTTATGGAAGCAAGGGCTTGATCTTATGTTAAATGGGCCAGTATCTGCGTCCTCGCAGGAGCATAGAATCTGAAACAGACCGCCAGTAAATCTTTCATATCTGATATCAGGAAGCGGGAATGAGGAGATTAAATTTCATGAGGGCTGTTGAAGGAAATTTCTTTCATGGATCTTGTTGGGATTGGAAGAATTTGGAAGGATTAGCGGTGGGATTCTTGTTATTAGGAGGTGGAGATGGTCGGGATAGTTACATGGGTTTACTGTTGTGAAAGGTGAGTCGTAGTTAGGATTCTGTGAAGGTATGAGTCGAGAACTGGCGGCGGAATATTGGGTATATAAGGAAAGTAGGCGTCTTGCATTACATCTTTCTTTCTTTTCGCTTCTCTCTGTAGACGTCTTACATCTTGGATTCATGATATCTTACGTAGTCTCTGTTCTCTGGTATTTATCATTGCTTTATTCTCTTATCTTGGTATATCTTGGGTCGTGTCGGCTGCAATTCTTCGTCTTGCCGTGGAGCAATTTCTGTGCCTCGCCGAGAATATTGAGGCAGCCTCGCGCCGATATCTACGTGAACTCGAGATTAAATATCGATCCGCGTCTTCTGACGTCACTCGATAGCGTGTAACGTAGGGTCGCTTTCCCTTGGGAGTATCTCGCTCATTTCTTACCGAAGGAAATCACGAAAAATGGGATTAATCGCGAAGAAAGGTGTCTCATAGATTGAGCGCCTGCGCCATCGGTATCTTCGAGAATATCGACCGGATAGAACTGCTCTTTCTTAAGCCTCTTGGTCTCTGAAAGCAAACTTCATGGCGTTATCTTATCATACATAGATTAGCATCGATTTTACAATGACCCATAAATTCTCGCGTCGAATCATGCGAATTAGAAACGAATAAAAGTATTTAAAAATTTCATAATCGTGGATCGATATTAAGCTTCGTCAAAAACTTTGCGCATTCTTCGCCGAGCGCAATAGCAGCGTCACGATCTTTGTTCTTGAAATTTAAGCAGAGGCCGATTCGATTCTTCAATGTCGCTCGTTAAATCTGGGCTCTCTTACTTCTGCGCATGCAAGGCGTATATTCGTCATGAATAAAACGATTAAAACCTCCTCTCTCTCTCTCGGGCCTCCTCAATTCTCTCTCGTCGCTAAAACATAACTTCTTCTTATTATCTAAATCGACCAGCCGCATAAGTCGCTAATAAATGGCCATTAGCGCCAAACTTTCGTCCGGTGTTGGCGACTCTAGGATTGTAGAGTTTTTGTACTATGTTTGTTTTATTTTTCGGCTATACTTCCAAAATTGTGAAATTTTCCTTTGTTTTGTGTGGATTTGATTTTTGTGTTTTGAGGGGATGTTTTGTTTGTATTTTGATAGGGGAAAGGTTTTTTATGCCATAGTCTCAGACTGCATGCAACATTTTGTACCTAGAATGAAAATGATATGAGTTAAAAAAAAAAAAAAAAAAAAAAAGTATGGTAACGTATCATACATTTGGTATGATTGGCTACATGATCAGTTGGGGTCGCTAATCCTTGAAGTCTAAAACCCCGGTCTACTCTATGGGCAATATTGTGGAAGAGCACGTACCGATTTTGACATCTAGAGATCTACTCTATACATTTCACTATCACCGATGATTCTAATCTTTCTCATGCATAAAGGTCATGCATGAGTGAGATACACCTAATGTTTTAATCGTGTGATAGGTACTCAATCCAGTCGAAATAAGAGCCCAGGTTTAATGCAAAAGAACAGTGGGTGGCAAGACGTAAAGCAACCAATCAGACGGCTTAGATTTGACCCTTTGAACCGGCCATTCTTTAAGGAAGGTCTACACGAAGATCAGTAAGACTTCAAGCACAAGGATACGGATGAATCGAAACGTCTGATTACATTTGATTCTTGATCTACTATACATACAAGGATAGAATCTTATCTAAGCGGGTCAAAGCTTTGATAATTTATGTACAAATGAGTCCCAGAGGTCCGAACGTGCCGGGCTTTACTTTCTAAACACTACCACAGCTGCAGTCCTAATACCAATACTCAGTTGGCGCGAGGCCGCTGCGCTGGACTATTTTTGGAACAATATACCATTCCTCGCGATATAAGTACCGGCTCTACCACCTTGATGTTAAGTATACCCCGGAATTCTCGGGCTCTAGAAAATGTCTGACTTCACTCATTCTTGGCCAAAGGGGGAGCGTGGTGGTAGAATAGCTGCGAGTAAAATCACCGCAAAGTACATCGAGAGCTGTGTCGGAGCTGATATTGCTGATTTAGCTAAGGTAAGTGAATTTGTTATCAACGAAACTCCTATATAAACCAGAACCTTACCTCCATATAGATAGTATTCAATAATCCTTCGTCCAAGTTCCACCAGGAATGGACCGCAGCAGTCAAGACCTGCGATCCACTAGAGAAGGGGGAGAGTCGAGATAGAAGATGGACAGAATTCCGGATTCGATGCGGGTTTACGCTTGTTGAGGCGATGATATGGGATATTAGAAGTGATCCCACACTGTCTATAAAGCTTGACCCTGGTGGATTTGAAGAGCACTGGATGTTTTACAAGTGGATATATGACTACTGGCTCGCAGCGAGTCGTGGCAATCTGAATTGGACAGGGAAGGGCAAACAAGCTTGTAAGTTTTTACCATAATCATTGAGAGATATAGGAGTGGACTCATCTTATATCCCACAGGTCAACCCAAATCACCTCAGAAGATACTAGCAGCTCCTGTTCAAAGTATGTCGCTCCTTGAGTAAGTTGATTTTAGTGCTGATATTTGTCTATAGAGAACGACCCGAAAGAGTCACCACCTATAGCTACAGGGGGAAGAGTAATGACTGTCCGTGAACTTGCGTCTTAGGGGTTTCTGAGGGGAGGGAGGTTTCAAAATTTGTTCCTTTGGGCTTTTTATTTTTCATACTCTTCCCTACTTTTTCTTCTCTTTCTGCTAATTTAGTTTCATAAGTTGAAATTTACTCAATTCATCCATGTTATACCGGCTGCTGCCATATTCATCACAAAAAGGAAGTCGAATCCTTTTACGAGGACAGGCTGGTCTCACTCAATCTGAGAATATTGAAGTCTCAACACCTAGTTGATGGCCATATACATATATACTAATCAAAGGGTATTCGTGAGATTTGCTTTCATCAGCAAGGAATCATGGTCTCTTACCATTCGATAAGACTGTCTCAGCTTTACCACCATGGCACTAAGGCGGAAGTATTAGAGGCACCGGGACGGAAATATTAGAGATACAGCAACATTCGTTACATTCTATTATCCCGTAGAATTATAGTCAGGTGGGTGGAAAATATGTAGGTTCCAGTCAAATGTTCCACACCCTGCGGTCAACAGCGGACTGTTCGTAGGGATGGACACGAGACAACCCCACTTTAGTCCTAGTGATGACCGAACGCGCACCTGAAATATCCAGCAAGCTAGCAGCTAGGTAAGATCAGGGGTATCCGAAAGGAACATTGGGCGGGGTTATATGGATCCAGGGGGCAACTAGCCGTGGCACGCACTATTTCGTGCCCATACCTTGACGTTCGCCGTAGGGCGGGTACACGCACAGGCTTAAATAGAGGCTAAGCTTTTGCTGGAGTACAAAGCAGGGGTTCAGATAGAACACTCAAGCTATGGCCTCCAAAGCTGCAGCCGTACATATGGGACATATGGATCGGAACCCACTATAGTGCTGACATTTAACTGTCGAGGCATCTCTTATTTGGGGCGGACTTTGTTTGGGGATACCCACCTAGGAGGATATTAAGTATCTATCCGACTAAAGAAATTGATTAGCCAGGTCAAGCTCCAAGGCCGGATATTAGATAATCCATTCGAGAAATCGATCAAAAAGGTCAGCCGCCAGGAATTTCCTAAACCCTCAGGATGTTTTGCTTTCTAAAACACACATTCCTGTCCCGTCCCGCCTTCTCAGAGTTGCGCACGTTCACTCCCTCCATTCCAATTCCTCATCTGGTGGCTCTACATTCCTCGTTCCCAGCCATATCAGCCACTCCAGCAACATAACCACTAAAAAGGTTTCTAAATCTCCTCCCTCTCCCTATCCTTTCACTATCACCATCATCAAGACTATCGACCTCGTCCTCTAGACATTACTACATAGGACTCTGACCTCCCCCCCCCCCCTCAACCACAAGTTGATATCACGGCACCACATCTATCTATAAACCTACCTTACCGACTCTTCAATTGCGAGTTATAGAGGGCAATGACCACGCTCATACGACCACCAAGAAGAAAACCACTCGGTCCCAGACCCATGCCTGGAAAGCCAGCGCCATACTGGTCCGCGCTGCCGTTGTTTATGCGCCCGAGATGTCCCAGGCTACCAGATACCAACAAAGGCACGATCGTTGCTCCCATGAAGTGATTTAGCGGTTCGTTCTCTACTGTGGAGAGGGGTGGGAGAGGGGTGGAGTTGGGGGAGGGTTATATCCAAGAGGCCCTCTACGGTAGATTGGAGGGTAGATCGATGGAGTGAAGAAGATTTTAGCTGATATATAACTTTAATAATATGTTTTTGTTTCTTTAGGACGGGGTTGGGGGGGGGGGGGGAGCGACTCTCTTATGGTTGGTTTACCTTACAGCCTCTCTTCTATGGAGTTTTGTTGTTTTTGCTGTTTGGGAAGCCGCATCGAGTCTTGCATATTTCTGGCTATGATGGGTATACTCTCTTGCAATGCATATATATACATTGGTTAGCAAGACTGGGGATGATTTGGGACTTAAAGAGCCACCGTTATACATGCTCTTCAAGCTTTCTTTGAGTTCGATGAAGACTTTGAGTTCGATGCGGTCTTTCTTTGGGTTCGACCAGGTTGCTAGTTTGTCATCGTTCTTATAAATAAACATAAATAACTCAATGAGGAGAGAAAAATTCATCTACTCCAGACGTTTGATATTATAATGAGAATCACGTTAGGTTGGTTCTATTGAAATATCGTGAGAGAAACGGCTCCAAGTGGGATCTCGTGGGGCCAAAAGAAAAGTTTCTAAGCTGCTGTCCCCCTAGAACTTTTATCTAGGGGAATTATCCTATCTGTGGCAGTTGCTCTTCCCTACACCCTGGGTGGGGTGGATTGCCTGTACTAGCAACCCAACTCGAGAAAATGAAGAGTTAGACCCATTTGAGAAACGAGGCTCTTGAAGTGATAGAAGAATCTTTTGTTTCAGGGCAGGAGAGCGCTCACTCATCATTGGGCCGGGAAGCATAAGGTTAGTAGAGAATCAGACATAGATCGCCCAGCTGAAATGACAACGATGGTGTACGGCAAGGGTTCAGGTGAGACAAGAAGGAGATCTGAATGCTGTCACCCATACTTGCATATCTAGCCCTAGGCACTAGGCTTCGTTGGGTTTGACAGGTGTCGCTTAAAAGCTTGATCTTTTAGTGTTGGTATATACCCAAGTAACGTACTTGGTATCCCAGTATAAACATAGCACAGCACACACAGCACAGCATACATAGCACAGCATACATAGCATAGCATAGCCTCGTTAACAGACCCAATTGGTACTTCTTTTGGTGATGTGGTTCAATTGAACGCAATATCCTATCCCAAAGTTTATCTGTCACCACCTCCAACATCGCACCGTATGGGCTGTGAGCGAGACTAAGCACAGCTACATCCACAGCGCAGTATAGCATAATACAACACAATCATAGCACGTGGCTATATGGTATACAGTGAACAGGAAACTATCCGTAGGGACAGACACGGGACTACATGTGGCTGAGTATCTGAACTGCAAGCTGCCTTGTCAAGCACGGCATCATGGTCGCTCATCATGCAGGAGGGTACCAGTAGTATCACACCCTATCACTGCTACACTCTTTGGCTCACTCTTGTCTATAGTAATAAGTTTGCGTTTCTTGAGGACCTGCTCACAACTATAGTTGGTCCTGTGCATTTTCTACCTAATGCTCGCTCGCTACGATATCGATAATTGAGAATAGGGAAACGAAAGCAAAATCTCACAAGTGCACTGCTCTCTGCAGAATCTCAAATGAAACTGCATAAAGAAAAACAACGTTGCAATATGGTCCGCACTTCTTCGGGTGGGGGCTATAGCCCGATTATAGCCAGCCACAACACCTGCACAGGACTAATAAACACTTGGTAATCGACTGTTTTTTTTATATATCAGCCAACTGCAGTTAAATATGACATTAACCTTGAACCCAGAAATAAGAATTTCCCGATATTACAAACATTAAAGTCTCATAATTATTTGTATATCACGACACTGCATGCACATCTTTAGGACTGGTCTTCGACCATGCCCACTGGATCTTACAACCAGCTCCCCAGAAGATTCATACACTTCGACCCGTCTCCCATCTCTGTGCTTAGGAAAAGGTTTAATGTCAAGGATATAAGTAGAAAGTCATTTATGTGGGAGGATCATTCTGCAAATTATCTAAAGGTGCGGGTCATCTAGTCGAAGTCATTTAATTGGGGGCTTTATTCTTCAAGAGTCGTTTATTGGGTTTGTTGAATCACGAGTTATGTAGAGACATTCATGGGTCTTTTTATGCCATCTTTAACCCCAAAGCACATTTAGAGAAACTCACAAGCAAAGCAGCATAATATGAGTAACTAATTAACAAATAAACAAGCAAACAAGATTGTCACTATTCCAGGAACAGTTCAAATCATAAAATATCACTCGCGCGCTTAAGTAGGGTGCTGGCGAAGACCACCAAATCCCAGCACAAACTTCCATGTAGACCTCCAGCACACGAAACAGATCTTATACTTCCCTATTAATGCAACCGAAAAGCTATTAGCTTCTCAACGCCGAAATGCTCTAAACCGATCCTCCATCCCTCTTATCCTGCCCATAGGACACCACAAAGCACACAGCCACCAGAATTACAACCAGCATCATCATCGCCCTCATTAGTATCCCCTGTACCACAGGCCATAACACCACCTCCGGGAACCCCCACTGAAAGTCATGGGCCTAGCAGCCTCGGCATTGCCCTCTTGACTTGGCGAAACCCGAGCACGATCCACCGCTCCGGTACACGCATCAAGCGCGCGCTCGGGGTGTCACTGTTTATCCAAGCTTCGTAGCGGGCTCGCATTGAGGGGCGGATGTCACTAGCAGTAGGGGTTGGCATTGTTGATTCTCGTCTAGATTTAGCTTTGAAAGTTGTTGATGGGTCAGTTGGGATTGATACAAAAGGAGCGGGGTTGTCTATGTATACGGGCGTGAGGTGTTGAATAATTATTGTTTTGAAAGCTGATACTTTGGGAATCGACTCTTGAAAGTTTTCTGTGTTATTTGTTATAGGAAACACCCACATGGTGACGATGACGCTTCCTTCACACACGAGTTGATGACACGGTTAAAGTTTGGGCAGAAACTCCAATTTTTCTGTTTATTTCCCGTTGTCTAGCTATAGCACGAGCGGTAGGAGGTGAATGTTTCTTTTACAGGAACCTATACAAGTATATTACAAGTAGCTAGGTACATCTACATGTATACAAGATCTGGGGATGGTGATAGCAACGAAACAAGCCATACCAGGCGCGAGAAAGAACAACACCATATCAGTGAATGAATAAATAGAATAATACATACCCATACAGACTGACAGCAGAGTAAAGGCCTTGAAGTGGGTGGAACTCGCCCAATGACAAGTCTTGGATACATTCTTTTGTGCCGCCCAATAAATTAATACCAGCCGCCGACCTGAGGAGGCGATGGTAGTCGATCCCGCTCGATCCCACTGTTTTGCAACCACGCACAAGTAAGTTCAAGGTCGAAGACGCCGCCGCCGCGCAGGGAAACAAATAAACATATGGGCTCAATAATTGGTTTTCCAGGATATCACATGTGCGAATTGGCTTGTTGTTGCGTTAACTGAGTGCGCACCACTACTCTGCATGCGCATGCCACTTCATGTAGGTATGAGGCTCGAGAAGCCTTCCCATTACATGTAATCCGTGTGCGTGACACGTATCATAGAGTACATGTAGTAGGTATCACAAAGGTCGAGCCTGTGTTGCCAAGATAAACCTACAAAGTTCGAGCCTGCGACACTACCAACCAACCCGGGTATGTCTTGGCGCTCTCAACGCCATGAGCACGCATATATTGTTAGTCTTCTTTTTCCCCTCTCTGTGAGTAGGAAACTGATTTTAAGGATAACGTGAGAAACATATATACAAACATGTAGCTACTTAATTAAGTAGATACATCTAATATCGTTGATGATCGATGCTATGATAATTAGAATATACATATATATTACTTTATGGCTACCTACATGTATATATTTCATTAACAAATGTCAAGATACCTTACTAGAGATATACGTGTATGTCAGGAGTACATATGTAGATAGGAGCAAGTGCCAAGCTAAGAACAACAGACTGTACCAGAAAGGGGGATGTAGATACCATCAACACCACAGTATCGTGCAAAACTTCCGAACTAAGTTAGAATTTCAGCCATTACACTGTAGCAATGCTATAGCAATATCGCAGTGGCATGGTATGGTATTCTGACAGATAAAGTACTGGATACACCCGCTTTTTTTTTTGGTACTGTACCTACTTAGCTGTACACGCATGTGTTCTCTAAACCAAAACTTTGATCATGGCAAGCATAAACGTAGGCCGATGTCCTCTGCTTACATCTATATGTCTTAGCACTAGCTGGTATATATTCAAAGCCATCTTCCCACTATATTTCGAGAGGGTTTTTCGAAATTTTACTAACGTCTCCCTACTAACACAACGAACCGAAAATAACTGACCTATCAGATACGCATATCGACAAAAAACTGCAACCATGTCTCAACAACTGGATGATTTGTGCTTTTTATATGATCACCTGCATCATGCAAGGTGATAACTATTTTTTTTGACGCTAATGGGTTTCTATGCATAGTAATTTGGTCTATCAAATCTATGAGCAAGCGGCTAATGAAGTCACCCTTGCTACCGCCAATGGGCAAGAATTCCCCCTTCCTCTACCCCCCCTCACACCAGAACCCCAATATCCTATCGCAGACCCTGCCCGGGAGATCCCAGCACAAGACGTTCCTGCAGCTATACGTCCAGTTGAAGGACTCAACGACTGCCTGGGTCGTTGCAACGGAAACTTTGAGTATATCCTTCCCAAATCCTCTATCATTACTAGGATAAGCATCTAACCTCTGTCTCTCAGCGGTCCGCACGAGTGTACCTGGGAGGATAAAAAGCTCACCATATTATGCACCACGTGCAACAAAACCTTCAAGCGGAAGAGTGACTTCAACCGTCACTCCAAAAGGGTCCATAATAGGGCTTTGCATCATTGCCCATTCCCGGGCTGCAACCGCACCTTCACCCGCCCCGACAATATCATCCCTCACCGTAGAAGCATCCACCATCGAGGAGAAAAGAGTGGCGCCCCCTGGGAGCAGAGTTAGAGCCCGCGCTCGTGCTGCGGCGGATGGCGGAGTTGGTGCCCAAGGTGGAAATATCGGCCCGGTTGAGCAGTAGGCTGGTAGACGTCGGGATCGGCTGGCGTAGGTGTAGTAGTTTGGTTAGAAGCAGAGGATGGTATATGTAGTGCTTTCGTCCTGTCGTAGTGTGGGAGATGGTATATGAGGTCGAAATGTCTTTCTCATTCGAGATTCTCCTTTTTTGGTTTTATGTCGCCTCGACAGGTTTCTTTATGTCTGTTAATTCTACGCATTCGATCTCGGGGTTGAGTTTTATTGGGCTTCATGGTGAAAGTTTAGCGTTCATGAGTCAGGTGGACGGTAGGGTAGTCATACGAATGCAGTCCAATCCAGTAAATATCCGCCCTTCTCCACTTTATCGGACTAGAGATCACCACCGTAATAGCCTTCAAACCAGCCACCGCCCTCTATATGTAGTCATCACGGCTCTATCCTTACCACATGTAGCAGTGTATAATTAATTATTCATGTAACTGCATAGGAATTTGCCTGCCTCCTGATGTGCCATGCTGAGTCTTCTCCTACCTTTAGAGGACAAAACAATTAACAGCGGGTGGATGGTTGTGGGAGTGATAATTCATGAAGAGATGAGTAAGCATGACGCTAACACAGCTTTGCCAAGAATTTGCAGACATGTCCCGTGCCAAGGAATCAGTGTCTCAGACGCTGCACTCCCTCAGGCTCCAAGGAACCGAGGAATTGGAGCCTTGGGGCTCCAAGAAGCTGCAGGCCTTCAGGCTCCAAGAAGTTGCAGGCCTTCAGGCTCCAAGAAGCTGCAGGCCTTCAGGCCCCAAGAAGCTGCAGGCCTTCAGGCCCCAAGAAGCTACAGGCCTTCAGGCTCCAAGAAGCTGCAGGCCCAGGCTCCAAGGAGCTGCAACCCCCCAGGCTCCAGGGAAGTTTTCGTGGCATGATCATGCAGGGCAGGCCAACCATTAAAAACGTTTCGGTGCCGTATGGTGCGGCGCAGCTTAAAGGTGACAGAAATTGCAGTGCGAATAACTTTTCAACCAGACAAGATATCAAAAATCTATGTGATCAGATTGTAGGTATAGGTATAATAAAGATTTTCATCTCATAGATTTTTGATATCTTGCCTGGTTGAAAAGTTATTCGTGATGCCTTTTACCTATTTTTGTATGTAAAAAGTGCCAAGACTTGGTGAAGTGGAACAGTATTATACCCATTTATACCCTCTTCATTGCGGAATTGCGGCTAAGATGTGATTTCCAGCCATAAGGTGGCTGGATTACCATGCTCTAATTGGTTCGGAGCAGCCAAGATTGTTCCAGCTGAAATACAGACATGTCACCTTTAAGACGCGCCGCACCATACAAGGAACTCGCTATGTACTTTGATTATCGAGTTTTTGCGGTACAGTTATTCTTGGCGTGAAATTAAGTAGGAAATCAGAGACTTAATAATTTTACCGCAAGTACATAGCGGGTGTCTGTCTATATGTGAAAACTCTATTTGCATGTACTAGTGTTACTTGTAGTTGTAGTTGTATGGACATAGAGTCTGTATACATATCCTTAAGCTCTAGATCTCTCTTGCTATCCTGGATTGACGAGACAGTATTAAGAATTATCATGTCTATCCAGCGTGGGCATGAGCCGCGCACTGACTACCCGGTATCATAGTCCCTGGGTGGGAGAGTGGGGGTGGGGGAGGCGTATTCAGTATTCAGATTTGAGATATTGTGTTTGTGTGTGAGAAAATATAAAGACTCTCCCTTTCCCCTCCAACTTCAAAGCCTTTTGCCCACATCCTACACCGAACCTCTGCTCCTCTATTTCACGCCTTGCTCTTAACAACCAATCCAAACTTTGAACTCTTGATGTCTCAAAATATAACACCTGATCCATGCACCTGCAGAAACCTGCAGCTGCAGGGTGGGTGAGTATTTTTTTTTGACGCTAATGCGAGTCTTCAGGCTACAGATAGCACTATCCGTTCACTGTTCCTGCTATGACCAATTATGGGATACCGAGGGTGACCACCAAGGCGTCGAAGGGTGGCCCTTCGTTTCTAAAGAGGAACTTCGCCGCTATTTCGCTAATCGCGATGCCGCATTGGCCCCGAAAAACACCAATAGTATGGAGGAACCGCAATCGGAACCTGCGCACACCCCGATCCCCAGAGTAGAACTGGATATATACGGCAATGTGTGGGACACGGCGCGGGGACTTGATGATTCTTATCGCCGAAACCCGCTGTGTACGATGGACGGTTATTGCTTTCTTAGCAAGAGGTCTTTAGAGTAAGCCGTACTCCCAGACTCATCTCTCACGTAATCTAACACTTGGCAGTTTCCCTCATTCATGCGACAGGGCGAGAAGAATCACGTGTAAAAAGGATGCAGCCGTCTGTAACTTTACATGCTCGCGCAACGCCATAGGGCTGTTCGAGAGACATTTTAAAAGACACCATGAAAGCTTCCCTTGCACGGTCCCAGGCTGCAAACGAGTTGCAGAAAAGGCTTTTAACCGCAAAGATAACCTCACCCAGCATATCAGAAAAGTCCACAAGAGGTTCATCCCCCGTGTCCTAGTAAGATACGCCGCCGATGGTAGATCTCACAGACACGTCATCGACGAACACCCACAAGATCCAAGGCTGGGAACATTTCAGCTGGCAGCGGTGCCCTCTGGGATTGTAAATGGCGAGGATGCATCTGCTGAGGCAAGCGGATACAATGGCGGCGAGAGTTCTGTCGCATTCGAAAGGGTTGAAGAAGAGGAATACCAGTTGGAGTAGGTTATTTTTAGGCATGTTTATTTCGATGCGGCGCTCATATCCTGTCTTCTCTTTCCCTTTGTTCTTTGATTTGCTTGCCCCCCCCCCCCCCACTTACTACACTCTCTTCCCGCGTGCCCATTAAGTTTCCATGTATACTTACAGGAGCGGGTCTTGTCTTCTCTATGTATTATCAGTCATTCCTTTCTTTTTTTTCATTTGTTTTTAGCCGCTCATTTATTTTTCCTTCTTTGTCGACCAAATAAAATTTTTTAAAACCCCAATGTCAACCAAACCAATGTACAATGTGATCACAACAAAAAGGTCTGTATAATCAACAATACCGGGCAGGCCTGAGGCTGGTAAGAAGTGCCTAGTGTCATATCAAGCGAAGCTGAGAAAGCATATCTCGTTGCCAAGCCGCGGATAAGCCATCCCGAGTGATATTTCATGTTTGTTATAATAGATGGAATTAAGTAAGTTTTGATGGAAGATCTATTGTCTGATAAGAGATACCAAGAGTAAAGCCACACTAAATCTATAAGCCTGAGGGGGGATCAGCATTTTACTGACAGACCAAGGGGATCGACACAGCCTCTATATGGCCATAAGTGCATGGTCATATTACAGCCCAAGACATATATATGCTGGTATATGTTACCCATAGCCTCAAACCGCATAGCCGCTCGCAGCCTCGAAATAATTCACCATATAAACCAACCGCGGTGGCGCTCAATACCAATCAATATCCAGTCCAGCAAGACTATGCCCTCAACGCTGCAACAAGATACGGCAGTCCACCGAATAACCAACCAACCCATGAGCACTTTCAACTTGGATTCAAACATCCACGCTTTTCGACACCTGCTAATCCTCCCTAATCTTACCCCAGGGTCTCCTACAAGCAAGCCAAGCCACAACGACCGCCAGGACCAGTCGGCAGAGCTTTAGAAGTCAACCTCCAACCCGCAAGTGTAGTGAGAGGGGTTGTCTGGGTGTTTTTAAGGTGTTTTGGTCTGCAGGCTCTCTGGTATGTATGCGTTCAACCAGCATTGATGGCTCGTTGAGTTAGTATTTGGCGCTGTTAAGGAGCCTGGCCGGGGAACTTCTATTTTAAAGCCACATTACACCCCGGCCAGCTAAATACTGGCCTCGATATAAATATGTATGAGAGGTGATTGCCGATGTAACTCATGTACATCGTACACGAAGCACTGCCATCCGCCGGTATGGTGGATGCCGCCTAAATGAACAACCATTACTCCGGCGGTTGATTCACACCTATTACCACGCCCAAATCTAGCTCCATGGACGGAATGGAATAAGAGGTGGCGCACAACTGGGTAGTAATTCAATATTCTTGGCTTTTTCAGAGGGGGTCTTATAATAGTACTGTTATAAAGTTTACGCTAGTATTTGTGTTCAATGGCAAAAGATACATATCTACAGCCCTAAAAAAAGGAGGGAATGGGCAGAACGAGCCCTAGCAGGCAGCAACAACAAGCTAAACGCTGAGCAGCAAGAAGATATAGCTAAATAGTGTTTTTTCAATACACAGAACTCCGGACGAACGCCGCGTCTAATAGTGATACCCGAGCCAGGCTGTCTACTGCTGACAAACAAGCTCAGGGGAGAAAAAAAAAGGCATGGCAATAAGCGGAATAAAGAAAGAAAGGAAGAAAGAGATGTGAGAACTAAACTCCTGAAGGAAGCAATTACTAATATTGCACCTATGCTAGAAATTATCGCCTAGCTAGCCAGAAAGAGAAGAAAAGGGAAAAGAAAAAAAAAGACAACCCTTTTTCGGTATATCACCGCAACAGTCTCCTACCCACCACTAACAATCCTCTTCCCAAAATTAGCCCTCGCCCTCCTACCCTCCCCCTGCCACGACCTTCTCTCGCCAGCCAACCGCGGCACCCTCTCCCTCGCCCCCGGCAGCGGCGGAAGCAGCGGCGTCATATCCACACACACTCCTTTCCCCTTCCCCTGCCCCTGCCCCGGCGGCGGAAGCGGAAGCGGGCGCTCACGACTAGGAAGCGGCGGAAGCGGCCTCATCCCATTGGCCGCGCTCGGCCGGCGCGCGGCCAGGGCAGCCTCCCCGGGGAGCGGAGGCAGCGGGCGCTCGTGCGTCGGGAATGCGGTTGCGCGCGGCGAAGGCGGGTCCTCGGGCGATGGTGGCAGCGGCCTTTCGCCGGGTCTCCACGGCGTGGGTATTGATGGCAGGTCTTTGTCTGCGGAGCGCGGGGGGGTGTCTGGCTCGTTTGGGGTGGGTGGGAGGGGTGGTTGCGGACCACGCACGTAGGGCGGGGGAGGATCGAGAGGCGGGTGGGGTAGGCGGGGGGGTGTGTCGGCGTCGCTGTCGCGGGGTGGGGGAGGGACGGTAGGAGGGGGGGCGTGGGGAGAACGGGGGTGGCATCATCTAGGTATGGATGTTGCCGTGGGGTGAATTGTGGTTCGTTGGTGAGTGAGAAGGGTTTTGATAGGTTTTTCGATTGGCTGTATGTAGTCACGGTGCCAGCTCGAACGTAATTCGTTACAAGCACTCGATATGTAGTAGTAGTAGTAGCAATGGAGACGTTAATGGTATTGGTACTGGTGTTGATGGTGGTCGGTGGTGTATTATCATACGCTGGAGAGAGATGGAGGAGAAGAGGAAGAAGAAGACGCGTTTGTTGCACTCGGGCAGCTGTACATCCTGGGCCCTGTACGCAATCAATCAATTCGCTTCCTGTAATTGTGTGTGGCCGATGGCGAGGATTTCAATTGTGGGGCCGAGTGACGAGTTATGTACCCCTGTATGAGTATAACAGAGCAGGGGGGGAAACTCGGTGTCGTGAGGTTAATTAGTTGTGTGCGGCATGCATAGAAGACGAGAGCTCAGCCTGCCTTATATAACGCATGCCATGGATGGAGGTGTGCAGCTTGTTGATATACTGCTATGTATGTATTTATTCAGATGCCTGTGGTGATCCTCTTCTCTCTCTGTGTGTGTGTGTGTGGATGACGATATCAGTGGCACCTGCGGCAAGGTGAGATCGACGAACGAATGGCAACGAGTGAGATACCATGAATTAAGTGCCCTCCATCACAAACAAACAAACCCCTATTGTCCGCATCGCATCGCATCGCAAAGAAGGACAACCTCCCAAGGATATGCTACCAGGTATGTATGTATCTGTATCTGGCCGACGAACGTCCCCCTTTAATCTCAACTCGTAACACCGTCCAAACACCGAGAGGAGGGACAGACAGACAGACGTCCAGAGTCCAAACGTCCAGAGTCCAGACAGACAGGGGTTGTTTCACCCCGCACCCCTTGCACAACTTCTCCCCTACCCCGGGTTCCCACCCCACGTTGCTGCCATCCCACCTTGTCTTGCGGGTTCGAGAAGTTACTAACATGTATGAAGTAGGTAGCTAAAGTCGCCGCTCGCTCGCTCGCTCACCGGGACGCCGCAGTCGCGTCGGCAGAGTTGTATTTTTAGCACCAGCGCACCACCACCCCGACCAATGGACCAGGGTAAAGGAGAAAAGGGTTAATAAACTTGTTTATTACTAAAGATTAATGCTCGGACGCATAGTACAGTACTTTACTGGTGACACGATCTGATCCGCGGGGGCTTGTCTGCGGCGGGGTGTATGATGTACTTTCATGTACTCTATCCCACTTAGACGAGGGGCTGCTAATATTGGGGCTGTATTCGGGTTTGGTGGTTGGGGGGCTAGGCTCCATACAGCGGGATTGGTGGTAGCACTAGCCCGGATGGAGCGAATATTAAGGTTTTCACTAATGCCGCTAGCCAGTTCCGTGAGACCAGTTTGTCTCGCGTGCACTTTTGGGATCTGCCTAGCACCCCGTCTTGTCTGGACAGAGAGAACTGGCAGCTGGCCGGGCGCTGTATCTCTAGACACCGCGGCATGGTACAAGTGGCGACGAGATGGAATTTATTCAAGAAATATGCAGGAGAGGGGAAAAAAAAAGACTAACCGTGTACGCCGGTGATAATGGCACATTTTAGTTAGTATTTGGCTGCTTTTTGACAAATTGTTGCTTATTCTATCCAAGCCTGACACTGACTCTAGGTACTTTGGGTTAAAGACCAATCCCTTTTTTCTATTGTTTTCTCCAACTAGTGCTACATCACCTCACCTCTGGGTGTGTGCTCTTTTCCATGCCTCAAACTTTTGTCCACTAACTCTAATCCCTCCCCAATACCCTTGATCACTCAAACTATTCAAAAAATATTTCGTTCCAGTCGCTTGGCTCTTCGTTATTCCATGCCCCCCGATCACGCCCCCCACCACTGCTAGAAGCTTCACCGCCGGCAGTGGCTGCATGTTCCGCGATTTCCAGGCATAGCCTCCACACTGCGTTCTGCGAATTCTTCAGCATCCAGTCAACAATTAGGATTGCCTGTCCGCCTACAACAGTCGCGGCCCCAGTTGCAACCCCGCCTGTAACAATCACAGTACCCTCTCTACTAGTTTCCGCTAAACTTAGATGAGGTGCTTCCGAACCACCGACCGTTGAACTGGTATTCACAGTGGCATCTTCCCTCTCATCTATCACCGCCGTAACTCCTGCCCTACAAAACGGACATGGGATCGAAACCGGCCATGGATCCCTTGCTCTGTCGGGCCTGTTAATTCTTGACAACCAGGTCTTTTTCATACAGCTCGAGCATGTCCCATGTCCACATACCACAAACCGAATACACTCACGACGTCGGCCGCATATATTACAAAGCTCTTCGGGTATATCTTTATCGGATTCGCTGGAGCTTGAGCCATACTCGGAGCCCTCCTCGTCGAAATTCGGGCCCGTAAATAGTGGTCGGGTTTGTTGATTTTCGTGTAACCCGAAGAGAAGGGCCGGAGCTAAGCTGCGACGACGGGGAGTCAGTGTTCTTTGGGGTATTTCGAAGGGTACAAAGAAAGGAGGCTCCCTAGATGAGCCCTCTTCTTCTAGGCTGTTGTTAGTATTTGTATTGGCGTTGTTATTCATTTTTCTGGCAATGTTGGTATGTAGTGTTTGAGTGATTGTATGGTTGTTCGTGATACTCTGCTGGAAACTGCTTGTGATGAGCTTTCTGTCGCAGGGAGTTCTATCAATTTATGGAAACCTTGAAGCATTCGAGAATCGAGGCTTGACATTCTTGAGATGGGTATTTCAAGTCTCCTGTGGTACTCATCTCGAAATAGCCTATGACTCTACAGGCGGCCAGTAACTTTCGACTATTCATTTTTACTAAGTTGAATACTTTCATACCGACTATACCCGCAAATCCTCTCGAGAGTTTAGAGTAGTAGGAGAGAAACGTTGATAAATAATTAAAGTTAGTCATGGTTACTTAGATCCTACGTTGCACTTGGGCCGGTGGTTCTCTGCTCATTTCGAGCCTCAGGTCTGAGAGCTTTGGTCAGGTCGATCAGGAGATCACGATAGTTCGTTGCGGAGTTGGAGCGGTTGACTGCTTGAAGAGATTTATATTATAAACCATTGATTACTTCTTCTGTTGTTCGGCGGTGGTCTAAATTTCATCGTTGCGGTGTGGCCAAGGTAGGGAGTAGATACTCGGATTCCGCGGTACGACAAGATGTCCATTATGTGAATTTCAAGATGTATCCCTTACCGTAGTAGCGTATTGTAATGTATATCTCTTTTGAACCAGATGATTCTCCTCGTGACCAAAGAGTCCGTTAGAGTAAATTATGCCAAACACAGGAGATAGCAGCCATCGCATCGCTATAAAGAAGGTTATGTTGGTGGGCGAGAAATCTCTCTACTTTGAAAGGGGACTCCATGGATGAATATTTATGCGGACGAGGTGCTTTTTGATGACACTATATGTAGGTATGTTAGTATTCAAACAGCAGGGTAAATTTTCAGAGCGGTAGCAACCTGGTCTTGTATCCTACTACTGGATTGGTCCAGTTTTATCCAAAAGACGACCCCTTCTTTTCTTTATTTTTCCCCCTCGTGCCCGCGGCCCCAACTACGGGTTTCTAGGCTCAGAAAATGCTCTAGGCACCTGTCTGCAAGAACACGCGGTGTTTCGATGGTAAGCTTGCCAAATATGATACCTTGTGCCTCATCGCACTTGAAGGGAACTTTTATTGACAGCTGCTTGTTTATGAGTGGGTCTTTTTCGGCCGTGGTGCGGTCTCAAGTGCTTCCTGCGTCGATGTATTGATGAACATTTGATGAGATGAGGTATATGTGGTGTTTCCTAGAAGCAGGGGCGTTGAGGTAGGTAGGTGACCAGCTGTAGTGTGGTAAGCCTTCTGGCGTCGTGTCATCAAGCGGGGGTTGGCTACTGCAACGTCACCTGCAAAAAGAATGAAGGGGGGCTTCCTTCTCCTCACTCCAAATAATGAAGCGAAACCCAATTTTTTCCGTTCTTACCACCACGAAACTTCATCACAACGACTACATGTACGGTTTAATATCGTATGAGAAGAGTGTCGACGCCAAGACCGAGTGATCCCTTGTGCTTCACGATTCATCTATACTTCGTACATGTGCTTCACGATTCTCTTACCATGTGGTAATGAGATTACTATAGCAAGCATCATATACATGATAGAGCTTGAATCTAATATATGTGGGAGCTTAACAGATTTATCGACACTGGCGCAAGTGCACTTGAAAATGCGCTGGAATCCAGCACATACATTGTCTGCGCCACCATGGCTTCATTTCGGGGGTTTATTTCGCCGAAATGGAGACTCAGCTGGCAATATTACTCTCAAAGGGTTATAGGTGGTGTGAATTTTGCCCACTCTTTGGGGCTTTAACCCGCTTCCCGTTTTCTAGCAGGATTGAATTGTGAGTTGAAATCGTAATCCTCCTCCGGTAAATATAAATCAATAACTCACTACATGCTTATTCAAGATTCAGGCTACATATGATAAATCATGAGGTTTGCCGCTGGTAGTAGACTCTTGACATGACGAACCTTTCGTTCATAGATTGCTTAAACACATGGATATCTTTTAGGCTCGGTATTTTATTTCTTGGGCAGAAAATAAATAACGCCGACATATTTGATTCATGATGCTACCGTTTATCAATGTGGGGACCTTTAAGCCTGTGTAGGAGATATACAAAGCCCATAACAGATGCCGCAATATTCGCGCAGAACACCTCTCAACCGCCATACTATAACTACATATAGTTCCAACCCGGGGATAGAGGACTCTAGAATTATCCCATAGCGATATGGGATTATTAAGGTCGAGATTCTCGTAACTGGGGCGAATTCGCATAACCTAAGTCTACTGGACTCCCTGGAGGAGAGGTCTCTTAGAGAAGGCCGGGAGATACCGTCCTCCCGCTTTACTTTACTCTCTTGATTATGTCTCCACGCTAAATAGGTAAGTTAATCGCCACATCCCAATGCTCCCGTCATAGTAGCATAGTATGAAATTATTGTTAACAACAGCGATATATCCATGATTCCTTCCATCTATCGAGAAGTAATCGCTCCCCCTAGATCTCGCAGCTTCCAAACTTAGGTTAAATTATTAACCCTCCACACTACTAAGCGCATAGAAGCCCGCAAGACAATCGGCAGCGCGAGCCCCACCTCAGCTTTGTGTTTTTAGCAACCAATTTCTCCGCGGCAAGTTCCCCTTTCCTTTCCTAAAATCGCAACTCCATTACCGCCCCCACCCACACCTACTCTACATATACACCTACGTACACCTACACGTAGATCAGCCACCGTCGATCTGGCGGCATTTTAGGTTTGCTGGAAGAATGCGCAAACCATGGGTAACCACCGCCTAACCCGGTGGGCGTTTCTAGGGCTTGTGGATCCTTCAAGATGGTGGCTATTGGCTGGAAGGATTGATAATATGGTTGCAAGTAACTACAATAGGGATACAAGTGCGCCTTGGCCTCATTTGCGCCCACACTCACGCGGGCTAACGTGTTATCGGACAAAGGCTTTCTTTCCGAAGTACAGGAGAATTATTGAAAGGGGGAAAGCATCAATCTCACCGAACTCCTCACCAAAACAAAATAAAGTATGGGTTGAACCAAAAGGTCGCCGTACGCAAAGTGTGTTGATCGACGGATATGTAATATGACCCACTCTTACCATCCCGCCAGCCAAGCTCTCCCTGATCTGATCTGTTAGATCTTGCAGATTTCTGACTAGGATTAGGCATACATGCACGCCTGGACGCGCTGGTCGAAACTTGCATCCAATCACTGGGAGGAGGCTTCGAATCTCGCTGTAACGGATTTGGGGGGAGGTTGGGTATCTAGCCATAAGGGTTTGCATCATGACTTATCACTCACCTTTACTCATTTTTTTCCTTAAGCGCCTTCTAGATAAATGTGTTACAAGATACGAACGTGCCCATAGTATCAGTTGGCAAGAGCTCCCCTAGTATTGCAATAACCACTGGAGCAGGGCCTCTAGGCAAGCACTTGTGCAAAAACCATCAGAGCCATAGGGCGCCTTGCTCTACAAGTTTGAAGTCTGTTGATTGGAATGGTGACCATCCGCACTGCCAATGATAACCAACGGCCACTGTAGGTACGTTGTCTCTAAATTACCGCAAGCGAATGTAATCCTGATCTCACTGAGGCGCTACCAGATACTACCCGTCACGCCCACAAGATATACTGCTCAATACCACGAGCCCCCATACTCCCATTCGTTAGAGCCGAGTTTGAAGAAAAAAGATTCTAGCCGAAGAGAGCTATGCTTAGAGTAGACGCATCTCTGTTCATGATACGCACATAACACTCGACTCTGAGCTAGGCTTGTTGCAATCACATATCCTAACTAACCAGAGCTCTCAATTGCTGCGAGAATGAACGTCAATCCTCCTACCATGGCCAATCTTGAGCATTCACTAGCTAGAATCTATACTACATATACTAGAGAAAGGAGAAAGGGTAGAAGGGAAAAAGAGTGGATTGTAAGTTCAGGTCCATGTATGCGTATGTTGACCTACTCTGGAGCATTTAATTTACATGACCTTATGACGTGCACTACAAGAAACTTGGTCATAATACATGTATTTATCGTCACCTTTATCATCCCACCCACCCCCACCCACCTTTAGCATCCAACACTCTTTGATTTAGCTTGCTACCAAGCTTTTCCCTCCTCCGAAATTCGAAAACTCAGCTCCGTCTCCCCATGTCCAGCTGACCAGCGTTATAATAGTATAAACACCGAACGAAACAGGTGCCTGCTCCGCTGCGGCCCGGGGTGGCGAATTTGATAGCTACCGACACCAGAACGGGTTCCGATGGAGTGGTACATGTAGTTAAGGGTATGGGTATGGTAGGGCGGGGGTACGAGTGAGCGAGCCGTGGGAACAACACTATATCTACATGCAGCTAGTAGCATAAGGAGCCAGATCTGGGTTTGCGTTATTTGGTAGACCCAAACCGATCTAGGGGGCTAAGCACTGCAGGGTGTTTCTGAAGGGGTTGTAATCCCGATCTTTGTGGAGGGTGGCCATGGGATATATCGATAGTGGAACCCGATGAGCGGATATTAGTGCGATTAGGATCTGCAGGGACATTGGACGACAAGGAGATGGGTAGGTGCCAGTGGGGGGGATACCAGTGGAATTCGCCTCCGTTACCTGTTCTTCTCTAGCTCTTTGCCACATCTACCCTCCTGGTACGTACAGCTTATATGCAGAGAGCATGGAGTAAATTTAAACCCCGAGGATAAAGAAAGGATGGAGCGAGTGCATAGAGCAGGTACGTATTCCGGACGCCCAAACAAGGAGCGGCGGGGAATAATCAAGTACCACATGTATGTACATATAATAAATATTCGCTATGGGGATATATCATGCTTACTGGGTGTAGGCATAGTATCTAGGAGGCTATATGATCCCTGACATATAGGCCAGGCTCCTCTATCTCTTGCACGGGTGAGAGATGTCAAATTCGCAACCTACCTCTTTCAAAATTCTTATTTGGTTCTGTTGTTGCTATCTACCCTAACAAGTAATATAATCCCTCTACTAAGTGGGTGAACGGTCCAGGTCGCGAATTTGACAACTTTCATCCGTGCAAGGGATAAGCTTACATGTAGTGAATATATGACATCACTAACCCCCCCCCCCCTCTAACACAGTTATCATATTTTTTTTATTTTCATGAAGTAATTAGGGTAGCTTTGTCTCGGCCAGATCACCCAGGCCCTATTTTTTTTTTCTTCACGCACGCGCCTAGCTAAGAGTGGTCCTGTTTGAGTAGAATTGCGCGATTTCGGGGGCTCCGCCTACACCTAATTATACAAGGTACTCTACGGCGTTGAGAGCGGTCGAATATAATAGCTGTGGTGCGTCTGAGTGAGTTGGATGACAGGCAGCTGCAGTGCACTGCGAGTCTAAGATTCCTCCTTCTTAATCTGAGTCGAGATCTTCAAATTACCCGAGACACGCATATGTAGAAGTACATGGCGTTAACGTTGTAATAATACGCCAAGATACTAGTAAGTATACATGGATGTCCATCTGAAAGGACGCGCTGTTGTCCGGTGGGAAGCTTGACGTCGTTGTTTGGGGAATAAGAGAAGAAAGAAATATTTTTTCACGGCGACAGTACTGTACGTATGTAATTATTACATGTTTCTTGAACCACGACGCATCGATGGATACTATCGCGAAGCAACCTTCACGAACTCTACTCGATAGATGTACGTACTACATCGGAATTAAGAGTGAGTGAGAAAACATGACCAGGCCCTCTCCCTGCCTGTATACGTAGCTAGCAAGATCTAGAGCCCCGCAAAAAAGTTTAACCTTCTCCTGACTCCCCCCGCCACGTCCCAAACGCAAATCCATACATGTAATTATCCCGATATACCCGTTACAGAGTCTGGTAGGATTATTGCAAACGCGGCTATGGGTCTTGCGCGACCCGACGGCCCCGTTAGCCCTTGAATGAATTTGTGCTGTAAGCACGGACCAAGAAACTGTATAAGGGTAATTGTTGTGCAAATCAAGCAAAGAAGGTCGCTGCCATTATGTATTGAGAGGCTGTTATAGTAGTTGTGGGGGATGGAGGTTCCCCAGCCGCGCATGAGGGTGGGCTAGATTCCCGCTATTTTTATTTTTTTTAGGTGTACCTACATACTTATCTTCTAGTTTAAGGACTACCATGACCACGCAAAACCCACATTTACATTCTACGTCCAGACTCTATTCTACACACAGTATGTGCTTACTCTGCTCTTCTGATTCACATTGACGGTTAAATCTCAGCTGAGGGGCGGCACGCTCCGCATGTGCATAGGTAGGTTTATTTTTCTTGATGCAGGGTCCGGCGCGGCGATCATTTGTTCGGCTAGGCGGCTATCTGGCATTTGCACTGTGCTTGGCGAGATCAGGCTTGGCGGGGTAGTACTAAGATTGGTCTGTGAGACATTGGCATTAATATTCATTGACTTGTTCGTGACATCCACATATGGGATTGGGTATGAACTACAAGCGATCAAGAAAAAAGGAAAGCACACGCAATTGCCATTGTTAAACACAGGATATGAGTTAATTCTCTTGGTCCTGTAGCTGTGGGAGCTCTATGTATACCGAATACATATACTTAATTAAACTAGCTGACATTGTAGGAAGAATACTGTACCAGCGCCGTAACGAATCTACACCCGTTTTTGGTACTGTATTGATGGAGTCCAAGTTTGCAACCTAACATATATATGGATTGTGAGAATGAGCAACTGCCGGCCTCTAGCTAGCTCTTTTTTTGTGATCATAGACTAGAGCACTATAAAGAAGTTTATCCGACGCAGGGCCAAAGATCTAGAGCTTAATTGAAGCTTAACCCCGCGCTGTGTTGCGCCCGTATCGTCAAATGGCTCAAGTGCGAAGCCCAAACTAAACTGCTTATAGTAAATATCATGAAACAAGCAAGGGCTTTTGCCTTGATTTGTTTCCCTCATCCTTTGCCTAGCTTTAGCTCCTTCTTTTGGATTAGTGGAGAAAGGACGGGAAGATAACCTGGGAACTAGATCATAGGTATTGAGTCATTAACGCTATTTTACAAACGAAGAGGTAATGGCAGGGGCCGAGCCTGATCCCCTTGCTAGTAGTCTTAGCTGGCTAGGCCGATGTTACCATCAATGACCGTGAGCAGCACCACCCCCGTGCTAGGCCTCAGCTGGGCCGTGGGGGTGGGTACATGCAGATATACAGATCACTCACCTAGCCAAACTCTGTATAAGTAGGACGCCCTCCATCCGCCTCTTCTCCCAGCACCAACCATCACATCTTCACTCCTCATCCAGCTTTCTCAACAATCCTCACTTCCACTTTACTTTTTAGGTAACCAACCACCAAAAAACCTCAACTAAAATGCGTTTTTCTACAATCTTCGTCGGTACCCTTGCTGCCTTCGGTCTCGCCGCCGCCCAGACCACTTTGACCCAGCAGATTGTCCAGACCATCGGGGAGGTCACTACCCTCTCCACCAGCCTCGTCACCGTAATCCAGGGAATCAACCCTATCAACGCTCTCTCCCAGGGACCCAATATCGTCCAAGGACTCGCCGCAATCACTACTAGAGTCACACAAGTCAGCACTATACTCAGCGGTGGCGGCAGTGCCAAGGCCCGCCGCCAGCTTCCACCCATTCCTGATCCTGAGGCTGTTATCACGGCCTTGGATACTGTAAGTTACTCTACGGTGTTATGATAAGTGCTTGAAGTTCTAACTGTGAGGGAATACAGTTTGTCCAGGCTCAGAATGCCCTTCTCCAGGATATCATCAGACAGCACGGACTCGCCACCTTGATTCCGTTCCTTAGATCTATCCGCCAGGAACTTGTTTCTCTTCAGACTGCCGTCGATGTGAGTTTCCAATCCTTTTTGACTATGCATTGGTCATATGCTGATTGACACTTGAATCATAGGGTCTCACTTCACGCCTTATTCCCTTGGTCCCTACTCAGGCGTCTGCAGCTAATGCGCTGCTCGGCCAATTGGCTACCACCATTCAGTCGGCAATCTCGGTCTACGAGCAGCTTTTGTAGACAGTTAATACTGGTATGGAAAGATTATATTAGGGCTAGTTTATGAGTTGGATGGTTTGGAGGGTCAATCCTTTGTTTTTCTCTAATGTTGCGCAAGTTTATATATGAGGGATTATTTCTTTATGATACGAGGAAGAGGTGGATCGAGTAGTTAGTTGTGTTTTGGTTGGCAATATATGGATATCCCCTTATCTGAGTGCAAGTGTGCCTTGAATGATCTTGAGAAATGTGGTTCATGGCTAGTAAATTTGGCCCCAATATCTATCTGGGCGAGTCAAAGCCACAAGAGCCAAAATCGTGACCCGAATGAAAGGTTGTGTAAGGACCATGATAAAATATTATTGGCGTTTTGTTGGGTCACAATGTCGCACTCGGAGATTAGATTAGATTAGATTATTGTCTAATTCGTGAAAGCTTGGCGGCTTCGGATAATGAAGCCCCATTGTTGACAGTGCTAGTGTGGTTGAATAGTTCCCACTAGCCTTACCCCTACACCCGTAGAGCAGCAGCACATATTTTAGGGGAAAAAAACTATATTCACCTAGGCCTAGATTGTCTTTATGAGAGTATAGTTTTTATTTTAGCTCTTTCTGTGGAAAGCCCCAGGGGTTTGAAGCGAGCTCGAGGTGTGCATGTGGGTTTTAGACTCCAGGCGCCATAGAATACCGATGGATTAGTAAATAAAGTGGTTATGTATATTGAAGGTACGTGAGAGGGTAAATCACCCTAGGAAATTAAAGGAGGCCCTCATCTGTATTCTACCTCTCTGATCATGCTTGCACGATCGTGCCATATATATCCAGGAAGTGATTGACCAAAATAAGTCAGTGACTTGCGGGCCCTATGGAACACTTAAATATCCAAAAGGTCGGAACTAAAACGTCTCCCCACTAAAAATTTGAGGCCGCACCACTATTTTGCGTGAGACAGGTTTTGCCAATGCCTCACGCATCGAGACGATAGGTGTAGCCGAATTCGCGAGCCGGGTCCGATGAGGGCACAGCACAAATCTAGAATAATTAAGCTTTCCAAAACAATCCGTGACAAGGCATATCTAATCTATATTTCCGTGGAAACTAAAGGTATGCGGTGAAAAATGAGGCTGAAAAGCCTAAACGTGCGATTAAGGGCAAGAAGGGGAAATGTACTAGCAGCAGTAAGAATCGTATCTAAAAAATTTTGAGCGGCGGGGGGATAGGACTGACCGGGTCTGGGCGCTGATTGAGAAGAAAACATTAACCCCGCGACCTCTCAAGACGCAAAAATTTAAGCAGTGTAGCCCTTCCCCGTATGCTATCAATAACTCCCTAGTCGCGCACGTGGCTTATTGATTAAAATAGCATCCTAGGCCCAGACAGACAGAAGTTTGTCCAATTAGGGAGATATCATGTTACTATGTTGCTGAATTGGTGACTTTCTGTAATAACTCATTAATATTATTCCATCTATTGGTATCGACATTACCAGTGAATTTTGATAGGCTGACGGATGCGTTCAATATCGCTTGTATTTTTCCCTCTTCTAGATATGTAATTAAACTCAGACGTATACTTGAAGAGATGGCTGTAGTGGCAATAGTACGTTAGTACTCGTAGCGGTGATGAGGACTTAAGTGGGGGGTAGAGCGTTGACAATGAGATAGTGGGCGTTGGCGGCTTGGCATCTCTACAACATAACCCTAGCCCATATCCACTATCAACTAGAAATAAATTATTGCATGTAACTAATAAGAAACCTAAATATATTTAATGGGCCCCGTAAAGACTTTCTAGAAAATCATACGGTTACTTACCGAACCAGCCGGGGGCTTAAACCCGGTAACTTTGATTTGCCGGTGAAATGCGGCAGAGAAATAACCCTTACCCTGGTTTTATACACAGTGATTATGCTTCCCCACGGATCCGAGGGGAGTCTTCGGTGGTAACAAGCGCACTTTAGAAAGCATTACCTTGGCTCGCAAACATCTCTGCCGGTAATGTAGCTACACACCGTGTTCCGTCGATCACACCCGGCCCGCTGTGCCACTACCAATCCGGTAAACTATCTTGGCCGTGGCCAGAGAATACTTCATACATGTATGTACTTATATATCATCAACCCAAGTGTCCAGTCTGTGCATCAATTCCAGTCTCTTCTTGAACAACAAAAAAACAAACCACATAAAAATCCAAAGTCTTCGAGCTGTGCTTTAGACACTACATTCCTTTAACAAACACCGACCTCAAGATGCAACTCCCTGCCATCACCCTCCCACTGCTCCTCCTCGTCTCTACCGCATCTGCTACCCTGGCGACCCCACAACACCCTGTAGCCCAGGCCCCTATAGTCCCTATCCGCTGGCAAACCCTCGAGTGCGGCAAACACTGCAGTAAAAACATTACCGAGGCACTCCACAAGCTTCCGCCACAGTGGCAGAGGTTCCATGACGGAACGCTGCTACGTAACTACACGCACGGCCAGAGGCCGCCGAAGCCACAGGCGGGGAAGATTGATTGGGCGCTGCTAGCAGAAGTTTTGAGGAATAGGACTGCGACGTTGAAGAAGCAGAATGGTACTGCGACGGCTGCTCCTAGATTTGTTTGGGGATGAGGGGTACTTGTTATTTTTTGCTGTATTCTTTTTTTATAGGAGGAATGAGGTGCCGCTGGAGGTCCATTGGTTTTCCTATGTACTGGAGTTATTGGGTTTCTTGATAATCTGTAGAGATGAAATTACGAGTTTCTAAACCATTCATGGATTGAGATGCGAACGAAACCACAAACATATCGATTGAATGTATGCAAATTCCTACTATGAAGCTTATAGTTTCTTTCTCTTAGAATCAAATACGAGCTTCATCTCAGCAGCTCGATATGTACCACCACATGTACCTACATGATGTATGTCCTCTCACTTTAGTAGGGCATTTACGTGCAACCCTAGCAAGAATCGATTATTTAGAAGCGAAAAAAGAGCCTTCCCCTCGCCCGCCAGCCGCAAAGAGAGCAACTACAAGTACCTGTACCTCACGGGTAATGTAATTACATCAAGAAAGGTAAACGCGGAAAGTCTATACGGCACAGCTTCGATTCAAACATCTTCTTTTCGGTAGGGTATTGACCATGTACCGCTTATAACCTGCATGAGATATACCACGCTTACGATATCACGGTGTGTAGGGATAATAATTATCATTGGCCATGATTACTCATGTTTGGATGGTATGCCGGCAAGAAATAATATAAAGACACTAAAATGTAACATGATTTCAGTCCACCAGCTGTGCTCAAAGTCTACATTCCTTTGTTAATTCCATCCGCTATTCTTTCCCTGTCTATCGGTTGGCCTATTCAATCACTCATAAACTAAATTATCGATTAGCTACAGCCGTCATATACACCATCCATAAATTACAATTTCTTCATATTACAACATCATGAGAATTCCAATTCTCTCTTTTCTCTCACTCCTACTCCTCATCACCTTCATTACCACCACTTCCGCCCTTCCTCTGGTCTCTATTAACGGCTGCAACCGTGGAATATTGTGCACGAGAATAAATAACTGTACTAGAGGATGTGGAATACCCCCTCTTAGGCATTTCGGGTTGAGGAAGAAAATCTCGAGGAAAGTTGCTGTTAAGACTGCAACTAAGTCGGGAAAGCTAAAACACATGAAATCGAAGGTATCAGCCGTGACTAGTATCAGGCGTGGTGGGTTGGCGAAAGAAAAAAAGGCTAGACAACGGGCTCTAGGGCAGGTAAGAGGGATTTAGGCCTAGCTATTGTAATTCATATATGGTATTGAATGGAGGAAGTGTTATTTGACCTTATGTTTGTTTATCGTGGGTTGGTGGATCGCCTAGGGATGCATGCAAATATCCAAGAACTATTTGTTGTGATGGGCGTAGCTCAAAGGAATATTTGGCATTAGTTACTTGATATAGGATTCCTCTTTCTTTTTGCGTCGTATATATGTAAGTATATTATACCTATATCATGTAAGTACATATATATTGACCAAACAGACCATACATGGATACATGTAGGTAAGTCTTAAGGTTTGGTTGCCCCCCCCCCCCGGACGTTCTCGCATATGCTGTAGGTTTCAGAGCTGGAGTCGTGTAGTTTGATCCGCTCTGCTCGCGCCGCTGGTGGTCACCGGCGGTTGGTGCCCTTGTGGAGTGCTTGCCCTGTGCTGAGGGCGGGTTTGCGTGATCAGGGCCTGGAATGACATAAACCCATACAGAGCGATTATTCTTATGGGTGCACGGTACCATTATAGATAGGGAGATTCGACCGTGGGCACATGTCATAGCTATAGTATATGTAGCTCCGCTGGCGGCGGCATTGCCAAGCTAGCGTCTGTATTTAGCCCGCACTGGCGGCATTATGCCAAGCTAGCGTCTCTGTGTAGACGTGCCGCAGCCAAGAGCGTTAAAATAACAAATGCTATCACTGGGGGCTGCCCGAGCGGTATAGAGTTCACACTCGTTACTGATACCGCTCGGGTTCAACCCCCCTACTAACCTTGTAAAATCTAGGTAGTGGTCTCTGAACCACTCGGGTTCAGCCCCGATACTAACCTTAAGAGAAAGCCGTCCCCCAATGTGGGATATAAGTCTTTTGTCGGCGGCAAGAATAACGTGGCATTTCTTTTTATCATTAGGAAAATTATGTCTGTTTATGATGATGATTTCTGTTTCTCCCTCATAACTCATCTATATATTCGATTGAATACAGCAAAATATTGTCATCATATCATAAACAGAACGAACTCTAGATCTAGGGGCCAGCCATGCCCAATGACCAAGCACCGCACCTAAATTCACTCCATAGTCTCCAGTCCCCTCCTCCCCTCTCTTCGTTTCTTCGCCTGCCCGACCAACCCCAGTGGCTCAGAAATACTTGCCTTCAACTTAGCTCTTCTCTCCCTCTCCCTCTCCCTCTCCTCCTCCTTATTTACCTTATTCTTCTTTTTCTGGGTACAAGCCATCACCCTTCCCCCTCCACCCCTCGCCGTATCCACAACCTCCTCTTCTATTTTAAAAGAAACCCTCTTTGCCGGCTCTTTACCCTTCGACCGCCTCCTCTCCGACGTCAGAATAACACCACGCACGACCCACTCCCTCCTCTCGGAGTCATAGATGCGGTTCCCCGGCTGCTCCCCTGGCCCTATGTATGGCGGCGACAGCGGTAGCGGCTGGGCGGTGCGTGTGCCCAGATACTCCCTGGCCACGGCACTGGGGACACTGTGTGTCCGCATGTATTCTTCTGTGACCTCGATGGCTGCAGCCACTGGATTAATGGTAGCAAGGGGCTGCGGGGGTTTGGCGCCGGCAGACGCTTCAAAGAGGTGGGGGTACTTGGAGCGGGGATTGAGGCTCAAGGGGATTCGGTCTGCTAGGGCGTCAACAGCGGAGGATGGCTTATAGTAATGGGGCGGAAAGAGAGGAGTAAGGGGTGGGGAGGAGGGACTAGGGGGTGGTGATGCTGAGGGGTCGGTGGGGTTTGGTAGCATAGTTAGTCTAGCTTTTTGAGTTTCGTAGCTAGTGGTTTAATTATGTATGTAGTCTTTGAAGGTCTTGAGAGTTTAGGGTTCTTGCTGGTAAAGTGATAGTGAATTTTAGAGGAGAAGGATATATACTCCAGAGTACTCTATCCAGTATATATATACAGCGGTTAGTCTGGCATTCATCTTGAAGTATTAAGTTCGATGTTTGTCATAGTGGGCATTCATGTTCTGTTGCTAATGGTTTTGACGTTGATTGGCCTCTCGGTGTCGGTATGTACCATGAAAGCTCGCTTGCTCGCGATCGGTCGAGGAGTTCACCTCTTAACAGTACTAACGAGAACACGTTGCTCGTGCTTAATAAAGACAACCAAAAATTAAAGAATCCGAACACAAGTTTCTTTTGTCAAAGCTAATCTATAGGACTAAGAACGCTCGCAAACAGCTTCCTGATCATTCGACATGTCGAGTGATATATCATGATCCAGATCAATCAGAGTGTTAGGTGTATTTAGATGCAAGTCTTGGAAGTAAATTTGATACTCCGTTTGTTGATTTGTTTCTAGATCAGCATGTCGTAAGTTTGATCGGTCATAAAGTTTTACGTATAGTTTTTCAAGTAGTCTATTTAGACATTCCTGTGGGTACATCATGAACAAGCGGCCAAGCCAGACACGCATTTTCGACGAATGTCCACATTATGCATAAAAACTTAAATACTTTCATTCAAATATTGATAAGATCATGAATTAGACATTTGGCTTTATTATGGGAAGAGTGTCCAACCTGTCATCATATCTCATCACCCCCATCTTGTACACCTGTCAACTTCACCTCCGTCGACTACACTCCTTAACATTCATCCTCCTACTCAACACACAATGCCAAGCACCAGTTCCTCATGCGTCAACAGCCTGAATCCTTGCGAGAACTGCATCAACAAAATTCTCAGGCGTAAGGTCCATGCCCAGTGGGCCAGGCAAAGTTGCAATATCCTCGAAAACAACCCTAACTTCATCGAGACAGTTCAAAACGACCAGCACACGTCCTACAACAGTAGCACTGGGGATTCTGTTGCGGATCCAATGGCTGAATATGATAACGAGGTGCACAGAAGAAGCCTCGACATTGTCTCTGGGCTATGCAACCCCCGAAACTCCCTCGGGAGTGCCGAAGAGCCGTTTAAATTGAGGGGCTGTAGCGGTGCATGCTCTTTTGATACACCCTTCGCTCCCAAGCTCCCCTCTCGTGGGCCAAACTCATTGAGTTCCTCCGCCGAGAGCACTTTGTGTGTCTCCAGCGAAAGCCAGTCCAAGCTAATCAAGGTCCCTGATAGAACCCGGCAGCGCGTTCCTTCGCCCCTTGGTGTAGAGAGCACAGCTGACCCTATGCCAGCACATCTTGCGGCAGAAATTCACTGTATACGTACTTATGAACCAACCGCTTTTATAGGGGTTGGATCGACACTCGAGCATGTAGCAGAGGCAAGATATGTCCTCAGTCTTCAAAACGGGCCAGATTCTCAAAGGAAGAAGTACTTGAAAGAACTACATGAGAGCACTACAGAGCTGACCCAAATCCCCGCCCCCACCCTCGCCCCTCTCACTGACAGCCGAATGGCTGGTCCCTCCCGCTGCAGAACTTGGCCGAAAGAGCTAGTGAGACATTGCATTGCTGTGGGCCCCCGGATGAGAAGTTTCTCGCATTTTTGTTATATGATGTTGACTAGGTCTAAGCCGGACCGGAGGTAGACGGTCCCTATTACGATGGTCGTGGATGTGAGGAGAGACGCAATATTTAATCCGTAAACCTAAGATATTAGATCTAGGGCTTGGGAAGGAATCACTTTCGTATGTTGTGAAAAATTAGAAACAAGGGATGGCTAAACTTTTCCAGACAATTATAGCAGTTCTGGCGGTAAAATACCACCCGAAATTCACACTATCATAATACGTACCCGTTCTAGCATATTTCAATAAGTCTTTCTATATATTATTCAATTATCATGGGGGTGAGACTATATTATCAGCGAAGTGTCACGTTCTAGTCTTCTTGGATCATGCAGGGAGTGAATTCTATTGAGAATCCTCAATTTTCAGTGATTGAAGTTTCTTGGTTCATGCTAATTGACATCAATGTTCTCTAGATATTTACCCAAACACCTTTTTTTTGTTAGGACTATTCAGTGAGCGAGGAAATTAAGGTACATTTAAAGGCAGCTATGTTAAATATGTGTGTTTCTTTTAGGTTTGGCTTTTTAATCTGAGAAGTATCTAGATGCGGGTATCCGCTTGCTATCACTCCCCTCGTATCAAACGGTTTTATCGTTCCAAACCGCTGCTTTGGTAACTTTATCTTTGGCGTTGATATTGGACGGTAAGAAATATTCTTTCATATTCTTGGTCATGGGAATATTTACACGATATACTTGTAAAGAGATTTTTTGTTATTGCTGCTCGGTTTGGAGGATCGCGTCTGTGCCCCTTTGAGAGGTATTTCAATTTCCGTACTACATACTCCTTTTACTACGATCTATATTAACCTTCAATAGGGCTCGAATTAGCGGGGTGGCGCAGTCTCTCGGATTCTGGGTGTATACATCTACGGCACTTCCATATTGGGCCCAGGATGCATATATATGTGCTGTGTTGTACCGCTAAATTACATACCTTGGCCGAAAATAATACTCCGAATGAAGCGTTATATGTATTCTAACAGCTTACCCTAATATTACAATAGGAATACGCTTCATGCTTTTTGCCGAGATCTACAATGTCACAATACAGAACATACTACATCGCTAAATACACCTTATTTCTCCCTCACCTTGCATTGCCTCTCGACCTTAGGGGTGGTGCATGAGGCGCTTTTGGTATGCCGAGTGATACCTGATGTTTCGCTGTTACATGCCTTCGCTTAATATTGTAACCACCGTATCTAAACCGTTCGGCCGGAGCTTAACTGACCCAATGGTAGTTTTGCGCATAAAGGGTTCATACATCGAATCATGCCGCTATCCATGTTGGTGATTTGCGGTGTCATCTTGGACCACCACAGGCGAAACGTTTTTTAAATTAATCAGCCGTAAAATAAATGTCCCTGAAGCACGAATACTGGGGCCCAGATCACAGCAGACGACGCTGTGTCACTGGTCCCATTGACCGGGGGCGCGATGTAGTTCAAAACCAACATTGATTTCACAACCCCAGAGCTCGCGTGCCACTCAAGTATCCAGCTGCACCTACACGGCCAGGGACAAAACTTACCGCTTAATTTATAAAAAGCCACAATATATCGAAGTATTCAGCTCAGATAGGATAAATAAATCGACAGCAGTGGCTACAATTGCAATATAAGTAAAGAACCGAAAACGTAATTGGTGGCGTATCACTAACCCCAACCAATGCTTGGCAAGTAGCAAGGATGAGAGAGGCTAGCTTCTAATGGCGACAAATAGTAGCGATTCGAACGTATGTTACTCTAAGGCAACAACAAAAGTTAATATAATTCACTCATCCATGGGTTTCGACGTGAGGGAAAAACAAACTATAAAAATCTCATTAGCCACTCTAGCCACTCCCTCGGCACCTGGTTGTCCCCGGATACCAGCGTAAGGAGCTCGTGTCGCGAGTAACAAACGCCACATGAATATCAGTACTCACCGCGCCGGGTAAATAGTAGCGAGAAGAGCACAACATGATATATTACTAAAGTTGTGCTATGTCAAGTACCTCAACGCTTGAATAGGACTTGGCAAGCTTGAGATTACACGACGTCCCTTCTTGATATATATGTTTCGGGGATTTCCGTATATTGCCACATGACAAGAGTATTTGGACTGGGTTCGGTACCAGGTACAAAAATTTTGTATAGGTGTAGATATCACCACTATATACCTAGTATCGAACTCGGTCCAAATATCTTGTTATGCGGTAGTAGTTTTCAGGTTTTCTTGCTAAATATTCGTCTGGATTTTGGACTATATAAGTTTATGGAATCGCGAAAAGTATGCATTCGAGCGGACCCCACATCTGTTTCGTTGGATTGGAATTAGGTTGTGTACCTTCAGCTCTCCCACTATGGCATAAAGTTTAAGTATGATTATAGGTAGCTGGGCAAAGGTTTTTAGCCATGGTGTGAGTATTCCTAATTCGGTACTCTGAAGCGTAGAAAACTCTGTATGTCATGTGGTTCGATGGTGTTGACTGTAAGATTTATCGTACTCCTGCAGCTTTACCATATCCGTGCGCGGGTGCGCGACGCTTTCAAATTCATGTTTCTAGGATTAAGCATAAATGGGTTGCGGAGATTTAATTAATTTTTGTATAATGTCAAAGTGCCTGAAGACAAAAACTAGGATCCGTATCGTGGAATCGGCACTTACGATCGTAAATAGGAAAAATACCCTTGCAGTGCAACCTAGATTGATCTGCCGATCACTAGTGAGGGGCCCTAAAGGGAACAATATGTCAATATTTCTCTATGTTGGTGGAGACGTTCCTTATCGCACCATAACGGGGGTGTAACTCTGAGCACGCAGATAGTTAACAGTATCTGCCGTGATGTATGTCAGCTAGAAATATCTCTATAAATTCGTGAGGAATTCCACTCCATCTTCTCTCACTACCAACCTACTCAAGCATCTTCCATCTCCAAAATCAAAAAAGATATGAAGCTCACGTTAGCCATCTTCGCTATACTCTCTGCCATTGCAGCTGTCAATGCTGTCAATGTCCGCGGTTTCAGAAACCACAATTGCTGGGGCGTACAATATGTCTGCTATAACATCCCATCCGGAGCCTGCTGTCGCTTCCGTCGCATGGTACGCTCTATGCGCTGGACACTCCCTCTTGGAACGTATGTGCCCCCCCATATTATCTTCAAAACTTTACGCTTCGATTTCTGATTCTTTTGTTTTGCAGTCGCGGAACTGGCCATGTTCTCAAGTCCTGCCAGTGGAGCTACTCTCCAGTCTATGGTCCCCGCTATAACTCATGCTTCAACTACTTAGGCCTTGGTAAGCCCCCCCCCCCTCTTCTTTCCACACATATGCTCACATTTTTCCAATATAGGTGTTCGCTCAGGCCGTTGGCAACAGGGGACCTGCGTCTGGACTTACCGCCGCAGCATCCTCGATGAGCGTGAAGATACCTACGATACCTGCGCAATCGACGAGGGCTGCATTGATCCCAATGTCTTGATCTATCCAACCCAGGACGGGACAAACAGAACGGTTACCATACCTGATGGCGCAATCGAGAGTGTGGACACCATGATTGATAATAATGATTTCGCCGGGCTTGCAAAGCTGGCGGACTTCAAGAATGATACGTCAGATCTAGACACTCTCCCTAGTGTGGACTATTATGAGCTCCCAGAGACGAAGGAGGGGGAGGTTGTTTAAGAAGGCGTCGGAAATGAGGGGGAGGCCGGGGGGGGGGGGTGAATTAAGAATGCGTGAGAAATGAGGAGGAGACTTTGGCATGGTGTCTGCAGAGAGTATGTAGCTTGAAATAAAAACCAGTCATGCTGGTGAGATAAAATTGTTCTTTGTGGTTCCTTGCAACTATATTACATGCGAAAACATGATCATAAGTGCGGGGTCCTGGCGTGGTAATAAAAAAATAGTATCGATATATTCTTCCCGCCAACAAAAGACTTATATCCCACAGACGGGGACGGCTTTCTCTTAGGGTTAGTGCGGGGCTGAACCCGAGCGGTTCAAAGACCACTACCTAGATTTTACGAAGGTTAGTAGGGGGGTTGAACCCGAGCGGTATCAGTAACGAGTGTGAACTCTATACCGCTCGGGCAGCCCCCAGTAACAGCATTTTCTTATTTCAACGCTCTTGGCTGCGGCACGTCTACACAGAGACGCTAGCTTGGCATTGCCGCCGGTGCGGCCCACACAGACGCTAGCTTGGCAACGCCGCCAACGGCGGGAAGATGTACAATTTCGCAGCAGAGCAGCCATTCAAAGCTTCAATGCTATCAAGCTGTCAGCAAATGCTAGCCCCTAGTAAGAAGTAAAGACTGGTAGCTTTTGCTAACTGATCTTGTTATCTCTTTTATCATACATAATTGATCTCCCATATAAACCCTTGTCCGCTCTTAGGGGGTCAGCATCGACAGCTCAAGGAATCATAAAGCGTACCTCCCGCAAGGGCAACACAACCCCCCGCGGGCGGGTCTTTGCCTTGTGGAGAGAGTTTTCCCAGAACCTGGTGCCCGAATGCAGGAGGAGGCACGCGGACCAATGATATGATGGAGTGTGGCTAAGTGAAAGTTGGGTATTCCATTAGGTCCCCAAGGGCCAAAACCTCCAGGTCAAACATAGATTCAGTACGTCTCGTCATAGCTGATAGGCTGTATACGAGTAATAAATTAAGAAAAAAAAAAGAAAAAAAAAAGAGTAATTTCTCTATAAGAATAATCTCTATAAAAACAATCTCCCCATAAAAAATAATCTCCCTATATACTTTACCGCCCGTCCGCATATCTGTATGAGACTACATATGGGTTCGATAGCATATAAAAGCCAGGTATAACCCTCATATCAAAATAGGGCTTAATTGAGCCTGGTTTGGAGATCATACCGATATTTGGCACATAATTATGGCCGAATAGGGCTCAATTAATAGTCTTTGGGAGAGAAACGTGAATATAGAAATAGGGATTAGGAAAATCCGTAAGCTTTTGAGGGCTAGGGTTAGGACTTAGCAGATATCAAACATGCACGCCTTCCGTCCCTACACCTCTACACCTTCACCTCTACACTTCCACCTTCACCCCCACCTCTACACCTCCATCTCTACGGCTTCATCTACGCCCCCGCTACAATTGAGCATCCTATCACCGTCCAGACATGAGCTACTAGTAATCGGTGAAGCAGGCAGCAAACCAAGCAGCGAATCAAGCAGCGAATCAAGCAGCGAATCTCTACGGCTTCATCACGTCATCTGCACCCCCCCCCCCCGGATACCGTGGTGATAGTCTCCTTCTTATCCCAGTCCTACTAAATCATCGTCATCATCCAAACATGAGCTAATCGGTGAATTAGGCAGCGAATCCAGCGAATCCAGCGAATCCAGCATCCAATCCATCGAATCCAGCGAATCCAGCACCCAATCCAGCGAATCCAGCACCTAATCCAGCGAATCCAGCACCTAATCCAGCGAATTCAGCACCCAATCTAGCATACCCAGCACCAATCCAGCGAATCCAACACCCAATCTAGCGAATTTAGTACCTAATCTAGTAGTGAACTAAGCAGGCACTGTAGGCAGGTAAGCAGGCAGGTAAGCGTAAGCAAGCAGGTAAGCAGGTAGGAAAGGTTCCATACAAATTTAATTCCTCTGAGGTTAGCGTTGGTGGACTAAGGGATAAGGATACCAAATTTTGTCCCGAGAGTACCCTAGAAAGCTTTCGCTGTAATGGTGCCAATCCTTTGCCGTACTCAACCGAATACATGGATGAATGGGAGAGATATAAATAATTTTCCTTCCCGGTGACAAAAAAAATGGCATTTATGCTTCTCTCCAGCAAAAGACTTATGTCCCACATTGGGGGACGGCTTTCTCTTGAGGTTAGTACGGGGCTGAACCCGAGCGGTAAAGACCACTACCTAGATTTTACAATTGTTAGTAGGGGGGTTGAACCCGAGCGGTATCACTGTAACGAGTGCGAACTCTATACCGCTCGGGCAGCCCCCAGTGACAGTATTTGTTATTTTATCGCTCTTGGCTGCGGCACGTCTACACAGAGACGCTAGCTTGGCAAGACCGCTGGCGGACCACGCAAAGGGCATACATCACGTGCTCGCGGGGCAATGAACACTGAGATTCCGCCAGTCATGTAAATTAAATCCATACTTGTCATATCTCTCCCCCCAAAGTATGCCTGCATGGAACATAAACAAAACCCAACTAATCCCCGCCACCGCCCACCAGTGCATCAACATGTTCTCTCCAGCCACGGCCTCGTACCATAACGTCTCCCGTAAAGCTTGGGGCCATGCGCCGTACAGCTACTTAAGTAGCCACAACGGAGAGAGTTCATCCTTCCCCATACCATACCTACTCCCCCCATCAATTACGCCTCGCAGGCGTATACAAAGTATGTGCCTCCATTACCCATTTACGGGGCAGGGCTACACGGATAAGTACATTCATCTGGTAGGTTCTGGTTTTGGGGGTGGTGGTAGAAGTACCCCCAATATTCCGTGGCTCGTACGCATGGTTTATCACCTACTTGTCGGTCTTATAGAGTCAGGGTTATATCGTGTACTTGATTAGCCCAACTGATTGAAGAAGACGAATCAACCGACGATGTGTATATATTGTTGGGGGAGTGTGGACGGGAGAAGTAAAGTGTCGCTGTGTGGAAGCTTCCACGTAGTAGCCATTCAAACCCGCACCGCAACCCTAACCCTGAGACCACAACCCCCCCCCCCGGTGTATCAGTCTTAAAGAAAAGCTACATAATTCTCGTCTCTCAAGGATTTTAATAAGTGAACGGAAACGGAAACGCAATCACCAGCCCTACATTTGTCCGTTTTAATTTATCAACTGCAACTGGGGTACGCATATGCATGTATACACCCACGGCCACCTGGTCTGAACAATGATCACCACAGGCGTCATCACTACAACAAGTGTATGTAACATGGACTCTTCTCGGGGGTTACACATATACAGCTTGAGCAATGCATTCCAATATCACCACCACACACGCAAAAAACCCATTCGTCGCGATAAGTCTGTACGTGTTATCTCCTTTTCTCCTACTACTCCTCGAGTGGCGATAGTGGTTTTGGTTTTTTGTGATCTATATAGAAGCTTACGTCTGTAGCTATAGGAATCGTATATGACTCTGGAGATGGTTTAAAAAACAGTTCAATCTCTACACCTGGACCGCGATTCTGAAACACATCAATTCCAAGATACAGGCGTATATATACCGCCAGATATGCATATATCTATACTACAACAGCCTCTATAAACACCAAACCATGCATGCAATGAGCGCCCACAAAGGAAAACAGCAAGGAAAAAAGAAAAAGAGAAAAGGCCAACAAAGTACAAATCCGACCGAAGCCGACAACCCCCCCCACCTACAAGCTACCCACACCCTAATTCCTCCTCTTTCCACCAACCTTAGACCTCATGGCCGGCCTCCTCTGGACCTTCGCCGGCTTCCTCCCGGGCACCTTGCCCTTCCCCTTACCCTTCCCGGGCGCCTTCCCCTTCCCCTTCCCCTTCCCCTTCGCCTTTGGCCTGCCCTTGACCTGCGGCCTCCTCACCCCGCCTTTCCCCTTCCCCTTCCCCTTCCCGTTCTGCGGCCTCCCCGGCCGGCCGACGACATTCTGGCCAGGCGCCGGCGCAAACTCCGCGCTCTGCGGCGGCGGCGGGACTACGGTTGGGGTGGAGGGGATGGGAACAGTGGGGGGGGGGATGGCGTCGCCGACGGTGTCGGTGAGGCCTGCGCCGGCCTCGTCGGCGGAGCCGAGCTCGCCGCCTGTGACGCTGGTGGCCCCGGTGTCGGTTGATAGGGCGTTGGTGGCCCCGGTGTCTACTGGTAGAGCGCCGGCGCCGGGGGCCGCGGGGGGGGCCACGGGGGGGACCGCGGCTTGGGCGCTGGCGGTGAGTGCCACGAGGAGGAGGGCGAGGTAGGTCTTGGTCTGCATTTTTGTGGTGGTGGGTGGTTTGTTTGTTTGGTGGGAGGGAGAAGGATGGAAGGAAGGAAATGTATAATAAAAAGACTAGCTTTTGGTAGAGTAGAAGAGAATGGAGTGTCTAAGAGCGCAGCTCGGAAGACTATCGAAGGAATGTAAATGAGTGTGGTGGATGATGATGGGAACGTACTGGTCAATGGAATGCGGAGGGGGTTATATACACCCCGAACAGTCATCTCCGGCCGGACAGGTGAGACCACGCCGGGGTGTATACCTGATAGCCGCACACCGGCGGCGCGACGACGTCCGGTGCAGGTGTGGGCGGCGCTGGTGGTACCCGGCGTGCTACCCGCTGTTTCCGGTGGCAGAGATCATTACCCCTGTTTGTGGCGGTGGCGGTGTGGTGTGGCGCTGGAAGGAGTGGATGCGGGTGCTGCACTGTTATGGCTGGAGCTGTTGGAGGATACATTCTCTATCCCAGTATGTGAAGTTATAGACTGTATACTAGCTAGCCTGCAATAATTAATTGGAATCGACACACACCATAGCGATGTCGAGCTGCCTACATACAGCCCCGTTCGATCGAAAAGTCCTAGTGGCACCCCCGGGTCAAAAGTGCGATGCCGGGTGTTCTATTTTCTACTGTGACTATAACAAAGAGCCCGTTGCGGCCATACCTGGGTATGCGCAGCAGAAACGGTCGTTTGTGGGCTCTATAGAAACAATATAGTAGAGACTTTTCGAACGGCCCTGTACGTACGTGCAACCACAGCCACAACCGCAACCGCAACCACAACCAATGCAGGCCATCAACAGCATTGACGCTCCACCGTTTCTGGGGCATGTTGTATGTAGAGATATGATATGGCGGTTCAAACAATACTTACGTGCTTACTGGGGTATTTACTCAGTCTGCACTCGATCGAGCACTCTTGCAGCCTAGCCAGCCAAATCACAACCAAATCGCAGAAAAGCCAAAATCAGATATAAAGAACTCATAATCACATTCCTATTCTACCCAGCCTATCCATCCTACCATCCCTGCAATCCAACGCCGCCCCAATGCTGCTGCTATGCTAATCCCACGCCCACCGGCACACATACAAAACATGAGACGAAAACAAAAGAAAAACGAAAAAGGAAAGAAAACCCTAACAATCCACACCTAATACCCAGGCGCCCCAGACAAGAGAAAAAAACAAAACCTAATACTCAGGCGCCTCAGGCTCAGGCGCCGCAACCTCGTCCACAGCCGGCGCAGCAGGAAGTGGCGGCGGCGCGGACGCACCACCAGGGCCCTTAGGCCCACCGCGCGGTCCGCCACGCGGCCCACCCCGCGGGCCACCCTTCTTCGGCTTGCCACCCTTCTTCGGCTTGCCACCGCGGGGCCCACCACGGGGCCCACCCTTTCCGGGTCGGCCGCGGGGCCCACCGCGGGGACCACCCTTTCCGGGCCGGCCGCGGGGGCCTCCCTTTCCGGGCCGGCCGCGGGGGGGCGGCCTGCGGCCCATTACGCCGCGGCCGCCGGGGATCTTGCGTATTGGCGAGGGGAGGGCGTCGGGCAGTGCCCAGCGGGCGGCGAGGACGGGGAGCTCGCGGGGGGCCACTTTGTTGTTGGTTGTGCCGGTTGCTTTCCGGGCGGGGGGGGCTGCGCCGTCGTCGTCGTCGCCGAAGGAGACTTTGACGCTTTTTGTGGAGGCTGTTACGGCGAGGAGGGTCATGAGGAGGGCGAGGAGCTTTGGGGCGTGCATTTTGGTTTGGGGGTTTGGGGGTTTGGTTGTTTGGGGGTTTGGTTGTTTGTGGGGGTTTGGTTGTGGGTGTAAAGAATGGAAGGTCTCTGCGAGCACAGCTGCGAGATCGAATGTGTGAATGAGTGTGTGTGGGTGTGAAGGAGTGTGGTGAGTGAATGACTGGAGGAGAAAGGCAGAGGTGGGCAGGAGGAGGGTAGTTATACAGCGACTGAGGCCTGACCGGTGGTGTTGGTTTCTATATCATGATCATATCGGTTGACATACGCTAACTAGAGAATCCAGCCGGACAGGCACCGAGACATTGCACCATGGACCCTTTCCCCACACCGGTATTAAAGATAGAACCCACACACCGGGACCGATCTGCGCAGGGATCAGTCTGGGCCGGTTAGCGAGCAGGTTACTTGCAGTAACTGTCGCCCGGTGGGCGGGTGTTATTAACATGCTTATTACTTACTAACTTACATGCAGCCGGAGAGGAGTGCGGCGCGGGTTTAATTGTGTCGGTCGCCGGTGGTCCCGGGGCTGTGTGGAGATCTGATAAGGTGGATTAGTAATCTGTGGTCATGGTGGATCACTCGGTTTGCTGCGAGTGATGGGGAATTGTCGTTGACTACAGAGACGTTTGTAGAGATAGAGTCACGTAGGTAACTACATGTAATCTCTGACTCTGTGTACATGTATTGTTGCCCTACACCATACTGGCCAGTTGTGTCATTGTATCCAACAAGTACTCAAGTACGTGTATCAATGGGTAGAGGTTTTGCAGTGTCTACAGACATGAACCGGTGATAACCATAACTGTCCCTTGTGTGTATGAAAACATTCAATTCCATGTAGCCCTAAGGGACTGTATCCGTCCGGCCTCGACGAAAAACACCCCAAGCATACCACAGGGTTAGGTCTCGCCACCGCGGAGTGACTCTCTATTCGTGGCCAGCGTGGGGGCCGGGCTGATGTAAGCGGCAGATCTCACGCTATGCATGTGTTCCTGCAGCACAGCGAGTGATGCCTTGTGGATAAACAAACACCAGCCTGGGAGACTTCTGCGTACGAGTATCGACTTACATCTACCGACCGACCGAAGGGTGAAAAGACGCCCCGCACAGCAATGTACCTAGCCGGACGCGCGCCGATCGGAATACAGGGCTGGGTGTGTCCACCACCGCAGGCACAGAGAGTGAGAGCTGCCGGTGCATCGGCGATATGTGCGTACTGACTTACTGCAGCGGTCCACCACGCAGTCGCCACAGCCCGTCTGGCACAGCTAAGCTTTAGTCTGTCGGTATCCTTACGGGCGTGGGTGGTATGGTTGATGTTTGGTTTGCCATGGTAGGTTTTTCTCCGTTGCTTCAGAACTACCACCACGTACTGACTGCTGATAGACGCCGTCGGCGCACCTGCACCCCCGGCCGGCAGACACGCACCGCCGCGTTACAGCGGCTGACAAGGCCGGTCATGCGTTCTGCATAGTCGATACCGACGTATCAGGAAACTCAACACCACGCCGCTACGCTACGGTCAGGGTCAGTACTCACCCACTCCGCAAGAACGGAGGAGGAGGGAGATATCGTATATAACGCTCCCTCCCAACATCTCTCCTCCTCACTCACCACCACATTCATTCACTAACACCGTCTCTTAAGCAGTGCTTGAGACCCCACCTTCCTTCCTCCATTTCTCCAAAGTCAAAAGCAGGGCTTAGACACCACACTCCTTCCTTCCCCCCAAACCAACAACCAACAACCAAAATGCACACACCAACCCTCCTCGCCGCCCTCCTCGCAGCCCTAACCCTCACCGCAACCGCAACCCCCCTCCCAGCACCCCAGGCCACCGCCCTCTCCACACGCCTACTCGGCCCGCTGATCACCCGCCCCCCGGGCGCAGGCACCGACCCCTTCCGCCGCCGCCCGCGGGGCATCTCGGGCGGCAGTAACGCCGCCGCGGGCGAAGAAGACGATGATGAGGATGATGGTGACGAGGAGGAGGAGGAGGAGGACGCCGTGATTGTGGCGAGGTCGGCGGACAGGAGGAGGCCGGCGATGGGTGTGCCTGGTGGTGGGCGCCCGCGGGGCGCGCCGGACTCGAAGCAGCCGGATTCGAGGCGGGGGCTGGCGCGGAGGTCTGGCGGTGGCGGCGGCGGTGGCGGGAAGAGGCCGAAGGGGCCTGGGGGGCATGGGGGGCCGAGGGGACAGGGTGGGAGGGGCGGGCCGGGGGGGCCGGGTGGGCAGGGTGGCCCGGGTGGCCCGGGCGGACATAAAGGGCCTGGTGGGCCGGGTGGGCCTGGTGGGCCTAAAGGACAGAAAGGACAGGAAGGACCAGGCGGACCAGGCGGACCAGGACAGGAGGGGCCCGGGGGACAGGGTGGCGAGGGTAACTAGAGCGGAGATGACGGGGCAGAGGATTTATTTAGAATGTAGTAGATAGACAATAGACGAATATGTATGAAATTAAGTGTTCAGTTCATGTGTGCATGCAGAGTACCTGGTATCTCGTGGTTCGTAGAAGATGGTCGGTGGGCTAAGGGGATTCGAATGTAGCTATAGAATTACTTATAGCAGAGATCGATAAGAACACAATGGACATCTATCTAATATCCATTCTAGCCTCCATTACAAGTACGTATTGGTGGCTTGAGCAGTTGGGACCTTGACGTGTTCGTGATCCGGATTTAATGACATGTCCGGCCGGCTCCTTAAGTCAGTGCACTGAAACTTTGGTGGGCGGCTGTACGTTCATGGCTTATGCATGCATGCATGCAGAGAGCCACTTGGGGCGCGTTATATTGCGGTGTAATTACATAAGTATTGTCTCTCGTGATAGCTTGGTTGCCAGTGCAACTAGGACAGTACTTAATTTCACCGCAGGTAGTTGCGGGAGAGTGGTGTCGAGTGATATAATATGATTTCCGCACGTCACCCTTGCACTGATCTCTTTTTTTATTTATTACTTCATTAATTGTATTTGCATTGACCATCACGTTCGATCGTTGAGACATGAGGGCTACTATCGCTACCGCAAAATGATTTCATTAATTACCGGCTGCTGGTTTCGGGGGCAGCTACTTAAAACCGGCAACAAACCTCGGCGAACAAAGGAAAAGAACAAACCAAAACACAAAGACAAAGACAAAGACAAAGACATATTAATAAAACAACAAATGCCCAGACAGATAGCTGACCTCACAATTAAGAAACCCTCTCTAACACCACATCTACTCAAACGGGCTCCCCCCCGCCTCAGTCCCCGCCAACTCCACCTCCAGCCGCTTCACCCCGCCCCCATGCCAGCTGCAGCGGTGGCGGTGGCGCCGCATCTTGCTCCGCGAGTTCAGCGCCTTCTGGTTCGGCGGCGCGGTCTGTGCGGGGATGGGCTCCTTGCCGCGGGCGGGCGTCTCGGGGCCGGGGGCGGGGGCGTGCGTGCGGGGGCGGGACGGCGCGCCGGGGACTTGCGCTGTGGTGCGGCGCTGGGGGGTTGTGGGGGGTTGTGCGGTGGACATTGTGTGTTGTGCTGTGGGGCTAGTTTGTGGTGGTGTGTATACTGGGGTAGTTGTGGTGGGCGGGCTGGCTGTAGGTGTCGGGGGTTGGTATGGTGGATGGTGGTGGATGTGTGGGGCTAGAGGATGGGGGTGGGGGGGGGGGCGTTATATATATCAAAATATAATGATAACCTGAATAGAACCCGTGGGATTCAAGAGGGGGTATCTACACATCTTAAAAAAGCAGACTTGAAAAAAGGTATATGAAACATGAAAAAAAACCTCCGCCTGTGGAGGTGTAATCCTGCCGTTATGGAAGTAATTGGGCTCTCTTTGTTCATGGCCCTTGTAATATAAGCAGTACAGAGTCTTAAAGACATACAGTACCAAAAATGGGGGTGTAGATATAGATACCATATATAGCAATGCGGTATCGTGAAAAAACTTCGGGGTTTCGACCATTATAGCATATATAGCAGTACCGCGGTGTCTGGCAGATAATGTACTAGATACACCAGCTTTTCTGGTACTGTATAGAAAATTACATACTTAAGTAGCTTTGCGAATATATCGACGGCATCAAAGCCCATTCTCCGCAACATCTATGGGGGCGGATTTTACCCCAATCTACATGTAGTCCTTGATTTGCGGGAAACACTATATTATATATGTATGGGCAAAGACAAAAGAGGTTTTGGTATTTCCTGCCATTGGCTAGGCCGGCAGGCAGCACCCTCAGCCGGACCAGTAAAAGAATGTGTGAAACCATCGTTGCTCTAATAAAGGAAGCGAAAAACATGCGGAAAAAATAAAGTCGCAAAAGATTTTGCCCTGAGCAGTGTGAACATCACTGCCAACTACCCAGGACTCTTTGTTTGGGCTCGACCCCGGGTTTGAACCGGGGACCTCTCGCATATTAACTTAGGGTGTGACCCTAAGCGAGAATCATACCACTAGACCAGCCGAGCTTGTTGAAGTGTGAGACATAGGTTATTATAAGCTTTAGACACCTAGCTAGAGGTGATCTTTTATCAAGGAGGCGCAGTATATTGACGATTGGTGTCGACAAGAAAGAACCAATACTACTGCACTTGGCTACTCGATATCCATATCCTCGGTCAATTCGAACTAGGGTCAATATGAGTCATATTAAAAATTTCAATGTCTGCGCAAGAAAAAATAATCGATCTACATACATGAGATATTCCTTGACATAAACAAATAAGATCTAATCCCAATGCTCGGCCCTCTATTATTTTCCGCCGTGGGCCAACACAACGGGAAAAGCCAATGGCAAGCCGCTGGAGGAAAACGTCATTGAAACCTCGCTCCTCCTACCCCCCTTACAAGCTCCTCATCTCCCCCATCAGGTACGTGCGGCACCATATTTTCCCGAGGAAATAATATCGTGTACTGCATGTTATGATTCCAGCCGTTCTAATTCCTATATCCCGTCCACTCCTGGCTATCAGAGACATCCTCATAAGAATACAAATCCCGGTGTTCATGGCCCTCGTATCTGTCGTAATGGTGCGGTCGCGAACGATTTAGATAATCCAAGTCGTCCTGCATTTCATCACGATCCTTTTTCAGATCAATAATATCTAGATTTAGCTTGTCATGCTCTCTCGCGATACTAACATATTCCCTTGAATCGGGGCTATAAGATCTTGACTGACGAGCTAAGAGATCGCGCCTGACTTCTCTCCTGGAGATTTTTGAGTCAAGCTTGCCTATGCGTTCTTCGAACTTGCGAATTTGTCTCCTGAGGGTGCCAGGCATTTTTTTTATTGATGTTTAAAGATAAAGTTAGTTATATACCGTATTGTTTGCTGTAGTTAGATGTAATGAGATGGTGCCATGAAGAGTCATAAACCTACGTATTTATATCTTCTATTCCTCTTTCATCCTGTCGATATTGTTGAAAGTGGGAGGTACAGGCTGTATTTCAAGAGAATCCAAAGCCGGGCGGATACTCTAACTCTCCAAGGGATGTATATTTCAAGATATCTTTCAGACGGGGGCCGGGAGATATCTCCGATAGGCAGTGCAAATGAATTCAAGCGCGCAATAAATGTAGTTATAGTACGTGGAAGGATTTGTTGTCGTTCAGAGGTAGTCTGTAGCATCCCCACCACCCCCACCCCCACCCCCCCAGGTATCGAGGCGGGTCGTTGCTGTAGTTTATCGCCAGGTTTTCAGGATTGGACCCCTTCAGAAAAGTATCCACGGGATATCCTCCAGTTATAGATGGGGCTACTTTACCACCCGAGCGGTCAAAATAAGGCATGTTTTTGGCTTATAGAATTAAGGGTCATATCTTATTGCGCAGAGACTACCCTTAAGGCTCGACTATTAGGGTGAACATCAGCAGGAAAAAAACAGGTCTCCCCAAGACGAAACACCCTCTTCCCCCGACGCAGATATCATCTCGTCTGGGTGTGCCAGCGCGCTTCCAAAAGTAACACGGGGCTAGCACCCCGACACCTTTTCTAACGTCCATACAGACTCCTACATGTAACCTCATGCCCAAAAAGTCGCCAGATTGACGCCTATGACACGCCCAAAATGATGCTTACAAGGTAATCTATGCCCAAAACGACGGCTTCTGCAGGTTGGGTGGTGGGCGCGCAGGTAGTCGCGTGTGCATATATAGTATGTAAATAAAAATGATGTAGAATAAAATACAAGATGTACTGTTTGCTATGTACCCAAATTGTCCAATTAATATGTTACCAACGTAACGTTAAATTACTAGTGAAGACGTCCAGGTTCGGCAAAAGGTACAAGACGAGACTAAAGAAGTAATTGTTTTGGTCCAAAAGCTGCGTCTAGTGCGTCTGCTACGCAGCAGGACGAAACCCAATTTTTTTTTGCTGCTAAACGGTACGTATGGCGCCGACAAGCGACTTCTTTGTTTGACCTTGCTTCATTGTACATCTAGACCCACCAAAGGTAATAATCACTCAGGCCCGTCTATACATTGTAGCTACATGTAATCAAAACACTTGTTTAAAGTGGTTAAAGAAATACACAAGTCGTGTACGTACTCTTCCACCCACTCAGCCACACACACACACTCACACAGACACTAATTAACACAATACTATCTATCCCCTAACTCATGATGCCTCTAAATCCTTCTCAGGCTTGAGATTCTCTTTTTCGGATTCCCCTTCGTCGGTTATATTATCGACTACGGCTTCGGCTTCGGCTTCGGCTTGCTCTTCGACTTGTTCTTCGTCCTCGTCCTCTTCGTACTCATCCTCGCCCTCCTCTCCTTCGACAACTTCCCCGAAAGTATTTAGTGCATAGCCACAGTCAGATACTCCACGCATGGCCCTCTCCATTTCCCTTCTCATCCTAAACACGGCTTTGCTATGGTCATAGATATCGTCGAGCACCGCCTCACTATCATTCTCTGGCACCAGATTATCCTTTTGTGCCTGCTTTATGTTACTTATTAAGGCACGAGCTCTTTCTATCTCCCGAACGAGCCTAACGGCTTCATCGAGGTAAAGTTTGGACAGTGCCTGGATGCCACTGGCAATACCAGCAAAGTGTTTGTCGCAATTAGCGGGGGAGACGGGACGAGCTGCGTGGTTATCAAGCGCCGCTTGGACACGGGTCTCGTAAAGATAGTCAAGGTTATCAAGGATACCATTGAGGGTCGCCATTTTGGGATTTGAGGTTTGTTGATTGATCGCTTGAGTGAGAGTTTTGCCGATTTTGGGTAGTTTTTTGTGTAGAATGTGGATTTTAGAGCCGATATTGTAGTGATTGTTTTATTTAATAACGGGTGGGGAGCGGCGTGTTATATCCCGTTCTATACAGTTTCAAAGCAAAATTCAATGGTTATTTCTTTCATGATTCATAGCTTGAACTAGTTTGCTTTCATGCTAGGGTATTTGAAACGACTTGTACTTTAAGATACATGCAACCGAAACCTAAATAAACTTGCAATAGGGCCAGGTCTTAAGAACAACCGACCCGAAATCCAATCAGGTGGCCCAATAATTATAGGCTATACCATGCACTAAATATCCCAATTCCTAGACACTCCAGGCACATGCATAACGTCATATATTATAACGTATGCGCGCCAATGGTCACTAATACTAGTACACGAGCTCAAGCCTCAATTGCAACTTCAGTAATTATGCCCATAAGCTAAAACTAACAGCGGACAATTGTTGATTGAGCTTTTGTTACAGTAACTCAAATAAATTCAGATTACGCGTGAGGATAATATATTTGGCTTTTTGCCGGATTTTACACCGATAATGCTTATTGACAGTGATAGCGCAGCACAGAGGAGGAGTATGATGTAAACAAAAAAAAAAAAAACAGCACTGAGGAGCTTTCCGAGTGATACATTGTGATTGAACGAAATCGAGCGAGTGATACCTCGTGAAGGAACATCAAGCCTGCGATTGTTGTTGTTGACAGTTCATTAGTTAACCAAATCTGCGATAAAAAATTATTTAGTACCGTAATTTGTCAATTAACCCGTACAGAAGCAATATATTATTAGGCCACGTTTAAGTATCTGTATATATCGCACAAATAATCTAATAGAACCCTGCATAGAGTAATTTAGTATATATGTATTGTATTGATAGTTTTTTAAATGAAGATACATAAATTTAAGGCTGCGTTTAGACCAGAGTACGGCCTTGATTCAAGAGCACGGTTGTAGAAATCTATGCCTTTCAAATCATTCGTTGTCTGTGCAAAGACTTCTAGGTACTTTACGTTCCTCCAAAGAAATGTTTACCCGTAAAGTTGTATTACTATCAGTGGTATAATACATACATTAATCTTTATAACTACAACCTTCATTCTCCAAAAATATCAACTTACCCACACATAGCTTCTAGGCCTCAGCCTCCCCCCTGATAGCCAAGAACTGATCGTAAATCCTATCCATGACCCTCCTTTGCTCCTGCCACTCTCTGACTATTTCTGCTAGTTTTGCTTGCACATGTTGCTTTCTATATGTTGCGGTTGAGTCTTCCGCATCCCAGTCCACAAAGTTCCTATTCCTATCCATTCCCTCCTTGAATTCGCTCTTTCCTACGGCCTTTCCATCAAATGTATAAGTATCCCACCCACTATAATCCTCATCCTCGACCGGCGTGAGCGCGTTTTTTTCTGCGTCAAGGTCAAGAACTTCCTGCACAAAGTCTATCTTAGTGTACAACGTGCCGCCGCGGGTGATTAGCGGGAAGTTTTGCCAGACAGCAGGAGGGGATCCCGAAAAGAGGTATCTGTTGATAATATCCCAGCAGTAAACACGATCATTTGGATGAGTGTTAGGGTCTTTAACCCGGGATAGAAGCTGGAAGACTGCATTAATCTTATTGAAAGGTTGGGGCTTTGACGACATTTTGATTCTATGTACCCAGGTGATAGTAAGGCCTAGTTTTGCGGATCGACTGGATGTTTGTTAGACGAAAGAAAGAGATATTGGTTGTTAAATAAACAGATTTTTGAGTTTGTGGCGCGGGATAGTTCTTTGTCTAATGCGATAATAGGTTAGTAAACTCTATTTATCATAGAGGTGTATATCTAGTAAGGAGTTGACCGATTATGTGTCGGTTTATAATATAATTCTGCTCAAGGGGAGATTTTAACAACACTAGAATAAAGAAGATGGTGAATCCGTTTTGGGGTGGCCCTGAAAGTTCTCGAGCCCACCCGTCTAAAAGATTAGACAAGGTCCCCTTGAGGCTAGAGACCGGAAACACAACCACGCCTTTCGTTTCCTATATTCAAATTAACATTATGCTAGTCAAAATCAAGAACAAAGGACTTTCATACCCTTTTTTTCTGTTAACTCGGAGACCGCTTAGTAACCATAATGACATGAACCACCATCGAAATAAAGCTACGTTGCCTATCTTGATAGATGGGGCTTTGGCTCCCCAACTTCTTATAGCCAAATCGACCCTAACTATCGGTGGATAGCAGATAACTCCACTTAAGGCCTTCGAAGCTACGACATATCACGGCGGACATGCGCAGCAGTTTAGATATATGATCGAAGACGCGTCCTAAAAGATGGCCTCCAGTCGTGGTATCAATTCAAAGGCCTTAAGATATGCATGTCTTCCTAGTAAATTATAAACTTATCAGCAGGGATTTCAGGAATTTCAGGAATTTTGGTTGGTAATACCCTTGATAACAAGCTCCGCAGCGCTACCTCTGAGGATGGAGCCTTATCATTTATCACAAGAAAAAATCATATTCGATATTGCCCCATGGCTCGCGCTCGGCTCATCTGCGGACAGATGTACGTGCCGAAGCCCGGGATAGCTGAGGATCGCACATGCTGTTACCCGTACCTCTCCCAGACGTGCACATTACAGACGTCATGCATGGCCGGGCATCAAACAAACACTCCTCTCAAAACCACAGCCAAAAAACTTTCCAAGAGACCAGAGTTTCCATCGAGTATCAACGCCTACCGAGTATCCACCTTCAAACCGCCTATTGCTGAGGAATGGACTTTCCAAGGGCAAATATGAGGAAGTACGACGGTACTTTACTTTCGCCACCATATGTTGGGAATAGGCAAGATAAATCTGCTTGTTTAAAGCCAGCAAGTTCTGCTAGCATAATTACAGAACAGCACCACCCTAAAAGCCGTGGAAGAGATCTGGATGCGGATATATCCAGTCGCGCTGTTGAAAGAACGATTACAGGATTAATTCAACAGTTAAAGCCAGATAAAAAGGAGTGTGAGAGAGCAAGATCAAAAGGGGATCGGGTGTTCACACAGGTCGTAAAGGATACAGGTAAGGTGATCAAATGGTTCCTTAACTGTCAGCATATGCACCCACCAACGCTTCAATAGGTATTGTTGAAGTCTTCTTCGAAATCGACTTGAATGGGCGTAAACGTAAATCTGCCGACATAGGAATTGACTCAAAAAACAAACTCGGCTGCACCTTCCGGAAACTTGATTTGCTACCAGATTCAATTTATGTCGCGTTGGATTCAAATTATCGGCGGATGTTTGTGTATTTCGACAAGGGCTTAGAAATGGTGTATGGGCCATCTATTGGGAAGTGGGTACTGGACTCCACTACGTATAATATCGAGGAGTATGCGGAAATTCAGCCTCCAGAACTACCTCAAGACAAGTATCACCAGGAGTACGAGAAATGGCTTCTAGCCAATCCACACCTCAGTTGGGCACCTTGGTCTAGAGCTGGTGTATATTACTGGGGATTCCGCCCCTCGATGGAACTTGAATATACATTGAAGGATGCAAGTGTTGCCAGAGATACTTACAACCTACCACCTCATGTCCAGCCTGTTTTAGCCAACCTCCTCAAATCGTTTGGAAATATCACCCGCGCGCAAAGGATACTTCTAGGAGCGATAGATCGTGACTACAGATGCCACTGTCAGGAGATGATCGCTGCTTGCCCTGAGGAAAGAAAGAAATTCTGGACAACCGACGACCAAGAGTGTTTCTCTCTTCGAATCTGCACAATGAATATCCCTATTGAGCAAAACTTTGATGGAGGCGATATCAAAGCTGGGTGGGCTATAATTGCACCGATGGGTGATTTCCGCGGCGGCAATATATGTATCCAGGAGATGGAAAGAACATTAGTATGCAAGCCTGGGGGTATCTGTTTAATTAAGAGTGGCAGGTTAGATTTCTTTACCACGGAACCGGTGGGTGTCCGATATTGTCTGGTTTCTACCACCCAAGAAACACTAAAGGGGGAATATTTTGACAATTCGTGGGATTTGTAATAAAGCCTAGGGACGGATTTTACCCTACCTGTGTATGCATATATTGCAAATATATGTATCATTCTTAAGACAACACCTCCAATTCCGCCCTTCTTAAGTGATCCATACCGTTTTATAGACAGAATTCGACCCAAAGGCCCGTTACTATCGACCATATAACATGGCGTATTTTGAAACAGACAATAGAGATAAATCCCAGATATTACACCGCAGGGGCCAGAAATATGCCCCGATTTCCTTCCTCTACAACCATATTCCCAGAAAGATCCACAAGCCTGACTAGCCTCTACTAATACAAAATCAGGGACCCGGGTCACGCATTGATAAAGGCGGGCAAGACCTACTCGCTCTGGGGTTATCCTCCTGGCTCTTCCAGAAAGTCCTACTGGATTGTCCCGACATTGGATTTGCCCCGACTATGGTAACTCTTTAGCGTTGTGCAGGGGGCGGCATTTTTCTTTACTATCAGGTATGGTAAAAGTGTTCATGGGTCTTATATCAGGTTCTATGGCCCGTTGTACTGACACTTTTGAAATATAAGCTAGCGTATACGTAGACATTTAATTAAACTTTAAAACTCTAGAAAATGGTACCTCTGCTGGCGTTGATCATCCATGCCATCTGGGACTCTATTATAGCCGTGAGAGAGTTCAAAAAAATAGGTCGAGATGCAGTCAGTAAAACCCTCTAGTCCTCTCTCTATCGTACGGTCTGGCTTGGCTCGGAATTTACTACCTGAATTCAAGAATCTTCCCACTCTCCAAGGACCAGCCCATACGATATGAAGACAGATATACTTCCTTGCATGCTTGTAAGTACATGTATAGTACACGCTTCGCAAGTACCCAAACTGACCTCTAAAAGCGTAGGAACGAGCCTATACCGGGACAGGTGGTTTTAATAAGCAATAGATTAGCCACATGCCCCCCTCCCCCACACCCACCACCGCACCTCTTCCCCACGATAATCACCGCCTTCAAACTAATAGATGATCACATCAGCAGGCCAGCGACGTAAAAAAGAAATAAAGAAGGGGGGGTAAAAACCGTACACTAAGGCCCAAAATAACCAACAAAGTTCTTTCTCGGTGGCATCTGTATTGGGTTATCAATCGGCGGAAGGTGGGGGGTAGTTGCCCGCATCTTCTACGACATCCACTCGATCGAGACACAACTCCTTCCCGCGCGCTTATAACGAAGCCAACTCTACATACTTTCTTGGATCCTTCCTAGCTAGACTATACTCCCGGGAGATACCTCTGATAGTAGGTCGGCACAAGCGCCTACCACAAACACACAACCGCGATACAGACGTACGGGCGCTACCGCTAGAGTCCCCGCTATTTATTGCAACCATCAAACAGGCGCCAGGTAAATTTTCGAAAGCAAGGATCCACCCTAACTAAATCTCTAACAGTTGTCCACCTGAGCCTATGATTTGAGATCAGTACTTGGATACACATGTGAAACGGAACTCTCAGCGAACTAGAACCCAGTTGTGGCAACCACCACTGGCACATGATAATGAATCCTGTGCAACACACAAACTAGCACGTCATGCCCTGCATGAATGGCCGCAAAGGAAGACTTCTATGACGCCGACTACAAAAGCATATAGCTTAACCAAGGTCATAGATTTATATCGTGGAGGTTGGCACCCGAGAATCGGACGGCACGCTAGTTACGGGGGGGTACCATGCACATTTACAGGTAAATACGATATTTCATCGGACCTTAAGAGGAATAAAAAATTGACCTCAAGAACATACCGCAGCATTCAATAGACATGACTGAAGAGTTGATCTCACACATCACTACTACTCACAAAGTATCACTCGTATGTGCCATCATATACTATCACTCGACAAAGAGCCAGCCCCTGTTCGTTGCAACACTGCTTACAAATACAAGCGCGTACGGCCTCTTGAAACCAAACACGTATTATTCGATTTACCTGTTTAATGTGTAGCTATGCGCTCAGCCTGTACCCCCACACATGAACAAAGAAAGTTTTCGATACGTGCAATCCTTTCAGAAAATTATCATGGAGCCCTATGCGACCGTTAAAACACAGGTCACTACTAAAGCCCCATTATCGAGGTCTTCATACATGCGGTAGCAGGGTGTGTCAGACGCGGATTGTTGCTTGCTTACGCTGATAAGTTAAAATGACTCAATTGATCAAAACCTGTGAATTTATGTTTACTGGATTGAACTAAATCTAAAACATGACAGCATAACTTGGGAAGCACTTAAAAAGAAGTTCTCCGGTTATCTGAAGGTACTAACGCCCAAGTAGAAAAGGTAGAGACCTTGTCATCAAGTATACAAAACCTCTAGTTAGATCACGAAAAGACTTCCCCCTCAATATAAAATAGCCTCCCCTCTTATACATGGAGATCTCGAGAGCCTTATCCAGCTATACCAGAGGACGGGTATATATTCATTTCTCATGGCCCTCTTGGCTGGTTAGTGTCAAGCCAGTGGGTGAATTTCAATATCGCTTCTCAACTACATATATATACGTTACCCAGAGGGGTCAGGACCGGACCATCGCCATGTACAAGTACATCCTTGGAGGATGTTTGGAAGGTGCTATTTATCTTCAAAAGCTCGGTGAGTATTCGATCACGGCGGCCAACAAGAGATTTAGAAAAAATTGTTTCAGAATATCTAAAGCATATAGAACATTTAATTTGAAGGATTTATTTCTACTATTGTTAAATGTATTTCTAGTCTCCGCACGCTGTGCTCATGTTCCATAACGCCCTTGAAGTCTACCTTACGCGTAAACGACGATAATAGGGAAAATAAATCTAGCTCGCCTAAAGACCCCACCTTCTGTATATCCCAACGCCCCAAAAACAAAGCATGAAATCAAACCCAATATTCGGTTAGTGTATATATCGTAAACCAGTTCTATCCCTTCAAAATTCCCTAACACCCCTCCCCCTCACTAAGACTCTCACAACACCCGTAAAACCTCTGGCCTCTGCCAACTTTCTGGGTGTCAGACACCACTCTCCATCTGCATCGATATCCGCCCCCCCGCGCATTAGTGCCTCAACGACCCCTACAACACCGGCCATTGCCGCCACATGCAAGGGCGTATATTTCCACCCATTTCTCACATTGACCTGCGCCCCTCTACCCAGAAGTATTTCCGCCACTGTTGCAGCACACGGCACAGCCCCTGAAACTGCAACATGTAGTGGCGTGTCGCCTTTATTATTCCCTATATCTAACGGAGGCCCATACTCCAGAAGCACCCTAAGTATACGTGTTTCCGCTTCCCAGCCGCGGAACGGAAGTGGCAGCCAAGCAAACTTTCGTTTGCCCGCTAGGCTATTGGCACGAGTTACTGCAGCATGGACCGCAGTATCCCCGAAGGAATCTTGGATATCACACCTGGCGCCTGCTTCTAGCAGGAGCTTCATAATCTCCTCGTCACCGCGAGCGATCGCATGGTGAAGGGCTGTGGCACATGAGGGGGATTGAAGATTGTGTGTGTGGGTTGCAACTGTGTCGAGATCTTTATTATCGGGGTGTGAGAGAAGGAGACGTATGAGCGGTACGTGACCATTCATGGAAGCCCACTGGAGAGATGTGAGGGTTTCTTTTGGAGATATTGATACCGGAAGGCGAGCGTAGGTGTGGAGAGTGGGTGTTAGAAGAAAATTAAGGCGTCGATTAGTGAGTATTAGACTGTGGATATGGCTGGCACGATCCAGGTGTGTTGAGACCAAGAGGAGAAGCTCATTGGGAAGGGAGAGCAGACTAGTCGATGACGCTGGAGACATCTCTGAATGTGATAGTGAGGAGCCCATGGTTCTATACGTATACATGCACTGGCAAAATATTTGAGAATGTAAAAGTGGGAAGTTTGAAAGTGGCAGCGATGTAAGCTATATATACATATAAGGAGGGGCAGACTCATACTTACTAGTGGAGTACATGTCTTGGTAAAACTATCATGGGGACATATTAAAATCATATCGTGTAAACTATGAAGAGGTGTGTGTGTGTGTGTGTATGGGTGCGTGGGTGGGTGGGCCAGAATCGGTTGATCGAGAGCCCGTTTATTGTAATTCCCCCAGTAAAGCGGTGGGCAATAAGTTATCGGGCTTGCAGGCAAAATTTCATCCGATGGCTTATTACCCACCGCTGTACATTACTATTCTACACTGCGTTAGTACTCAGCCAGCATCCCAAATTATCAGAAGGAGCCATCCAAGCGCCCCAAAGATAGCACAGATACAGAAAAACGCGTATGTGGGACCCTTCCACAACTATGACTCTAGATCTGCTCGAGTGAAAACTTACGTCGTACTTACATATAGTGCAGCTGTAGTACGTACCTCTTACTACTATATATCTTGTACTTCTTGTACGAGTATCTACGTCAGTAACTCACTACCAGACGAACTTGTTTTTTTTTTATGCACCCCTAACCACACCCTCGGTACGTACCCGCACCCGGGGTCACTCAAAGTCAGCTGTCAAATGCGGGACAACGGTTTGTGCAACTTACTTACATACATGTAGAGAATGTAACGCGAACTCAGTTAGCGTGGAGACTCATGTGCCCAACCCCATCATCTTATTAGGATCTCAACAGTTGGCCCGGGAAATAAAGCAACCGCAAATTCCAAAAAAAAAAAAGATCTACCTACATGTATGTATCACAATCACCCTCACCCCCTACATACATACACGGACTTCGCGAAGTTCCAAGGAAAGAAGGCTGTTTCCTTCGAGAAGTAAAAACAAGGAACAGGGGACTCCCTCCCCTCCCTGCATAATTCCTTCGTTTGCGCTTAACCAGAATAAGCCACCTAGGCTGAACAAACTTCTATCTAAGCGAGCAAGAAGCGAAGGTGGCTTACTGTTGTACACTCTTGGGTAGACGCCGGTGCTTTTACGTCCCGTGAGGTATGAATCCCACTAACAGCGAGATAACCCATCTACCGTACGACTAAGAAATTAAGTAGATACACGCGATACTTTTTATACTCTGGTCTAGTTTAATTGATCAAGCACGTACCTGGTTCACCTCCCCCCTGAATAGCGTAAATTAGCTGGCTTTCTGTCTGTCATCCAGCCTATTGTCTCCCGGCTGGCCAGGCCAGATCGTTACAGTTATCCTTTCTGTTGCGGTAAACATTTACTGTGTTCTTATGGCCACCGTTCCCCCGGTTTAATCTTGGGGTACCAAGGTATATTACTATATTCTCTACATATGGACACTCAGCCCTAGCATTACAATGATCCATCCCGGTACTCCCCACTCTAAGATGAACCCTGTCTCGCCTGACAAGACATTCCCGCCCCGATAAGACATTCAATCGCAATACACATGAATACCGATAGGTACTCTACTAATGTACATCAGACCAAGTCCAAGCGCACGGCGAGAATGTGATCAGGGCTCAATTAGTACCTCCCCCTGGGGCACCCTGGACCGCTACGAACGCACGCGATATCTCCTAAATCCTGAGGAAAGCTGCCCCGAAAAAAACAGGGATAAACGTGCACACCCCCAAGGGTCCACCAGACAGGCCGTTATATACACATCTTATGACTTTGCCTCGGTTCTCTTCCTTCCTATCTGTCGCAAACTATGGCTCAAGAAGCTGTGGGGGGCATGTGTGTAACTTCGGCGTTTCCTATAGAATTGGCCAATCAGTTCACAGGAGCCAGGATATTTATTACTATAATGGTGCTAGTGCACCCTAGGTGGTGACAATACAAAAATAAGTTCTCCGAGGTTGAGACACCAGCCCCCTAGAGCTGCTCGTGCGCCATACGTATTGACTTACAGGAGGCGGTGGCTGTGAGTTCCGTCCATCAGCTTTGACTACGTCCTTGTTTGGGGCAAAATACATGAACGTCTAGATGCACGGGGTATTGCTTTCAATGCTGATCAGCGATGATCATATCGAGAAATCTTAAAACAAATCATGCTAGTCAGCACATCAAAAGATCTACGCATACAGAACGAAATATTATGGCTACGTCCGAGTTTTATAACCTCCGGCCTATTACTCCTGATTTAAACATCAACTCAATCCCCGTTCCCGTATGATCCATTTCGAGTTCATGACTGAGAATCTCGCCAGCTTGCCAAACACTAATTTGCTGCACATACAGTCAATTGGGGGGCCCGATACCAAAGGGGCTGACCAATGAGGAGTTTCTTTCGGCCGTGGCCAATAAACTGGTTAAACACCACACAGGTAGTCCATATCCCAGCCCAGTTCTTCATTCAACTTGCTTGTCATTGATCTGCCTCCACCCGCACAAACCTTCATCATCTGCCACTAATGTTGCACTCAGTGGAAGTCGAACCAACACCAATCCAGAACTGGTGACTTGTATGTACAACCAAAATCAGCCAAGTCACCGGCAGTTATATTTGCGTAGAACCAGCACCCCCAGAAACAGAATCTATCAGCATACAGCATATACCCGTAGTAAGCTTTCTAGGAGTACACAATTGCAATATGTCGTGTCCTAGTATAGTAGAAGTCTGAAACAAATCCAGCTCGGAGGAGTAGCAGCATCTGTGAGCTTCTTCAATTATTAAGTTGTCTACAATACACTAGCCAGCAATTTTTTCCCGCCAAACAAGCGTGAACCTACATGTAGCCTATAAAGACTATCGAGGATAATTCTCGTCACTGTGCATGATAGGGTGGGGACTAGAAAAGGGGTGATACCCCGATGAATGATGAATCTCGAGAGAATGAGCGTATCGGGGAGAAAGGAGCAGACGGCCTGATGGAGCCTTGCTACGAGTTTCCTTTGTTATCTTTGTTATCTTCGTTATCTGATTTGATTTGGTTTGATTTGCTGGCGGGAGGAGTATGGGGAGGAAAATTTTTATCTACTCCAGAAAGAGGGAGGTGGTGGTTGCCATAGCCTAAGGGCTGTATGCATGTATAAATAATGGCGATTTGTTCATGAAATATCACTCGTTATAACTAACACCGCTCAGCTACATGCATCCACCCATACTTCATAAATGCATGCAGCCCTTAGGCTATGGCAACAATCTCCTCCCTCTCCCCGGAACAGATGAATTTTCCTCCCTTTAACCTCCACCCCCGAACGCGCAGAAAACAAAGAAAACACAATCACACTACTCTATCTCTCTTTCTCCCTCTCTCCCTCTCTTTCCTCCTCCTGGCGCGCTCACTATCTCGAGGCTCATCATTCACCAGAGGTCACCGCTCTTTCCCATCCTCCCCACCCATATCATTCTTCTCTCCTCCGAACACACAGAAAACAAAGGAAATCACAATCACGCTACTCTCTCTCTCTCTCTCTCTCTCTTTCCCCCTCCTAGCGCGCTGCGTAGCTACATGTAATTAGTACATAGTTTATGTTCGTAGCTTGTGGCTTATGTCTTAATCCAAACCTATGATTGGTTACATGTACATGTAGTTACGAGACTTTTTCCCTTCGTCTGGCAAAAAATGCTGCTCACCACAAAAAAAAAATTTATATGTGGCCCTATAAATAAATCCTGTTATCTCTCTTATCAGATCTCCATACAAACCTAGTCCCTGCGTTATATGGTGGACAGCATCGCCAGATGAAGGAATAGCCAGACAGCACAGAGTACATGTAGTTTTCCAAACCTAACCAACCACATCAATTCCCACCCCACTGTACACAGCTCAACGACACTATTACCACGAATTCCAATGATGCAGCCCCACCGGCCCGATCTGTAGCACCAACCTTCTCCTACCCGTCTTTCCCTCCTTCCGAGGTCTGCCGAAAGTAACGCTAATCGGGCGGTGATTGGCAGTCACGGAAGTTTGATGCTGTGTGATAAAAGTAGAATCTCATGTGGTGAATTTAATCAAGAGCCCTCCACCCCCCGAACCACCACCCCAAGGGTTGTTATAATGAGAGAGAGACGGGTGCTAACCTTCAATGGTGATCCGTTACCCGTATCCCATTTATCAAAGACAATACTGCCACTATCTTTGATTTTGCAAAGCCGTCTTGGACCACCGCCTGCTCTAATAGACGAAGTAGGCGGCGGCGGCGGCCTACAGCTATAGTGGGACCCAGCCTGCAATACGAAGGAAGCGGGGTACAGCGACTATGGTACTTTGTTACATGTAGTTATGCCTACCCAGGCACATACTGTGAAAACAGCGCGTCAGAACTTACTTTTCTCTGGATATGCTGATGGAATTGTGCCCACGAGGTCCCCGAAGGCCCACGAGGCTCTTGACTCGGGGTTTCTTGCCGTTGTACATGTGAGGGGACCTCACAGATATCGCGAACTGTCAAACGAGCTGGTAGTGCCAATCTCCTCCGGGGGTGAACCGTCAGCTTTACAGAGTTGACCTGAGTACCTGAATAAAATGTCTACACTGCAGTCGTAAGTAGTCAAAAAACCAAAGAATCAAATCAGATATTGGATACCACGATACAAATCTATGAAGAACAAACCGGCCCTAATGCATATATCTGCTGCATAGGAATTTAGAATGCTGGCATACTCGTCATTGGTAACTGAGCTCTCATGTCTGATAACAAATATTCCCGTATAAACCTAACTGACACATGTGTCTTCCTACAAAATTTTCAAGACCTACAAACTCACAAACTTATTGCCATAAGAAACTTTCTTAGCTTTACCGCCCTAGGCTTAGACTCCAGACATAGATATATCCCCTTCGTGATCTAAACATTCACCACCTTCACTCGCAAGATAATACACTTCCGGGGACTGGGAGCTCTCCTCTTTCTTGACGATTCTCTCTTCTAGGGCTATCGGACTCTCCTCCTTCTTTATACGCATATAGCGAGTCCCGGCAATACGCTGGCGCTTTGAAGGCGCGGGTGTTGGTGTTGAAAACCACGATTCGTGGTCATCTCCGTCTTCATCATCGTCGCTGTAGTCGAAGGCTGAGCGCTGGCGTTTTGAGGGTGTGTCTTCTTTGTCTTTACCCTTTAGCTTTTGATAAAGCCCCATTTCCTTTTTTCCGCCGTCCGTATCCACCATCGTTAACCCATTGCATTGCTTGCCGCTTTTTTCCCATGTCCTTTCCTCTCCCCAAGCCTCAAGATCTTCCTCAAATACCCGCTCATCGCTACCGTCATCATCATCGCCCCTCCTGGAATCCCAGTCTGAAGAAATATCACCCGCCCCTTGAAGGTCCTTATTCTTTATTTCATCCTCGTTCTCGCTTTCTGAGACATTCGATTCCTCCAGTTCGTCACTTTCCTCGCCGGCTAATTTGTCTTCATCGTGACGGTCCTCAGAAAAGCACCCTAACTCTTTTGGAGAACCGACCAAACTGGTCCCGCCACCCTCCCCTTCAGAAGTAGGCTTATCTATCGGAGCTACTTCGGCCGTATCCGCCCCGCTTAAAGCATCTTCTTCCCCCTCCGTCACCACGTCTTCCTCGTCTTCCTCATCTTCATCCTCATCTTGCCCATCTTGCCCATCTTTCCTAATATCCTCCCCCTCTAGCTCATCATGTTCATCTTCTGAAGATGAGTCTTCGTCGAATTGAACCTTTTCAAGGTCGAATGGATTTTTGTGACGGCGAATAAGCTCTTTCACGACCTCTGCGACAATCTCTCTGCCAGGTGGCCCTAGCTTTCCCGGAACAAGCTCGAGATTTCGAAGATGTCTCTGCCGAAGCTCGACATCCTCACACACGTGTGCCGTTCTCACGTGCTGACGCAGTGAACCCGCACAATTATCGGCAATCCGTTTACCGCAGATTCGGCCTTGCTTGCTGATGATGATTCGGCAAAGACTTTCCCGAGGATAAATGGACAATTTCCCTTCAATTGGCCATGGGGGGCAATCCCTGTCACGGTATATCGCGTTCAAAGCTTTGGAAGCGGTCATGTGTTTCCCTAAAGAGCAATTGTAAGCCAACGTCGACTTGTAAAAAATACTACAATCAGGGGTGCTAACTCGTTTGATCAAGGAATTCGCTATGGATTTTGTGCACTCGGGCGGAAAATTTCTCAGTCATTGCTCGGGGCTTGTAATTGAGTCGGACAATCTGCCTGTGGCTGGTAGCTTACAATTCCTGGGGGATGTATGGATAAATATTAAACCACATTTAGCTTCACTAGAACATTCGGTTCATGGATGCCATCCTAAGTGGTTGGAAAAATTGAGGATTGATGACTCAGTTAACCGAACCAGTCTGCGTGCCGACAGTTCTCATGGGGCTAAATCTGGTGACAGACGCTACGTGTTCCTACGAACTGTCCTTGAGGCCGCATCAATGAAGTAATAAAAAAAATAAAAAAAAAGTCCTTGAGGCCGCAAATCATGGCTTAGAGCGCCGAGTGACAATACATGACTCATGCCGACATAAGCAAATCTAGTCCGATATTAAATCCCCCTAACTTAAACGAACAGTCATACAGTTCTACGACTCTAAACTATAATATCCTGTACTGGACAATTGTTTTTCCCCTCTCTGATTATCTGATCTCAGCCCCGCCCCATATCTACTTATCGATAAGAGGGTGGCTGGTGGTGACTTCAGCGTGACTCGACTCGGTAGATAGGTGCCAGAAAATAGAGTCACGGAATTGAGTCACGGAATAATGGTTGCGGCTGGGATCGGATGACTCGACGTGTAAATGATTAGTAATCAAGACGCAGAGATTCTAATCGTAGCGAGCAGCTCTGGGTTTCTCGATCGCGCGAACGTGATGTTTCCACATAAATATATATACACATAAATATCCAAGTTCAAGCACCTAATTCCAAGTACTTGAGTAAGTAGGTTTGAGTGTCGATCACTTGTCTTAATCTCTATCACCTACTAGACCGAGACCTTTTGTTTCCTCTATTAAATATGTATCTAGAGTATTGCAATTCGATTCCTCGCGCGAGTGAAAGCCTATTTATCACCTATAATATATGCATGCCTGATTGGCAATACATATATATACTCCACTTCACTGGTTGATCCTTTCATGTACTTCGCTCGAGAGCATAAGTTGATCACCTTCTTATTGCTAAATATTGTTACCACTATAATCGACTGCTTGGCCGACGCACAATACCAAGCTCGTCAATACGTGTACCTTTTTCAAACCCTTCTATACCACGCCATATGATTTTCTTTTTTATCCGGATTTAGATCTTCTCCCCTTTACTACCTTCACGGCCCAGCCTATTAATTGTATCTAGCATAAATGTTTTAGCATCTCTATGATCACCCGAGGCACCTACATCTTTACGGGGATCTCGATGGACACTAGCTCCTTTCCGGCGGGCAGTCCCAGTAGCTATATTCTCAGGCGCCATGTCACGGTCAAATTACCAGCGACTCCCGGGGTTTGGTTTTCCAAGGATAATATCATGTTCCCCAAAACCATCAGGCTCTGCTGCGCTCTTTGTCGCCCCCTTGCCTCTGTCCGGCCCACGACCAGGCACTTGGGTGCCGCGTATTTCTCTTAACTTCTCGGCGGCGTTTACTTGGTAGGATAGTTTCTTCATCGCTGATTCCATTTCTTCCTTGGAGATGTATTTCGACATTGTTGAGCACTGTGTTTTGGTTTAGTTTGTATCCGCGAGCTAACAAACACCGCTTTAAGTTGTATTCTGGCTAAAGAGCTGTATAGCTGCTTATATATATAAGTACATAACTGTTAGCACCATCTTGCCCTCTGATTGCATTTGAAAAAAAAAGGGGACTATTCAACATTTTATTTCTTTTTCATCACGGGCACGAGATTGAGATATCTATGAACCCTAAATATCAGAAACTAATTGAACCTTGAATAGTATTAAAACAGAGATCCTCGTTGTATAAGCGCCTCCCACAAACCTAAAATATGAGTGATCTCGAGGGAATCGAGCGATAAACTATGAATCTTATTTTCATTATCCTAGTCTAGGTTAACGTGATGTTATTAGAAATCAAAAGACCAATATATGATATTTCGAATCTTCTATAGCGTTACCACTGGACCTGAAGGTAAAATAGAAAAAATCGATATAAACCTCTTATCATGCAGCTGGCCAGGAGCGGTTCACGGCCAATATTCAAAGTCCCCTATCAACGTACTCTGAAAGATATTCTGCCCCACCGTAACCAAAAAAATCCACTAGTCAAGCTTCCCCATATTACCGTATTGTGGGGGTGTTTGTGTATTCAGGAGATATGATTAATATTTTTCCCCCTCTCTCTTAAAGGTATTTATCTTAATATCTTATGTTCTCAAGCACAAAGGGCAAAATTACAAGTTAATGTTTCAGGGTTCAATAGAGCTTTCCGAGCTTATAGTAGGAGGTCGCCTCTTGCATGCAGGCGATAAAGCTTATAAATGCAGCATATGCTTAATAAACAGTCCGTAACAATACTTCCGCTCTTGAGAGCCCGACTCTACAGACACCTTCATCCCTAGGCCCTCCACCGACTGTGATCGATCGCTGTCTATATCCTGCCGGGACCCTAATATTCGCTTTCCTCCCTCTCTAAGAAACTCTGCTCGCCTGAGAAATCACGTGGTATTGTGCTTAGTTGTAGTCGTACATGTTGGAGTATGTTGGTATATGGACATCTCGAGAAACGGCTGAAAACGCCTAGAACAGCGTTAGAAGCGCACCATTTCCGACAAGTGATTATGGCTCATTTAAACACAGCCCGTATTCAAACGTCAAAAGACGGGAGGACTTGCATGTTGGTGAGATATAAGCTTGTCAGGAATTATTTTCTGCTGAATTGTTCCACCGACATCCCGAGCCGTCCAGAATGTAATCATATCAGACCGCTTTAAGTCCTCTTTATGTTGCCAAAGAACCGCTCCCGTTGCGATCTAGAAGCTTGGCAAATGGCCTCGCATATGCGGAAAGCCTGCCGTATGCAGGATGCCCTTCTATACATATGATAGAATTATCCCACAGCCAGCCTACATCCTCTCCGGTCACCCTAACCAGCATACCGCCCCAGAACGCCGCGGAATCTGACGCAAACACCACCTCAGATCCCCGAGATCTTTCAATACTGGCACACGATCCGCACTATAACGGGCTACGGGAGGGAAGGCTGCGTTTTCGTGATATTAGCATGGCTTTCTTCTATAGTGCAACTATGATATAGTTCCGGCCCATGCAACATAAGCGTTGATATAGGAGTAGAAAATCTAGTGAGCGGTTAATCTTACCACAATTTACCACCTTTTCAGCCCAGTCATAATTTTCAAAATATACCGGGGTTTTCCTCGGCGAATTTATTGTTTCTAGATATTTCTAGTAGTTCGTACCTCTGGTCAAAACCAAACATATTTGGTTGACCCGGGATTCTCGAGGCAACCTAGAATTCCACAGCACAATTCTCCAAGCCACCCTCAACCTAGCAATCCTCAATGTCACCCCCAAATCCCTGAACCTTTCCGATACTAAGCTTCGAAGTCAGTGATACAGTGCCCCTCTTAAACCACTTTTTCACGGAGTGTTTTTCCTTATTCCCTCCTGGTAGACTGGTCGCACTGCGATTATTAGGGTTGCTCCACCACATCCCGGACTCGTCATCGTAATAGTATTCCACAATATTATCCACACTCCGCGATGATCGCAAGCGATTCAACGAGGTTGAGTCGACCCTGTGAGTTCTGTGATTCTCCCAGAGCTTCCAACCCCCATAGTAGCGCGGGTTCAGTGTATCAGGAAGTATATCAGATACCCACTTGTTACACCTTACCCATCTACTGTCATTCCTCCTCCAAACCATCTCTTCTTCCTGAAATCTTGAGATACCGTTCTCGCTTACGCGTGAGCTACTCGAATTACTGACCTGCCCAACGGGAGCGCCGTGATTTCTGACGGGTACAGTGGGGCGACCAGGGCCGCTATCGCCATCGGTAATGCTCCACACCCTGTCTTCATATATCGTCGGAAGACTTGGCGCTGTCGATCTATCTAGAGCTCTTCTTAGACCGCGGCTAGGTCTGTTCGACATGGTGATAACTATCTGTGCTAGTAGGTGCTAGAATCTGAATGCTGGTACTCTCTCAGTGTGTACTGATCTCCGACTTTCTCTTGGACGATTTGCAGGTCTTCCTATATAGAATTGTGTATCTTTCATCTCTATAATGACGACGAAGATGAATTTTGCGGCTTGAAATCGAAACGAAGTCTTCTCGTGAAATAGACTTATCACGTGATCATGACATTTTGAAGGTGTCCTCCGACGGAAACGATGTTATGATCAAAACGCGTCTTTATTCGGACACACGACACGCCAGTCACACGGGACGTTGAATTATGCATCTTCTCCAAGGTGCTACCGACAACTGTTCAAACACAACGATACATGTACCTAAGTACGTACATGCATGTCACCACACGCGCCTGACTCTGAATTCCGTCGCCCTGGCTAATCATAAATCAGCGTCCCAATTATAATTGCTATTCCAGAGGAGGGAATCTTTACTCATCCCCTGAGAATTTGCAAGTTCGAAGGCAGGTATATATTTTTGCCCTTAAGATCCTCGCTTGCCCCAACCTAGGCAAGGGGTCGGTCACATTAAAGCCCCGCACGCGATGTCACTGTCAAACGTCAAACGTCAAACGTCAAACGTGCAAACGTCGCTTCTATCACCGTGTCATATCGTGCTGTGGCGTAGTACATTCCTTGCATGCCTCAACTCCAATAGCGCTTATACTCCCCTGGGTGATTACATGTTGGCACCAGAGACATCACGGTCCATCACTCGACGACGCCAAGATCGTCACGTGAGCGTGCAGCCGCAACTACAGATGCAGACACGGCGGAGTCCCAACGACCGACCGATGGCTGCAGGCAAGGATACCCTATGACGGGTTTCGAGAGGGGGGATTCGCAGAGTCGCAGAAAGTGAGGCAGGTTTGGGGGAATGAAGGAATCACGGCAAGCTTGTTTAAGACGGGACGGAAGAAGCCATGCTGCGACAGTTAAGGATTTGAACCATGGACGTTCGTATCAGGTGACTTCCACAGGAGACCGGAGTCCAAGCCACGGCATTCTATCTCCAATTCGGAAACTCTACCGATTGTTCTTTTTCGCGCAATAGCTGTGAGAAGATGAGGCTGTGAATGGGGCGGGTGTGTTTGAATCACGAAGAAGATATGAACCCAAAAAATTTGTTTGACCCCTCATGTTTTCATTTCTAATTAGAGTTATCGAGAAGTCGAACAAAGCGTTTCGTAAGGGAAAAACATGTATCGCAGTCCAAAGCAGCCAACTAGTTAACCCATAATAATTATCCTCCACGCAATGCCAAAAAAGGAATGTGAGACTGCTTTAGAACAAAAAATATAAGAAGAGAAAACATGAATGGTTCCTAACAGATCTTTTTTTTTATGTTTTAAAAAGGTTTTTCTGAAGTAAAAAGGAATCGCACACAAAAGAAAGCATGAGGATGCAATCATTAGGAAGAATAAAATTAAACCATTCATCAATCTCACGATCCTATCACCCCGCCCATCGAAGTTCGTGGCTGGCTACTATAGAGTAGTAGCTGTAGGCCGGCCATTGTAGGCGAAAGGCGCTTAAAAGAGCTTGACAAGAGGGCCACAGACGTTGACATTGGCCAAGTTAAATCCCTGCAGACATGTCAGTTACTTGCTCTGTTCTGTTTGTGGGAGAATGAGGAGGGGTCTTACATTGCTCATGGCCTTCTGGTCGCAACAGTAGACAGTCTGCTCCCTCTTGCAGGCCGCTGCGAAGATGTTAGTATGAGATCATTGGCTCATGATACTGAGAAACTTACAAGAAGCGGCACAGCCCAAATTGGCAAGATCCTTGATGCTAAGAACTTCAAGACCAAGGAGGCCGCCATTTGCGCCATCCTTGCTGGAGTCGTTGCAGCAAACAGTGGTATCTTTGCTGGACAGGTTGCTGCAGCTAATGTTGCCAGAGTCTTTGATAGTGGTGGTGGTGTGGTCATCATGCTCATCACCAGCAATGGGAGCGGCGACAACGGCCATGGCGAGAGCGGCGGTGGCAATGAGGATCTTGGAGAACTGCATTTTGATTGATTTGGTTGTTTGGGGGGTAAACTTAAAAAGTTATTGAAAGTGTTGGAAGAGTGGAGTGGATTGTTGGAGTTGGAAGTGGATGCTTTGGATGTTGAGATGAGAGTGGTGAGGATGAGATTTGACCTTGGGGCGGAGAATGTCCAGGTTATATAGAAAATTGAGGCCTTAGAAAGTTGAAGATTTCCCAAGTCCATAATGCCCAAAGTGCTGATAGCGAGAATGACTGAGCCGTGTTGCATGACTCGAGCGCCGGGAAAGGAACCCCCCCCCCCCTCAGACTGCATGTCTCATACTCTCCTCCGTGCGAGATTCCGAGATCGGCATTTTTCTTAGCCAACTCCCTTAGCCCGGGCGTATCATTTCACAGTGTCAGACCTCTGTGCAGAATGTCTCAAAATATTTCTGCAGGAACTCGATATTCTTGTGCCAGCTGTTCAACTACTAGAAACTTGCAAGACTCTATGCGCATGTCTTCACAATCCATCTCCTCGAAGAGCTAATGTTTTTTTTTTCGTCTTCTTGCTCGCCGAACAGATCACCCCCACCGGACCTCTGGCCAGCAAAGAGATGATCACTAACCTAACCAAAAAGAATATCTGTTGACTTGAAAATTAAAACTCGTTGAGTTCTGTGGAACTCTTGATCATGCATTGAATACTCTAGCATTGAATTCATGAAGTCATGCGGGAAGGATTTGCTACTTTCTCCGGCGAAATTGAGACCCATTAGCCAAGATGAGATGACTGCCAGCAAAGCCACCAACATTCTCGATGTTCTAAATATCTCGGATCGTGTACTCTATTATTGTATCAGTTCTCTGTGCGAAATAATCTTCGTTGGCATCACGTACTCTAGTTAACTAATGAGGGTACATACTACATCAAAAATGACTCAAACTGATTATCATTCTTATTTTCAGGAGAGGCATTGAACACCTGCACAAAATACCAGCGGGACTATGCAGTTGTACCACCTGGTTACTGATGTCGTAGGTACATCATAGGGCAAGAGCTGAGGCCCCGTGTAGCTAATGTTAACCTTCGGCGACGATTACCCGATCCGTTTATGGTTAGCCGGGCCGCCCTAATTAGTAACTCGCATCGCCCGAGCACTTGAGAAAATAAAAATAAAAATAAAAATCATTTCTTTATTCGGCCAGTGTAAATAATTTCAAAGACTCCCAGAATAAATCCCTTTGAGCACAGAAATCTACATTGTCTGGTCCCAGTGAGTGTAACTGAAGGTTGGATTAAAGTTTCGCTTCTATCCACATATTAAGGCACTTTGCATTGATAGTGCAAAATGCCTGCAAGCCGTGAAGATTTGGGGTTGCACACTAATCAACCAGCGCCCACGACATATTCCCACAGTAGTTAGTCAAAAAAACTAGAGCTCTTCCATCCAATACTTTAGTGCCAGACAACCTGGCAGATGTAAAAAAACTTGTCTACCCAACGACGATCACGGCAAATACCGTAGGTAAAGTTGTGAAGATCTCCCCTACGAGGCTGTTGTATCCTTCGGGGGCGTTCAGAGGCGCACCTGGCTAAGAAAGCCACACTTAATATCAACAACGACAACTATAGTAGGTTATTTATTACACAATATTAATGTCATAAACATCGGTGATCTTATCGAGGGCCATTGTAATAAATCAACGGAATCTCGGCAAAGCGTAAGATTTTTTATTAATACTTTTTTTCACCCTTTTTCTTTCAGCTATCGGTTTCTACCAATATGATTGAAAAAGAATTTACAAGTCCGGACACCCAAGAATGGACAAGCTAGCTCTGAATGAATCCGTAACAGTCCAAATTGGGCCGGGTGTCCGACAAGCAATACCAGAGAGCTGGAGTGGGAAACCCCTGCCCCCCCGCACCAAAACCCAGCCCCGAGAACCCAGGATACATGGCCCGGTTCTGTGGGTTTCTGAGACATTTAATAAGAGTATTCAAACTATACATGCTTGGCATCAGCGCGCAATCGGGACATATCGGTATTTTTATTTTTATATCTTTCTCTCCAAATAGCTTTAGTAAAAAAAAAATACGGATTTTATTTTATTTTCCCAAAGAAATATATGGAGAGGTCGCCGAATATTGAAAAGTGTCTTGTTGAGTGCGTATTCAGGAACCTTCGATCTGTTGGTACCTTAGAAGCACTCTGCACCCCCGACGATCTTCCCGGCCACATACGTGTATGCCTCCCCAAGATGTACCCGGCAACCAAGCTTAGATGCAAATCCTCCCAAACAGGAAGAGCTTGTCCCAGATAGTTTCTGCTGCTAAAGCTTATGCTCTAGCGTAGAACATGATGTAACCAGATAGAATGACAGAACGTGTTCGTCCACCTACTCGTCCCGCCCATAACTCGAGCTAATTACGAACCGCTTCTATTTTCCCTATCAATTTGATATCACACGCGGAGAGAACTTTTGAATACCTAAGCCAATAGATTACCAAACTCCTCCAGCACTCATTCGTAAAAACGGCATCGAACCCAACTATTACCACTCAATAGAGTATAACTCGAACGCAAGATAGCCGACCGAACCAGATCATCGATTCACCGTTACCAGAGAAGGGCACTTTGTGTGTAGGTCAACTAAGACAGAAGAGGGTACATGCCCGATGTCCCCCGCATTTCGGTGAGCGCGCCAGGTACTTCTTCTAGCTTGTAATGTGAAGTGAGACCTGGAGACACTCCTGATATATCCACGTGATCTATAATATTCAAGCAAGTATGAGTGCTGGCATTGCCAATTGGAACAATCATTCAGCTGTTAAATCAGTCTGCGGTCAAAACGACTTCAGGGGAAGAAGGAGAAGGAGAAGAAATTTACATTGCAAAAGCGCCGCATCAGCTGAATTATTACGTGCGAGACGGCTTAGGCGTACCGGTAGGACCTGCGTCGATCCGCAATTACTTCTTTGACCCCAACTATGAGCCATTGCGCAAACTGAGTCTAAATACATATGTAGGTACATTGGTATGTGGAGTTCCGGTTGGTTTTCTGGTTTGGTTGTTGAGGGGAGGCCCAACCGTCTAGACCGTGGGCCAATGATGTACGATGCACGCTGCACCTAAGTTCTGTTAAGGTTGCTCCCTGCCAAGTCTTTGGTGTTGTGGCTTTAGATTGACATTTGCAGCTTCCCCTTTTGTCGACTTTGAATTTGACAGGTCACTCACTTTTGGTGACCAATGGGGGAGACTCCTTCCCGTGTTCGTGCCTTGTCCGCTTAGAACATCCCAACGCATTTCAAATGCTAGGAATAACTCGGAGTAACGGAGCGTGACGCGACGTGACAATGTAAAACACATGTACCAACACAACCAACCTCGTATCGAGACATCTAAGTACTTATGCAGATTCAGATTCGGTTACATGTCCCAAAAGAGAGACATACAGCTAAAAGAACAAACTTGCGCGCAGAGTACCATCAGACGCGAGCTTATTGTCTCAGTGATGTTGAATGTAGAAATCCAAGGCAAACCTCCGTTGACTGACTGACTCTGAAGTCTTAGATAACACTTTTAGAGTAGAAGAAGCTATCCCCTAAGCGATCGGAATGGAGTCCTGGTCTTGGGATGCGATGAATCGCAAAAGAAAACATTAGCTTTTACCGATGTCATCACTTCCTATTTTTCCCGATTAAAGTTGCTTGGTCAATAGTGCCTCTGAAGCGCGTGGATATTCCCTCTGCTAGCATCGGAGGTAACACGAGATGATACACGTAGTCAACCTTTGTTTAGCGACGCCACCTCCGCGTATTGCTAGCGCCCCCTAGCGCCGTCGAGCAAGTTACGTAACTACATTTAAAGTCTGTAGATAGCGGTCGTAGTACTATGTAGAACTTCTGTATCTACGTCGAAAACCCATAGAATCGAGTGAGAGTCTATGAACGCGAGTACTTTGATGGTTTAGTGACACTCAAACAAAATCGTATTGTGTATAAATACTACTATACAATTAGATCAACCTCACCCAGGAGACTATTCTCAGTCCTAAACATAAAATACAACGGAACACTCGGCGGCGTCAGGGGCTGCTAAGGTTTTATGGCGCAATGGTTATGGACAGCCGCGTCCGCAAAGTTTTGGCACCCTGTAAAAACATCTGCGATTACAACAAACAAAATACCTAGGTCCCTCCACCGGAAGGTAGGATTGCGAAGGGTTGTGATAGACGGCAGTACTATAGGGATATGTAACTATGTATAAATTGTTATTGTAGTTACATGTATTTTTCAATGTTTATATTATGGTTTGAACTATAAAGTCTCTAAATGCTTCTTGATCTCTGTCTCGTTTTTAATACCATCTTCACTTATTCAAGCAACTTTCAATGCCTTCCTACGCTTACAGTAACTACGAATATTTGCTATCTCGCCATTTACCAAACCTCTACGTAACCACATGTAGTACTATGGATGTTAGGATACTACAAACTACGCGCAAACTGTGAATTCCCCACATGTAGGACAATTCACTCGTGACGCCACCAAACCCTAACCCATGTCTCACAACCCCTGCTACCAATCGGTCGCACTACGCGCAAGTAGTTAACGCAGCCACGTCTACTCCACTGTGTCACAGTTGTGCGGTGCCAACGTGAGCCAGTCCAATCTAGGTAAACCGCGTATTACACATTACATATGTGTATTATTATTAGGGGGGCAGAATAAGCCAGCTGTTTCTGGGAGACAACCCTAGACCTCCGTCCCCCCACTGTAGCGTTTCGTTACCGGGTCTGGGGTTACTTTTGGGTGTTGGGGTCCGGGTTCTAGGGGGCTTCTGGGGTGCTTGGGCGGGAGTAATTAACTCTTTGGTATTTGGTACTACTCTACGAGTAGAAAAACGGGCTCGTGAGTAAGTGGTAGGGTAATTTTTTTTTTGTGGGCGAGCGGCCGGATGGGTCTGAGTTGAGTGCTAGGTGAGTACGTGCTTGTCTGTGCAAAAATTGGAGGGAAAATGTCGCTCGTGTTCTCGTGCCGCGTGATGTTGGGTTTTCGCTCTACTCAGTCAAACAGCAGTGATTACAATTTATTTATTCAGCACGAACGGAATGTTCTTCGCCGTTTCGGGGCTTCTCCTTTACGCAGGAATCACTTCGTTGTATTTGTTGGCGCCGCGGGGGAAATGTTGAACCAGCGCCCCCCGGGTTTTTTGCTTGGTACGAAGTTTGATGTACATGCGGGCTGGAAAATGTGGGAAAGCTGTGGGTTCATGGGTGGTCACTCGTATAGTCGGGCCGGAATGGGTTGAGGGGCACTTGCAGTTCTGCGGCGTTTCGGACCCGATGTAATGCATAGCTGTATGTCGAATGCGGTGCAGGTGCTATGGTTAGATATCAAGGTCAACCCCCCCCCACCCTCCTCTCTGGCTAGAGTCGTGATCCAGCTTGCGAAATTCTGAACCCCCTCTCTTCTTCTCTGCCGAGTCTTGCCAGGACCCCTCCTCCAGGTCTCGCCAGGCGCCCCCTTCATCATCCTTCGCACACAGATGACCCTCCCCACGACCTTTTGAATCTCTCCCATCTTCAACGCGGATTGTAGCTTTATCATCCTCATCACTAGATTCGTTCGCCAGGGGGATGTGCGGCCAGCTACTCCCGTTGACTGGCCTGGATATACGTGAGAAGCTTTAGTTGGGATAGGTAAGCTTGTATCTGTATCATTATACTGCTGGTTTATGGTGTAGTTGCCGGGTACGCCTTTTCAGTCTACGGTTATGATGATAGTGGGAGAGTATCGGGGATCGACGTTATGGGCGCTGTGCTTTAGTGTTAATAATTGATGTAGATAGAGTTATCATTAGATTAAGATTTTAGTGTTCTTTGCACTCGCAGTTGAAACACTTCGTGTATGAATCCTCTGAACCATCATGGGTGCAGTTCTTCTTGTAGGTCTGTTGTCAACGTGATATTTCTCACCACAAATTATCATGAAGCTTCAGCGAGCTACCAACTGTTTATGATGAAATTGGAACGAATCTGATACTTTATAGGAATGGGAGTAAGATGGCCCGATGTTGCTGGAATGGTCGCGACATAATGCTTCATGTCGTCCAGAATAGGATATCCTTAGACCCAGTCATGTAGATTAACATACTGAATGGTGTAAAGGAATACGTAGGAATAGGTACCGAGGTAGTAGAAGGGTATACGGCATATGGAAGGGGAAGAGCTCTGCCGGCTGGAGGTGTCGGCTGCGAGTGCAGTTATCGGCGAAGATGAACGGGGGACAGGAATGGGAGTGAGAGACTTGACAAGGTACTCGGCAATACGAGTAGAATCTCTTTTGGTTCTTAGCCGGCCGGGAGGAGGGATACGAACGATCGACCAAGTTTCGTCTCTAGAGAGGATGTTGGGACAAGGTTCGACGGGTGCCGTTTCTTGAATAAACATGTTATTTCTTGTCACCCATCTGACTAATTGACAGGTGCATTCTCTTCTTGCGAGGGTCTCCCCTACTATACTCCTCCACTATGCTCCTCCTCGCCCATCAACTACCACTTTACCCCTCACTTAGCGCGGAGTGAGGCGATAAGCTTATCACCAGCCCCAGCTCCCCCCACCATGCAGCACGAGCGACACCCCTCCCGGTCTTGCGGGCGCTGTAAAGGCTGGAATAGTCTTTGGTACCTCGTTTGATTAAGGTGAATAGATCCTTATCGAGTCTGTTCCTTCAGGTACTACCCGATGTTAGACGACCCCTGGTGTATTCAAGACCGTTATCCATCAATCTTCTTATCCACCCCGCAGCCAAAGAACCCATCCTCCCTATCAGATCCAGTGCTAATTATTCGAACCCAGAGATTCTTCACCACCGAGGTTGAGATGGATGGTAGCTCTCCCACAATAGTGGGGATGCAGGACCTATTAAGTGCTACTGACCCATCCCGCCAAGGACAAGACAATACAACGCAAAGAGGGGCAATTATCTCGTAATTCGTGGGGAAAGATTGTATTATTAATCATGGTTGCATTCAATATCCGCTGACCATGGCTCTTGGACCCGAGTAATCAGCATCGATTGGCCAAACAACCCCATATTGAACAGTGGGAAGGACTGCCGATAGGTAGTCTGGAAAAGTGCACTTTTCATATCCTTCTGATTGATCAAGATACTTTTACGGTACCGTATTCATCACGGAGCCATACATATTTATCATACCCACCCTCTATTCCGTCATCCTCTCACTGGCCCACTGTCCGGAGGAAGAGCACAATTACAACATCTCCGGGTCTTGGGGAGGACTTTGGGTATGAAATGGGAAGAACCTACCGGGGGTTTCAGTCGGGGAGTTGGTCTTGTGATCCGTAGTATTTGATGTTGCCAACCCACCCACATGAGGTTGCGGAGCTCGTTGATCAGATGGAGGGGGAATATATGAGATGTCATACAAAGGCCTGCAGCTGCTAGGGATGTTCGGAAGTCTTCCATGGGAGTTTGGATTGTGCTCAAGGTTTCGTGTTTGGTCATGATGTATCACTCGGACACGGGACTGGTGCTGTTCCTAGGACCTAATGATACCCAAGACTTATGATACTGCTCAATCTGTTGTTTATAATTAATCTTACACACTTGTAGCCTTATTGAGACGTGAGTTAATACAATTGGCACCTAAAATGCCACAGATCAGTGCCAATCAAGCATAATTTTGTGGGGACGGCTTTAGAATTGTGTTAAGTATCTATTAGGTGGTATTCAGTCCATTTAGAGTGGGTACTGAGTTATTTATGGCAACCGATACTTGTTCCTCTAGTTAGGGTATGAAGCCCACCACAGTTGTATCAGGTAGGGTCTCTTTTAGGATAACCGATAGCAGAGTGCGTGGTGGATGTGGGGTACATACATGTTATTACTAGCGGCTAGCTGCCAAGGAGCTACAGACTCGCCATCATCGATCACTTATACCACCACCACCACCACCACCACCACCACCCACATAATAGCGGAATCCTCAGGATTGATCCTTTAGGAGTAAAACACAAATGCCTAATTGATCAATATACATAGCTATGTTACTGGCTAGTTCTAGGTTGCTACGCACCATGTACCACCCGCTGCAAAGCTGGCGGGGTAATTGACGATGGGTATGTCGACGCGGAAAAGAGTTTCAGAATGCATATTTGTGATTATATATACTGACGGCGAATAAGGTATGTCCTCACTGACACAGACAGAAACTCTAGGTGGACGTGTCTAGTCTTCCATTGTCACGGTGGACCCTGGATAGGTACGGAAATTGGAGTCATTATGGAATGGCTGAATTGTGAAGGATTAATTGGAGTGGTATAATCAAAGCTAAAGAGAGCTGGCATACTGACCACTGGCTACTCCATCAACGGGCTCTCGCCCAAAGCCATTGTTCAAAGCCCTCACTTCCAACCTCTTTTGCACTATCTGTCCTTGTCACCCACTTTCTCGACATCCCCGCCAACCGATGTCTCTCCGGCGACTTAACATACAATAATAAGTCCTCGTCAACCGTATCCTTACCATGGCAATCCGCCTTCACCTTCACTCCCAAGCTCGCCAGCGCGCTTGCCCTCGCCATATCCCCATGCGTAACACAAATCTGGAACGCATCATAATACGTCCTATACTGGTTCACATCCTGGAGTCCCTCCTCGGCCAGCAGCCCCAATATCCTCTTACAGTACCCCAGCGCCCTATCTGGATATCTCATCACCAGCGCCCCAGCGCCAACAAGTGCATCCAGTCTCGCCGCCTCCCTTCTCCTCGCATCGCTCGCCGCCACTGCCGCTGCACTCCCAAAACACACACTGCACTTACACTCGAAGCAGAAGTCGCGCTGCAGCCGCTCCTGGCGCTGCGCTCGCGAACTGTTGGTCGACTCCTCGTCTATATAGGAGACACAGATCTGCTCGCCGACGGCGATGTCCCTCACGGCGTGGATCATCTCCTGCCGCGTCTTGGCGTTCCAGCAGTAGTTTGCGTTGGGAATGCAGCTGTGGTTGAAGCGGCTACAGGTGGGGAAGATGCCGCACTCGACGGCGTCAACGCCGCAGGGAAGGGCGTTGGTGCGGAAGGTGCCGGCGAAGGAGGGGCCACCGCTGCTATCAGCGGCGTGTGCGTTGCTAAGAGAGGTGAAGATCTGCACCTGTGCGGGGGTGAGCGCGCGTAGTTGAGCGGCGATACTGGCGTTGATGGCCGTGGTGTTGGAGAGGTTTGCGGGGAGGAGGAAGAGTGCGGATTCGGAGATGATGAGGGTGCCGCGCGTGATGGGGGCGGTGGCAACGGCGCCGAGGCCGGAGTTGGGGATGGCAGTGATATTGAAGAGGGATGTGGGACTGGCGGCCATTGTGGTGGTAGTGGTGGTTTGAGATATGAGGTGGTAGTGGGGGGAAGTGGGGAGGCAGTCGCTTTTGGGGTGGAGGTTACGGGGGGCCTAAATATCATATAAGGCTGAGAAACTTGTAGATTAGACCCTTGCGTAAAAGACTCCAGAGTCTTTTGCGCAAAGGACCTAATATATATCCATATCACACCGCGGCCGAAATGCACTTTTGACCTCTTATTTTTAGTTTATTATCCCCAATAAGAGCCTGCAGATCACATGAATCAAAAAAGCAAATGTTTGGATTGGTGGCCTAATCACGGGAGGGTTTATCACAAAACCTAACCCTGGCGGCGGCGGTAATGATTGATATACTAATTCAATAAAACGCCTAATATCATAGAAAACTAGGGAAATGGACGTCTGGGAGAGAATTGTTAAATGTTCTAGGTGCGGGCCGTTGCTTGTTTATTGGTGATAGGGTACTAGTGCCGCAACGGACGATAAAACACTCCTAGTAACAGAGGCCCCATTATGGCTGCTCCTATATTTAGCAGCGAGCAGCGCTAAATTATTTCGAGTGATACCTTATGAAGATAACCTGACCCTGATAACACCACACATAGCTTTGGGGTAGTGCAGTCTAAAAAGCTTTATGAATCGAAATCGTGTTTACCTGATTGTCCCTTCTGAGGTTGCGCGTCGCGGGCCTCGGATGCGTAGATCAGTGTGTGTGGTGTTGGTTGTCGGTCCCGATCGGTCGGAATATGCATAGAGGCCCCCGGTGTCGCGCACCCGATCCGCGCACCCATTCAACTCGGGTTACCGAATGCGGCCCTGGGGTCTCACCGGGCGATCAGGTCTCGTGCAGGCAGGCACTGACCGGTCACCGGTGAAGTGCAACCATAAAACATTTCGGGTTGACCGGTGCAGTGTGTCCTGTTGCCTGGAAATCAGGTCGATTTAATGACTGGTGGGTCAGTATAGGTGAGGACCTAATACACTCAATACCAAGCGCCCAAGCCCAGCCGATAAGGATAGGTATATCGATATCATGTATGTACCGCGCCTGCTTTGCCGCCTTACCGATATAGCTTGGTAGCGATTCGGTTCCCAGAAGCACTACCACACACCGGTGCGCGTCGAGCTTCACAACTCGCGCTCGCGCCTTGTCTGTCCGGTGTTCCTTGCTTTACGCGGCGTCATTGGAGCTAGGTAGTCAATGCAATGTTTCATGCCATCTCATCTGTGTCTGTAAATACATGTATCAACCCTCTGTATATATAAAAACCTCTCTATGTCCCCCCCCTCTCTAGCGTATTCATCCCAAGCAAGCATTCTAGTCCAAGAGTCTCTAGCAGTGCTACAGACACCGCATTCCCTTCCTCCACATCCATTTCTATATTCTAAACTGCCGGTCAGTACTCGGCTTTACTTAATTATATATATACAATCGTTATCCTTATCCACACCAAGCCACACCGCACAATGCAATCCCGCTACCTGCTCCTCCTCCTCATCGTCGTCTTGACACTCCATCTCGCCGTCGCCGAGAACAGCGGGGGTCCAAGGGGCAAGCGACAGCGCGGAAACGGAATTAGTCCGAGGTCGAACGCAAGGAAGGCGTGTAAAGGGACCAAGGAAGTGTGCCAGGGTTCTGGGGAGGTTGATATCGGGAAGAAGAGGAGGGGGAGGAGGGGAAGGAGGAATTAGGTCTCGGTGGTGAGGTTTGAGCTGCGGGGGGAGGGTTTCTTTTGTATTTTGGTGGTTTGAGTGTGTGTGTGTGTTGTGTAGTCTGGTTTACGAGATATGAAATTTGAAACGATCATGAGTTTATAGATATTGGCGAGCTTACCTGATCTAGTGCAATGGGGTGTGAAACCGATATGTTGGCCCATAAATTGAGCTCAATTGGGTATGAGCGGGTGACCTAGCTATGACTTGAAGAATTACACCCGTACCAGAGATTGCATGCGTGTGTCAAGCCGAGCCGTGTTTGAGTAAAGGGCAAGATTAGATCATCTTATCTCCAAGTATGCAAGATAAGTTACAATAGGTAAAAAGACCCATCACCACCGTCATGCATTGAGAGGCTGTGTGTGTGAGCTAGGGATTGTGGGGGGGGGGGGGGGGGCTAGATGGATATGAGTAGAGTGGTTGTGGTGGGGAGAGGTGCTTTGGCTACACATAGGGTACCGGTGGTGGTGGGTTTGGTTCCACTCCCGATGGACTAACTTTCTTCTTTTACCTTTACTCATTTATACACAGGTGTGTTTTCTTGGTGTAGGGGTCGGTCACATCACAGGTCGAACGGGCGCTGACATTCTTTTATATACTGTATTGTATACATGTAGGTAAGAAATTTCCCGTATGAAGTATATGTACTTTAATTATGTATAACTTCAATCCTACGATCCAGATCCATGATCCAGCCAACCCCCCTTCCCTCCACATCCCCGACAAAACCCTACCCGGCCCTACGGCCGTACTCTTCGGTGAGAGCCTCAATAGCTCCGCAGCTGTCTTTGGCTCCCACCTCGGCACCGGCGCCGCAAGTGTGCTAGAGATACACACGAGGACAATAACGGAGAGAGGCACGAAGTTTGTGGGGTTCGTGGTGGTGTACATTTTAGGTTTGAAGGATGAGAAATGGGTATGTTTTGTTGGACCAGCCGAACAAGGGTCAGGAAGAGGAAGTGCTTCAATTTGGCTACATAGTTCTGGGTTGTCAAGAACAGAGTTGTATGGAGGAGGGGAGTAGTTATATATAAATCGTGTGCATGTGTGTATATGGGATCTCGGTGTGGCTGGGTATAGATGCTGTTGCTGGCTGCAGGTGCTAAGATTTGGGGGAAGATTCTGACATAGACATGTATATTCCACAGTGACTATGGTATATATGAGACGGTTCTATGGCTTTGGAAATACTTGGTCTCGAATTTTGGATAGAGGCGATAAAAAATAAATAGTTCAATCACAGTTTGCTATACTCATGGAGCTTGGAGCTACGAAAATACGTATGGTGTATATGAGATCTCTTAACTACTGGCTTTATTGGGTGTGGCATGTTTATGAGAATGTCCAGATAAATCGTTAAGTTCAGTAATAGGTTCCATCTAATCATTGAGCTCTGACTTTAGATTTGGTTTTTATGTAATTTTCGTATTGATAATGCCTTCCTATGCGAACTGACCGCGATATAATTACAAACGCCGTGATCCCACAAGAAACGTACCCCAAACACCAAAACCTAATACAACCGTAAAGTCGTACCTATTCTCCACAGTAATTCCCTCTAGCGCTTCCCCTTCCCCTTCTTAGGCGCGGGCTTCGGGGCAGCCTTCTTCGGCGGAGCCTTCTTCGGTGGTGCTGGCCTCGGCGCTGGCTTCGGCTTGTTCTTCTGCCTCTCCTGCTGTATCCGGTCATTTGCATTGTTTGCCTTATTTGCTCCCTTTACAACCTTGTTCGCCGTTTTTGCTACCGTCTTTGCCGCGGCCTTCTTTGCGCCCTTCTTTGCAATCGCCTTTACAATAGGTCTTGCGATGGTGCTAATGAGACGGGGGATCAAGAACCAGAATGGCTCAGGCTCTGCCGAGGGTGTTGGGGAGGCGACGGGGGCGGGGATGGGCATAGCGGCGGGCATAGCGGCGGGTGCCGCGAAGGCGACGGCGGAGGTGCCGAGGAGGAGGCAGAGGACATATCTGAATGGGAGCATTCTGGCTGGTAGGTTTGGGGGAGACTACTGGCTAGCAGTAGTGATAGTATAAACGAGTGTCGAAAAGTTGGATTATATTAATACGTAATAGCCTTTTTTTCAGCCTGCTGAATCGAGGACAAGGAGGTAAGGACCGTGAATATGGTGTGTTAGCGTGAGTTCACCAGAAACTACGCAGGAGTGTGGATTTTCTTCTCGAGATGGTGAAGCCGGTTTATATGAGAAGCTTGGCCTGGCCGGAGTGTCCGGTGCGACTCTGCGCGGTGCTAGTACTGATTTTGGCTGCGGTGAGAGGCACGGGTTGGGGTATTTCTGTGTTTCGTCTTATATCTGCCATCACCGAGGCCGTAATGGAGGGTGTTTGTCGTTGTATTACCTCACCGGAAGGTGTTTTTTGTGATTAATTTTTGGGTTTTTGCGGGGGTTTGATAGCTGGTAATAATCTTTACCCCCCCCCCCCCAATGTTGTGTACGTTAGTTGCACGGATAATGATAAGTTAAGCTTAAAAGTGCCTGTCCTTAGGCTTATTGAATATAAGGCGAATTTATTCCTCGCTATCTAGGATGGACTAACTACATGTAGGGATATGCAGGGACCGCTGTTGGGGTTCGCGCCCAAAAACCTTTCAGGCTCGACCCGGTTTGAAATAGTACTAGCATCGCTCAAAAAAGTCAACCTCAGCCCAGTCATCTCACGATCATAATATGATCATCGACCTCTCTATATCAAGATGAGCCCCATCCATGGCTAGCTGAAACGAAATATGGCTTACTGGGCATATAGATGGACACAGGTGATAGTACTAGTTTATTAGACATCACTCGGTAAATCCTTGATATCTTGCTATGATTGCTTTCTAATAAGTGTTCGGCGAAGCTTCGGTGGGGAAATTTCTCTTGGCAGTAGCTAGTAATATGTAATGAATAGAAGAAAGCTCGGGTGAGAAATTTGGCTCCGTGGTGGGTTGGATGGATAAGGTGCCTACTGAAGAATATTCCATTCTTAGATACCGATCAGCAGTTTCTAGTAGCCGGTGTGATAACTCGTATTCGATACAGGGTATTAAAATTACCCTTTCATGTATGTACTGGCTAGCTGGTACTGCGCCTACATGTAGTAATAGCACTGGTGAGGGCTGCAAAGTCATAACTAAGCATTGGATGGGTAGCTTGGCCGGTCTTTACTAAATTGTTAATCCACCAACAGTTATGAAATCGTAGGTGGAGTTGTATTCTATTTCGAGTAGGTATGAAGGTTGCAACCTTACTGATATTTTGACCGGGGGGTGGCACGGGCGTGCCAAGTCCAACGGTGTGACCCGACGTTGGACCTCCCCTGTCGGTGGTTTCAAAGACGGCAACACCAATGGCGAAACGGCTTTGCCATGAGGCCTCATGTATAGTAGGTATTATCAATAATTTCTTCCTCCTATTTCAATCCAATATATATAGAAGAGCGTCTGGCAGAGATAACCAAAAAGCTTAGACAAGAAGCTTAAAAATCAAGGTCGCAACTTCCAGGTACGGCCTGGTCAGGCACAAATGTGAGCATTTCATTGTATAATGAGATCTAGAGGGGATATAAGAAAATGGGATGTCAGATGATGATAATTCTGACATGGTCGATTCATGTGAACCTCCAGCGGCCAGTAATTTATCCAGAAAATGTCCTTATCATAGCTTTCTCAGATATTGAGCTACATAAGTACATATTCTAGAAAGGCCATTCCCCCTGGCAAGCTCCAATATATCGGGAGATACTGTGACCCTCACCGCAGTAATAGACCTTGTCGGGGGCGGTTCTATGACAACGGAGACTAGTTGGTCCTGGGAGCTACTTGTTATTCCTTACGAATGAATAATTGTTCGAAAAAATATCCCCAGTTTGTCAGTCAGGTACGTTCCTCAATACCTATCTGGCTTCGGTTAAGCTCATGATCAGACTATCCGCACCTACCCAGAGAGAAGCTTCTCTGAAAATCCCACCACGACTACATGTAGTAACTACTAGAGCCCATCCTTGATAACGGCGCCAGGGATACTACTTCTTCAACTTGCATATATCGGTCAATGCCAGTAGTTGTCGCGATTGGAATACCCAAGAGGTGAGCGGGCCTAGGCCCCCAAGAGGAGTAAAATCTCCCACTGGTATCATCATTAAATCAGCTATCAGCTTGGATTTGGCCTGTGATATTTTCGGGTAGACTGGGTTGTAATTGTGCTAGCTAGGCTAAGACTTCTGCAGGTTGGGAAGGCTTATATACTCATTTATGAGTATATATATTCTGGAGTTCTTCAACGGTGGGTACAGCGGTGGGTAATAGGTCATAGGATGGCCAGGCCACAATTTTGCCTACAAACGCGCATTTTGGTGGCGTTCCGTCCCATGACTTATTACCTATTGCTGTATATATGGAAAGATAATTGAGATAATGAACCCATTGACATAAAGTACGTACTTAGGGTTTCCCTGGCGGATGTATATCGCTTACGGGAAACAGGTTTTACAGGGCCTGGTACAATAGTTCCGGATGGGGGAATTGGTGATTTGATCATGACTACCGGTATCATAATATTTGGGGCATGGGTGGACCTTGACTGGTAAGCTCGTATAATTAGAGGTGCGTTTAATTGTGTGGCTTTCTGTCGCAGTACTTCACCGACTAACAAATAGCGTCAACTATTCCGTTCTTTTCACTCAATAACTTTATGTGTCGTTTTATCACCCCTCCCTTTTACTCTGAGTGCTAGTTTACAGCGGGGGCCTCTAGGCCTGTTTCTAGGCTTCTTCCGGGTTTTGATGGCCAGCCGCCCGACATTCACACGGCATAAATCGCACTCCTGGATGGACCGTCACAGGCTCGAATTCAGGTTTGGGCTCAAGCGTGGTACGCCTGGTTTGTTATTAAATGCCTGGATAAACTTTTACAGTTCTGCGTGTGGTTGAATCATGATAAGCATGGATATCACGCCTGGTATTCGGTTTAGGGGCCGTATTCTATATTGCGGCCGGCCTTTTGGGAACCCCCGGCTCCCTTATAAAGTCTGTGTGGGGTCTGCGTCCTATGTATTTTGGTGGGTTGGGGGGCTTCTTGGTGGCTAATTTCCTGTCACGGGCCGTTCTTAAGCCATTGAGGGGTGAGGAAATACAGGTAAGTTACCTAGTAAGTCGGTAAGTATGCGCTACTGTTTAATTTGGTAGCATCACAGTTCCGGGTAAGTACTGTGATAGGTTTGTTTCCTCCCTCCCTTTGTTTTTGCATTTTTTTTTTGGAAATGCCCATTTGACCTCGATCTGCCCCCCGCACTTTCCTCACCCCGTGCCCAATCACATATGCACACAAACTTCAAGTTCTCATGAACTGTCTTTGTCTGAGCTAGGGCTGGATCTCTCTTCAGCCTGGGCCGGGTTACCGGATGATCAATTCGGACCGTAGGATGAGTTAGCTCGGCCGCTTAGGGCCTGGGCTAGTAGTACCCGGGCTACAAGCACGGGCTCAAGGTACAGTGGCGGACACACAGAACCGACCATCAAACTGCCCTTCATCAACTGACTCTCAACACCACAACACCTATCCAGGGAGAAAGTCCTTGTGTAAAATAGTTCTGTTACATACTCTCAACAGTCCTATAGAAGGGATTTCGGAATAAACCAAAAATCACTTTCCCGTAGCCTCTAGAACATAGCTGAGCCACTGTACCTTGAGCTTGCAGTAAACAACACAATTGAAGTCTCCATAAACTGTCTCACGGTATGTTCTATTGATTGATACTTTATATATGCATGTAGTAGATATGTTCTATGGAACGTAACTTTCTAAGTTTAAAGCTTATGGATCAAGGTAAGAAGCTTGGTCTAATCCACCTCAGAGAGCATTGCATGATTGGTTTGAGTCTTTTTTTTTACACTTTTGGCATGCCGAGCTATTATGGAATTCGAAGGGAACGGGAAATGTATGGTAGACTTATGCTTAGAGCCTTGTATATAAACAGCCACCACACAATAAAGATTTTTTTTACCCATATTCCTGCGCTTAGTGGCCCGCCATCTCTCGTGCTTAAGTACCTCTCAACCCAGAAAGAGCTACGGATCCAGAAGCGGATCGCATGGATCATAAGAAGTCACTCGATTGTCTTGGCGAAGTCTCTAAGCCGTTTTTGAACCAGGCCCGATAGACGAGTGGAATCCACGAGGGCTTTGACAGCCAAAATATATTAAAGCTTTGATCCAAAGATCTTTCTATTGTATCTCAGCTTTTGAACTTATATCGAAAAGGGAATGGTGAATTGCCCATTTTCTCTGTTCTATCAGTTAACCGTGGCCGAGTTCTCTATTCGGCGCTAGCCGCCGTAGCTCGATAACTTGCACTGAGTGAGCAGTGAGCAGTGGGTAGATTTCTAGCTTAGCACAAGCGTTAGAGGCCCTCACATATCGAGCTCAACGAAACGTCTCCACTCACATGCTGAGCCCAGAGCTGGCTAGCGATTGGTCTTAGCTAAAGCCTACCCACCGAGACCAAAAGGACACCACGTAAGTTTATAAAGCGGACCTTAATTCTACTAGCTACAACAATTGCACTATGATTACATCATATTTTCTATTAATTTGGGTCCTTCTTACAGGCGAGTAAAAGCGGCTTCTGTCACTATCCCTTACCCTGCCTGCAAAGAGCGCCCCCGCAAAGTGGTAGGCCAAAGTACAGGCATCTATGAATAGCTTCACAACCTTAAAATATATTAAAATTCTGTTTGAGATGAGAGCATTTAAGAGGCTCCACATTTGAATAAGAATTCATGGCTTCTGTAATTGTCAAGGTATTTGGGTTTTGGTGTATTGTCTTTAGGGTTGGGTGCGTGCACTTACAAAGAAGAGTAGATAGCCACATTGGACGTGATATATGGTCACAACCACATATAGAATCTATTATATTATTACTTTTGATGAGATACTTAGGGAGTCTCTTGGATGCTATATCTGCTCCTGTACCAAAGAGAGTTTTAATATCTTTTGTGGTTGCGAAGTTCTTAAAGAATTGTACCTGTGCTCTTGTCTGTCACTATTTCACACCATTATTTTGGTGGGGCGGGGTACTGTGCGCCATCACGAAGATTTAAATTCTTGGTAGTGGCTGTACAAACAAAAAAAACAATGGGAATAAACCTATTATAGTACTTACCCTGAACTGTGATGCTACCAAATTTCACAGTAGCACATACTTACCAACTTACTAGGTCTTACCTGTGATTCCTTCCCCCCAATGACTTAAGAACGGCCCGCGCCAGGAAGTATAGAAGTCTGGCTTGGAGCGGGGTAAGATTTGCCCCACAACGTTAGATACTTAAGATTTTAGATCAACCACCCCACCACCTACTACTGTTCATGACTACCTTTCTCTTGCAGGTAAGTGTGAAGTTGTTGATACGTGAGCTCTTTTTATTGTGTCCGGTAATAGCTCAAACTCTTGCAAGTCAAGCCAGTCTTGATACAAATAACTGACCGTTTCTCAGGGAATTTTAGGTTTTCTTCTCAAAAAGCGTACTATAACATCGTAAGAAGCATACACCGAACTCAGAGAGGGTCTTGTTGCTGCTTCTCCTCTGATTTAGTACCGATCATAGAAGACCCAACGGTAAATGAAACAGGAGCCTATGATGGGGGGCCATTCCTCCCTCGAGTCACCTTGATCAGCCCCGCTCGAGTCCTGCCTCGAAGCTCAATACGATGGTGGCTATTACAGACAGAGAGGGGCGGTAAAAGCCCAAGGAAACCTCAGAGAGCCCCTGCCCCCTAAGCGCCGCGGCTGACGGCCGGGGGTAGGAGCCCCGAAGAAGCGGACTTTAGTTTTTATCTTGCTTCTCTAAACTGCAGTATGCGCTCAATGCTTCAAGAGCTACATTAACAATCTGCCGGGAAAGTGCGAAGAATTTGTGGATGGTTAGAATGGTAAAATATTAGAATCATGAGGCATCACTCGCGTAGCTCAACCGCGCCAAGTGACTGATAATTGAAGTTGAGATTTTATCATCGTACAGCATTTGTGACCGCAAAAAGGCTCGCCCGGGGTCTTTATAAACTTTGGCCTGACTAGAGGAAGCCGAGGCCGGGCCTGGTTATAAACAGCATCCGGCAAGTAGTTTTTGGTACATCCTTTACGATCCCGGCTTTATGTCCCGAAGTTTGATTTCATTTTTTTCCCCTGAAGAACTACTGCAGGTGTACAACAGGACCCCCTTGCCTCATCCATTACTTCTTTAACACTAACTCCTCGGACCGATGATAATTCTATGAAGACAGAGTCCGACTTCAATGGAGGCCAGCCTGGCTAAAAAATATCCGACCCCAAATAGGATGAACGTGTATATATGTGCACTGCCCCATCATAATCTAGGTTTATGTGGAGTTAGGATAGCCCACCGGCTCGACTTGGACGAGGGCTCTCTTCTTTAGAACGAAAACATCCCTAGCTAACCGGGCGGATAATATATTATGCATGTGGTACTTAGCATAGAACTGCCGCTGGGTGGTTTCTTTTACTCAGACTACCGTCTTAAGCTGAACACACTGTAATACTATACCTTCCGATCGGGTTAGTACTACGTCCCGTTACCACCATGCTTGTGCGAAAGCTAAACTGGTTTCTCTCCCGGTACTTACATCCTCACACTGGCCTTTGTATTTCTAAGGCCTTGAACAGTAGATAGTTGAGAATGCTTTTCTGAAGCAGAATCCTGGAGAAGGCGGTAATGAGTACCACCAAAAAGGTTTCCACGGGCGATGCATTACGTGTAGTAACGAGTCAAAACCGTGGGAGATCCTTGACTTCGATTCTGTCCACGACCGCAGATCCCAGCACCCGCACCACATCTGCCTCTATAGGGCCACCACCCACCCTAGGCCTAAGTTCCCAGCTCGAGGCGGGGGGATTAACCCAAGTAAGCGGTCTCGCCGAACATGTAATAGATCCAAGTTAAAGTTTGCAGACAGACTCTATAGGGTGTCAACCTCCATCAAGCATACCCCACCCTTGGGGGCAACCATATGACTGCAAACGAAACACCCCTCCCCGAGCCCAAGGTAGCACCGAAAAAGATGCCGGTCCCTTTTGAAATCTTGGGACGATCTTATATGTATGTATGTATCTTGGGACTGTAAGATCGGAGTTAACTGATAAACCAGACAGTAGTGAGTTTCGGCCTTGACTGATAGAGTGGCATCGAGTAACGCCTCTGGGGCTTGTGAGTTTGAGGTTTGGGGTTTGGCTCTAAAGGAAGCCCATTAAATATTCCAAATAATTGCAAAAAGTACCTGGTTGTCGGTGGGTGCCGAGGATTTGAGAACCTGAAAGTGCACCCTCGAAACTCATATAGTGGGGGTGGAGGTCTCACAACCCGAGCTTTTAGGTTTCGTCTCACATTGCTCGCCTATAGCTTGCTCCTGAACCTTAAGTCCTCATATAGTTTCTTATTACAACATCTGGCTGGTTATCCTCATGAAATTCTTGACGTTGTGTATGGAATAGCCTATGTCCGATGGGCTGGAGAGCAGAAGAGCTCGGCGAGTCCTAATAGTACGTTCCTAGCTAAGGAACCCGGCCAATAAATTAGCAGTTAGACACAGAATTTGGCTTTGTTTGAACAGAAACTACTGATTGTGTATTCTAGTCCTAGGCCTAAAGAAGACCTACGAAGACAATAACAAAACCTATACTTATCAATATTTAGTTGAATAACACTAACAGATTATTATGTGGACTGGAGACGCATTGTAACGACACCCCTAGAATTAGAACCACCCAGGATCTTTGCTCGAACCTCGAAAATAGATACGGCCAGAATGTTCCAAAGAGTCGGGAACTCGGATCGAGGTGACTGTCAAACCCTAATCCTGGTTGTTTGGAAATGATCGGAAGTATTGTAAGGATAAACACCTTGCTAATTGAGTTGTAGAGAGTAGCTCTATGCAGGTTAATTGGCTATAGGTAAATCTAGGGTAACGCTGGATGTTGGGCCAGTTCATGCAGATAGTTTGCGCGCAGATAAGTAATACTCTGGGGTCAGAATTGGAGTAGGGATATCAGCTTCCTACTATTCTACTAGCTCTAGCAATCGTTAAGGGTCGAGATAGCAAGACAATGAGCTGAAAATGATATTAGAATTTAAAACAGCATGTTGTAGTGACAAAAGATTGCAACTTTCCTGCAGTCTTGTCAGGCTGGGCCCAGACCCCGTAGATTCGAATCTTCTTTTTTTGGAGTACTCACATAGATAGGGTTCTTATCACTGCGTGTGTTGTCATTGCATTTGCAGTCCCGAACCCCAGGTAGGGGATTCGGAAGTTGTAGTCTTTATCTGCTTGCCTATTAAGTAGGGCGTGCCTGGCTACCAGCATCCAGAGCACAACTGCTAGTATTCAGTGCGCCCAATAGGTTGATCCGTGCCGGCTCTTGAAGAAGGGGGGCAGACCCAGTTACTCACCACCTTTTGCACTTGTTACGCCCTTTGCACTTTGAATTTTTTTCATCCAGTGGGTACCTATGGCCTTAGGGTGTCGGATTTGAGTCACTGTCTTTGGTTGCCTCCACGAGCTATCGGATATAGAGCTATGTGTGTATACATGTAGCTAGTTATGGCTGCAAATCTAGAAACCCGTGCTCACGTAAAAAGTAAGACTCCGCTGGGATAGGCATAAAACTCGACGCCACTCACGTGTTAGTATCCTTGATATTAGCCATGCTAGTAGGACATGTTCCTGGATACCCCTATTGAAGTGGAGCCCTATATGTTGATACGATTCAGTTAGGTAGTTAGTTAGTGTATCTGGATCTGGTAGTTAGGAAGCCCTGGTCTGTAATTTAATTAACTTCCATGATCCACCGCGTGGTATGGTGTGTATGTAGATCATCTGTTTCCCACGCGTGATTCGTCCCAGATGACACGCGTACAAACCAAGCAGTACCGCAAGTCCTTGTAAACTAGGTGGAAAGGGCGTTGTGGGGTGCATTGTGGACTGGTGCTAATGTAGAGTAGTAAATATAGTGCCGGTACATCTACAAGTATCTAGCTAGGTTCCCTTAATAGTACACCGGATGACCGACGGCGGGCTGACCAAAAACTTACCTAGGTTTCGGCTCCAGTTTATCAAGGCGTGGAGGAGGTAAAAAAAAGAAAGAAAAAAAGGGTGAGATCGTTTGGTTTTCTGTGCCGCTTGGAGACACGCGTTCTGTTATTTGAGCTTCCGGATGATTTCCGCTGTTAAACTGCGGTGGCTAGGCTCCACGGCCGTACGGCGCGGGTGTCGGGTCGGAATAGTATGGTTTGTGGTAACTCGGAATGGTATGGGACAACAAGATTAAGGAATTTTATGCCTTGTTCTTAGACCTTATGCACCTAGGAATTTGGATGTTAACAAGGGGTGTCGGCAATAACGAATTGAAAAAAAAAGAAAACGAAAAGAGAAAATTCCTTCACTTGCAGCAGATCTTCGATGCTTCCTCCAGATTTCCTAGGTATAGCATGAACCATGCCAATAGGGCTGAGTTTTATCGTGAAAATTTAGATTACGGTGCGACTATCTACCTACATACATGTGTACCTACATACTAAGTGTGAAGATAACAGGGCTACGATAATAATGCGGCCCCACACTTTATACCTAGGTATGAGATCGATTTGAGGCTCGTTAGCAAGGGTACCAGATACCTCTAAGAGTAAAACGGCGCGGAGCGCACACAAATTATTGTATGTATATACCGAGAGAGAAGGCGGCGGAAAATTGCTTCCCAAATGACGTGAAGCGCTTCGCAAAATTCCCTCATCTAAAGAAATTGCGGTTGCGGCTACTCCTGCATGTACCGTCGAATTATATGTGGTCGGTAATCTCGGCAGGGTATGTTCGTTCCTGCATCCTAATATGAGAACTTGAACGGTAACTAAAGTGGCTCGCAGATTCCTTGCGGAAGAGGCACGTTATTAGGCGGATATTTGCTAGATCCATGATCCAGTACATATATTGCTGATTGATAGACAGTAAATCTTTACTGGATAGCTATTGATGTTCTTCAAGGATATAACGTAACTCAATATCACAGACCTCCTGCTGTCTTCTTTCCGACGGGTTACCACAAAGTCCAACCGGTTGTATGGAATCCCGGGGCCTATCAGGTAACGAAATCTTCCCTGTCTTGCTTGCATGTCCATATCGAGAAGGGGTTTCCGCTTGGCAAAACATACCTACTACATGTATCTACATGTACTCTTTCACATAGCACATGAAAGAGTGCACAGATGTACCTTTGCACTTTGGAAAATGGAGAATAATATTTCATTCCTCCAGATTACAAGGGGTTTCTTATCGATTGGTGAAAATATCATGACTTAGGGGAGACCCCTGGCTCACAAGGTAGATATCGTTAACATGGTCGGCGCGGAGCAGATAATTGCCAGGAACCGACTCACTTGGGCCCTGAGTAGAGTAGCTAGTACTACCAGATATGTGGATTGTTATCGTCGCCTGAGCATCTAAGGGTCCCCGCTTCTCTAGTGAAGGGGAGTCGACTGGTTCGCGTGGGGTTCGTGGGGGGGTGGGGTTCTATCTTTTTGGAGGTGTCTGGTGAACCCTGGGCTCAGGCCACGTGCGGAATATTAGTGACAGGCAAAAGACGTTGGTTTGATCGGCTAGGACTAACTACACCTGGTATTGAGAAACAAAATACTGTTTCTTGTAGTAGTGTGAAGGTTTTTAAGTTTTTATAGATGCTATCACCTACAGTGTTTTAATTCTTGTTTTCACCCAGGAGAGGCTATTGGACACGCCGCTGAGAAGCATGGATGGATCTATGAGCAGAATGGAATGATAGGGTCTGTAAGAATCAATGCTGAGTCAACTTAGGGACAAAAGTAGTGTTACATGGCTTTACCCTTTTCCTAGTGGAATTATACAAAAACGCCACGAGGGAGAAGGGGCGAACCTGTTTAGCTAAGCCTCAACTCTTGGAGTCTGAGGGCAGTTGGAGGCGTTGTTCTAGGCTTGAGCTTGAAAAATGGTATCAGTTCGAGTCAGGTACAATGTTGCTGTACCTGTCCTAGGACTAGGAAGCGACAGGGACCCGATCCGTCAAGCGGTTGAATGCTTTATGCTGAGTGTACTAAAGGAGTGGGTGTGGGGCCTTCAACTCTTAGTGGTTCTTACTGCATGTCAGGAACAAAAAACCCACATGCACTTTAAGCTTGGCAGGGGGATTGCAGTAAACAATCAGTTACAACAGCATTGTAAAATTCGTTTCTTTGCCGTTATCCATAGACTGCGGGCAGTACTTGGGCAGCCCAAATCGCGGCTACATGCCCATATCCACATCCACAATCACACCTGGCATATAGATAAAATGGACCAAGAACAAGGAAATCAAACATTCAAGGCCCCCACATCCGTGCCGCACACCGTTAGATCTCATCAATTCTCACGATCAGCCGGCGGCATTGGACAAAAAGAAGCAGGTGAAGATTTTTCTTTTCTCTACAGGCTGACTTGTTTAAAAGGCTCAATGTCCGCGACCTTGAAGACTTTCTATTCTCATCATTATCGCACACTGTCTCTTCTTGCAGATTACATCCCTCTACTTGGGCTTAACTTTTTAGGTGAGTTGAAACGGCCTTGTCTTTCATTCTTTTCTATGGAATTTCCTTTGCGCCCTTTCCCTTTCGCCTATGAAGCAACCGTGCCTTGGGGAGGTAGGAAACCAGCCATCCAGCGGGTAGAACAGGGTATTTCCACTGGGAGTCCCTTGTTGTATTCTATCTTAGGGTTGCTCATTTCCCTATCAGCCCAGTCCTGGTAGCCCGCTTATATGTTGCCTGTGTGTGGTGTGCCATGGGCTGTTAAAAATGGGCATGGGCCTTGGCGCCGCTCCCGAGTGTGAATAGCGACTCTTAGAAGCCGCAACATACTCAATGCACATACAGGCACCATTTGAAGGCGGCAGAAGACCCCTGATACCACCTTTCATCACTACTATTACCCAATACCATGCTTACTTGTCTTTACCACATGTATTTCCCTCGGAGTACTTCTACCTCTCATCTTCCTCGTTTCCTTTCCTCTTTTCTTCTTCACAGCAATTCGCTCTCGTCCTTCTTTATATTGCTATTTGCTAATTAATTGTTCTCTTCCTACAGGAAAGGATTCACTCATTCCCTTTCCAAATACATTCCTTTTTAAGTCAAGCAGCGTAGAAGATTTTTTACTCTTCACGCTTACCCTTCTTATTTGCTTATCCCTCATATTATATACGGGGCTGGCTTTTTGCTCGAATTACTTAAACCACAACATCTTCACAATTTATTCACGAAACTCCAAGAAAATGCAGTTCTCCAAGTCAGCTTACTACGGCCTCTTCGCCCTTGCCCTCAGCGAACTCTGCACCTCCGCAATTGCCCAGCCTCACGGTGGCAGCCAGTTCAAGCATCGTGCTGTTCATGCTCGTGGCGAAGTTCATGGGCGTAATGTCAAGACAGAGACAGAGACCGTCACCAAGTATGTTACAGTCACATCTCAACCCTACGGACACTCCGCTTCCACTACAGTCGCCATAAACGTTGCCTCACCATCTCAGTCTGGAGACAACCACGACAGCTATTCCAGTGCGCTCACATCTATTAGTATCCCATCAACCACCACCGCTGTCCCGACTCTCGCAACCTCTACGTCTGCTGCAGCATCAGCATCATCATCGGTTTCATCCGGCGGATATAACCTCGATATCGACCCATCTACCGGAAAGGGCGTTGACTCCAACCCCAACACTGGGGTGACCTTCCCCGATGGCGAGCTTGATTGCGATGTCTTCCCTTCGGCCTATGGCGCAATCCCTCTTACCTGGGCTACAAAGCAGGGTTGGTCTGGGATTCAAATTGATGGTGGGAACGGGGACGCCATCGGGGAATGTACTGAAGGTGCTCTCTGCTCTTACGCCTGTCCAGCAGGTTACAGTAAGTCCCAGTGGCCCGCTGATCAGCCTGCATCTGGTGAGAGTCATGGAGGACTTCTCTGCAAAGGTGGAAAGCTTCATCTTACCCGCCCTTCATATCCTCAGCTCTGCCAGGCCGGTGAGAGTGGTGTTACCGTCAGGAACGAGCTCGGAAAGATTGTCTCTGTCTGCCGTACCGATTACCCTGGATCTGAGAACATGGTTGTCCCATTGGCCTGTGAACCCGACTCCGAGAAGCAGTTAACCGTTCCAATTTCCTCCGTTTCGTACAAATGGCAGGGCAAGTCGACATCTGCCCAGTACTATGTCAACAAGGCCGGTGTTGGTGTTGAAGATGGTTGCACCTGGGGTAAGGCTGGGGAGGGCCGCGGTAACTGGTCTCCAATGGTAAGATAATCTTATTTAAATTTCTACCAAAGCAATGGCACTAATAAACTGTAGATCTTTGGTGCTGGCGAAGACGCTGGTACGGTGTGGTTGTCCATCAGCCAAAACCAGCTCAACAGCGAGCCTCTTGGCTACAACGTCGCTATTATCGGTGGTAACAGCGTCTGCACATATGAGGATGGCGTGTTCTCCACTGCTGGAGGATGCACAACGGCCGTCAAGCCTGGACAGAGTGCCTACTTTGTCCTGTACCCTCTTGGCTCTTCAAGCAAATCTTACGCTTAAATCATTTTTAACTTTTATTTATTTACGTTTGCATTTCAAGGGAGCGTAGTGCATGGTCAGGGACTCTTAAGTTGTGCATCATTAACCGTCACTCGTCGACCCTGAGTGGAACTGGCGATGACGTTTTTCTTAGACTTTTTTATATTTTGCTGTGGGCGGGATGGATTTGTTTATTTCGAATTCCCTGGCCCAATGGCCAAGTCGGCATCTTCATGCAATTTCCTTTGTTCTTTGTCCTTTGTCTATTTCATATGCTATATACTTTTTATCGTTTGAGAGAAGGGTGAGCATTTATTGGCTTAGGATGGGAAGAGAAATCGGGGATGGGGTGGTGGACTTGCAAGACGAGATTTTCAATTCTTTGTATAAAATTCACATACAATCTTTTTATTTCCTTTACCTCAGTATAGCATAGTTTTTAGTCAATTATACATATCCAATTCGATTCTCTAGTAATTGCGGGGTCGTTGGTTGTTTCTTTATCCCTTGCTTGAAGCGAGTTTCACAGTATACCTATATCTACATGTAGTCTTAAAAATTATTAGTACCTGCAAGTACATGTAATTAATCATGCATGCATGCATGGCCCATCAATCATAACCTTCTCTATTTAAGTACAATGTAACTTACATGCATGAAGCAAATGTCGCGTGCCGTCCAGTACACATACATGTACCCCGGGTACATAGGTACATTCCTCATTATCACCACCCACCACCCCACCCAATAACACCTGTATTACTAGGTATGGGAGGGGGGAGCTCTTTACCGCTGTTTCTACCAGGTGGCGGAGGATCTTGTGTGTGTGTGGGGCGCGCGCGGGGGGGGGGGGGAGATAATGTGTATGATGATGATGGTGGTGATCGATGACGGTGGTGATGATGGTTCATTAACTCCCTAACTGGACTAGACTAGACCTAGACCTAGACCTAGACAATAAAATACAAAAAATGCCGTCGAGAAACACAGAGAAGAAAAAGAAAGAAAAAGAAAAGAGTCTCCCCACTCTCCTCACTGCTGCCCGTCCCGCACACATACATACATGTACATGTACCGGTACATGGTACATACAGTAGAGTAAGCCACAGCAGGTGCCTGGAGGGAGGAGGAGAGAAGTCCCCCCCCCCCCCTCTCTCCCCACAAACTAATGTTAGGATGTCGATATCGTACGGTGCCAGTGGAAAAAAGAAATGAAAGACCTTTCTTTTGTTTTGTCGCTCCCCCGCTTCCTTCGTTCCCTCTCTTCCCCCGCTTCCTGGCTTGCTTATGCTTATCGAGAGGGAGAGACAGGAGTGAGACAAAGAAGAGACAGATAAGATAGACAGGTGACCCGACCCTTGGGGAAAGCAATTCACTGATCACACAAAGGGCATACAAAGGGCTAATCGAACCAGCCCAGCCCAGCCCAGCCAGCTAGAAAAGAAGGAAGAAAGTAGTTTTACAACATTGAAACCGTACCTCAATGAAAAAAAAAAGAGAAAACCCAGGGGAGAAAAAATAAGAGAGGATTGATTATCGTAACGTAACGTTGCGTAGAGTAAATGGCGAAGCAGCCTATGCTGCCTGCCCCATGCTCAATGCCTAAGCTGCTAGTAAAAAGAAGCAGCAGAACCTACATCATAGTATGCGGGCCCATATGTAGGGGGGAAAACTACACCGCACCGCAAAAACAAAAAAAACAAGCAAAAAAAAGAAGCCCACAACCAAAAACAAAAGAACTAGGATAAAAATAAAAATTAAAAAACTACACCTCTACGCACCCTCCCCTACACTCTTCTGAAATCTCCTTGCCACCTCCTCCACGCCCCAGCTCGCCAGTCTAGCCTCCGCCAACCTATCTGCCCTAGCCACCACTGTCCCCACCAGCATCTCACGCTCCTTCCCCGCCTCGACCGTCGCAGTCTGTATGACAGCTGCGCCGGCGGCCGTCGCGATCGTGACCCGCAGCGGCGTGCCGAGCCCCATGCGGCACGCCGTGTCGTGCGCCTGAACGAACGCCGACGATAGGGACGACAGCGCAGGGCTGTTGGGCGAAGGGTGTGTCGACAGGATCGGGATCGAGTTGGCGTCGGTCAGGTGTGTGGTGAGCGGGCCGGAGAGGGTCGTGAAGTGGCTGGTGAGGGAGGCGGATGGGGAGGGAGGTTCGGCGGCCATTGTTACTGGGGTTTGTGGAATTAGAAGAAAGGGGGGAGGGGGACCTGTTGGTGTGATAGGGTGGAATGTAAGGATGGGATGCCAGTAATGAGTGCCACGGATGTATGTAGGTACGGTGTTGTGGAGGTGGTAGTGGTGCAGGAGTATATCACTGGTAATGTTCAACGAGCGCTGTGAGCGTATCGTATCAGATGAGTGTAGATTTGTGCCGTCGACGTGCTCGATGATCCCCGTCCCGTTCGTTGTAGTGGCAGCAGCAGTAACAGTAACAGTAACGACTGGAGCTCCGGCCCGACCTATATATATTTATGTAGTCGCGCGTGTAGGAGAGTGAGAGAGAGAGAGAGAGAATGAGCTCGAAGATTGGATACCCGAATATATCAGCAATCAGGGGGGAGAGGAATTTGGAGGGAAGGAGGTTGGGTCACTACTAGCTACATATATTGTATACAGCACCATAAATACTTATATACCGGGGCTCTATCTATCACTTATTATAAACGGTGTTTCAATTATCTCTCTCCTCTTTGGGGGGGGAGGGGGGCGCAAAAGAAAAAAGTTTTCACTTTATCAGTCAAATCTCATGAAGGGCCGTTGCTTTTTTCTTCTTAAGAAAAAAAAAGAATTCTTTCCTTTCTTTTGCAGCTCGCCTGGTCCTTGTTCCCTGCTTTTTTTTTTTTTTTTTTGGGAGAGATAGTCTGTGCTTCGATCCACGGAGGAATTGGGGGCTTGTGTCACGTGAGAGAGTGAGAGTGAGAGTAAGAGTAAGAGTGAGAGTGAGTGAGGTCCTGCGCATGTGTGATATGATATATATATAGATTGAACATCTTCTTGGATGATACAGGACAGGGCCTCCAGTTAGCGAGATGAGATGCGTGTGTTTTTTCTTTTAATTTACTGCGTGCGCGCGCGAGTAAGGTCGCGCAGTTACTTAAGTAGTGAGTTTGACAGACGAGACAGAGACAGGCGGTTTGCTAGCCAGGGCTGGCTTGTTAAAAACTTGCTTATGATTGAGAGTGAGCCTTGCTGCGGGTTTCGGTTTGTCTCTCTCCCTCGACTGTTTTTTTTTTTTGTCTTGTCTTGTCTTATTTTGTATTTGTTTTTGTTGCTTTTTCATGTCTTGTCTCGCGTAGGTAGGGCAGGACGAACGAACGCCTGTAATCTAAAATGGAGACATCTCGCGTGCTCTGGGACAGGGGAGAGAGAGCGAGGTGAGGCGATTGTAGCCGATGAAGGTGGGAGAAGAGAAAAGGTAAGAGGAGAGGGGCTTATCTGATTGTTGAGATGGTGCATGAGATGAGAAGGCATGTATGGTGGGGGTTATCAGATGGGATTGTTGCAGGTACTGAATTCTTAGCCTCATGCAGAGTCGGCGAGCATAAAAGCGACGGATATTCGTGTCGTAGCTTTTGAAAGACGGGAAGAGATGAGACGAGACGAGCGAAACGCGTAAGCATCAATGGTGTATGTACTTGTTTTGTCGTGGTACTCGGACCGTAGAGCTCGAGCTCGAGCAATAACTGCGGCATCTCCTATAGCCACTGTCGTTCTGGTCTGAAACGATAAGATGGTGCTGCTGGTGGTAGTACGTGCCATCGATTATTCTTGAGGTTCAAGATCGAAGAACAAGACGCCAGCCGTGAATATAAATCCGAGGTATCATAGTTTGGTATGTCGCGCTTTGGTCCTGCTGATATATTAAAGTACATGTAGGCATGCGGGCGGTAATATAAACTTTGATTATTATTCCGAACTCGACAAATCGGTGATCTGCCCAATAATTTATACATACGCGTTACAGGCCGGCCTTGTAAAGTATGGCGCAATAATAATGATACATGCAATAACGATTATATAATAATATATCATGTCGAGTCTGTGCTGATTCTCTCCCCCCGTCGTACAAGTGCGCGCATGTACTTGTACTTACTTACCTCTCTCTCTCTCTCTCAAGGGCAAGACCACATGCAGGTACCAGTGCGACAGATCTCTACCCTTTGTGTGTGTGTGTGTCTTGACTGCCGACTTAGTCCAGTTCAATAATCAGTGACTGCCGACTGGTCGGCCCAGTTCAATTCATTGCGACAATGTCAACGTCAACAGTGACAGAGTGCTTCCCTGTCCTGGCAGTCAGTCATGTGATGATTGCATATTTGAGCCTCACAACCGGGTAATCCCCATCCTAATCTAATCTAATCTACCAATCCATCAATCAAACCAGAGAGGTGTCTGTCGTCGACATCAAATTGCAAAGCTATCACGATACTTTGGCTACAGAAAATCACTTAACTCCCCTCCTCCATCCCCTCAAGATCCACAGCTACATACATCTATAAACCTCAAAAACACCAATTCAAAATGCCAGACGACGAAGCCGCAAAAGCAGAGAAGCTCGCTGCTGCAAAGAAAAGAGTATATCAGCTACATCATCCTCCATTATCTCTTCAATTTCTCTAGTGCTAATAGCCTACCCAGATCGAAGCCCTCAAGAAGAAAAAGGGGAAAAAGACCAAACCGGAAGCTGACTCCCCCTCCAGCAGTCGTCCCGGCACTCCCGACGTCCCCGAGGACACTTCCACCTCCACCCCCGCGCCTACCGCCTCCCCCACCACCACCTCTCCTGCACCCACATCCACACCCACCTCTCCCCCCGCTACCGAGACCGGTCACCCTGCACCCCTCCCAGGAACTTCCCTTCATACACGCCGGATCTCAACTTCGCTGCGACGCCCCTCCGTCACCGGCGCCGAGGTCCGCCGGAGTCCACTGTCGCCCACAGACCTCCCCGACCTCTACCGTCAGCAGGCGACCACTATCTCAGAGCTCACGGAGCTTGTTGAGAAGCATGAAGCTGAGCTTGAGCGCCTGCGCGGGCAGGCAAAGCGGCTGACGGGCGCGGAGGTGGAGAGGGATGAAGCGGTACAGGCGCTTGCTGGGGCGAGGACGGAGCTGAAGGAGGCAGTGGAGAGGGCAGAGGAGGGGGCAAAGGGGAAGAATGAGATGGAGGCGGCAGTAACTAAGTTGGTGAGTTTCTCGTATACCGGGTTGTGTGGGGGGAAGTAAGGAAGCGGTGGTAGCTAATTGACCGTATATATATAGAAAAACGAAGTCGCAGACCTAACACGGCAGACCTCGCACCTGACCTCCCAGCTCTCCAGCAAGGAGAAACAGATCTCCGACCTCAAGCTCCAATCCTCCACCGCCTCCACCTCCCAGGACAAAGAGTCGCTCACGGCAAAAGAGGAGCAGATCGAAACAATGGAGATGGAGATCAGCAAGCTGCGCGGCGACCTCGAACGCTCAAACCGCTCCCTCGCTGACACTCAATCCACCCTCACCAGCGTACAGGCCACCCTTAGCACCCTCGAGGCCACCTCCGCAACCCTCACCACCGACCTTGCCACCACCAAAGAAGCACTCGAGTCATCCGCCGCTGCCCTCGCCGCCGAGACCACAGCACGCGAGGCGGCGCAGGCCACTCAGAAAAAGCTAGAGGTTGAGGTAGCTACCGCGAAGAGTCAGGCCGCTACGATCACCACCTGGGAGCGTGACTACGCGACCCTGAAAACGATGTACCGCGAGGCGGACGCGCGGTCTCGCGAGGCGCTGTCCGAGCGTGACGAGCTGCGGGCACGTGTTGCGGAGCTGGAGAAAGAGTGTGCGGCGCTAAAGACGGGCGGCGGGAAGGACGACGATGATGTGGCGGAGATCGAGGATGCGGAGAGGAAGAGGCTGAGGAAGAGGGTACAGACGCTGGAGAAAGAGGTGTATGCACGTGGCAATGGGCAGTTCCAGACCGTGGATCTGGGCGGTGGTGAGGGCGGTATGGGAGGCGGAGGTGGTGAAGGATATGGCGGGGGTTATGGGTCGCAGCAGCAGCAGGCGGAGGAGGAGCGGAGGAGGATCGAGAGGGAGCGATTAGAGAGGGTGAAGGAGGTGAAGAGGGGGTTGGAGCAGTGGAGGGGGTGGAGGTTGGATTTGTCGGCAATGGGAGGGCAGGGAATGGGAATTGTATTTGATGTGTAGGTAGCGTAGGTAGAATTTTTTTTATTTTTATTTTTATTTTATGGTAATGATTGATATGAGTCCCAGTTTTGAAGCGTCATGGAGTCTCACTCGTGGTCATGTGATGCGTTTTGCTTTGATATAGACGAAACTACACTACATGTATGTAGAGTGTACTTTGCGATGTGTAGTACGCGATGCAGTGCGGCCGCCCAGATACTCTTTTCGAACGGAGGGCCTCTGCATGGGGGACTACATAAGTACATGTAGCTAGTACCCTCACCGCGAACGTCCCCAACTACTTCATGCAGTAGCACCGCAGCGGGGCCATGCTGCGGACAGGGTACATGTTCCGTCCATTGAGACTGATGTCAAGAAGGGCGCAGGCTGATTAAACAGAGCTGTATAAGTATACATAGCGGGTGGGAACAGGTATGTATGTATCTCCACTCCAGCTGCGTATGCGTGCGGTGGGGTAAAACGCGCCGGGCTTGGAAGGGCATGGGAAAAGAACATCAAGTTACTACAAGTACTTACGTGGTGGGGTTTCGTGGCCGGGGATGAATACAAGGTACATGTACTTCTTATATTATAGATGCATACGGAATGAGTTCTGAATAGTAAAGCTCAGTGCGCGCTGGAGGGGGCATCTAAACTACAAGTTGGAAGTAAGGGGGTTAGTGGTGGGGATTAGGGCCATGATGGACATTGGTATGGTGGTTGGTGTCGGGGGGGATCTGTTGGTGGGGCTTTTTTTTTTGTTTATTGAATTAATTGTAGCAGCCTCTCAATTAACGGGGGCTGTACAGAGTCTGGTAATTGTTGTGTCTTGCGTGACCCGATAGTCCTGTTGGCCCTTGAAGTACCAAAAATAGTTGCCACAGTCATGCGTTGAGTCGGTGGTTGTGGGGGGATGGAAATGGGGTGGTCGTGGGAGAGGTTCCCTAGCCGCGCATGGGGTGGGCTCAATTCCCACCCCCGGAGGACTAACTTTTTTTTGCCCCTTCCCCCCCCCTTTAAGGACCAATATAATAGCTCACGCAAGACCCGACAGTTCTACCAGACTCTATACAACCACCACTTGCGGTACTCCGAAACTACTTTAACGCAGCTGGCGTTGGGGACACTCAGGCAGCAACTGGTCCCGACGCCCACTATTAAGCCCAGGCCCATCAGGGGAGAAAAGGTTGCCACAGCATCCGGACAAGTTATTTACATGTATGTAGGTATATCTAGCGTTGGATAGATTCTCCATTCCTATGTAGCCAACCCAAAAACGGTTGGCTACTTTGCCGCCGGTGCTCAGCTCTACAGGACATCCGTAGCAGCGATACCAACACACACTAGCACTACACCCTATCCTATGCCCCTAGCTAGAGCCTTACGCGCCCCCCCCCCCCCCCACCCACACACACACATTTTTAACCGTCTTCCACTGCATTCTAGATCGCAGCCTTACGTTATATGTGATCAATCCTAATTCTACTCAGTTCTGTTGACATCATATTAGAAGGTCCTTTTATCCGCGATCCGGAGGGGAGGATTCATCCTCCCTACCTTTCTCGGTTCGAGGTAAGGCTTCCCCGTGTACGTGTGCGTGTATGACAGTGGGGTAGGCGGTTGACGGGAGTTTGTGAGAAGTTTTCGCTCTTTGTAGCTTGAGAGAGCTATGTGGCAACTCAGAGGTTAGCTGCGTGGCGAGAACGGCCGGAGGATATACCCTAACTGGATTCTCCAATGGGTCTTTCTTTTTAAGTCTCTTCGCTGAAACGTGGGGTAGGTGTCGAGGCGCCCTTCCGTTAGATGCTCCGTAGGGTGAAAGGAGGATAGGAAATTGTTCTAGAAAAAAAAACCGTGGGTTTTGAGTCTACAATAATCATTGGTGGGTCGAGTGATATTTTGGGCTCGAGTGACGCCTTGTGATCCATTGATGTTTATTTATTTATTTATTCTTCATACATGCATGTTGATCAATACCAGAGTACATAAAGAGTTGTATTATCTGATAGTTTTGTGTGAGAGTTATGAGTGCTGTTGCTTCTCTATAAATTTCTGCCAGGAAACTACATGTACTACTAGGTACATACATATCCTGGACCGGTTTATGCACTTTTCGGAGGGCAGTACCCAAAAAGACAGTAGCCCACGGCACTCGAATATAATATTACAGTAAAAGAATACAATGCCACGACTTTTTCTCATAGATACATTATGTAGTACCGCAAAGGTGGCCAGTCCCCTTTCCGGGTTCGCAGCGTAAGCCACACCGTTTTTCTGTGGCTTATGCTGCGAACCCGTAAGAACAGGCCGGTCTTATCCAACGGACTTTTGCGGTACCATAGTAACCTGCCAGCATACTAAAGACTTCATCACCTCAAACAAAAAGAAAAATTATAGAAAATAGAAACACCTAGATCATCTATCATCTGTGCAAGTCATATGGCATGTTTAGGAGTGTGTATTAGTGTCTATTGACTAGCGGTAGCCAACTGACATTGGAGGCAGGAAGCTGCTTCCAATCACACCAGAATCATAGACAGGGGGGGCCTATGGCTTTTGCAGTAGAGTCAATTCCAGAAATAGCAACACGAAAGATAGCATGAAGAGGACAGCGGTCTTAGGTAAGGATGGAATAAACTAGAGCAGAAAGAGTAGTGAAATAAAATCAGATTCTAGGTTGCCATTACATGTAGTTAAGAAGATAGAGGCTCTCAAGTTGTATTAATGAATTAACAATTATGTAAATAGTTTCCTTCATAAAATATCACCCGGGCCGGAACGGGCGATTTAATACCCAGTATTCATTGCCTGTATTTCAATCCTGAAATCCGCGTACCGGCACTTTCATTAATTTTGTGGGTGAAGAGCCCCCTTATACCGTCAATCTATATGCATGTACCTTGTGGTGCAGGTGCTCCAAGAGCTTTAATGATTTAATTCAAAGAATTTAGAAATGGAAGTTTTAATTAATTACATGTAATTGACAATGCATAAAGGTCAAAACGACAAAGGAAATTCACATCGTGTGGCAGCTAGTAACAAACAAAAGTAAATCCGAGGAACGCATGAGATTAGACAAAAATAGTACCCCGCCGTGTCTTCTTTATGATCCGGCGTCTCCGCAGTCTTGGTGATCCGTTCGTGTTTCGTGCCGTTCTGGCTACCTCTGGGGATATTGTCTCTCGACTCGAAGTACTTGTCTTCGTATACATTGATTCCTCCTCTCCATCATACCAGCCCTCGGGGAAGTGCTTCCGTACATTTATGTCCTCTCCAATATCGAGATGGTGACGCGTACCAGATGGGTCTATTCGAACGCCATACACCACCTTGCCTGAAAAGGTGCTAGAGATTTCTTGGCCAGAGAGGTAGCAACCATTAGGTCCAAGACGCTCAACAATCGCTAGATATTCACATAACATTAACAAGATATGCTTGTATATAAATGAGGGATATTCCTACGTCTAAGTAATCTGGCTGTTGCCAGATACGAGTCGGCCTTACAGACGACTGTGGTTGACCACAAGATGGCCATTAGCCCCATGATTAATTGTGCTAGCAAAATTCCGCCAAGAATCGCGATCTAAGGGGTTGGATTAAAGTAAGCATCATATATATGAGATACCATTATGGAATGGATTGCCTCCAGTACTCACCGTTTCTGGCCACTTTATCTTCAAAAGAACCCCAATCGCAGGCTTATCCCCATGGGCTTTAATAGTTGATGATCCAAACTGATCACGGGATGCAATTACTCCGCAAGCAAATTGGCCACCTAACTCGGCCATACGGTCGGCGTCGTCCCCTACACGTTCGCCCCACATTGTCCTATCCTTCCGTCAGAGGTTGATATATTCGGTGATATTTTTTGGTCCGGAACTCACCCTTCGTAATAACCAACGGAGGCCCATGAGGTATTGTACCCGTTTGAGTATCCTTGAGAACCGATCGCACCTGCCGCGATGACTGCCATTCGGTCCGGGAGATTATGCTCCGGAATCTTGGCATTCTGGACTTCCGAAATGTCAATTGTACATGAAAAGTAAGATCCGAATTGATTTGAATCATTGTTTTCGTTATCATCGTTATCGTCATCTCGTTTTTCAATGTCGGCATCTTGGGCGGGGTCGTAGGGAAGATACTGGATCGCAGCCATGCCAGCACACCTAGGTCCGCAGTTCCATCCAGCATTTCCTGGTAAATCACTTCGTAAATTCAACCATGTTCTAAGCAGCATGGCCGTTAGCTTTCTCACTCTAGAATAGTAGCGACCTTCTATAAACCTACGTTACGCCACGTGCATGATACTAGATCTATGTTAATATATGAATATGCTGTGGATCCCAAACAGATTGTACATACCCCGACATCTTGAACCTCTATCTCTTCTGTACCATTGAGATAAGTGATGGAATCAGTAGTGCCATCTTGACCCTTTATCACGGGAAAGTAGGTACAAGCCGCGGAGACAGTAATATACCGGTCTGATTTGTGGGATATAGCTTGGTTAAGTGGACTATATTCTCTGAACTATAATGATATCAGAATACTTTCTTGTTGCGCCTCGGGTACACTCCGATACTTACATAATAGCGCCATTCTCCATCATGGTTTTCGAGTACATGGGCAAATTCACCGAAATGAGAAGACTCTGGGTCTGCATTACCAAGCAATATTGAGGCTGGGAACATATGGGTGGTTAGTACCATGGAAAACAATCAATATATCCAGTCAACTATCATGAGACTCACATAGGCCCCAAGCATGAGCCATGGAATACTCAGCACCTCGTGTCGGTGTTTCATCTGTATTATTCGAGGGCCAAAAGTAAGTGAGATCACTAATGGCCACTTCTCCTGGAGTAGAGAATAATGCGTCGGCGCTATCATAGCTGTATGTCAATCCCGTAAGAGCAACAGAGAGTCTCCCAATCTAAGGGTGTTAGCTCCCGCTTTATATATTTTCGATCGGGGAAATTACACAATTAATTAAAATCCACAGGAAGCAAAGGAATGCTCGCAGCGGCCGACCCTTCAAACTATAGAGCCCAAAACGGAAAACCTTGATCAAACTGGATATTCCTAGAATGAAATCAACCTGTCGCTCAATTAGTTGATCAATGTTTAGACCCACAAAACCACCATTGTCAGGTGGATGATGCATACTTCTTCTAGAGAATGAGCCTTTCTCGATAGTAACTTCCATCGGATGATAGTTGCCATTCCTTTGAATGAACCCTGTGATCGGGGAGAAACCACCGTTAGCCTCACACAACTTGCAACAAAACAGGAACATGTTTGACTTCTTAAATGGTCGCTTCTCCAAATAAAATAGAAAGTCATAACATACAGCAAGGTTCAATCCCAATGTTAAATAGAGACCTGTAGATAAAGCATTGAACCATCTTTTCTGAGATTTGTTCAAAATCATAACTCTTTCGTACTCGTAAAATGTGACCAACATGCCTGCGCAAAGCACGAAGGTAGCGAGCCATCTTAATAGTATCTTCCAGAGCATGTGGAAAAACTGTTTTTTTGCCGAGTGCTTTCGGGCTAAGAGAGATCGATTTTCCCCATTTATGGCGCTGAAATGTGTCTGTAGCTCTTCAGGATTTTGTGGTTTCCATATCGGCGGCGATACTAGAGAAAGGAATGTTACATTTATACACATTTGAACGGAGGGAATAGAGGATTCATACTATTCCCACATCTCCTCTGGAAGTCTTCTGTTACTCTGCGGGAAATACGAAGGTCTGGATCTTGATCTTGATCTTCCTCCCCTTGGGAGTATATATCTCCTGTACTCCTCATCCCGCCCTCGTCTGGATGTATGCCTACTCTCCTGTATCCAGTTGACGATCGAACGGAAGGCCTTGGTTCTAAAGACATTGTCGTAAAGGATGAATCTTATCAGTTTGCCGCTGGCTTATGGGATGAAGAGAGGAAGAGATAGGAAGAAGCCAGCTTTTATATGTTAGGAGGACGGAGCTAATTAAGACAACTCCGCTTCTGTTGACAGACAAATCTGGCCCTATCCGAGTTGGTGATACACTGCAATCGCATCATCTATGTATGTACCGCCCCTCGATTGACGAATGGTAACATTCCTCGGGGGAATATGAAGACCTGGTTGGGCACAGACGGAAGTCCTTCTAGATCTGAAGGTGCGGCTGAAAAGCTTAGGTTTGATGTATGCAGGCTGGGTCAAGCCTTGTGTCTTAACTCTTGAAGGCGCATGCTGAAACGCCCGACTCAACCATTATGTGGTATGCTGGTAACCCCTTATCATTGGATGGATCATCCATCTTCAGATCATAGCGATGCTTCCTCCGCCACAAAGTGTCAATTGCAGGTCTGCATCCCTACGTACGGGCGAATCGCGAATCTTCAAAATACGAGTAATCGTGCTTCCGCGCGAGCCGGATGAGTTTACGCAACAATACAAGAGATTTATTCCCAGTCATCCACTGGTTGTATCAAAGGGCAATTCTTGTGACACGAAGTCAGCCAACAGTACCAAGCGTAGATACATGTACTTACATGTACGATTTGGGAGCTGTGTTGACTATCACATATATGTAAATAACTGGCTTTAAATAGTATATACGGGCGTGGATAATTTTATTATACTACGCGGTATCGATAATATAGATTGGGTGCGCTCAATCCAATATATACAATACGAGTGTGTGCAATTACTAAATGTATGTACATGTATGTCTTGTTTGTGCGTAATTCAATTTCAGGCTCATCCTCAGCGCGGCCGATACGTAAATGTTAATGTAGGTTGCACTCTTAAATGAAACGACTTAAACCTTAAAGACTTTGAAGCCATAGAAACCTTGTCATGTTAACCCGGTCCCAGTTACATGTAGATGCCAAGCTTGTTCGGTCACCTTTGCGGGCTCTGGCACTAAGTGCTGACAGTGAGGAATTTGTTCACTCACTAAATTACAGAGACTTGTACTCCTTTTCTTCTTTTGTTCTCAACTGGCACTGGATTCAATTTTAACTTGCAGCGAAACCAACCGACATCTTGTTTACCTACCCATAGTGGAACTCTCTTAACCTGGCCAGGCTTAGCGGACAGGTATGCGGACCCCTTATTAGTTACGTGTGTCCCTTCATCGAATATAGAGTATGCTTTAATTTTAGTCGAACTAATATTGTTTTACATGTATTTTTGTATAGGGCTATAGGTGCGATAATTGAAATCTCTGATTACACCATCGTACGCGTATCGTGCTTACTCAGGGCTTGGACTGCACTGCATATAAGCTTAGGGCTTTAAGACCCCAATGAAGGAACCGCCCCGAAATATCAGGCCGGGGCTAGAGTACACGACGCTAAAAGGATCATTGAGTAGGCCCTAGACACAAACACATTATATTTATCACAAATAAATAAGCTTACAAATTACAGAAGAATAGATTTACATACTTGCACTGTTATTTAAACAACGCCTCAGATCGTCCAGTCTCAGCCTGGACGCGAACGCGACTGAATTGTGGATGGACGGTCTACTTACTTTACACTAGTCTACGGTCTGCCTGCGGTCTGACTATGGATTGCATGACCTGAGTTCTTCCTAGGTCGAGGTGGCTCCAACCTGGAGTTCAAAAAGAATTAAGTCGCAACCAACTTGTGTGTCTAAATTTTTAGTTCTTGGCAACCGGTTTTTGGTCCGGATAGCCCGCCAAGAGCTCAAAATTTGAGCTGAAATTTGGGTGTTGCCAAAACGCTCTAATATCAAAATAGTTCCAAATCATACTTCAACATTAGACTTTGCGCAGAGGCCATTCCACACTTGGCATTAATTAGCCAAGGAATTATAGGGCCAGCCTTGCATTTGACTCCGGGTGGGGGGGCAAATCGCTAAATTAGACCTCCACCCCTTCTAACATTTGTAGAATCACCAAATGGAGATCGTTTTTCATGGGAACTTTTTTATACTAACATTCAGATACAAATATACCTTGTATAAAATCCTCAAGAATTTAGCAACACCATTAATGGTAAAGGTGGCTCTTTTCTCACCAAAAACTGGGTAATGCCGATCAGTGACAAGCAACTGGCTCCCCATATAATGCCAAGCTGGATGCATCCAGCGTGCTGCGTGGATTCATTTAATTACCAAAATAATTATCACTAAACTCTTTTAGGCCATTATGTAGTCCGTCCAGTGCGTCCAAAAGGTTACTTGAATCGACCGCAATCGGACTAGACCACTAACGTATTCCTGTACATCTTTAACTCTAGGCCGAATCACTAGGTACCTGCCCTTGTTTTCAGCCCGCATATCCACGATTTTGAGGTTAACAGGGATATTTGGCGGACAAAACACAGGCGCTCAGGCTGGTATCTAATCGCTTGATTGACTTTTCGTCGTTGCCCCAGGTTCGTCGCTGCCCCTAAAGCTGACCCCCAAAGAAGCAAATTTTGTGTGGCTTTACTAAGTAACTGATCCCGTTATCTCCCTTCCTCTATTATAGGGGTCAGAAGTGACAGACTACTCGCAACTTCATAGCGTTTCTGAACACAACCACTATTACATGCCATACAAAAATGTAGTCTTGGCGGTTTTTTGGGTGTATGCAATATTGGTCGTGTTCAAAAACGCTATGAGATTGCGAGTAAGGGATAGTCTCGTGCCCAGCCTGTGATTGGTTCTCTGCGCATTACGCGAATCGCAAACAACGACGAAACTGCAGATTCCAGCCAATCACGACACTTGATATCTTCCTGGGCGCCATTTTTTCGCCGTCCATCGGGACTAAGGAAATTCAACCCACTACTACTAATTCCATAACGTTTCCGAACACGACCAATATTGCATACACACAAAAAAGTGCCAAGTCCCCCTATTTGTATGGTATGCAATATTGGTCGTGTTCGGAAACGTCATGGAAGGACAAGTAGCTCGAATTAACGTGCTGCACCTACCCCGCGTAGGCCGCATGAACGCCGCTTCAACCCACCTTAGCTCAGAGCCACTGAGTCCAGATCCTAGAAAATACATAACTGTAAATTGTGCACACCACCACTCCCATAACCATAGAATAGGATCTCATTTTCCCTATTTCCTTTTTCGGGCTGGCTATGCTGAACACGTCGATTGTCCTCACTGTCTAAGACTAGGACCAGGACCAGGACCAGGACCTAGCTTACTGCAGGTGAAAAGTTGCAAAGTACATGTAGGTCTTTGCTGGGTTCGTGACGGGTGGTGCCAACAGTTGCATTTTGCACCTTACGAAAAGACCAAACGAAATAAATTTCTTTGGTGATACTAAATAGCATCTAGCAAAGGAGTACCGTAGAAACTTGCCAACCTGACTATCTCCGTGCAGGGACTTCCGTTTGATTGGCTGAGAGGTAGAGACCAGCCTTAGACATTCCCATTAGAGTAGAAGAAGCTAGTTTCTGACTAAGGTTGCCATACTACATAGAGCCAGTGATGTCGGTAAATATAAATATCGGGACGTTGCACAGATACAAGATTTGCTACTATCAATAAATGCGAGTGATATATTATGATTAAACCTGTAGTACATTATCTCCCAGATGCTCTCTCATGCATCAGTTCGGGTTCATAAGCCAATAGAAAGTGTTTGAGTCATATGGCTCTCAACCTCATTATTACAACGGAGTCCCAACATTCAAAACCCATACCAGTACTGCGTGAGTATTAGGAGAGATTGATCCTAATAGAAGGGAGGAATCTGTGAGCGAACGCCCAATCAAAAGGCCAAGGGTAGAGTTGCCAGTAGGCCCACCAGAAATCTTCGTTCCAATACCCTATATTGAGCATGCGAGTAAGGCCATGCTACCAGAGGGAGTTCAAGATACTTTGACGGTCCTATATCATTCTTCAACCTATTTTAGGATAACGAGATATGCAATATTAATACATTACTTGCAGCTACGAGTGCCTATGGGGATGCAAGAAGTACTGGAAATAGCCGGGACTTGAAGGATCATATTAGCCGTAATGAATTTCAGATTTTTCTTGGTATATGTATTATCATGGGGGTAGTACACGCCCCATCTGCCCGGAAATATTGGACTTTACGGTTGGTTTCTTCTGGAAGAAGACAACGCCTCATGAGCTATATGCGATACTACCAAACTTGCTGGTGTTCCCAACAGCTTTATCTACCAAAGACACATGTTTCGCGCGAATTCGGTCTACGAGATGATGGCACGATGTTCTGGACGAAACCGCCATACAGTTAGGATACCAAGTAAGTCAATTTCAACAGGATATAAAATCCTAGTCCTATGTGATAGTGGTTGTATGATAAACTGGTTATTTGTTTCTCGTACAGAATCTATTGCCGAACTCGAACGAGATTTACCCTATTACCTACATCTTCAGCTGTAATTGCATTAATACTACATCAGCAAGATTGCCTCTGTCTCCTGATATTTTTTGGGTTTCAGGAGATTCAGGAGACTCTCAGGAGACTCAGGAGACTGTCAGGAGACTGTCAGGAAACCCAGGAGACTGTCAGGAGACCCAGGACGCTCCAGACATAAATTGTAAATCTTGCTGATGTACTGAATATGATTATGTATTGTATATAGATAATGGCTTTTCCGGTATCGTGGTCCCGTTGTTCAGAAAGCTGCGTCGATTTGGAATTGATGCATGTGATACTACGCGGGTTAATAGTCCTGAATATCCCTTAAAGTTAAAGTACGATACTTCACTTGTACAAGGGAATACCATAGATGGTTTAGCTGTTGGCGAACTAATGCATGGTGTTTTATGTGTACACTGGATTGATAACATATTGTTCATATGTTAACAACAGTACATCCCTGAGGAGAAACCATATTGCGAGAGGTGCAAACCGAGAAGCACCAG